>JAWNLV010000130.1:2400000-3600000 GCA_035042125.1 Drosophila longiperda
TATTCAAATAGATTAATTAATTTTGATTATTATTTGGTGAACTCTTTTTAAAATTAAATTTATGCTTGACTCGCTGCAAGTAAATTGTTTATTTTGTTTTAAATGAGAAAAAAGTATATATATTTAGAGTCTTGCAAGATAAAAATTGTATTTCAAGCTTAATAATCGAAGCAAAGAAGATTTAACTAGGTCGCGGCACATGAAGCGAATAATATAGACATTGTAAATATACAGTTAGAGGCTTTTAAGAACTGTGTTTACGAGTTGGTTTATTGCACTCGCTTTCAAAAAGCATTTGGTTTTTTTTATTTTTCTTTTATTTTTTATTTTAAAGGTGCCATTTGTCGTCACATAGAATTTAGGAATGTTTCCCCAACATACTTAAAGGCTAACTGAAAACGTTTTAAAGCCTAATGTTTCACACCTTGCCAACATGCTAATCGATCCATCCAGCCCCTAGTTCCCCTGCTCCCACAACAAACTCTCACACACACACACACACATAGACAATCGGCACACGAACCCATTACCCACAGCATACCAGAGGCGCTCGCTGGAGAGGCACAGGCCTTGAATCACGCACAAAATTACCCGAAAACAATTTTCCACTCAAGCGGCGCAGGCAACCAGCTAGAAAAATGCCAGCACAGCGAACCGTGAGCATTGTGGCAACGTCCCATCAATGTGGCCATAAGCGCAACGCATCTTCTGGCTGCTAGATGCAAATGTATCTATTAAACAGAAATCAGGCAGAAACCGAACCCAGAGCACAGTGCTCTGAGCACAGCCCGCAGACTCGTTGCCCGAGGCAACGAGGCTTGTGGCCCGAAGCCTTAAGCCGCCAAGATTTAAGTCGAGACTATGACCATTGCTAAGCACTTCACACCAAAGTGTCAATTGCATTTTTGTGGTTGGTCGCAACAGGCTGCAACAGGCAACTCTTCTCCTCTCCCTGCTGTCTGCTGCTATCTGCTGTTGGCTGCTTCTGCTGTTGCTGCTGCTGGAACCGGGCACTTAATGCAACAATAAAACAATCAAAGTGTCTAGAAAATCGATGGAAATCAAGGGAGCAGCCAACGACGCATCGCATCGCAACGGAACGCAACGCAGGGCATCTGCAACTCTCAACTCCAAACAGCAACTCCTGCCACAGCATCCTCCTAGTGGCAGCTTGGCCACTTTCAGCTCTGCTGGATGTGGCAACAAATGGAAATTCAATGTGAAGTGTGCGTATCAGCGACTGTCGCTCCACAGTGCATCCAAAGACCACACACTTGAAGTGGCTGTGGCAGAAGTACACAGAGACAGAGACAGAGACAGGGGCAGAGACACAGACTGAGACTGAGACTGACACAGAGGCAGTGGCAGAGACAGAGGCAGTTGTGGGGAATAAAAGCTGTGCCACTGAAGGACCGCAGGAGAGCTGCCATCAAGCGGCTGAATTGAAGATCTGACTTGGTCTTTCGGTTTCAGCCACTTGACGATTAAATTGCCGATAAGACTGTGTCCGAAAAAATAAACCAAAAGGGGAAAAATATAAAATCTGAATAGTGTGCAACATTTAGGAAATTGTCTAATATATGTTGTAGATCATATAAATATATAAATAAATAAATATATAAATATTATTTATTTGTTATTTATTTTATATCTAATTTATTCTAAATCCTAAAGCTGACTCACATTAAATAGTAATATCAGCTAGGGCTAGTGTTTGTAACTAATTTTAATTGTCTTTTTAATTCCCAATTAATATATAATTATAATAATATTATAAGCGACAAAAATATCTTTACATCATCTCTGATAATTTGCATTTCTTCGACTTTCGTATTCCTATTTGCCTTAAAATATTCGACTTTTATTTTGGCATTCGTCTTTGGTTTATTTAATGCCTGAAAGTGTATAAACTGGTCCCGCTGGATGTTGCCAGTTAGTCGCCACAATCACGTTGTCATCTCGAATGCAAAGTAAATATTCAAAAACCTGAGCAACATTGTGGCAACAAATGTCAATATTTGCGTGGACGATTGATGGACCAACTGCCAGTTGTTGCTGCTGTTTAATAGTAGTTGTTGTTGGTAGTTAAATGTTTAAGCCATGTTGCTTGCTGCTTGCTGCCTGCTTTTCACGTGGGTGTTAATTACTGGTGTGTGCCGGCTGTGCATCAAAACTAGAGGCAACAAACTTTTGTCACCGGAACAGAGTCGCCTTACAAAGTGCAATCAACTTTGTACGCTGCCCATAAATGTTGCACCCTGGACATTTGAACAGACATTTTGGACAGTTTGGGACATTTGTACAAGTTGAGGCGAGGCGGCTTCGTTGGCAAAGGAAGCCGCAGCCGTGACTTGATGGACGGAGCGTGCAGCAGCAGCAGCAGCAGCAGCAGCAACATCAGCAGCAACATCAGCAGCAGCAGCAGCGGCAGCAGTTAAGGGACATCAAACAAAACTTGAAGGGATTTGCGCCCCAAAATGGCAATGGATGGAAACTGGCAACTGGCAACTGTGCAACTGGCGGGACAAGCGGCAACGAGGCAACAAAGCGAAGGAGCTTTGCTCGTCTTCGGTTTGGGGTCTCAGTGCTTTTCGGCATTTTCGCTTTTTGATCATTTTTCAAATGTTTGGCCCAGGCCCTGGCAGGTAGCAGAGGCAACAAGAAAGAGACAGAGACAGATAGCGAGAGAGAGAGAGAGGGAGAGAGAAGAGAGTGTGCAAACCGACGTCTCCGTGTGACCCAGGAGAATGGGGAACGGCATGACAAATTGTGTGCGAGATTCTTCAGATAATTTATGGTGTAAAACTGCAAAACTAATAGTACAAATGGCATCGATAAGACAAAAACCGAAACTCAATAACTATCATATTTAAAAGACACTACTTACTGATTAAGCTCATAATAAATATTATTAGTTCTCTATATATATATCAGAGATATTATTTATAAATCAGAGATATATAAATCAGAGATATTATATATAGAGAACTATAAATCAGAGATATTATATATAGAGAGCTATGTATTTTAGTCTATATTGTAAATATTATTTTATATAATAGCAAAAGAGAATGCAGCCAACTCTTGCCAGAACTTAAATTTGAATAAAAAATACATTTTTATATATTAGTTATATATATATGCTTTCCTAGTTATTAATTAATTATTAATTCCAACATTTTCATTCCAACCGACCATTTCTTAGTTAAAACTCCACATTAATTAAATAATCTATTTTTTTTGTAATATTATTTATTTATTTTCTTTTCCCTTTTGAATTTAATAATATAAGTACTTTTAGATTTACTATGTGCTTTATTTTCATGTTTTTTTTTATTATTTCGAATTCTTAATTTAATAAGTCCTTTTTAATTATATTTCATTTAATAAATACCTTTAATTATAATTTTAAATTTTTATTTTTTACAAATTGTGGGTTTTTTTCAATTCAAATAAATAAATAATCTGCCTATTTAGTTCAGCACAATGGCGATAGTCTTAAAATAAGCTTATTGATTTTAATTACTTTACGTGACATTTTCTCATTAATAATTCGTGTCAGTATTGTAATTATTTTCATAAATCGTTCAATCACATTAAAATACCAGTGAGAATCAGTTGACACTTTAATATTGCTTTAATTACAACTGAGTTCTCAGAATAAATGCAAATAATTGGTTTCTCAGCACACTCGAGGAATCTGCGGATCTGCGTTTAGTTTCAAGTTTCTAGTTTAATCGCTTGAATGCACTCAGATTAACACTAAAAATTGATGCAGATGCAATTTGTGCAACGGCTGCCATTGCATAAGCCTAAGCACTTTCTTTGGCCACCTTTGCCAGTGAGTGCCCTTGCCACAGATCCCCCCGTTCAGGAAATTGCTACTCAAAATGTTGCGCGTATTTCCGTCATACTGGAAGCCGCAGCTTGCAACACAGAGTGTCAGGCGGCAGGTGAAGATGGCTGAATGGTCTCTAATAGAGCGAGCATGGTAAGAAACCAAGGCTCAACATCATTTCCCTTTCAGCGAACGTTGCAGAAATTGAAATGAAAATTGCAAAAAAAAGATAAAAAGGCGAAATCGAAAAATCGCCAGTCCAGAACAGAATGCAGAACCGACACTTGACTCTTGAGTGGGGAGCGTAAGACAATTTACCAACTAAACAACTTCATCTGACCGGCACATTAAATGTATTTCTATATAGAAGCAACCAATGGCTTCTGGGCGAAACTCTTCTCTCTCTCTCTCTCTCTCTCTCTTTCACTCTCACTCGCTCTCTCTCTAGCTTGTTCTGCTATTCTTTCTATGGCATTGGCCGCTGGGCAATGTGCTGGAAGATTGACACAAACCAATTAACATTTGCGCCTTTTATTTCCATGTCAGTTGGGGTTTTTTTGGTCTATGCTTTAAATTTATCGCACGTTTGACTGCGTTTACCAGTCAGATCTTGACTTTAACTACGTTTTGCGCTTAGTTTGGCTAACACAGAGAAAGACTCAAAGGGGAACGGAGCGGGGAAAGCCAAGTTACTGATGTACCTCAGCCTAGACCATATTTTATATGCTTGCAGAGGCTTCTATAAATCTGAAGTGTTTTCCTCTTTGAATCTTTTTGTATATTCTTTCAAACTATTGGATAAAAACCCCATATGATAAATCGCACCAACCACAAGATTCCCATAAGAAGTTTGTTGTTTTTATTTTGAACGCAACTCAAATGTAAACAGTTGAAATACTTTTTTTTGTGAGAGAGTATTCAATATTCTTTGTGACTCAGATGCCAATTGGCGTCTTGTTTCCAAATGTTTTGCTGTTGCTGTTGCTGTTGCTGTGCTAGTTGAGAGGGCAGTAAAAAATGTTACTTTGTTGGCCGTCAAAGCCGAGTACGAGCTAATCCATTTATCTATGCCGGTAACTCTTAAAATAGCCTGGAAAATTGTGCAGGGCCAACTGGCCAAATACTAAAAGACGTTTAAAATGCACTAATTACCCATGCCGAGGCAAGAATGAAATCTTTTTATGCAGATTACAAGACGCAAGAACTGAGCTCGATTTGCCGGCTTCAGCCGACACTTTGTTGTCCATTTGGAAATTTGCGCGCTTATCTGGCGGTCAAGCAGGCGACTGCCAAGACTGGCCAAGACGTTGCGATGCGGCGCTGCAGACAGGACAGGACAGGACAGGACTGGACTGCCACTGGGACTGTGACTGGGACTTGGACTGGGACTGGGACAGGAGCAGGCGAGCTGGCGAGAAAAGAAATTGAGCGTAAGGCAGGCAGCCAACAGTTGAAAACTGCCCAGATAAGCAACTAACAGCTGGATCGGGGTACGGGCTGAGCTGAGCGACTAAACGGGTCTTCGAGCTACCGAGAGGTGCAGAGGTGTAGAGGGGGGCAAAGGGGCAAGGGTCCTCGGCGCACACAGCTGGCTAATTAAAATTAAAAACTATGCAAAGTTTTGCAAGCAAAAGTTGCAGAATTGTTGCACAAAATGTTAAGTAGACAAAGTGCTGCAGACATAATGAGTTGCCAGATAACCAATCCAGAGCTATGCCGGCTTATGCGATTGAAATATTCAGGCAGAACTCCAACTCAAACGGATTACAACACTTTTCATTCTGTAAATGAATATAAATGAATATTTAAATGTTACCTCACAATTTAAGAATATATAATTGTCACATGAGTTGGCCTAGGCTGTGATTCTGCTGATAATTAATATGCAAAATGAGAAACTTCGTTTTGAGAAACTTAGTTTTTTATTTAACAAGAAGAACAAATTGTATGTGGTTAAATACGTCATTAAGTCTGTCATTCAAGACTTTTCATATGTTTATTATTTATTTATTTAATAACGCTTAGAATTCTAAGCCTCAATAAAATAGCTTCAACATATTATGTAGACTGAATTTTACACATTTCCAACATTACCTTAATTTTGTATTTGAGATTTTTTCCTACGTCCCACAAATACTAATATTTTATTTATTTATTTATTTATTTTCAGGTAAGAAAAGAAATCCATGCAGTACAAAATTAAATACAAAAAAAATCAGTAAGTTACTTTAAAATTCGTCTTCCTCAGTACACTTTTGGATTTATGGGAAATTTATTTGCTTATTCAAATATTGATTGATTGACCAAGCAAATCTGAATTTAATTGTTAAATTTAATATGAAGCATTTTTTGATTTTACTTAACTTTATATTCCGCAAACTGAAAACTTGCTTCCCCTTTTTATATAATTTATTTATTTTTTGTTTGTTTTTGCCTGGTGTTTATTATGTATAAGCAATTTGCATATTTATAGTTGTGGGAGGTGGCAGCACACATGTTGCAAGGTCGAAACTTTTCTGCAACGTATATGGCAATAACTGAATAGTTTCATTAAAGCAAATTGCAAATATTACCGTTGAGCAAAACATTAAACTGAGTTCCTCGCCCATTCGGTAGGGGTTGGTGGGGGGGGGGGGAGGCACTCAAAAGTCTGCTTCCTCTTAGCCACTTGTCTCTGGTTCTTCTTTATATTAACATTTTCATTTCAATTTTTATTTTTTTTTTTTGTTTTCTGTAGTTTCTGCTTCCTTTGCTACTTGTAAATTATGCAAAAGGCTTTGCAAAATTGCTAGCAGCTGCCGTTTGCTGCAATTGCGCTTTTTTTTCCGTCATCTGGTGGAAAGGATGCGCTAATAGAGCATCTGAGCTCTCTGGGCCAGGCCAGCCAAAGTCCAAACCTACTCATTTAATTAACCATTAAGTTTTATTGCTCGCAATTTTGTTTAATTTGCTTTAAATAAAGCGTACAAAAAGCGCCCAAAGCAACTAGCTGGAAAAATACTAGTAGCTGGCAAAGGAAGCAGCCAAAGACCAAAGTAAAAGAAGATGAAATAGTCCGGTAACTGGTTAGGTGGGTGGACATGGCCCCGCCTGTTCCGCCTCGAGCTGTGCACTTGGCAAGGCTCCCTGGTCAAATGGCCAAGAGCCGATAGCATTGCAGAGTAAAAACTGAATCAAACCAAACAAAAAAAAATAAACAAGTGAAAATATTGATGTCGAGCTTAAACGACTTCAAAATAATCTGTTGCCAATGTAATATCAGCTGTTAATAGATGGCAAAGAAAAGGTTGGGTTTTCCCCATTTCTATTTCTTTTTTTTTTAGAGGTTTCTAGTAATCTTCTTTACAAGTTTGTAAATCTTAAACTTTTGCTTCAGGTTTAGGCCAGTATAATCTTTTAAAGAGGTTTCTAGTAAGGTTGATGATGAAACTCTTGTCACCAGAAATCTACCAACCAAATATATTTTTAAATTATGAGATATTTCCAACAAAAAAAATATACTCTTTTATTTGCGGTATCAGAGTATAACAACTATAAGTAGTGTAATTTTATATGTAAAACTATGCAAAATGTTCTTTTACTATTGTATTCAAGAACTAAATGCATAAAGTTTTATTTGTTTTTTTTTCCAATGAATTGCTTAGGAATTGCAAATGAGTACGTGTTCAATTATACTCTACAAAGGAAATAAAACTAAAATAATGCGGGATACAAATATAAAAATATAAAATTTAAATAGATGCAAAGCAATGCTAAATAAAAGATGCTCAACTTTTCAGACAACTCCTTGTAAAATTAAAACCTGTGCAATGCAATTTAAAGTGCAAAAGCAATGCAATTCGTAATTTATAACCAACATCTCCTAAAAACTCAATGGTTAAACTTTAAGCATTACCAAAATAAAAAAATAAATATATATATATATATATAAATGTATATATATATAAAAAATGCCACAACCGCAGTATTGAAAAAGAAAATTCCAAAGCGCATTTCGCATGTGTGCGGAAAATTGGATTTGCACGCGCACATTTTGCAATAAGCCATAAAATTTAATTTGATTATAAAAGTTTATACAAAACGGCAGCCAACAAAACTATTCGTACTACTCTGCATACAACTAACATATATAAAAGTAGATATATATATATATATATATATATATGCATTGAGCTGTAGGAGAAGGGATTGTGGGTGTTCAAATTGCATATGCTGACTGACAGGCGGCAGCAATTCGAATGCAAAATGCGCATTTGGGGCAGCAACAGCAGCAGTGGCAGCAAAAAGCACGAATTACAGGACAAGCAGCAAAAGGTAACAGCAACAACAACAACAGCAACAAAAACATAACTGGTACAAATTGAAAAAAGGGAAATTGCTTTAACTGAAATGCAGAAGGACATTTGCCAGCCAAGGGAAAAGCATATTGAAAATGCACATTGCGTTTCTACGACCAAAAACAGCAAGCCAAAAGGACACTGGCAAATAAATGGGTTTGCTTTGGGGTGGCTTACAAATTGCCACTGCTGGCAATAGCAAGAATTCAACTCTGACATTTGGCTAAGTTAAAGGATTTTAATTTAATTTATGCTACTTAAGTGTGTTGCATACTCGTTGCCACATTCCTTTGCTTTGCCTTGCCTACAATTGCAGCTGGAGCATTTCTTCAGGATGGTCAGATGAATCCCTGATATGGTTTGCAAGTAAAGAAATTAAAGTGGCTAAAGATAAATAATATATTTTATTTCTTTTACTTCTGTGTTTTATATTAAAGTGTTATAAAAAATATATGTTCACATTTTCGAATGACTTTCAGCGTTTTCAAAATGTCATAAATGTCAATAAAAAAAATGGATAGCAATAATTTTTACTTAAATCTGTTCAACTACATAAATTAAATAATTATCTCAAATTTGAAATTGATGACAGCTTATAAAATAATGAAAGTAATATTAACAGTTGAGAAAAAGTTAAAAAATATATATTATATATTGAAATATATATACATATATTGATATATAAATATAAAAGTCGATAGTTTCAAGCACTTCAAATGCAAAATACAGTTGAAAGCGCATTAAGCATACGCTCTGTGTGCAGTGAAGCAATTTTTAAGGCCATTTGCGAAATGTTCTTGGTTCATTTACCTGTTAGATAGGCCAAAACGAATGATAACTATCAAACAGGCAAACAAAAGAGACCCTAAACGCAAACCTTTTAGACATTAGACAAGAGGAGGCACTTGGCTGGCGGAGTAGCACGTAGCCCGAGGGTACTGCAACAATGACTTTGTTTGTATCGTCTCTCACATGCTTATGAGCATTTAATTAAATGCAAGAACAAGGAGACACTGTTGCAACAACAGCAACTGCTGCAGCAACAAACCGAAACTGCATACTTAATGAAATGCAGCTGCCTTTTGGGCTGCCCCAAGAGTCCCAAAAGTTGCTAATTAAAAAGGCAAACAACAACATCAGCAACAGCAGCAGCAGCAACTGCAGATGCAACAGCATCAGGAAACAGCTAGCAACATCAAGATGCCGCACGAACCGAAACGTAGTCCAAGGCGAATGTTGTTAACCTTTCTGCAGTGGCAACAACTACAAGGAGCTGTTACTGAGGTTGCTGCTGCTGCTGTTGCTGCTGCCCGTCTTTGACAAGCCAAGGAGCAAACGCTATCACCAGGGACCAAAAACAAAACAAAAAGCAACAAAAAAAAAAAAAACAAAGAGCAGCCTAACGATCAATAGAACAGAAGCGAGCTGAGTGCTGAGGATGAGGCAATTGCATGCTGCAGCATCAGCAGCAGCAACAACAGCAAACGCTGTTGCTGCAACATTTTCGTGCAGTTGACATTCGTGCCAAGTGGCAGCAGCAGCAGCAGCAGCAGCGCGGCAGCGTCGGCAACTGTTGCAAGTTCTTAGAACGCGCCACATGCTGCGCCACGTTCCGCAGTAGCCATCATCAGCATCAGCATCAGTCTCATCATTGTTGTTGTTGTTATTGTTGTTGCCGCTTTTGCTATTGAACTTGAATTTCAAGTGCCGCCGTTTCGTAGGGAGAACAACCTTTTAAAGTTTTGGGTTAGATTTGGGGGCAGCTACCGTTGACCGAATGGATGTGACTTGTCTGATCATCCTGATCATAACCAGCTGCTCAACAACAACTGCATTACAGAATTACAGACTTTGCCTTGCCTCCCAAACTGTAGCGTTTGACAGGCACTAAAGTGTCATCAAGGCAGGCTGGAAAAAAAGAAAACAATTTATGATTACAGAATTTTAGATACCCTAACAGATCGCAGATTAAGTTTAAATATAGGTCTTAGGTTCATGTCATATCTATCAGTTATAAAGTTGCATTACTGTTAACTTTAGGATAGAGCTGGACATAAATTGAGGATTCCGAGTTGTGGTCACAGATTGCTAGGGAAAATTATAACACCCGCTGCCAGGGTATCGGATAAATGGAGGCACAACTATTTAATGTCACTTTGGCACTTCCTTAAAAGTCCGCGAAGCGTCTCCTGTCGCCAGCGAGGCAACAAAATTATTTTCGCATCGTCTCTTTGTGCGCTAAGAATTTCTAATTAGTGGCGCCATATTGTAGACTCCAATGGGTGTCGTCGTCGTTGTCGTCGTCGTCGTCTGTTGACGCCAATCAAAGGCTCTGCCTGCTGCTGGACTTGCTGGCAGCGACTCTAACTGTTTGTGCTGCTGCTGCTGCTGCTACAAAAGGCATTGGCATTGGCGGCCGGCCACTCCATGTTGTTGCAATCCCGAGTTGCAACGCCGAGCCGGTAGCTTGTTTGCTGCCTTAATTCAACGCAAATATTTTACAGGCTGCCACGGTTGCTAATTACGTTAAACATATTGCGTGACACGCCCCCCTCGCGAACGCCTCCGTTGCGCTCAATACTAAATGTCTTACTGCATGTCAGCTGTTTTGGTGTTAATTATATGGAATTTGCTTAACAGTGCCACTCAAACTGTTACAGCGACGCAATTTATATTCTCAACTAAAATGAAACGAAATATTTATGAGCAAAGCATTTAAAGTAGGGATTTAAAAAATATAAATTTATAATTTATTAAAATTTAGAAGAAAAACAATCTTTAACAAAGTTAAGTGTGCTCAAACAAGACTTACTAGAAAACTTTCCAATACTTTTTGAACTTAATATTTTAGTCCATTTTCAAAGTGCTTTTATTGCCAAATCAAGCACTATAATCGTTTAACAATCAAAGTTTTATTAACTCCTTTTTTTTTGTGTACTTTGAACACGTTTTATGCCTTTTAAACTGGCAAACAAATTCATCTCAAAGTCTCAGCTCATAAATCTCGCGTGCTGCAAATCTCTGACCGATTCTCTGATTTCATTTAATTTTTGCTGTGCTTTGTGTGTTTTTTTTTTTTTTTGGCATTGTTTGCTATAAAGCTGTAAAGACAGCCGCAGACTTTTGGAGTCGCCTATCAAGTGCCGCACATCGCCAAGTTGAAGTCCAAGTCAAAAAACGTAAGCCGTTAACGAAAAAAAGGAAACCTTTCGCATTTGAATCTCAATCTCAATTGCAATCCCAATCCCAATTTCAAGCCAAAGCTAAAACCCCAATCGACATCGCAATCCCTTAAACCTTTTGCTTGATGTTTTGACCCTTTTCAAGATGTTGTCTTCATTGCGTGCATGGCTGACTTGGCTGGCTTAGAAATAAATAAGAATAAGGAAGCAATGGAGAAGCCTCTTTCAAAATACCATGGTCCCAGTCTTTTGAAACTTGACGAGCGAAATCGCGATAATAATATTTATTTGCTGTCTTTTCTCATTCTCTCTTCTCTGTCTCTCTCCCCCTCTCCCTCTCGCTGGCGCTTTCTGTCTCGCTGGAAGCTAAGCGTGCCTCATAATTTATTATTTACTTCAAATGTTTATAGGGCAGTTTCACAGTTTGAGGCGAACTGATTGCCAAATGTTAACAGCCAGTGCAAATAAACTCTTTAACAATCGATCTCAAACTGTATACTCGTTTTTGATGCGTTGAGTACTGTTAGATCTTGAACTGCTTGCTAGTAGCAACCACTGGAACTAATAACCGTTTTTACTGCACTTTTGTTGTCACCTTTCTCCTAATGCTCACAGCTTAGTACACGGCACTGCCCGCCCCCCTCTGACCAATACGTGCTATAATCAACCGCTTAAATGCCACAACGTAATTAACATTACACTCAATTAACATTTTCAGTTGGCAACTGTTAACTGTTAACCGCTGTTGTCGCCTCAAGCATGCCTGTTAAGCCATTGGAGTAGTCTTCTTTTCTTTGCTAGTTTCTAGGCCCGTTTTACTGCCCACACAGCGGCAGCAGCTGCTCCTTGCGAGCCGCAGCAGCAGCAGCGGCAGCAGCAGCCAAGTCAATAAACGCGTTTATTGTCTTAACCAATGCAAAGCCCCATTTCCCCTCAGCCCCAGCTGACTTCCTTCCACTCATTCGGTTTGTGTACATTGTCTGTGTTGGTGCCAAGAAAAATGTTGCTGTCGCGCCAATGTTGCCATTGTCGTCGTCGTCGTAGTCGTTGTTGTCGCTGGCGTCGTCTCAATGCGCTGCCATCCCCCGTCTCTGCAACCATGCCTCGATCACAGTTCTGTTCGTAGTTCTTATGCCAAGTTTTGTCCATTTTAAGGCAGCTGGAATGTTGCTTTCTTGTAAATTGTTTAAATAAAAGACACAACAACCAGCAGCAGCAGCAACAGCAGCAGGCACAGCAGCAGTGCTAGCTACCACTTCCTTCTGCTCCCCTCGCCCTTGCCCATCTTTCTCTCTGTTTGGCTACTGAGGTAGTTGTGACTGTGGCAGTGGCTCTTCTGCCACTCCTGGCTGCTTTTGCTCAATGAGATGCTGTTTGACTTTGTTTTGTTTGCCACTTTTCAAACAGCAAAAAACTATTTGTTTTGCGCCTTATTTAGTTTTTGTGCCATCCACTGCACCTGCTAAAGCCCACTGTCACAACAGCAAACAGCAACAACAACACAGCAACAACAACAACAACAATAGCAACAGCAACAGTAGCAATAACAGCCTCAATGCACATTAACATTAACAGCATGTGGGCAAAACGATTGCTGATTAGAGCCAGCAAAATATGTTTAATTGTCGTTTCATTGAAATTTTAATTGAGTTTTAGTTAGTTCAAATTAAACATAAACAAAACGCAGCTGGGATGCACTTGTCCAACTATTTTGTTGTTGACAAACTGTTTATTTTAGAATAACAATAAATTTGAATAAACTATATGATTGTTAAATATGCTTCAATAAAAAAAATAATTATATATAGATAATATATTTTATATAAATTATCGTCGATGATGACTTATAAATAAATCTTATTATTATATATTGGGGCTCTGCGCACTGCGATCTAATAGATCTATTGTGCCCCCTTCTGAGCTTATAGCTCCTCCATCAACCACAGTTCCTGAACGAATATCAGGATCTTTGATGGGTCGAGGGTTACTAAATCTTATAAACATTTCTTTATTTTTATTTATAAAAATGACAATAATAATTTTACAATTAATTTGAAATTGAATTTAATTCAAAACTTTGTTGTTGTTCGTTGTGTATTTTTTGAGTCGACTGACATAAAATAAATATTTCAGTCTTGCGAACCCAGTGACAAAGTTATGGTAACCACTTTAGGTAGGGCAGAGATCTGACAAGCAGTTGTATTAAGTCTAGTTACAGACGTCAGTCCCTGGGCACGTGCTTCAGATTCTAAAGCATTCGCTGAATAATTCCATGGGACGAGAGACTTGCATCCAATCATAGATAAAGTCGTTTTAATTGAAATTCTAAATGTTTCAAAGGAAGTTGGCGCTTGTATCCAGCAACTTATTAATATTTATGGCTAGGGATGAGGTCTGGACTGCGTGATGAGAGCCACAATTCAAGTTTAGCTCGACTTTATAACTAGATATATATATGCATTCGTTAAATATATGCCCAGACTTTTGCCACACTTTGTGCGCCCGTCTCACGCAATCCCAGAGGTCAGGCCTGGTGCATTTGGAGCATTATCAAGTGCATCTCGAGTTGGCTGCATAATTCCTTGTTGTTGTTTGCGGCGTATCTGCTGCTGATCACCATCGTCATCATCTAATTATGATGGCCTCTGATGCTCTTTTCCGCATAAAAACCAAACTAATACCGAGGGCAAACCTATAATTTATGAGCTTCAAATTCAATTTTCATTCAGCAAAATTGCAAACACAAATCAACAAAAAAACGCCGGTGGTCTTTTTTTTATATGCCAGCCATCTTCAAATGTGGGAAAAGGAGCAGACGATGAAGATTTTAGCCAGAACCACAGTTGAAATGCTGCCAAATGTGTTTCGCAGCCAAAAGGCACAGAAAGGGCGCCTTTAAACGTATTTTTTTTTTGTTTTTTTTTACGTTGTTTGTGACTGAGTCACGCGTAAGAACATCCTCAAATGGCTAATCCTCTAGTGTGGCACAGTACAAATTGCCTATAAGGAAACGCCAAAGTTTTTTTTTTATTTACATGAGAGCTGTGCAATTTTGAATGTAAAAGATAACTAATTAAATATTTTATTTGTTTAAACTGTTTTTTAAATTACTCAAGTTATTTATTTTTAAGCTGAATTTCATTGGATTTCATTATTTATTTATTTGTGTATTTACTTAATGTCAACTAAAGTCAGTCGGCACAAAAAAATAATCAAAGATAAAAAATTTAATTAAAATACTTTTACAAATAAAATTTAAAATTATAAATAAGAAATATTTGTAAAATGTATTTATCAGATTTCTGGGTGTATTTAAATCCAAAATCCAGTGCTTATTTTCTTATCCAAGTTGCTTTAAGCTGAATTCACCGTATTTTATTTTAAAAGCTTTACACAAAAAATAAACATAATAACAAAAAAAAAAAAAAAATGAAATAAATAGGCCACACACGTAGTAGCAGGGCGAACTGTTTGTCAGTCAGTCAGTCAGTCATTTTAGCTGACTGAGTCAGTTTTGCCATTTCGCCAGTCTCTCATAAAATATCAGGAGGCGCCCATTTGAACTGCTCCTTTGGCAGTTTGGAGTTTTTGTGCGTCTTTTTCACACCTTTTTGGTGGCAGCATTGAGAAATTTCAATAAACGCAGAGGCTAAAGTATATATGTATGTATATAGTATGTATGTATGTGTCCATATCTGGGGAGTTGGAGTATGACTAATGCTAAAGTGCCAGTTGTGTCGTCTGAAAATTGCTTCCCAGGCTGCATTTGAATGTTGAGCGTAACGCTTTTGGCCCACAGCTGATTTCTGGACATTATTTATGGCCATTATGTTGAGGCTATGTGGCTTGGCTCGTTTGCTTTTCTTTATGAGCTGGTCTCAAATCAGTCAAATGTTGCCGTTGCCGTTGTGAATGCAACTTTTGCAGCTCCAGTTCCGAGAATATATCTCTGTGAGCGAACTAAAGTTCGAGTCTAGACTGGCGGCGTCGTGCGACATTTTGTCGCCGTCAGGCTTCGGCTCCCGCACCAAGATTCAACTGCCGCCTCCAACTTGCCCCCTAACCTACCCCCCAAGACCCCATGCACTGCTGCTGCTGCTGATCAACACTTTTGTGAACCCATTTGAAGTTTCGGTCGACCAGCATATTGTGCTCAGGTTTCAGGTTTAAGTTGTGCTTTTCTTGTTTTTTTTTTTTTTGTTTTTTATAGCCAACAATACTTTTTGCTGGATTCTTATTTAATTTTTTGTTCGCTCTTTATTGCTTTTTGCCTGGGCTCTGCGTCTCTTTTGTTGTGTTTAGCACGAAATGTAGCCAGTTTGTAGAGGCAGGGGGTGCTGCTGGATGTGGAGGGGGTGACCTCTGCTAGTGGCGGGGGTGCAGAATGGAGAGCTGCTCGGTTCGCGCTTGGCCAGACCCAGACCAAGTCCAGTCCCGTCCAGTCCAGTTCTGACTTCTCATTTTCATTTTAAATGAAGTGTCAAAGAGTTTAAATAGCTTTTGATGCTACTGTGAATGAAGCCGTTTTTCATTCCTATCGCTTCTTAAAGCATCTTTTTGTTGTTGTTAGTTGCATTATTGTTGTTCCTGTTGCTGTTGATGTTGATGTTGCTCTTGCTGTGTTTGCTCATTATGTTTCCACTTGCAACATTATGGCATCATCATTTCTGCATGTCTGTGTGTGTGTGTGTGTGTGTGTGTGTATGTATTTGTTTGTGTGTAAGGCTAAACGCAATTAACCAGCTTCAAAGTCAAGTTTATGTAATTGAAATTTAGAGAGGGGCAAAAGAGGGCAGATTTGTAGCTTAGATCTGGCGCTATGAATATATGCAAGTTCACATAGTATGCGTACTTGTTATTAGTATTATTATAGATTGAGATACAAATGAATTTTTCTTTATATTATTTTCGTCCCCTTTACAGTATTAATTGCTGCCTAACTATCTGATAGTATAGATATATTAGGATATATTAAGTTTTAAGCTTAACTCCGCACATCCGCAACTTAGTTTAAAAAATGCTGGGGTGCGTTCCCAGAGATTCATGTTAGAATATCCTTGGAGGAGTGTTCCCTGATTGGTAACTGATGGTGTGCCAGCTCATACGATGGACTTCATCTAGTGTCGTCCATTCCTTCTTGCTACTTATTTAAAATGTTTTACTAGAATATGTATAATTTCAATCCTAGGTTGCAACAGCAACGCAATGTTCAGCTGGAAGAACACGTTAGTATCGATAGCAATAAATTATTCAGCAGAATCATGGATGGCTTATATAATAATTAATTTTATTGCCTATCATTTGCCTATCAATTGTTTAATTTTATTTTCGACTCACTCCGATATAAGCCTTATAATATATAAATAATTATCCTCAATAATCCATTTGTATTTTTTTAGCAATGCAAAAATGTTTCCCAACGCATTACAAGCAATTCACTTAATCGCTTTTATTATTGTTTCTGTTTTTATTGTTTTTAATAAATATTTTGTGATGATGTGCGGAGAGGGTTGCCTGACAGATCGTTTTGATGACTGACTGCTGATGGGCTGTTGAAGGGGGAATTTTGCATCATTGTTATTGTTGTTGTTGTTGTTGTTTTTGCTGTGCTGAGCACACTCGAAACCGGCAGCTGTCGCACTTCACTTCACTTTACAATCTGAATGTATTTAATGGCTTACAAAAATTCTTTTAAATATTAACAAAACAAAAAAAAAGTATAACAAGAAACGAAAAGCAAGTATTTTATTTGCGGCTTTAAAAAGCTTCCGTGTAGCCTTTTTGCAAATATTTACACTTTGTTTTTATTTAATTACGAATATGCGAAAAGCGAAATCTGACAAGCAGCATCAAAAATGTAAACTGATAGCCAAGAGAGAAACGCGTCAGTTGAGCAGCATCTGAAGGGTACCACAAGCTGACAATGCCTCTCAAACTGTGCTCAAGAGCCAGCCAGGTTGATTGTCTCTTGCCATTGTTATTGCTGTTGCTGCTGTTGCTGCCACTGCGGTAGGTTATTTGGTTTTTTGGTTTTTTCTTCTCTTTTCTTTTCATTTCTTTTCTTTTTTTTGGGAGTTAAGACAGCGTGCTTAAGTGGCCTTAGTCGCTTGAATGGGTTCTGTTAGCCAAGGGGCATGGGATCGAAGTTGTTGGACTTCTACGACAGCGTGTGAATGAGATGGCATGCCAAATAAATTGAACTTTGCTTTGGTTAAACAAATCCATAGCTATCTATATTTTAAGAGAATAGATAAGTTGTACAAAGTTTTAAGAAAACAAACAATAGGATTTTTTGATAGCAAAAAAAGCATAAGCTTTTTTTTATTTTATACAATTGTGTTTCATTGTTCATATATCAATTTTAAATTATAATGTGTTAGTTAAATTAATATTATATTATTAATGTGGATACATAATCTACATTTTTATGAATCACATTAGATTTGGGTGAGCTTTTTTTATTCTTAATACGACTCCAAGCCATACAAATAATTAAAAAAATTTAATTTGGTATCTTAAAAAAATTATTTTAAATAATTTTATTTTTAAAAAACATACTACAAATTAAATCAAATAAAGAAAATTTGAATTTTTGCTAGGCAATAAGCTTCGTTAAACAAATAATATATTCATTTTTGAACAATGTCAGAAGGCTGTAGTCGAGTGCACTCGTGCGTATCTATTTTCAATAGATTTTTTTTTTGTTAATTATTTCAAGCGAAATAAATGCTGTGTGGCAGCAGTAGGCATTTATGTTGATATCTAATGGAATTGCGCAATGCATTCTTTGGATATGCTCCTCAAAATTTCCCCTCCTTTTTTGGTCATCAGGAAACCACAACAATATTGCCAATTGCTTGCTTATATTTGACCATTTATCTGCCAAATACTTAGTTGGGGCTCAGCAAACTTCACGCGCTAATCTTCTTCATCGGGCACAATCCAAAACCCATGCCCAAGCCCAGACCCAGACCCAGGCCCAAGTCTAAATCGAATCCCTATGGCCAGGGCGCAGCATTGGCCCATCATGAGCATTTGCCCACTGCCCATTGCCCATTGCCCATTGCCCATTGCCCATTGCCTGTTTGGCTGATCAATCGTACAATTGAGTAAAACCCAACTT
Source organism: Drosophila longiperda (assembly GCA_035042125.1). Taxonomy (NCBI): domain Eukaryota; kingdom Metazoa; phylum Arthropoda; class Insecta; order Diptera; family Drosophilidae; genus Drosophila; species Drosophila longiperda. The sequence goes on from JAWNLV010000130.1 coordinate 2,418,481, forward strand.
TATTTGCAGTACTTGCAACTTGCAGCGGGGCAACAGGCGACGCTTTTTTTTACTGCTGCCTGCTGCCTGCTGCCTGTTGCATGTTGCCCTGTTGCCCAGTTGCGGAGCTGCCTCGCCTGGGCCTTGGCTTTGGCTTTGTTGTTTTAATGGCTTTCGCTAACATAAAAGCCATTAAGATAACATTTTTATAGGATTTCAATGGCAGTCACGGCAGCAACAGCAACAGTCGCAGCAGCAGTAAACCGCTGCCCCAGCTCCGAGGCAACAAAGAAGCTTTAGCCATTTTTTATAGCCGTGCGGGAGCTTCAGCTTCAGCTTCAGCTTCAGTTTCAGTTGGTGTGTTGCAGCTGGAGCCCTACCACAAACCACGTCCAAATGTCATTGACTATCAATAGAAGATGCGGCTGCCCAGCACATTGCAACAGGTTGCTGGCTGGGATGCCTTTTGTTTCAACTGCGCCCAGTTACCAGCTAGTTACCTGGCTCAATGTGCGCTTATTAAACGCAATATTTGTGGCAAGTTGCAGCCGTTGCAAGCTGCCAGTCTCCAGCTATCGGCCATAAAGTGCGATTTATTTTTGTTGCGAGGAGTAGCTGCTGCTTCTGCTGCTGCTGCTGTTGCTGTTGTTGCCCCAAAAGGGTTTTGTTTCTAGGCTTAGGCACTTCCTACTTCCAGGTTGCAACAATTGCATCTAACTGCGCACAGCATCCCACCACTGTGACCAGTACACAGTGCCTAGTGCCTACTAGCCATGCCCCATGTTGCAACTCCTAACTCCTAACTCACAGTCTGTAGTCACACTTTTGCACTCTGTTACGAGGGCTTCCCCCCCTCCCAATCACAATGCCACTCGATGATGCAATGTTCCAGCTCTAGCTCTGACCCTGCCACTGCCTCTGGTGGCAAAAACAGTGCACAATGGCAACAACTCGAGCAGATGTACAATTTGAATATTATGTATATAGTATATATAAAATGATTAAGTAAAGATTTCGATATGTTCGATAGGTATTCAAATAAAGATAATTATATCAATAATTAAAATATTTACCTATTATTAGAGGCAAACATTTCATTTTTTAAGTAGTACTTTGGCATTGAATTTGAATACTTGGCCTCGTTGATCAGTGGTGTTATTGATATAATATTTAAATTTTTATTAAATAAATCTTATTTTCTGTTTTTGGTTTTTGTTGTTCATCTTCAATCATCTTAAACAATTTTAGTGGACAATGGAACAGATTTCTCGGAGTTTTTTAAATAATAAAGTATTCTAAATAAAATTTATACTTTGATCGTTATTTTAAATAAAGTTTATTAATTGTGTGGCCTATTAAAAATTGTTTTAAGTTTAATAATTATTTGAGCTTGGCAAGCCAGTAAATATTTTGTTTTAATTTGCTAATGACAGGACAGTTGTAGTTAAGTTAACTATATTCAGAAACAATTTAAGCAGGTAATATCCAAGAGGAAGATCAGGCTTAGATTATTCAGGCATAGTAATTAACAGAAGAAGATATAGAATATTAGGGAACTTATCTTAAGCTTAAAAAGTACTGAAATGCTCAACCCGTTTCTGAATTTCTGTAAGAAACAGTGTTGACGCTGGCACAATATATATTTAATATTATATTTATTTATTTAATAATAATAATAATGATAACGACTTGTTGTATATTTTACTTACATTTTGATTAAAATGTGCCCACTGTGCAATATTACCACACTTGAACAAATCGCCTCACATTCTTTTTTGCTTAATGTTTTCGAATTGTTTTTTGTTTTGTTTGATTTCTTCTTTTCTTTTTTATTTTTTATTTTTTTCATTTTTCTTTTTTTGTGTTTCATCTTCTATCTCTAATGCCCGACAATTGTTGCCACTTCTTCTTCCTAGTTGGCTTTTGCCTTGTTTTGCTTTAGTTTTGTTTTTGTTTTTGCTGCTGTTGTTGTTGTTGTGGTTTTTTTCTTCTCTTTTTTGTTATTTGTTATTTCGGGGAGCGTCATCGTCAGTGTTGAGCTCTTCAGCTTGCAGCTTCCAACTTGCAGCTCGCAGCTCGCAGCTCCCCCAGCAACTTCCATTATGCAGCATTATTTGCTGTTGTTGTGGTTGTTGTTGCTGTTGTTGTTGTTGTTATTGTGGGTCCATGGTGCCAGCTGCTGATACGAAATCCCAGTGTCCAGAGAAGAGAGTCCCTGCCCTTTGCATTGACCAGCACAAACACATAAATTGCATTTGTCGGTTTGTTGTCGTTTTCATAAATAAGATAAAGATAAACGACCAAGTTGCATATTATTTGTAATTGCATTTGTTGTTGTTGTTGTTGTTGCTGGTTAGACGGGACTATTGATAGCAAAAATGTTAGCAGCATTTGAATTTATTATTGGCCAAAGCGGTTTCTTGTTTATACCTCTAATGGAGAGCATTGAACGCGAAATAGCCAAACAAATGCGTAGCAAATTTTTCAGCTGCTTGGCTAAAAGGGATTTAATGAGATTCCGGAAGGGATAGAATATGATAAATAGCATGGAATTCTTGGCTAAAAATATAAACACAAACTGCAAAAATACTAAAGGAATGTTTATTCAACAGTTTAACTTTGAATAATATGTAAAGTTTTCACTTTCGTTTCGAGTATATTTTTTGTGATGGATTTTTCTGCCATAAGCATGCCACACGTCCACATCAATTAGTTGGCATGCCACATAATTTGACTGACTTTAAGATTCAGATTTATTTCATATTTTGATGTGTATATATTTTTCTGCCGTGCTGCACTTCGCTACGTAGTTGACCAAAAAACCAACAAATTATTGTAGGTATGTATTTTTTTTTTACTTTGCTCATTTGATCACACCAGAAAATAATGCAATGTGACAGAGTTGGGCATAACTTTTGGATTTGTTATAATCTTGTCCATACATATAGCCAAGACAGACTGCAAAACTACAATAATTTATTGTTGCCACATAGATGCGAGTTGAGGTTGTAGTTGTCGGCTTATATAAATGTGAAATTAATTGCTTAATTTAGTGGAATGGATTGCGAGAGTTTCACGAAATTAAAGAGGCAAAAAAAACATATACACACACATCAGCTAAAAGCCACTTTTGCTTTTCATACAACCAGCAGCGACTTGACTCAGTTGGCAGCCTGACAGTTTTATCACATTATTAATAAGAAATAGAGCTGCGGCTGCCAGTCCGCAAATAACAGCGACAGCAATGGCAATGGCAACGGGAATGGCAACGGCAACAGTAAACAACAATAAATACCAGGAACCATTCCAACAGCTCACCGAGATCTGCGCGCATCTGTCAAGTTTTCCACGCCCTCGCCTGGTCCAAACTGTCAACGTGGCCATAATTCATAATAAGCGCAAAGCGGCCAAAGAACGGCGCCGATTCCATTTGAGTACTGTTTGTTCCCTTGTTGGTTAGCCATGTTCCATAGGCCAAAGCCAAAGTGCACAACAACTACAAATAATGGCAACACAACCCAAAACTTACAAAACTGCAAAAATACTCTAATTAATTAATTTTATTAGATGCAAATAATGCAAACAATAATATCAAAAATAAATAATACTTCAAATTATTAGTTGAGAACATTAAAAGTATTAATGAAAATAATGTTTATTTAATGAAATTAAAAATTACAAATTGTTAATTGTTAATTACTAAATTGTCTATAAATTACTTAGTAAATTGTCTTGTCAAAATGATAATTGACCAAAAATATTAAATTTGTCTTGTTTATTTTTATATTTTATAAAAATAATGAATTTTTAATACATTCGTCTAAATAATTTGTTTTTAAGTTTCCTCAATGTCTGCAATACATTTTGTAGAATTTTACATATCGGTTTTTTATGTTTTTATTTTTCATTTTTTATTGCATTATAATATAATTTGTATTTTTAATAATTTAAATAACTTTTTGTAACGTTTTTTATGTATATACCCTGTGGCATATATTATAGGGTAACAATGCTTTGTCTGTCATAGTATAAACACCAGAAAGAGATGGAAATAAAGAGCGAGGGGTATTTGAGGAACGCCAACACTTAACAAAAGGCAATCGCAAATATTTTGCAGCGCGCAAAAAGCAAAATAACCTAAAAAGCTGGCAAAACACAAAATTCACTGAATGCAGAGGGGGGGGTGGGAAAATACTTAAGGGAGCACAGGAAGGGGTGCGGTGCTCGTTGCTTGTTGTAGCTTTATTTTATTCATCCATTAAACTAGGTGTATCACGTACCAACACACACACACACACACTCAAACACACGCTACCTATTGTTATCAGCTGTGAATGTTGTCCGGAGTATGATGATGGGCAAGGGAAAGGGGGGGTGTGGCAGGTAGATAGCAAATTGTTGACTCAGCGCCGTGCAAATTGTTCAATGCAGTTTTTATTTGCAAAATGTTCATTGCCCGAATAAAAGATTTATGGATGCAACAGTTTGAAGGCTTATAGAGAGGGGAATGGGGAAAGTAATTTCATCGTTGCACGAAGTTAATAAAAAACATTCATGCAATGCAAATATTTGTAGTATTTGTAATAGTTTTTTAGTTGCGCGTTTAGAAAAATATTAAAGTGCATTTCATAAAATTCACTAAAAAACACATTTTTGTTTCTTTCTTTATTTCCAGGTGAGCTAAATTCCAAATTCCTAATTCCCAAAAATAGATGTTTTGGTCTTCTTTTGGCTTGGTTGGGTGAGTCTTTTGACCTCTCTGGGCCAGTGTATCATTAGCTCGTCTTGTGAGTGAATGTCTCTCCTCTCTCCAGACAGATTGCCAGATTGCCAGCTCACCAGATGACCAGTTGGTCTGTTGTCTAATAACGCTCAGTTCACATATTAAATGCAATTTCATTCTCATCATTTCCGAGCAGCGAACGCAAAAGTAAACTGAAAGCCTAATTGAAATTACGTAACGTTCATTGACTTTTAGAACTATTTGGCAAGGCTTTTTTGTTGTTGTTGTTTTTTTTTGTAACTTTTTCCTCTTTTGTTCTTCTTTCATATTTTTTTATTCATTTACTTTTTTTTCACTTTTATTATTAGTTTCTTTGGACTGTGCCCAGTTGAGTTGAGTTTGCTGTTTGTTACTTGTATTAAGCGGCTCTTTTGTCGTAATACTTTTTGACTCTAATGTAATCGCATTAGTGCGCTTTATTACGTCCCGGTGCTCAGTTGTGCACAACAAAATAGATTTCATTTAGACACGATCATGCCCCATAATAATAATAAGCAAACGATCCATCTAATGACAAGCCAGCCGCAAAACATAAGCTGATAAGAGTCATGTTGTGCGTGCCTCAAACTAGCCGAGACTTGGGGCACGGAAACTCGATAGATGCAAGTGAAACCGGATCCTAGAGAAATGAGCCACAGGAGCCAATTGTGATTAGATCCCATAAGACGATCAATGCCAAAACATATTTACGAATTGAGTTATTTTTACTAGCATAGTTTGGAAATATCGTCAAATTCATAAACAATTTAAACAGAAAGTAAAAGTTTTCTCCAATCGATTTGATAAAGACAGATAGAAAAATGGTTAATTTAAAGTTCTAGTAAGCTTTCTCGATTCCAACTTGATTTTATCAAATAGACATTAATCATTCACAATTCTTAAATACTTTTCGAAGAACAAACTTATGTAAATATATATATTGATTACATAAGCATCAAGGACAAATCAACTGTTTGCAAATAGTAAAAGTTCTAATTGGACTGTTGTGCCACCGAGTAGCAGCTGCGCGACGATAAATCCCCGCCACGCATATATATCAGCCATAATTAAACTGTTGAACTCGGCGCCTCGGCAACTGAATAATAAAAATAATAAAAAAAAAATAAAGACACATTCTCACTTGAGGCTTTGATCAAGTGAAGTGGCGACGACGGGTTTTAAAAAGGCGCCCTGAATGGGACCAGACCAGAAAAATCATCGAAATCGAATTCAATAATAATCATAATAAATAAATTATAATAAACAACAAAAAATCTCAATGAATGTTGAAGGTCAGAATGCTTAAGCCTTAATCAATATTGAAGACAGTCGACGGCAAGTCGCCAAAATATATGAATACGAGTTCGAGTATGAGTATGAACATGAGTGTGAGTGTGAGTGTGAGTACTTGTACGACTATAAATATTGAAATTGTATCGATTGGTCGGCGGCCGTCGCCAATGAATTCTCGAGTCGTCATCGCAATTAAATGCCAATTGAAATTTACTCGCATTTTTACCCCTTCATCTTGTTATTGTTATTTTTGGGTATTTTTTTGGGCCCGTAAATTGATATTAATGGTCTTTTATCGTTAACGGATTCTTAAATAATTTAGATGAATTGGGTGACAAATTTATGCAGCCCTTTGATTAATATTCATCTCCAATTAATGCGATATTCGAATTTTTATTGATTTCTGTGCTAATCTCTTCAACATAATTCTTATTTTTAAACGCTGATCAATGCGAAATATGTTTTCATATTTTTGTGTTTTTTGTTGCGTGACTCTTTTGTTTCTGCGCCTCTCACTCTCAGTCTGCACCGAGTCGAGCAAATCTTGCCCTCTCATTCGCTCCTGGGGGGTATCCATTACGGGAGCACGGTTCAATGATCGCATTTAATGATTTTTGTATGCGAAAATAAGTAGATTTGTAGTTTTTGGTGGATTGTTGTGTACATAGTGAAGTGTATGATGTGTGTATTGAGTCTTGTATTTGTAAGTATCTTTTTATATATATATTTTTGTATTTATTTGTCTGTTTGCCGATCGTGTGCAATAGTTTTGTCTGGACCCGTGCGGGGCTTTCTTTTGTTATTTGTTCAAATCGTGTGGTAAATTTGAATGGTTTTTTCTATAGCTGTTGAGTTGAGTTGGAGGAGTTGGCTCATTGTTGTTGTTGCTTGTTTTTTTTCTGTTTCTGTTGTTGCGGTCTTGCCACTTGAGTTGTTCATAAAGTTAAAACGCTTTTGGCACCAGTTATGGCTTATTATTATGCAATAAGGAATGGCACCGTTTTTGCTGTACCAAACGATATTTACACAATGATCCAAAAGCTAAATATAAATAATAGCTAAGGTGATTCAGAAGAGATTCTGAATTATGCGCTATAGAAAAAAGAATATTTATTTTACTTTTAATTTTACTATTTTAAATGTTATCCAATTAAGCAGAAAACATAAACTTCAATTTCTTGCGCTACAATTTATGTAATACTTTACACACTCTTTTATATTTTATTATGCGATACATAAAATATCCAATAATACCAATCTTTAAAGAGCTAATTTAATCTTAACACCTAACGCGCTTTACACACATCGAATGTCAATGTTGGGGCTCTTATCATAAATTTGTGAGCATAAAAGATATCAGCGAAGCCATAAAAAGGGTCCATAAACAAATTGGTAAAGGCAAGTTAAATAGAAACAAACTTCTGTTTAAGTGCCGTAGCTACAAGGTTTTTTTTTTAACGATGACAACCATTTTATCCAATTATTGGGATTCGACTGTAAAAATTAACACATAAAAAGAGGCAAATATATAGATTTTGCATAGCTCTGGAAATCAATAATCAGCCCAGCTCCTCCAATCGCTTGTTAGTTGCATGTTAGCGAGAAACCCTCCTTTTGGGCCCTTTTACATATGGCTAATAAAACGATCGGCCATAAGCCATAAAGCGTGTGCTGTTTGGTATTTGATAGCCGTTGACCATAAAACCCGAGATAGAACAACCTGACTTTTAAGTGCCCTCATAATGAGTCTTCAAATGGGCAACAAAGTTGGAGCTGCCTCAACTCTAGCCAAGTTGATCGGAGTTGGAGCTGAAATCTTTGCGCTGGGCTGGTCGTGGCAACACTTGACTTGACAACCCAACCATAAAGCGTGAGAACCTCTATATATATATATAGATGGAGGGCGATCTTTATCGCACGTGTAGTAAATCTTTTTCACGAAACAAACTTGGCATATAAATTTTCTAATTCACTGAGCTACCACAAATTGCTAGCACAAAAGTGATCTGCAGAATTTCGCGTTTTAATCTTATGATTTTATTTCTTTCAATTTCTATACCCTGCATTTACTCAAAAGTGGGTAAGCATAATTGTAAAGTTTTGCAAATCTATTGTGGAGTCGAGTAAAATAAATCGCCAATATATGTAAGTGTTGAAAAGTAACTCACCTGATAAAGAATATTTTTGAACCATTTGTTTTTCATTAAGCCAATAATTTGTTTAATTTAGTGTTCGTTTTTATAAGTGTAAAATAATTTATAAATACATACATTTTTATTGGGAATTTAAATATTAAATTCGATTTTTTAAAGGCTTACATTTTTAATGTTTAGAAATATTTTTATTTATCAATTAAGATATGTCTGAAAATGTGAATAGAGTCTTTCTTATTTTAAAATGTGTTTTTCTTATATTTAGAAAATATTTCTAAAAACAGGAACAATTTTATACTTTAAGTATAAGGTATTTTGAAGTCGCGTAAGGGCACAAACATACTCTTACTTATTACTCAGGTGTGTGTGTGTATATGTATTTATGTGTTCAAGTAAATTGGCCTGGTAGCAAACTTTGACCCACTTAGATGTAGATTACAACTCATATATGCAAAGTCAGTGTCAGAGTCAAGTTTTGATTGTAACAACTTACTCGTCAAACAAATCTTAATTATACATTTTTATATTTGTCTGGCACAAAGGTTTACTGAACTTGATTAGCGGACACTTGAGTTGTTATTTATTATTTTTATTTTTTATTTTTTTTTTTGGGTGCAGATAAGAGCGATAAATTGTTTGGCTTTGTAAATGGCTTAACATGTTGGCCTTTTTGAAAATTCAATGCTTTAATTTGGAGCAGCAATAAGTCTAATGGCATACATTGTGTCAGCATAACTTGCTTTGTTCGAGTAATCAAAGCAATTATAATACAAAAATGCCAATAATTAATTATTCACTAGATCTGTTTGCAAGATCATTTGTCAAACGTATGCATAAATGTTAAATGCCTGCATAATTTATTCATTCTGCACACCATTTATAATAGGAAGGCTGACTGACTGACAAAATCAACTAACGATGAGACAATCATATTTGAAGTGAACTGAAAATGAAATCCTTAAATGCTTTTGTCTGATCTACCGCCAAGTTTCCCCTCCACCATCCTCCCTCCTCCTATCTTTATCGTACTTAAACGTCAAAGCTGCCGGCCAAGTTCAGTGTCAAAGCATTGCAACGTCGAGCACCGTTCATCGAGCATCGAACATGTTCGATCGTGCAGCGCTCTTTGGCGCTCTCTTAGGCGGCAAGCGCAGACTCTTTGGTTGGCGCACACACGCACATTGTGCTGCCGTCCAAGACCAACTATGGACAATGGAAACAAGTTCTTGTTGTTGTTAACTTCTACTTATTTCTTCAATTTTTTCCATCTCTTTTTTCGCTTTTTGCACTGGCAACGTTTTTGTGTTGCTGTTGTTTTAAGCGACTTTTGTTTACCTTATGCCTCGTTAAAGATCAGCGTCGCGTCGGCTTTGACTTTTCCACAAAAGTTCTCTCTGCGAGCGGGATGGAGTCTGAGCAATTGAGCAATTGAGAGAGTGAGAGAGCAGTAGCCTGGCCAAGCAAGTTGCAGTCGCTGTTCTGGACAAGACTCCTACACGACGACGCAGTGCTTTTTTTGCAACGCCGCAGCCAACAGCAGGAAGTTGAATATCAGTTTAGTTGTTCAGTTGAATTTTGCACGTCATCTCAAGCGGTCCTAAAACGTTGCTCGATTCCAAAACTCGAGACGAGTTTCGTGTTCCATCTCAAGTTCTGCAAGAATTTCTGTTTGCCATTTTGATCGTGTCGTGCAACTCAAATGGCGCAACTGTTTTACGACTCGCAGTGGTCATCGCATTAAGCGTCGCGTATTATCATATCAAAAAACTGCATTTTTTTGAGATACTAAAATGAGCTGTTTGTAGTGCCAAAAAAGTGAATTCGTTCCGAAATCGAGCAACCCGAGGCCCTTTAACCGAGATAATAAACATCATGTATCGCCTGCAAAGACGTGCCGCTCTAATCGCCAAACAAGGTAAAACAAAAGAGACCCCAAAAACCAACGCAAGTTTGTGGGAAATCCCACTGACTACTCCCAAAGATAAACACATTACAATTTGTTGTTACCGCAAGCAAATGTTGCATTCCATTCAATTGTCGCAATTCGCACGCTTCACAAAGCAAAAGCGAGAAATGAAAATCGATAGCCAAATTGACTCATTGCTGAGAATTCGCTGGCATTACTCATACGCAGCGTTTGACACTCGGATATTGAATATCATAGTTAAATTTCTGCGGTCGCTTTCCATGTTGTTTATGTTATAAATGCTTTTGCGGTTCGAGCTTAGGTGTGGTCAGTAATTTATTGTGGTTAACTGATCTCTGTCCAAAGACGGATTGTGGTAATTGCAAGTGCTCTAAAAACAATGTCCACTATAAATTGATTAATCTACCTGAATGAGTCAGAGGTGTGTTTCAATATGTAACACATTTGCAAAAATTAAAAATACTCTGCACTTGTTTTTAGTCTTTTTTTTTTAATATATCTAATATGTTATGTTTTCAAATATTGTTTCTTTGCAAGAATTTAATAGCTGCTGCACTTTTAATGTAATTAATTACATATTTATATCATATGTTTGAAAATTAATTTTTAGAATTCTTATTGAATATTTGCCTCACTTTTTTCATTTATTTTTAAACATATTTAATGTCTGATTTATAATTTTAAATCCTGTTTAAAAAATAAATACCTGCTATTATTTTCAATAATAAATAATGTCCTATGATTCAACGTGATATGTAAAAATTTAATAAGTGTTTTACCTTTTTAATTTAATTAATTTATTAAGCTAAGAATTGAAAGTAAATTAAATTAATGGCTTTTTCTTACATTTAAATATAATCTCATTATTTTACCATTATTAAATACTTACCCATTATTTTATTGACCTATTTACGTTTTGATTTTAATTTTGGCATTGGGCATCTTTTGCATTTGTGAGCTGCTGGACTAGTTCCCAAGTTCCAAATTTCCGGGTCAACCTTTGCACAATTCCTTTCTCTTCCTGAAATCACATCAAGGCCCTAATAGAACCCGTCTCCAAGTGCATTTATTTTGTCAATTTTCCGCATCTTCCTTTACTTTCTTTACCACAAAAAACGATCAAAATGAATAAGAAAAAAAATGAAAACCATTCAACTGGGTCATGAAATAGCCCAAAAACTCAAAACACAGACCTCAAACACGAAGTGGCAATCATTTTACTTTTGATTGTAAACAAAAAGCAGCAAAAGCAGCAAAAGCAGCAAACAAACTTAAATTATTTACAATCACTAATCGCCGGATAAAGACGACCCAGAAACCGGGTACAAGTTACCAGTTGCCATCTTCCGAGACAATTTGGCCTCGGGCATCTTTCTATTTCATTTTCCAAGGGACAAGATAGGACGGCATAGAATTTGGCATCGTCAAGTGAAAGAAGCCTTCAACTTGGAACTCTTGAAATTGCAGTCACAGCTGCGACTTTGGTTTTTGGAAGCGTGTCAATTCAAGATTCGTGCTGGCCGGCATATAATTTTATTTAGTCAGAGACCCAGTCAGTCAGTTAGTCAGTCAGTCAGTCAGTCAGTCAGTCAGTCAGTGAGCGAGACAATTGTTGTTTTGCATGCCAAATGCTGGGCCACAATTTGTCCTCATCGCCAGCTGGCTGAGCTTGGCGGAAACCCAAACCCAAACCCAAACCAAAAATCAAACCAAAAACCAAACCAAGTTCAAAGTCGTGCCAAAGTAAAAATCTTTCGTTATTAGCAAATGCTCTGGCCAAAGAACGCCAAACAGCTCAGCACATGGCCAAAGAAGGTCATGGACGGATCTGTCTGTCTAGCCTGCATCCAATCTGCCCCTGTCTACACTTGGCCAATTGGCAAAAAGATTTATTATTGAAATGCATAAAAATATGGCCATGGCATCCACATCGCTGGCATTTGCTTATAGTTTGCCACACACATACATACATATACATATATATATATATATAAACATATATAGATTAGTTGACTCACTTTGTGTGTGTACTTTCTAAACAACAAATCTTGAAGTATGCATGAAAATTGCTGATAGCTCAATAAATTATAGATGCCAATCAGCGTTTCAACGAGTTTGTCTATTAACTTAATAACTATTTGCAAAATTTATTTTACATTCCTTAAAATAAGTTCAAACATGACGAAATGCTGTGCTAAATTTTATTATTTACAATTCATTAATCATTTACAAACGAAACTATTAAAAATAAAAATTACTTTGAAGAATTGAATGCAAGCAATGAAATTAACTTAAATTAATTTTTTATTATTTATACGAACAAAAATCCATTTATACTCTTATAAATAATTAAATAAATAATTAAATATTTAGAGTTCATTTGATACACGAATGGTTTAAATTTATCTGAAAATATAAGTTGTCTAAAATAATTTGTTGTTTTTAGACGTTTATAAAACAAAAGTCTTCTTCTATATTAACTTCTAAATTTAAATAATTTGAAGTATAATTGAAAATTGTGTAAAGAGAATTATTAATATTTATATTGATCGCCATTTAGTTGTTCAATTTTGTATATTTAAATTTTAAATTACTTTTACCTTATTTTTAGTTATTTAAAACAATTTTTTAAATTTTGCTTATCCAAATTTTAAACTACTATTAACTTAATTTTAGTTATTTAAAACAGTTTATATATGTATATATATATATATGTTTGCAATATATTTCTAAAAATTTAAATATAAAATATTATATATATATATATATATATATATATATATGAAATAATATATTTCTAAATATTTAATTTAATTTAAAATAGATATAATTAAATGAATGATTTTGCAGTTGCGTAAAGTTACTATAAATCAGGCAACTATCGATTTATTTATAAATTTGTTAACTTTTTATATTAGAAAAATATATATTTTAGCAGAAGTCAGGCGAGTTCTGAAAGAGTTCTGCATTTGAGCTGTTAAACTAGGTATTTGCATTTATTTATGTGTTTAGTTAATGGCTGCTCTTAAATATTGTGCGCATGACCAGTAGTAGTTGTGGCCCAGTAGCAGAGTGGGGCATGTGGCATGTGGCATGTGGCTTGCTTGGTGTGCTGCACACTCTGTTGGGTCTCTGAGGCGTCTAACTGTTAAGTTGCCAACTTGTAGTCTTAAGTCGGGAGTCTTATTTAATACATTTCCTTAAGACTACTGGCGACTCGGCCATTTCGCTGGACACTCGACGTCGTCGTCGACGTTGACGTCAGCTAAATTATATCCATGACTTTGGTGCTGCTGTTGCTGTTGCTGTTGCTGCCTGTCGCTCTTTTATGGCCAAGTTGCACGCATCACTCAGACAGCAGCCAAGTCTGAGTCGTTCGGAGTCTGGCTAGCTGTTGCCCGGTTGCCCAGTTGCCTGGTTGCCTGGTTGCCTGGTTGCATCCCTCATCGGGAGGCAACAACAACAACTAGACATGCAGCTATTTTTATGACCTCTGCCAACACCAGAGCCGCTCCAAACTTATCTAACGCAACTAAGTATCGGGCAATTCTAATCTAATCACATGAAACGAAGCAATAGTTGCAACTGCAGCAGTTAGACAGAGACAGGGATAGCTGCTGCTTTGAATTTACCGTAACTTGCTTGGCTCTCTAACGATGAACGCAACGGTTGTTTTCCCTTTCTGGTCATCCTCCAAGTCGAGTCGAGTCGAGTGGAGTCGAGTCGTGTGTGCATCCCAAAATAGCCAGCAAACAGCAACTGCAACAGAAACGGACGAACAACTTGCCGCATGCGTGACTGCAACACGCCCCTCACTTCCATGTACCACAGTCCACAGTCTCCAGTTCCATGTCCCAATGGCAGTCCTACTCCGAGTCTTATTCCCATTCCCATTCCCAGTTGCATTCGCAATTCTCTTCAGTTGAAGCTAGCCCAAAGTCTTCCTGCTTCGCTGGTTCATCTGCATTTTGAGTATTTATTCTGCGATTCGTTTGCTGTCCTTGTCTGACTTCTCTGATTCTCAGCTACGTCTTTGGCCTGTGCAGTTAATCAATTATAACGACTCTTGATTTCCTTCCTGATCTTGATTAAGATTTTTATGTGGGTTCAGGTTGAAGCTGGTTGCCTGCCTCGCGTGTCTCTCCCGCCTCGCTCTTGGCCAGAATGGCTCCATTTTACAGTTGCCTTTGCTGGCCGACTGAGTTCTGCAACATGTTGTGAGTGAGTGCGATTAAGTCATTGGCTCTGAGTTCATTTTGTGATTCGCTGGTGATTGGCTCTTGACGTTATTAAGACACGGCAACTGCGTGTTTTGATGATGGCTTTATCACACTTTTTATGGACGCATTGCGCAGCTGATTTGCAGCCTTAATTGACTTTTATGTTACCTGAAAGGTGTCCATTTCCAACTAGATTAATGCTGCAAATAACTGAATTTTATTTGCTGATAAATAGCGGATATATAACATGACTTGAGTAATCTGCATATTCATAAATCAATCCGCTCCTCCTAACTGGCTCAGCAAAGGAAATGTTTCCTTTTCACAGTGGTTTCCCTTTCGGAGGGTTAGTCGATCCTCATAAGGAACGATCCCAGTTGGTAATTATATTTGAGTCTATTAACGCAAAGATTGCCAAATATTGTTTTTGCGTTCAACATTTATGTTGTTTTTTTTTCAGATGCGATCAATTTCAATATATTTGTATTATTCTTTACAAAACATTTATTGGCTACTTTTCCATAGCACGAGTCATAATTCATAAGAAAATTAAAAATATTTCTGCGAAAAAGCGCAACATAAACTTTGGTCTATTGTGTTGAATAAATAGAAAAGTCTTGGTTTAAATGTCTTGTAGTAGTAATGGTTATTGTAATGGCTGATCATATCTTAAGCACATACATAAGCAATGCCATAGATCAGGCTGCAGTTCTTGGCTTGAGCTCCTGCAGCAAATGCTTTGCACAATGGTCTTCTTTGTTTGGCCTTTCCCTTTGGCATCATTATGCCCATTTAATTATACCTTTTTGCACACACAACAATTTCTAAATAAATCACTCAATCAAAAATGCTAGAGACTGAATTTAGCCACAGCATAGTTTCCCACCAATCGCTCACAGCAACAGCAGCAGCAGCAGCCGCAGCAGCAGCAGCCGCAGCAGCAGCAGAACCCAACACACATAAATACATCAGATGTCAAAAAATGAACTTGACTTGCGGACCAAAGCACAGCATGTGATAGGAGCCTAGCAGACTAGACTAGTAGGGGGGGAAGGAGGGAGAGAGAGAGAGAGAGAGAGAGAGGGAGTCTTGGAGGCTGGCCACATTAAATAGCAAATAATAAATTAATATGCCGTAAGTTAATAATTACAAGTTGAAGATGTAACAGATTGTGCCGAGATTGTGGCTACTGTGCGAACAACTCTTTTCCTATCTTTTACATCTGTTTCTTTGTATCTGCTGCCGTCGCTGCCGTCGCTGCCGTCGCTGCTTCTTTGGCGCCCCGCGTTGCTGGCCCAAGGAAACTCATTAAAAGGCAACGGCACGTCCTATGTATGCCGCTGCTGCTGCTGCTGCTGCTTGCCTCTTAGCTGATGATTAAGTACTTTGATTGGTTGCCCATAATGATCACCGCACTGAGTTGTGTATGTTCAGTTGCTGTATGCTGTGCTGATCTTCAGATATTGTAAATTGAAATATAAGCATAATTATGCCTGTGTACCCCAACATCCGGATAAAAAAGCGACCTCGAATTTAGGCAATCTTTATACACTATAAAAAAAAATTCATTTCTAAAAATGGTTTAAGTACTACTAATATATTAAGTAAAAAGGTGGAATAGAGAAACCTGAATTCACAAAAAGTTGGAACATTTTTCTGAAAAGGTTTTTTTTTAATACTATTCATTTATTTTTACAAAAAAATTAAAGAAATAAGTATTTTTCTAATAGCTAGACAATCTTCAAAGCAAATCCTAAATTCACAGCAAAAAGATTAATTTTATTATTAGAATGTAGATAATCTTCATACATCATAAAAGTTCGTTACTTTAGAAAATATTGGAGAAATAAATGTCTTTATTAAATTTGACATTTGTATAATCTTCCATTTAGAAAGTAAATTTCTAAGAATTGCTTTTAATTCTAGTATTATAAAGTGGATGCAGATTTTAAAATGAGATCACTGACTAAAAGATTCTATTGTTAAAGTTCCATAATAGCATTTGCTTTTCTCAATTATATCTATAATAAGAATGAATATATTTTTGTCTATTTGGTTTATTTATTTATTGTACTATCTTGAAAATATTAGAATGACCTAGTTTTGGTAACAATAAGCGCTTAGTTATATGTTTTTTAAGTGCAAACTATACTCATTTTGAACTTGAGCCTGGTCGAACACTAAATCTTGATATTTTTTTTGGCTTAGTGTAGAGAAAATTCTTGGAACATGATTCGCCAACATTCCAAAATGTCGTGTTATGTTCTACTTACCGCTGGCAATGCGCTCAATTCGCAATAATCCAGAACGGAATTTCTGATGTTGCGCCTCAATTTTCAGTTTGTGCGTTGCAAATTAATTGAGCAAAAGTTCACAAAAGTTTACATAACTGCAATAGAAACCGCTATTGCAACAACAGCCGCAACAGCAGCAGCAGCAGCAACAGCAGCAACAACTTGTTAGACCAGTGAAAAGCAGCTGCAGAACTCAGCACTTTTCATCATTTTTATGGTGGCCGTTGCAGCTTCTTGGCCAACATGTTGACAACAGAGTCGCGCCCTCAAAGCCAAACAAAAGTAGCCCCAGACAACGACACTAGTTTTGACCAGACACAGGCAGCAGCAGCAGCAACAGCAGCAGCAGCAACAGCAGCTTTAGCTTCAGCGCTTGTTGCCACCAACTCCCATTTTCAATTTGCAAACAGCAAAAATAAAAAAAAGAAGAAAAACTTTTATTTGCCAAATGCGTCAAGCATTCCGATTCCGATTCCTGCTGCACCCCAACAACAACAACATCAACAACAACAAATAGCACAAACCTTGCTGCCATTTGTCAACATTGGGCTGGTATCAAATGTCTGTGGGGGACCGGCTAGTAACCATGACAAATTTGTTGTAATCAGAAAGCACTAACTACAACAATAACAACAACAACAACAACAACAGCAACAACAACAACATGCCACAGGCAAATACGTGCCAGCCACAAAGAGCTCCTCTGAGGGCCAACACAGAGCAGCAAAAAGTTGCATGCAAAAAAAGAGAAAAAA
Source organism: Drosophila longiperda (assembly GCA_035042125.1). Classification (NCBI taxonomy): domain Eukaryota; kingdom Metazoa; phylum Arthropoda; class Insecta; order Diptera; family Drosophilidae; genus Drosophila; species Drosophila longiperda. Next base: position 2,435,864 of record JAWNLV010000130.1, read on the forward strand.
ATACAAATTGTTTGCAAACATTCGCACAATTTATTAAAATCGTTTTATAACTTGTGTGCAAAGGAAATATTTATTTACAGACATTAAAAAAGTTGAGATTGAAACTGCTGATGTATTTTAAATCTATCAAATCTATATTTTTTAAGACGGATCCAATTTTTTTATTTAATTTTAGTTACTTATTTGATTCCCGTTTTTATAATGTGAATTTATTTTAAGCATTATTAATTAATTCTGCCCAAAAAGAATTGTCCAACTCTTTTTATTATGTTTGCTTATTTATGATTAATAAAAAAAAGACAATTCTGTCATTTTTTTTCTCAACTCCATCAATTTTTTGGTATCACATTTTACTGTCAATCAGAACTGATTCCCCTTCCAGTTGCTCTCAAACTTGTTAAAGCCAGTGCATAATTAATGGGTTTAGGCCGCAATTAAAGTGGCTGTTCTTGTGATTTAGTTGCCGTAACTATTTCCGTTTATTGACCCATTTCTGTGTTGCACGGATCAGGCAGCTTGCTTGCCGCCGATCCTTGACCTGCATCGTCACCTGCACAAGAATCCTATTGAGAATGCAAGGGATTCGCACCGGCAACTGGCAGGCCACATTTTATGGCCACATTACAAAACTTCCTTCCTTTTATGTGCATTTGAGGGAAAATAAATAAATAAATAAGAAAATATTTTTCTATTCGCACAGCGAAGACGCTGAGACAGAGGGAGATGGGTAGATAAAGAAAAGGAAGTCCGAGTGCTATAAATAAATGCGTTTTTTTCCATAAAATTGTACCACAAACGAAACCCACACTAAAGAAAAAAAAAAATACGCCAAGTCCCCAGCCCCCCAACTTTAGTCCCCTTTGTACCATCCATGCTCAGCGTAGTCTGGATGGAGACCAATCCCAAACCCTGGATGCGCGTCTCTAACGAATGTTTTAGCTTTGCTTCCGGCGACATTAAACTGCCGTTTTGTTGTTGCTATTTTTGTGGATCTTGTTGTTGTTGTTGTTGTTGTTTCTGTTGTTATTGCTGTTGACCAAAAAGCAGCTGCCTATTGGCTCTTACCACAGCTGAGTAATGCGCCACCGACTTGCAATGGGAATCGGAATCGGAATCGGAGTCGCAGTCGAAGTTGGACTTGCAGTTGAAGTTCTTGGTTATTCTTTGTTATTGTTGTTATTGCATTGCTTTTATTTGTTGTTGCAATTGTCTCTACTTGTTGTTGTTGTTGTTGTTGCTGCTTGAGCTCTTCGCTGTGGCCAGTTTCGAGTTTTGTGCTCCGCTTTTGTGTTCGGGCAACTCGCAACGGAAAAGATATTGGGCAGATGTTGCTGACGACGTAGACGAAGACGGAGACGGAGATGGGAAGGGAGACGAGGCAGATGAGTGGTTCAAGTTTTGTTTTGAAAGTAATTCATCTGGGCAGCTTGCGTTGCGTTTGCCTATAATAATTGTGGGGCACACGGACAATGAGAGGTCCAAGTTCAAGCCACCCACCCACATTTTATTGTTATCGTAACAATGGCAGCACAGCAGCGTAGCACAGCTGCCCCTCTCCTCCAGCTGCTCCTCTCCGCATCAGCAACTTGGCTTGGTTCTGTTTAGGTCATATATTGAGGCTTGGAACACCTTGGCATCATTTTGTGCAAGTTTTCGTTATGCCTAAATTTATTTATCCAATATATGAAACTGATTCAAATCGAAATTCATTTTAAATCTTTTTTAAAATAAAGCCACGACTAATCAGTTAGCCTGCATCTATTTTAGTTCTTAAAAATTACAATTTTGGCTTCAATTGTTTAATTTTCAAGTTATTTTTGTATTTTGTTTTAAAAGAATTTTTCCATATTTTATAAAAGTTCACTTTAATTTAAGATATGTTTCTTCTTTTTATTTTGATATATTATTAAAATTATTAAGTTATTTTGATATAATTTTGTTGACTATCATTTTATATTTAAATATAATTTTTTATATTTTTGTAATTTGTTTTATATATTATTAATGAGGTTATGAGGTTATTCTCAAAAAACAAAACCGAATTTATTTCAGATTTATTTAACTCTACTTTATTTTTAGTTCTTTCAGATTTATATCCCTTACTTTTTTAGTATTCTTACCAATTTATTTTTTTATTGTATAATATTTTCACCTTTAATTTGTGATATAAATTTAGTTATGAACTTAAATTATAAATTTCAATATAATTTTCCTAAACCCATTTGAATTATTGTGGACGTACATGAATACAGCAGGGAAAACCTTTGGTCAGTTAAATCTATATGAACTCCGATACCCCCCCAGTGCATATCTCGAGCAATCAAAGTTGTGCAGAAACTGAGAGACCTCAGATCAATCTTTATACTACTACTACTAGGTAGGGCAGCGTATTCACTCACTTCAAGATAAAAGTAAATAAAAAAAATGCATAAAATGCCAGCGGCAGGCAAAATGCATGTAGAGCTGCAAACGTTGACGGTGCATTGAACTCCATTTGCTGCTTGCCATGGTGCATGGTCCAGGGTGCACGGTGGACGGTGGACGGTGCCCGGTGCATGGTCCCGTCCACTGTTTGGGCTAGGCCAGGCCAGAGCAGACCAGAGCAGAGCAGAGCAGGCCACAAAACTAGAAACGTTCGCTCAGCTCGGCTCGACCGAACGAACCAAGCACCAAGAGCGAATGGAAGAGCCGAGGAACCCGTATCTGTTCTAAACATGGCCACCGATACAAATACACAATGCGAACGAACACACATTACACAATGGAAGGAAGGAAGACAAGAGACGGACTTTCGCACGAATGCGCAGCTCACTGGGAGTTTATACGTTGGCTGGTTACAGGTCGGTTAGGCAGGGAGAGGGGGGGGGGGGATTTGGGGTACGGGGTACGGTTGAGTCAGCAAGCGATTAGAAGCCTAAAAGGAAGTAATGTTGCAGAAAATGCAAAGAGAGCGCAGAGAGAACGAAAGATCAGATTGCCTCGTAGTCCAAGTCTGCTGTTCCGATATATGCCTGGCCATTTTTTATGATGGTTAAAATTGAAAAAGAAAAAAAAAAAGATTAAAAAAAGAAAAATAAATAAATAAATATAATACGAAGTAGTCGTTCTCTGTGTAGCAGCAGCAGCAGCAGCAGCGGCAGCTAAAGTTGCGCTCTGTCACACATCGATCGTTCCGTCTCGCTCACTCTGTGCCACTCAGTGACTGGCTGACTGGCTGACTGGCTGGCTGACTGGCTATTATTATATGCTTTTTCTCTCGGTGCGACTCGAGACGCAGATGGAGACGTAGACCGAACCCGACTTGGACCTGGTCTTGGTCTTCAACTTGGTCTTGGTCTTGGTTGTCGTTTTGCTCTTCGTTTTGGTCTTGGTCTTTTGGCGTGTGTGTAATTATCCAAGGACGCCGCTGAGTAATAAAACGACCTTGAGTGCAGCAATACACACTGACAAACACACACACAGAGCAAGACACACACACATGCAAACACATCTCATTCCTCTTTTGTGTGGTTTAGGCGTGTGCTGCATTTCCAGCCTCAGCAGCAGCAGCAGCAGCAGCCTCTGCAGCAGCGGACAGGGCGTTATTTGTTACACATGGACAAAAAGCTGATATGGTAAACAATTTGTCAGCGTCATAACACAAAACACAGCCAGAGTCCGATTCCGATTCCAAGTCAGATTTCGAGTCCAAGTCCGACTCAGAGTCAAAGCTGGAGGAGAACCATGCAGTTGGGGCAGACAAATGGAACGCCTACAAAGCTTTTGCTCGACTCAAAACAAATATGGAAAAGTTTTGTTTTCTTTGCCAGACATTTAGACAAGCCAATCTTGATGGCCATAGATCAGTTGAACGAGTCTGTTCTGTTTATTTATTTATTTTATTTCTTTTCTTTTTGTATTTTTTAAATTGATTTTATGATATTTATTTATATTAAGGCAGCCTCCAGCAGTTATCCCATGTTTCTTCATCATTTAATAATATAACAAAACCAATCAAAATTTGTTTAACAAACTAAATCACTAATTGAATATCTAAATTTTCAAATTATTTTGCGTACAAAATAAATCAGCGGAAGTTTATTCATTGAATCGATTAATTGAAAAGTTTTTCTATATTTTTTTGAATTTACTGATTAATATTTATTATTCTTTACATTTTCATTATAATTTTAAATAAATACATTTTTAAAAATCGTACCAGAGATGTAACAAAATGTGGCACGTATTTTAAACATTTTTTGACTAGTATGAGATATGAAAATGTTTTCAATATCTTTTCTAAGAATATATTTGCTGCTGGAAAGCCACTTTTGCATTTGTTGTTTCAGTGCAGCAGAAGCAGCAAACTGCTCCTGGCGTGCCCCACCAGGGCAGTACCCCAAAACTCAAATACCTGCTCTCCCAAAACCCCCCACACACCCCCCTTAAGATCTTTCAACTGAGGCTGGCATCAACTAATCAGCCAGAGCGCAAAATTATTTGCCATTTTTTACGCGTTGCTTCAAACGCGGCAACAGAAACGGCAACAGAAACGGCAACGGCTGCGGCAACTGTCGGCCATCGACTGCTGTTATTGTTTTTGTTTCTGTGGTTGTTGTTGTTGTTGCTGCTGTTGTTGTTGTTATCTACGCTGGCATGCCAACAGGCCCCACCATTAGACCATAATCATCATCACACACGCCTTAGCCAAGGCTGCATCTCCCAACAGAGGCCAAGAGACTGTTCCAGAGGTGTGGCAAATGCGCGAACGCTTTTATTTTGTCTATGATGGAGATGAAGATGAAGATGCCAATCTCTCTCTCTCTCTCTCTCTCTCTCAAGATGATGTGGCTGATGCGGTAATCGGGAGGCAGCCAGCTATTTTTAAGTATGGGTTTCGGTTTCATTGTTGCATTTCTTCTGCGTTTATGAAATTAATGAGCAGCTCCAAACGGCTTCGACTGCTTCGGAGCTGACAGCTACGGAGGCCATTCACTACATGTTCAGCTAGCTCCCCGCTAGTCCCCCTCGAGCCCCTCTTGATAATGGTTGCATAATTTGCCATCGCATTTCATTTATTGACCCGCATATTTTGCGATGGATGCGCAATTTGCGCTTAACCCTGAGGCGCCGCTGTCGCCTTCACCGATCATTTCAGCTCCCAACCTTTTACAATTGAAATGTAAACAGCTCCAACTTCAACTCCAACTCCTACTCCTACTCCAACTTCATCTTCATCTCTAATCTTTCATCAATTTAAGCATACCCAGTTCATTTTTAGCTTCCAAAAATCAATCTCAAAAAATTAATGTTTTTGTTTTTGTTTGTCTTTAACTGAGCAATTCTCTAGACGAGTGTCAAAAGTCCACTTCTCATAATTGTTTTTGTTGTTGTTATTATTGTTTTTGTTGTTGTTGAATTTCATCGGCTGCTCACACCTTGGATCAACGGCATAATTCACTTTTAATTTTTGGCTCGACACTTGGCTTTTAATTATTTTTATTTCTTTGACAATTAAGCCCAAAACTTTTAGTTTTCAGCAAAAATTCACTTTTAATGACACATTTTTAAAACGATTTTTTTTCTTTCTTTTCTTGCAGGTATGTTTGCAGTTTTTTAAAACTTACTTCTGATTTTTTCAAGTAAGTTGTCAAATATTTATTGATTTATTTAAAGAACTTTAAAGTTCTGTTTAGGTTACTTCTCCTTTTCTGAATGAGTAAAGTTTATATATATATTTTCCTAGTTTAATTTAAAGAACTTTAAAAATGTTGCGACACTCACTTTCACCTTATGTTTTGTGTTTTTGGTTGTATTATTAAGGTTAATAGCTTTTCTTGTGTTATCATTAGCCTGTGGTCCGTTTGGGACCGAGTCCTGAACTTATCTTTAACGACATTAACTTTGAGCCCGGCCCGAACCGTCCAGGCCAGCTTTCATTTCGTGTGCATTAAGCTTAATATCCGACTTTCTAATGCTGCTCCTCTTATCGTACACACCCCAAAGCTGCGACACACACACACACACACACACATACACACACACAAGTCGATCTCTTGCCAAATAATACACATCATTATACGGTGGCAAGCTAGCCCGCCCCACCCACTGCAACCACCCACCAAAATAAAGAAAAAAAAAAGAAAAAAAATAGATAAATAAAAGAAAAGAAAAGAAATCACAAGAAAAATAGTTGTTGCTTCCTGCTGGCAAAATCTCGCCGCAGAGCATATTGAAATTTATTGTTATGGTTTCTGGCAGCGACTACTGTCCATAATTTTTCAACAAATCGTCGCTCAGCTGTCACACTAATCTTTGGGCCACCAAGCAATCGAAAAGCGAACAGCGAACAGCGAACCAAATTTGCATATGAGTCGTCGAGCTTTGGGTCTGGGTCTGGGCCTGGGCCTGTGCCTGGGATTGGGATTGGTTTTTGGTTATGGTTTTTTGGTTATGGTTATGGTGAGCAGCCTGGCTTTGTGGCCTGGTCAGTGAAGCATTGTCGCAAGAAATCAAACACACCTACAACGAGACAATTGTGGGAAATTTTCACAAAATGAAAACATTTTCGGAGGAGTACTCAAAGTTACACAGCAAACAAATTTTTTGAATTGATTTGAATGACTGCCCATAAGCAATTGAATAAATTTAAATATTCAAAACTAAATAAATAAATAAATTCCTAATTTTATTGCATTTGTAAAAAGGCTAAAGAAAGTGAAAGTAAGAAATCAAATAGTTTTTCCTAATTTCAGTTTTAGCACAGAATTGATAGCTGTATAAATTGCATCTGGGAAATAATAAGAGGAATCTTGTTAAATACTATAAAACACTGACCTAAATCGATACCAAAATGTTTTGCAGTGTAGAAGGAGGCCTGCGGCTGTTTGTGTTTTTTTTTTATTTATTTATGTGTATGTCAGCGATCAGTTATTAACAAGTTTCAAAATTGTTTTTACCACATTTGGTTAATGCCATTTATTGGCTTAATATTGCCAGCCGATGGTTGTGGTAAGTGTATGTGGTGTGTGTGTGTGCTGTGTGCTGTGAGTGTGTCTTTTGTGTGTGGGCTGGCCAATGTTGTCACGCCCACAAGCAACAACAGCAGCAACAGCAGCAGCAGCCACTGCATTTTGACAGCAGCAGTAACTATTAGTGGCAGCAAGGGAGAAAGAGCAGCAGCTGGTACAGGTGGAAGGGGGACGGGGGGGTGTGGGAATACTCAAAGTGTGGTTTTGCTTACTGGGCGATGCGTTGCATCCGAGAGCCGGCAGCGATCCAAAAATGGAGCCCACCACCAGTGGCTAAAAACATTTGTGGGTTTTACTCATAAGCCGTATGCTTTTCACATATAATTCAAATGTCAGTTTTGTTTTTTACTCGTTTTTTATTTTTATGTTGGTTCTAATTGTTTTGCCTGTTCGCTCAGCTCCACTGCGAGGTTACTGGGTGAGGTTCTCTACTAAATCTGCCGCTAGCTCTTTTCTCATTGCGTCGGCAGCTGAGAAACAAACACAAAAATTGAAGAAAAAAAAACACGAAAGCAATTAATCCCGCTAATTGCCGAAAACGTCAGTTAAAATCTAATGTGCCAGCCCCCATGTTTGTTTTATATAGCTTCATGTTTCTGTTTTAGCTGGTATCAAAAGGTCACAGATGCTGCACCAAGGAAATGCTAATCTTTCCCAAAGGAGGCCATCTATGGTTGAGTAGCGATACTAAGATTTATTGCATATGCATCAAGTTTTATTAGCCATAACTGCCTCAAGGCGTGCATTCTTAGCCAAACTAAAAAAATCCTGAACTGACTTACATTTGCAGTAGTCAAACAACTCGAAATAAAATTTGAAAAATGCCAATTTCTTTTTGAATATTCGTCAATAAATGTTTTTATTTTATTAATAATAAAATAAGAATAATAATATGTGTTCTTTGTTCGTTATTTTAGGCGCAACTGGAATTTACATTTGGTTTTTATTTTAAATTAGTTGATTTTTATTTTTTTTAATTTGTATTTTTTTTTTTGTTAACAGCTTTAAGCAGTGGAATTTTTTTTTCCAATTTTGATGAACTTAAAAGTTTTCCTTGTTTGACCAGAATATCTTTATAAAAAATAAGTAAATTTCTTATTTATTTATTTATTTAATGTTAACTGAAGTCAGTTGGCTCAAAAAATACACAAATACAAATTAAATGAAATTTATAATAAAATGTAATATAAAAAATACAAGTTTGAATTATTATAAGAGTTTTGAGGGTATTTAAATGCAAGATTTAAATCCAACATTTGTAGCATAATTTGCGAATAACACAGAATAAACCCAGTCAGACTATAAAAATGATAAGTATTAATTAGATAGAAACCATCAACTGAAGAAGTTATTTCAAAGAAAGGACATTTCAAATCGAGTTGTTAATTACAGAAACTAAAGACTCCGAATTGATTAGATTATATAATCTATTGTTATCATTATGTTAGAGAAAGATGCGATAACAAAGCTTTCTAATGGCAACTATATAATATATAACATTACGATTGATCAAAGACGGACTAACGGTATTATAGCTTTAATACTGAACTATTAAATCCAGAATAAGGATACTTTAAAATATCGGAGACATCTCATTCAATGCATGACAAAACTTAAAAGTACATTTCAATACCATCTACAAGTAAGCAAGGAATCCTTTTTTAAATTTTAAAAAAGTTTAAAATATTTTATAACTACTACTTGTAGAACTAAGAAAACTCAGATTCAAAGATGATATTTTTCTATTGATTTAAGTAACTGACTAACTAACAATTAGTTTAGTAATAGTTAAGTTTTGATCATGACAATTTTTAGTAAATTAACCATTTAAGATTCATTGCTTTTTGATTTAGTGCAAATCTTATTAGCATTATTTTGTGTGCAAAATTATATATATAAATATTAGAACAGTATTTGTGAAAGCCCAAAGCCCAACTGACAACTGACAACTGCAACTGCAACAGTGATCAATATGATTGTTGTTGCCACTCTCTTTGGGCGCGTTTAATTGTTTATTTGGCCCACAATGAAAACGGCTAAATGATGCTGCACAAATTGAACTGTGAGCAATCAGTTTTGCAGCAGTTGGCACCACCCGAATCCGGATGGACGCCCACTTGGCCAGGCCAGGCACCAGGCAATATTCACTCCATTCGTACCACTTGGGCAACAGCTCAATTTGAAATGTGCCATTAAAACAAATGCACAGCGAAAAACACATCGCAAATCCCAAAAACCCACAAGCTTGCCACAGACTCAAGCCTCAGGTTGTTGTTGTTGTTGTTGTTAGTATATTGCCTGTTCACACAGAGAATATCAAACATGGCAATATTTATTTATATCATTTTGCCCGTCTCTCAGCCGTCGCGTTGCAACTAAATTGCGCATAAACAAAGTGTCTGTTCCAAATCTGAGGCAGGTCCACGTCCAAGTTGAGGTGCAGGTCCAGGTCCAGGTCCAGGTCCTTGTGTCCATGTGCAACCTTTCACTTGGCTTCTCGCTGGCTGACTGCACTCGTGTCTACTCCAAAAACTGCCGTCTTTCTTTTTTCTAAGCAATTGTTGTGTGTGTTTGTGCTCGAGTCTGAAGGCAATATTTATTTGTATTTGTATCAATAGCAGCGTGTTTATAACTTAATAATGGCTCAATAAAAAACTAAACACAACTAGCACGAGAAAAAAGACTTTCCATTCCATTCCTGCAGGGGCTATGCGGGGCACACACAGTAGTCACCATCCACATCCACGTCCACGTCCACATCCACTTCCCAGTCATGTCGCATTTTGGACAACTTAAACGTGAGCGCTTTTAGGAGCTATACCCGCACACCTCTGCTGTTGTGCCTGTGGTGTGTGTTCGGTGTGTGTCTGGTCTGGTGGTTTAGAAAGGCTAATGGGGCGTTTAGTTTTCCACTTGGGCTCAAACAAGCAGCAATTTTAGCTTGGAGTCAAACTGGAGTTAATCAAATTGTATTATAATTACAATAAATAATCATATTTTTTTTGACAGTGCTTGTTAGCCAAATGGCATATCAACTCTGCTAATGACAACTGTGATGAGTCAAAAGGCGATTTGTGAATACTTTCAGTTTGTGCCACAATTGCTGTTGCATGCCTCCCTGCCTGCGGCTCTCTCGTTTATGTATATTTATCAAAGTAAGTGCCTCCATTCAGGCAAATTGCACACATGACAGCTGCGTATTAGTAAATTGTAGGTTCTGTGAAATTTAAGCATTAAAACTGATTTATTTTATTTGCCAAATACAATTTAAGTAAATATATTTAAATTACTTAATTGCTACGGCGCTAAGATAAATGATTATTTTCTTAATACAAATATATAAATAATGGAACGAAAAGATGGCAAATTAAACGGTTCAAATTAAATTATTAAATCCTATAAAATAATAAAAATAAATAAAAATAATTGTCTATTAGTTGAGTCATAAATGAGATTTATTTATTGAATTATATAATTAAACTACGCATTTAGTTGATTTTTAAACAAGATTTATTAACATTTATTAACCCAAAAGCAAAATAGATTGCTCAGATTTCAGATCTCGAAAATGATAAAATTATGTAAAAATCGTTATACAAAATATGCGTTTATATTTTTTTTTTATCGAAGTCAGACTCAGCTTGAGGCGCCACTAAGCACAACCACCAATATTATAATTTTGAATAAATTTGTGTTTCGCCTTCAACTGCCAAAAAAAAGTGGCATATATTTAAAAGAGCGTGCAATTGGTTCGGCAATTTATTTCCGTTAAATCTGAAATGCCCACAACAACAGTTTTATGGCCATTTCATTTCGTGTTAGCCAAACATTATCAACAGCTCTATGGCTCTATGACCAAGCAACAAGCCACAACTGGCACAGAGAATTTAAGAACCATAATTTGCAGCTAGCCGCAGGATAAACCACGCAAATTTATCACGAGAAAAAAAGCACAAAAAATGAATGAAAATATAAAAAAAAAAAAAAAATAAACACATAAAATTTAGTTTTTGGTGCAGGGGGAACTTTGTTGCGATAGGAAGTGAAAACGAAAAGTTGGAGAGGGGAACATCCAGAGGAGACACTGAGACACTGAGACTTGGAGAACCGGAGACTCCGAGACTCGGAGACTCTGAGTTGCAGGAACATCTGTCTGGCAGGCTAGTCTATAAATAACAGTTGCTTTTGGGTTTATAATCAGAGAGTTTGCGCTTTCACACGCCAAAGGGGCGGCACGTGGTGGGAGCGGTGTGAGGATGGGAGGAGTGGAGATGGGAGACTGGAGACTGGAGACGGGGAATCACACTTGGGAATTATATTATATATCTTCTTTTTTTTTTTGTGCTTCTCTTTATCGCGCTGACACAATCAAAATGGCCAAAGCCCAGAGTTGGCTCAAACGCTTCTAACTGAGCTAGCAGTAAGTCTGCGCTTAAGTCGCGAAATTTCAGCATTTCCGATAAGAAATCTGCTCCAAATTCTTTAGTTTTCTAGCTTCCATTGAAATAATGTCTTCGCTTCTGCTCTTTTTTTTTTCTTTTCCTTTTGACCAGTTTTAACTTAAACTTTGAATAGTTGTGGAAGCTTCTTCTTCTTCTGCTGCTGCTGCTGCTTAACACACGATTCAATTATCTGGTTAGCATCATTAGGACCACCCACACAATTTCTCAAGAATTTTTTTTTTTACCAATAACAGCATGTAATTTTCACTGCTTCACGAGTCTGTAATTGGCCCACTTTGCATTGAACTTGGAGCTGGAGTTGGAGTTGGAGTTGGAGTTGAGTTATGAGCGGCATACCAAATATAGTCAACGGGGTATGCAAAGTAAAAGTCGAATTTCGATTACGATTCAAATACCGAGGCCGAATTCTGAAGTTGTAGAATAATTATCTGGTCGCCAGACAAGACACCCACATGGAACTGGCCGCAATTTAATTAGAAAAAAAAAAGACGCAAGCGCAACGATTAATGGCCAATGCATTTGAAAGGAAGAGTTCCACAGATCCCAGAGTAAGACACACACAAACACAACAACTAAACGCTGCTGGAGAAATGCGAACACATGCCGAGCGCAATAACAGTAAAAAAGTGTAACATATATTTATCACTGAAAAACGACAGCAACACAGCCAAAAAAAAATAACAACAAAACAAAAACAGGGAAGTCTCCTCTTGGGAGTAGGAGTGAAGAAGAGTGAAGAGTGGAGTAAGGGGTATCTCTGTCTGTCTGTCTCTCTCTCTTTCGCGTAGCAATGTGGGTCAAGCAAGCGGTCGGCATCTCTGCTGCATCTCTGCTGCATCTCTGCTGCCTGTCCAAACAATAAGCCCCCAGCCAATGCGATGCACTCGTTGCCGGCGCAGAGCAGAGCAGTGCAAACTGAACCAAAACTCAACACGCTTCACATTTTCGATGATGATAAATGAGGCAGATGAATGCGACGATAAAAAGGCACCGAAAGGAGTTCAACTCATCCTCTCCTCTCCGTGCACATAGCGGAAGAGATTGTGACGTGAGTTAAATGTTAACTTTGTGGCAGCTGATAAACGTTGCAACTGCCGCACTGATAACACTCAACTTTTTTGTATACCTAGTCAAAAAAAGCATCTTGGTTTTCTGCTAAAGTATGTAACAGATAAAAAGAAAGTAGCTCCTCATAAAGTGAATATATATATTCCTGATCAGCATATGTCTGACTATAAGAACTAAATTTAAATAGGAGATTTTGTTTAGTAAAGTAAACAGATGAAAATGAAACAATTTCAAAAGTGAAATTTGTGAGGTTTATCTAAACATCAATTGACAAAAAGTTGTTTAAATGTGTCGTAAATACCAAACTAGTATCAATATACAGTCAAGTGCAGTGTTTATGTGCAATATATTATATATTATATTTAATTTAGTTATTATATTATATTTATTATTTATGCTCGATTCTTTACTTGTTGAAGAATTGAGAGCAGCTCATCTTAAATATAAATGATTCGTTGCTGTTAAATTCAAACATATTTCAACAAACTGCACAAATTTAATCAAGAACGAAATAGAAACACTCAAACTATAGTTTAATAATCGATCTCATTATCAACCAAGAGAATGTTGCAATAAAACTAGAATAACATATTTAGCAGCTGGGTTCAGGGTATTGCCTAGTCGAGCATTCTCATTTTCTTTGTGCTCAAATTAAGGACACATCTTTGACTAAGCAGCTGAAGTGGTCTCTCTACTTAGTCTCAGATGAAACTGCCTTTTTTAGAAATTGTTTCTATCAATCCGAAAACTATTTATAAATTTGGGCATTTATATATATTTATATTTTCAGTATTTATTTATTCAAGAAAGCTTAGGTATCCTACAGAAATTATAATTTTTATTATGACCGCAACATTATTCGTAGAATAATTGCTCAGTTATTAAAATATAACGTCTCAAAATCTGCAATGATTTTTGAGTTCGTAATCCTTTCTTAATTGGTTCTACTGTAACCTTCACCCTTTTCATTTCCCGCTGTTAGTCTTGGATTACTTCTTGAACAGATGGCTTTCACTGCAGGTCGTGAATATGTTTGATTTGCTTGACAATTCTGAGCGGAAATCTTTGGGCAGCCTTAAGGCAACACTTTCCCATGACCAAAAATATTAGAAGAGACTGGCCAACAAGTCACGCTGCGAGTGCACCAATAAAGGCGCACAATGAGCGGCAATGGCTCAAACCTACGAGTCTAGCATGTTATAGCCATGGTCGAAACCAATTGACTGTCATCCGTTCCATCCTCCTTACCACGTTCACGATCCGGGAGTCAAGGTAATTCCCATACAAATTTTGCATTACCAAAATTTGTGCTGTTACTTCTTTGGTCATTGTTGGGCTTTCGCTGTGCGCTTCTCTATGTGTGTGTGTGTGTGTGTGTCTGTCTGCATACGAGTGCAACTATTTATTAGGTCATCTAATTGTGTTTTCCATTTCGACGAACAGTGACAGCAACGGCGACGACGTGTTTTTCCAGCGGTTTTCCCACACAAAAACACAGCTACAAAAATGAAAACTGCTCTTCAACTGGTTGCCCAGTCAGTCCAGTGAGTTTTTCTTTTTTTCCTTTTGTTTTTCCTGCTAACAGTTAATGTTTTTGACATTTCCATTTCGGTTCCGGCTGCCAAATTTAAATGGACTTTCCTCATTGAAATTTACTGTTTGAGTACATGTAAATGCGAAAAAAGAGAAGCTCATCAAATTTATATAAATATTATTAAGTGTCATAAATATATACAAGTCAATAGATTTTGGATGGAATAAATAATATTATATTTGGGGTGTCTGCATTACGACTTGTTATATATATTGTGCCCCCTTCTGATTCCATAGCTCTTCAAAGCGGATAAATTCGCGTCTAATTAATAATTGTTGTAAAAACATTGGATAAATAAAGAAATAATTATAATAAATAAATATCAAAATTAGGTTTAGGATTGAAAAAGTGTAACTAAAACAAGTAAGAATGTTGTAGTCCAGTGAGCCCGACTACTATATACCCTGATTAATATTGTCTAATTTTATTGGCTAATTTCACTTTAAAAAGTTTTGTACCCAGACATGAGCTAAGTCATCTCTTAAAGCAAACACAGGCACTAAAGAGTAAAAGAGACGAATGTAGTTCATATTTTTATTCACCAGCCGAAACTCATCGCTAATTGGCTGACTAGAAATCTGTGCAAATTTAAAAATACATACGCACACGCAACTGTACGTAACGGGGTTCCTTAAAATACACATAAAGACATATTTACGCTTGCATCGTTTATCATGCCATCTCTTTCTCACAAATGGGCATTCAAAGAAAATACATTTGGCTGCTCGTAAAAATGAGATCAATTTGGAGAACATATTTTTGACCATAACTTGAGTGATTCTTATCCGATCTTGATGAAATATGGGTAGATGATTTATAGTATGCATATTAATATTCTGTTTAAATTATAATTAAAAATAAATTCAGCTTGTTACATAAATTCGCACTAAGCAATTGAATAGAATTTTTAACCATTTTCAGTTCAGGCTATAAAAATATAAACATAAATAGAAAATTATAAAAAGCTGCAGACAGACTTTTAATCGATAACTTATCGATAATTCGTAACATTAAATTTAGTTGCATTGGCCAAGCAAAAAGGGCCACCAACACACACGATGCACACATCTGCTGGTGCCACAAAAGTGCTTGTGGCAACATTTCGCTTGAGAGCAGCTGGTGGCCTTTGAATGTAGCAAGTATCGCCCCCAAATACGACATAAGCAGGTAAGCAGCACAGAGGACAAGCGAGAAAGTCTTAAATTACATACGCACCCACACACCAATACACACACACACACACACCAACACACACACACACACTTGTAGGCGAAACCGAGCTGAACAGGAAACCATTCTATGCGTTTGACGCTTCTCCCTTTGCTCAACTCTTTCTTGGTGTGCTTTTTTTTCTTTTTGGCCAATTTGGTCAATGAATTAAGTTTTTTGGGCGCGTTGCTGCATTCGTTTAAGTTGTTTTTGTTGGCCAACACCTCGGGCCTAAAGCAATCGCATTCGGCAAATTACGGAGCGCCTCAAATTACAGTTCATTGAGCCATTTGGCCAAGCACAGTTTGTTTCTCTCCCCTTCCACTCACCCCTTTTCTTTTCTCTTCTTCTTCTTCGAGCAGCAGCAGTTTACCAACACTGCCAACTGGCGACACTTGACTGTCTTCCTGCGTGTGCCTGACCCCATTTTACTGTTGCGGCCAGCTGCAAAACGCTTGCCCCAATCCCAGTTGCAGTCGGAGTTGGAGTCGTCTCCCTCTTCCTGCTCCACTCACTCCCTTCCACCGCTCTTATGATAAATGAACGTTCATTTTTGGTGGCGTTTACCTTAACCCACAGCAAGTTTCAGTTACTGGGTTTGCTGTTGCCATCGTTCGTTTCGTTCGTTCGTTCGTTCGTTTTTGGCAACATTATTATTTAGCCGTTACTCACATTTTGGCCACTGCTGTTTTGACAGTTCGGCCCAAGAGCCAACAAAAAGTTGAACGAGTGCCCAGCTGACATGTACACAGGACCCGAACATGATGTCCCATTGTGATTTATGTTGCCCAAGCGTTAAAGTGTTTTATTTTCCTTCTTCTCTTTTTTTTTTGCTCTTGTCTCTTGTCTTTGCCATTTATCTTGCTGCACTTCTTTTTTTTTTGGTATGGCAGTGCAGCTCTTCCTATCTCTATCTCTACACCTTCTCTCTCTCTCTCTCTCTCTCTCTCTGATCAGTTCGCACATTTCGTTGAGAACATTTCACTTTCACGTGAGCTAATTGCAACACTCTCTGCACTCTTTGGGTGTTGCCTCATATCATAAATCTTCAAGCACTTTCACATTCATTCATACCCAAAAAAAAAAACCCAAAACTCAATTTCCAATTCTCATGGCAGAAAAAATCATTAGCTCGTCGCGACGTTTCTTAAGTGGTTCTTGGGCTCTTGGGCTGTGCACCAAGGGCTATCCGCGCGGAATTCGGTCGCTGTTTTCACCATTGACACACACACACACACACACACACACACACACACTTTAACCCCAGGTAGTCCACACACACCTGCTGTTCATTGATGTTTGCTCAGTTAACAAATTTGTTACACTTGCCCTGCAAATTCCACTCACAATTTGCAGCGCATGCCATAAAAAACGGTTCCTTAGGCGCATATAACTGTTTAAATAAAAAAAAAACAAATTTATGTATATATATATAATATATATAATTAAGTAATGGTTCAATATTAAATATAATGCAAACAATAGGATATTTATTTAATACACCAAAACTTAATTGTATACAATTTTTAATTATTTTTGTATACAATTTTTAATTATATTTCTTAAACTTAACTGGTTTCTTTAGGGTTATCCCTAATTCATGCAACAAACTTTGAACCATGTTGCCTCTCAATACACCCAGCAATATTATAAATTAAATTTTAATACATTTTTTGTTTGTATATGTGTTGATGCGACTGACTTTAATTGAAATTAAATAAATATATATTTAAATATTGTATAATGGGGAATCCAAAATAATAATATATATTCAAACTTATTTAAAATTAACAAAAGAATGTAAAACTTTTGCATTTTATAAAAAAAAAATAAAAAATGTAAAACTCTACAAAATTTTATTTTGATTGAATGCATTTTAAATAAACATTAAATAGGAAAATAGGATAATAATCTCAAAAATTTCTTACTTATTTAGTTTGAAAATTTAGCTTAAATATTTCGTAAATGCCACACGTACAAAATGCCACTTTCTACCTTACGGTGCATGCAACTGTACTCCATAGTTTTTGGACAAATTACCCGCTCAATAATAATAATAATAATAATCAAAATGAATCAAATTAAATACACGAAATGGCCATCTTTACAGGCTCTTACCAATTTCAGTTACCACATTCGGGTTTATTTTTGGTTTTCTTGTTTTGTGTTTTGTATTTTGAGGGATTTTACTTTAATTTGGTATAAAATTTATTTGCATTTAACCTGCTTTCACTTGGGAATTGCTGCTCGTGTCATGACACGGACTGCGGCAAGTAGCAGCTGTTGCAAATGCAGTTGCAACTTGCAACACACTGTAGAACCAACTGGCAACCGTCTCCCACCCAGTCATACTCAGCTAAACCCGCGAATTGCGCGTGTGGGTGGGCAAGGATGAGGGGAGGGGTGTGTGTGTGTGTGTGTGTGTGTGTGTTTGACTGCGTTTAATCTCTCAATTCAAATTCCAAAAGCTTCTCAGCTGCGGTCAAATGCCAAGTGGTGAAAATAAGTGGGAAGCAACAGCAGCTCGAACCGGGCTAAAACGGATTGAATGTGGCCGCGAGTGGTTTTTGCTTATTTTGGCCAGCTGGCCATAGACTGCTCTTGATGATGCTTTGGAGGGGAATTGCTGCGTTCCAGGGTTGCAGCGAAACCAATCTGACCAATCTAAGCACTTGGGGATTGCAGTCAAAAATCGCACTATCTGAGTTTAACTTTAGTTTTTAGTTTAGTAATTGAGAATTTTAATTTTCATTGC
The DNA here is from genome assembly GCA_035042125.1 of Drosophila longiperda. Taxonomy (NCBI): domain Eukaryota; kingdom Metazoa; phylum Arthropoda; class Insecta; order Diptera; family Drosophilidae; genus Drosophila; species Drosophila longiperda. The sequence goes on from JAWNLV010000130.1 coordinate 2,453,963, forward strand.
TTATCAACAAGTCAGCAGAGACAGAGAGAAAAGAGAGAGAGAGAGAGAGTGGGAATTGCTCAATAGCAGAGCATTAAATAAAAGCCTTAAAAAGAGTCAACAATAATATATTATATATTATAAAGTGTTTTATTTTAAGGTTAATGTTTAAAAATAGGTATAGAAATTTATGAATTCCCTTTTGCATATAACCTTCTTTAACATCGAAGATTGTATTTCGATAGACAACAACTTAATTTTAAAGGTTTCTTTATTGGATTTTTCTAAGCCTAAAATAAATTTTGAGATGGAAGCATCGCCTTTTCCATATTGTTTATATATTGTTGCATGTTAATATATGTCGATTAAGCCATATTTATTCTGATAGACTATAAGAGGTAAAGACTTTTAATTTGGAATATAGTTTAATTTAATTTAATGCTCGCATGTCTCTGGCAGATATATTTTATTTAATTTTAGCGATAACTGCTGTCTTTTTACGTATATCGATACATATCGATTTCCGATAGCAATAATTTAAAGACCTTAGATATATAATTTATGAACTGAGACAGTCTAAAGCATTCTTACCTGTTATTAAAATCATCCCTTGAACATTATTTTTTCTACATTAAATGAATAAATAATTAAAATATTAAATAAAGTACATCAAATATTAAATAAAGTACACATTTAATAAATAAATGTTAAATAAAGTTCACATTTAGTAAGCAATAAAATAATATTTATCCTTTGTTAGCTTGATTCAAGTGGCAAATGGCATTAGCCAGAATTGATGGCTGCAAAATGCATTTGGAACAACCCACACAGAGAGTGGCACATTGGGCCTGCTACTCGGATGCTGCTACTCCAATTTGGTTTCAATTTCCAACGCACCTACCCCTGCCCGTGCCCATACCCCTGCCACAGCCAATGTCTGGCGACTGATTTCGAATGCAACTGATTCCGTTGGCGCAGTCATAACATCAATCAAGCTTTGATTTTCACATGTCAAACGGACAAACTGGCAGACGGGCAAACGAACATAAATTCAAATCGAATCCACTCGCAAACTTTCTATGCGCCAAGGCAACATTCTCAGGCTGCGAACTGAAATTCAAATTCGCATCGCGCAACTCGCCACTCGCAACAGTTGAGTGCAAGTTGAGTTATCGCCGCGACACAATCACTTGTCGTAAACATTAATTGAGCGTGAAAATCGGCACAAGAGAGCGCCCCCTACTGGCAACCAAGAGAACGAGAACGAAAGCTCATCACACTCCCCACCCCCCCGCCCGCACTCCTAAATACTTGATGAGCGTCATAAAGATGAATTGCATTTAAAGCGTTTTGATCAGCATCGATTTCGTTGCGAGATGAAAAGATCGATGATGATGGTTGGCTTGGCAATCTCGCCAATCTTTTGGCAGCGGCCTTTGGCACCCCATTAAAAAGCGAAATTGGGTCAGCAGCCGCAGCAGACTCCTCTCATCCTGTTGATGCTGCTGCTGCTGCTGCTGCTGCTGCTGCTGCTGCTGCTGCTGCTGCTGCTCTCTTTTACTTTCATTTGTTGCCTTTCTCACATACACACACACTCACACACACACGCAGGCAAAAAATGTGACCTGCTTAATGTGTCTGCTTTTTTGTTTGGCGCGCGAACTCATTAAAATCGAACTGCTGATCATAATCGATTGCCGACTGCCGATTGCCGATCGCCGATTGCCGTTCAATGATCGGTGACGACGTTCGACCCGTTGCCAAACATATTCTTCATATTTTTACTCCACATTATTTTTTGTTTTGTTGTCTTTTTTGATATGTGAAACGAGGTCGTGCATCAGAAAATTTCACCAACGTATGTTGCCGGCCGTTGTTTTGATTTTTTTTATATATTTATTTTTTTGTGCATTCAGTTTCCTGAACATTGATGTCTATTTCGAAGTGAACTGCTTTTTTGGTGTTGTTGTTGTTGTTGTTGTTGAAGTTCAACATATTCGATGCTTTATGCCAATGTCAAAGACGTCGCCCACTCTTTGGCAACATGTTGCATATGAAATTTATGCAAATCTGCAAAACAAGCAAACGGCAACAGGCCAAAGCGACTGCAGCAGCTGCCAATAAGCAAGCATAAATTATATGCGATGAGATTCAAGATCCTTGTTGGCATTAGCATAAAACCTGATGCCAGCTGCCAGCTAGAGGGAGACAGTGAGAGAGACAGAGACATTAACAGTGGGTCGATGATATTGCAATGGAAATGGAAACAAATGCAAAAGCAAAACGCAACCGAAGAAGATTGTCTTCGAAACGGCTTAATTTTGGGCGACGGCAAAAAATGTTGCTGCGACTGCTGCTTGTCATCTCAGCTGACACAATTAACTGCAACTTTGTGCATTTTATGAAACAATTCAAAAGTTTCTCAGGCTTCCGGACCAAAGCTCACATACAGTGGTATGTGTGTGCTGTGGTGAATTGTGAGAGGTGTGAGCTGTTGATGGTCTGCTCTCATTAGCAGAGAGCGATCAACTAGCAGCGGGGAGTGCGGCGCTTCATCATCATAATTATTAAAAATGCTCTTTGTGATTATTAGCCTGGTTATTCTTAATGTGGGAAATTGTTTCCAACGAGCGCATGGAATTCCTGGAAGTGCTGTGATTGAGAAATTGCAACTGAATTACAAAAATTCAAAAAGAAGAAAAACTAAGGAGAGCATGTTGTCACATAACATGCATATAACATATACTTAAATAACAGTTTTCTCGATTTACATACACTCAGGAAAGTGAATACCACAAAATACAGTAAATAAAATAAAAAATATAAAAATAAATAATATTGAGAATTCCTTGGTTATCGTTTCATATTTATTATTTTTATCTTTTTATTATGTGCAATCTCAACTTTTTCCCAGTGTATAACATTTTTTTATAAAATCTGCAGCATTCTAAGCCGGAATTATTATAATATTATATAAGTATAAAACATATAATTAATTTAGCTTAAACTGCTGAGAAGCAAATAATTAAACAACAGTTAGTTTTTGCTTATTAAAATTGCTTTAAAATAAATTAATTTTTGTTGCAAGCAACATGCTGCTGAGCTCGCCTGTTGCTGCTCAGCAACATTGGCTCGTGCGCTCTTTGAGTTTAAGCCGGCACGCCGGCTCGCTCGATCTCTCTCACTCACTCTCGCGCATTTTTGTTTACCTGCAAGCGGAACAACAACAATAATGCAATGCGCAGATCTCTCGCAGCGATCGCTGCTGCTGCTGACGACGTTGGTTGTTCTGCTGTTGCTCACTCGCTTGCAGCTTTCAGACCCAGAGTCCAGTGCACATTTTTATTTCCGTGCAATCGGACGTCGACGTCAACGTCTCAGCTGCAGTCTCAGTTTTCGACGATTCTTTATTTTTGTCTTCGTTTCGTTACTTTGTGTTGCGTGTTTTATGCTCGTTGTTGTTGTTTTCGTAATGTATATTCGCGTATGAGATTTTTTTTTTAATTAATTTCACTTTAGCTGCAATTTTTATAGGAATTTCCCACATTGAATACAAAATACAAATTGTGTGTGGAAAATTAAGTGTTTTTAATATTTATTTTTGGCAACAAACTGCGTAAGTTATAAAATTTTCCATTACACAATTAAACTTGTTGTCGCTATTGTTATTTGTTGTTCGCGTTATGTGGCCGCATAAACTAGTTTGACCTTTTCTGTGTAGGTGTTGCTACGAGAGATTGTCGTGTGACACATTTATCTGATTTATTTTTGACAGAAGGCACACAAAAGTTGACCGATAATTTCAAATTGACAACAACAGCAACCACAACAACAGTCACACAAAAACATGGCCCATAACAATGTTGACCTCGTTTAATATGAAGTTGGAGATTTTTTGTTTGGTATTGGGCGAAACACACAAAATAAGACACATAAAGACGTAATTACGCAAGTGACGTAACACGCGACACGACGTAAGGCGGCACACGACACAAACGCAAAGGAAACAAACAAGAAAACGAGTACCAAAAAAATTAAGCAATTAAAATGTCATTGCTTGAAACAGAGGAAAGAGTGGGAAATGGGCTATAAAAACGGATATGAAGGCATAGATACGTTGAAATAAAGAGCACAAACAGTGTAACCACATTTCGGATGGAAGTCATAAAATTTGTTGGGTTTTTTTTCTTCTAGCTGGGAAGTTTGACTGAATTGTGCGTAATGTGCGATCTCTTTAGGTGTGTGTAGGTGTTAAGTGTGAGGAATAGGGGAAGGGGGGATGGTGAAGTACAAATTGTAATATACGTAATATGCCTCATAAAAAGACGGCTGACAACAAATAGAACAAAGTGTGGCAGATAACGCCAAAAAAAAGTAAATGACGGCATTCGCTTTGAAGTTGAGCTGAGGAATTGGAAAATGCAGTTGTTATCGGAATTGCTATTGGGAATCAAGAAGAAAAATAACACAGTTTGTTCGATCCCTCTTCCTCTCTCCCTCTCTCTCGCACTCTCTCCCACTCTGCGGTCAGTTAAGATGCAGTTCGAACTGCGGACTTTTGAGAGGTAAATATTTGCATACAGTTTGGACTGTGACTTCAATTTGAGTTCTGTTTGCGCAATGTGCTTAGGAACAGTTAGAAACGAGCATGTTCCCCGATTGTTGTTGGTATTTGAATATTTGAGGCGCTCGCTGCACTTTGAAACCTTTTTCGGATTGCATCTTTTGTTTACCGTCATTTCAAAATGAGCTGTGAGAAAAACAAATAATATGTTCTAAGCGTGTGTGTTTTTTCTTCTTCTTCTTTCGAACAAACAGATTGCAGAAATGAAAATTTTCCAATATAACTCTCGTAAAAAGAAAATACTTTTTAATTTTAGTAAATAATTACTCTAATTCAGAAACTAAATTGTATAATCTTATACTTCGGAGTTTTCTTAAATCTAGGCTTTTGATTTTTACATTTTCGACATTTAAATCAGACGACAGATAAACTATATTTTTCATTTGATTAGTGGTTGCTGAATTTTAAACCCCTTTAGTAATGGTTTTTGTTAATACAAGAAAATTAAAAAAATATACTTAAAAGAACCCGCTCTATTATTAGTGTGGTTTCAATTGAATTTTGAGTTCTTTAGGAAAATCGTAACGTATTTTTTCAATTAAAAACTTGTTTGTAATTGAAAAAGTGTTTTGTATACCAACGGCATAAATGCATATATAACTAAACTGTCAGTATTCGTAGACAGCTCAATATTTTGACAGGCAGCGCAAAAAAAAAAAACAAAACAAAATAAAATAATGCCCAAACCAATTCAAAACCCAAAAAAAAAAAAAAACCTCCTGTCGCGCCAAACTGCAAACAATGGGACACCAGACCATTTTTTATATATGCATTTATGCAAAAAGAGAACTCAGTGTACCCCAATCCCCCAAAACCCCCTCCCCCCTTTATGCTGTCAGAAAGTCGCTGCCCAAGCACAAAAAACACCCAAAAGTCACACCAGTCCCAGTAGAAACAGAGTGACCAGGTCGGAGCGAGCTGCCAACTCCATTGCATGAAGCTGTCACTCGGGCAACGCACTGAATTATATATAAATATATATATGCGCTGCATGTGAACAGATCAGATCAGGGATTGGTGAGAGGGGGGAGAGCGGGGAGGTGGCAACCGAAAACAATATTGGAAAACCACACAAAGAGCTGCAGAAAGATAACCGTGGAGAAGCAATCGCTCATCGCATCCCAATGCCTCGCATCATGTGCACTGAGTACACTAAGAAAAATCGATATCAAGCGAAATAAATTTATTTAAAAGTTAAAATATGATAATATAAATCTTACCTCGATCTTATTGGTTTCTTTATTTTCTTTGATCAGTTAGTATTTACTGTTGACAATAATTGCTCTTCAACTTAATCACTTAAAGTGAAATGTATATTTTTGGTACTTAAGTTCTTAACTAAATACTGATAGCCACTTCAATTAAAATTAAATTCACTTAAATCCGGTATTGAAGTGCAACTTGTTTACTACAAGTATCAATAATAAGTAATTACGAATATCAACGTTTTAAAATATGCAATTAGACTTAAGCAATAATTAATGTTCCACTTAATTACTTAAGTAAGTAATTAGCTAAATACTAATATACAAAAAAAAAAAATATTTTTATTAAATTATGTAGCTATTTGTTTTGAAAACTGAATATAACATTAGAGATGAAGTTGAAAATTAAATGATATCAATTTAAAAGTGAATCTTTAAACTAAATTGTAAAATAATAAAAAATAAATATATTAAAATATTAAGGGATATTTAAAATAAAAACCAAAATTGTTTAGAGAACAAATTTTGTTTAAATGTAAAAATTACAATCAGACAAAACACACAAAATATTGATTCAAGAATTGATCTCATTTATTGTAGAATAGTTAGTTTTAAGTTTGCAAGTTGATTACTAAGTTTTTTCGCTGAGTGTGGGGCTGCGACCTTCAGTTGCAGCTACAAACCGCAACTAATGTGAATGGCTGCCCCTTAAGACCAGAAGCGATTTTCCTTTGTGCCATGGTCAAGTTTACTTTTCATAATTACCGCGCATTAAAGTCTAATTCAGATGCCAGGCGTTTGATATGCCTCCTCCTCCTTTTGCTCATCGCCCTTCTCCATCTCCTTCTCCTTCTCCTTCTCCGATTCCGTAGGCCCTATTTTCTTGAAGCCAAAACTTGACCAGGTCTGCTGCATTTAATCTGCGCATGATTCGCCATGCAGTCGCCTCAGCTGCCCCAGCTGCCTCCGTTTGTGGCGCTATGCCCCGCTTCGCTTTATTTTTAGACGTGCCCAGAGAGCCACGAGCTGGTTGTTAACATTTGACGGGCACTGTGTGCGTGTGTGCGTGTGTGCGTGTGTGCGTTGTTTGCGTGTGTGGATTGTGGAGCCTTCAAGTTTGTGTTTAGAATTTATAATTCTGCCTGCCACAAAGAGTGAGCACAACTCGACTCCATCTCTTTCTCTCTCACTCTAACTCTCACTCTCACTCTTTCTCTCTCTGTCTCTGTCTCTGTCTCTGTTCAATTGCCTCAGTGACTGACATAATAGAAATGTCAACGGGGCCTGGCGCTGATTTGACAGCTTTTCAAACCGTTTTAGCAAAAGGGAGTAGTTTGAGCCGTCTGCTAAATGCAGAATTGAAGTTGTGAATTAAAAGTCAGACAAATGTTTTGTCTGTCAGCAGCTAGTTTAATTGATTTTAATTGCTGTTGATTACTGCAAACAGAGAGTTGCACTCCCCTTCTCCCCCCCTCAATCTCTCTATCGCTGCAACATGGTGCAAGTGTGTTAATCGAAATAGGAAGTGAAAAGTGAAAGAGTTCATTGAGAAGTGCTAAGCTGAGTTTGCATTTAATTATTAAGTGCAGCCAAAGATCAAAATAAGATTTGCATTTTGTTGATTAAAATTAAATTACACATTGTTTATGATGTGAATATAAATATGGTTTTCTTAGACCATGTTATGTTCTTAATATATGAGTATGAATTGAAATTAACAAATAAATAAAACATTGGTAAAATATATAAATAGAAATGAAATAATTATCTATTGACTGTTTTATGGTAATCGTAATTATTTCACTACAAATACAAAACAACTAAAATGTCGCTTGAGAATTTAATAAAATTTATCTGAAAACAAGAAAACGAGAAACTAATAGAAGATGCCACATGAGAATGAGACTTCTGCACCAATTTGAGATTCTCTTCATAGAGGCTGTCAATACTTAAGAAATGAGAACTCTAAAATCAGAAATAGGAACAGGATAGGTCTATTCTATTTTTAATAATTCAGTTTGACCATCAAATAGATTTGTAATATGTAAACACGAAATGAATTAATTGACTTGTTGAGTGCAGCTCAACAAGTAGCGCAATTCACGTTAAAAGTGCCTCTTATCGTTGGCCATATTTATTATATTGGTGTGCCAATATTTATGGCCATAAATAGTTTTGTTATTCCATTGACATTTTTAGTGGCCAGATCAGCACAAATGGGAATTGTTAGCGCTATTTGCTATTTGCGCAACTTCAAGGCTGCCTCGTAATCAATGAGAAAAATGAATGTATTTGTGGCATGTTTAGAGCTGTCATATTCGTGTGTGTTGCGAGTTGGGGCGACGTTGTCATTAACCCCGGCGACAGACGTTAGCTTGCAACATTATGTGACTTGCCGCCAAATGTCACAATGACAGTTGCAAATTGTCAGCGTCTTGGCGACTCCTGCCGCTCCATGCGGCCTGCCTCATGTTGCACTGTCACACGTTAGCAGCTAATTACACAACTAACGTTTGACATTTGCCCGACGCTTACCAGGAGTCTGTGGAGGCCATCTGGACAGTTTGAGAGCAATGCTCATGGCCAACAAGAATAAGGCGTGTTTGGCCCTTTTGGGGGTAGGAGTTGGGAACTGCGACACTCAGAAAAAAATTGATCTATATTTTATTAAATATATTTTCTATTTATTTAAAAAAAAAAAAAAGGTAAATATTTGCAAACAAATTTAAAAAAAATTTGTTAAGCTGGCTCGAAATTGACAATGGTAAAAATATGGATATATTTTCTAATTTTTAGAAATTATGTTTTTTATTAAGAGAACCTTTTCAATAAAGTAGAAATGCAAATCATACTTTTAGAGTAAAATGCTTTAATAAATGTAGATACATAAAAAGCAGCTTATATACTGATCTTTTATATAAAATCTTAATTTTTTATTATAATTATTTAAAAATTTAAAGCAATACAAATATAAAAAAAAAACAACACTCTGTAAATTAGATATAGTTTTGCTACCAAAATGTAGAATTTTAGAAAAACACAATCATACATTTTCGAAATGTACTTCCTAATTAATATTGTGATATTAACATAAATTTTTCTCTGAGTGTAACTGTTTTGGTGTATTGAGCTTTGAGCGGACGAAGTTGATTGAACTTCAATCGAGTGTTTTTCTTGTCATTTGTTTTTCTGGCTACTGTCCATTTCCCACTTGTTGACAGTTTTCCTAGTTTTTTTTCCCCATTTTTTGTTTTGTAATTTTCTATAATGAATGCACATTTTGCAGTTGTTGTTGTTGTTGTTGTTGTTGTTGTTGCCCCCTGCTTTCTGTTTGGTCATGCAGTTAGAATCGAGTCAAATGCTGCTGCCACATTCTTGTCGAGTCATGCTTAAGGCGTAACCAACAAATTGACTCTAATGATGGATAACGCTGACACTGTGTGGTAAAAATAAAGAGAATAAAAAAATGTTGAAAAAAAAGGGCATCAAATGCGTTTGGCACTTGAGCATTGGAAACTATTTTGTGTCAGTTATTGAATGGTCATTGACATGAAATGCCCAGCGATTTGATAAACAACAAATGTGTCAACAAATTGTTGTTGTTGTTCGTTGTTTTTTTATCTATGCAATGCTTATATGTTTTATTCATTATTGGGAATATGTTTGTTTTTGTTTTTTCTTATTTCTATTTCTTTTACTAACTATATGCACTTATGTGACTTAATAATATGCGTTTTTTGGTTTGTCTCAAAAAAACAATATTATTTGTAGCTTCTGTTTGGAGATTTGTCTGCTACCTGTTTTCAGAGGCTGTCTTGACTGAACTAACATTTGATGTGCTCCCATTTCCAACGTCATTAAATTGATTACCTATTATTTCATATATTATATTAAAACTCTTCTTTTCATGCTGTGCTGTCTGACAAAGCTCTTCCACAAATTCTCAATTTGCTTACATCATTTCCTCTGTCTAAGCTGCATTTAACAAGGAAATGGCCAGTTTTATGACATTCGGATTATTCTTAATGTTTCAGCTGACAACATTTGCTCAAAGCAAAATTGTCGCTTCACACAAAACATAAAATTCCTGTTTTGGATTCTAGTTGGCGCAAAAGAACTCTCGAACTGATACTTGCACCTTAACTTATTAATAACAAATATTATTTAAGAATGATTATTTCTTCATTTTAGAAATATTTTTTATTAATAAGTAAAATATGATTCTGGCAAATTATGAAGAAAATCCTTTCTAATTTAAACACATTTTTACTACGCATTTTTGGAAGTTACCTTTAAATATTTTACTTATTATTTCAAATATTTCTAAATATTTGAACGTTTTTCTACTCATTAATTCATAATCAATATTTTAACAATTTTCTACCTTTTTTGTGTGATTTTTTCCGAGTGTGTAGCTTGTCTTATACAGACTGGGCTGCATTTGGGCAAATCGAATTGCAGTAGTTGGTTTTTTCTACATTCAACAACTCGCCCTCAAGTATTTAACAGCCTTTCACACGACCTTTCAACTCGATGTTTTGGGTTTTGGGTTTGGGGTTTGGATCTCGGGACAGTGACAGGGTCGTGACCAACTTTGTTTGTTGTTGCTGTCTGAACAGAGTTTTAATGATCTATCATTGTTGGAATGCCTGTGCTTTTTGCCTTTGCTTGCCTGACTAGTCCCGTATAAGATGCACCCACCCATCAAATGTCTACTTCGAAATTCTTTCGACTTTCACTTCTAGGGAAAGTCTAAAGATTAATACAACAAAAAGAAATGAAAAATCTAATCATAACTCCTACACAGATGAATTTAACCTCAACTGTGTTGTAAGTATGAAATTTTTTCTATTTTCACTTCAACAAACCGTTTTCTATATCTCTATAAAATTCTAGAAGTTATTTATATATTATTTGTAAGTAGATAGTTTTTTGATATTTTGAATATTATGCAGTCTTAATTGAACTTACGATAAATGTTAATGCTAGACGGGTGCAGGATAAGGACAGGCTAGTATAAAAATCGAAATGTTATAGATATATTTTTTATTTTTTTTTTTAAATTTCTTTAGCTGAATCTAGCCTATGCCTGTCAGATATTTTTAAATCGAATCGAATTTCGAAAACTGTTATTGTAATTAATTGCTAGTCTGGATCTATCATAAGGTATAGGAATACCTTCTTGGTTTTGCAAATAAGCCTTGTCGGGAGGCAAAATAACCATTTAAATAGCAGACTCTTCTCTTCGTTAGCACGACTCCATATGGACAATATAGCAAAAATGCTTAACAATGTTGCCAGCCAACAGCTAACGGTAATGCTAAGAACTTTGAAAACATTCAATCATCCCAGAGTGCAGCTGCAACAACAGCAACAGCAACAGCAACAACAATAACCACAACGGGAACTGTTAAGCAAAGAACTCTATGCAAACTAAGTGCAGGTTCCAAGCGATCTTCTCCAACAATCGAATAGGCGGTAACTCAAAAAAAAAAAAAAAAAATGGAAAAGGAAAAAAAATCGGGCCGTCAAAAGGCGTTACAAATTTTGATTTCTTTTGAAAAGTTGCGACGCCCCAAAACTCAAAAGAGCGTCATAGAGTGACAAGGGGGCTTGTGAAGGGAGTTGGGAGTTGGGGGGTAAATATCAATTACAGCATAATTATGTGTGACGCACAAAGGTGCTGTAAGAGTGAGCAGCGTCGAAGATGGGGGTGCAGCAATGACAGCAATGATTGATTTGTGCATAGCCACAGAAATATAGAGAGGGGGGAAGACGGGCAGAGTGGGAATTGAAAAGCTTTGCGCCGTTGAACTTTTGACACGTACCCAGAACGAGCTCAACACTAGAAGATGAAGATGAGAAGAAGAAGAAGGAGAATTCTTTTCGTTTGTCATCGCATAAATTAATATTAAACGTTATGATTGACTGGCCCCCAAAACGGTACTCGATCGTCCGTTCCTAGTTCAAAAGCCCTTCCCTTTGCTGCCTTTCCCCACCCCACCCAACCAAGTGCATTGTCGTTACACAAAACTCGCGACGAGTTTCAGGTTCTCCTCTCTCTTTCTCTCTCTATCTCTCTCGCTCTTACTTGCCTGTAATTGCATATTAAACAACATTTACCCAAGTAATGTTTACATTTTCATCTAACTGAAAAGCCAAATGATGCTGGCTGCTGCTCCTCCCATTCCATTCCACTCCCCCTCCTCCTTCTTCTCCTTGTCTCTTGCTTTGCCATCTCTCTTTCGAGTCTTGTTCAATGTCAATGTTGTGACCTTTGTTAAGCATTTTGTTTGCTTGAGGTGCGCGAGCTTTTGAGGAATCTCTTCTAAGTTGTGTTGCCTTCTTAGCCTTTGATTTCTTTGCTTTCATTGAAGCGGCGCAAGTACCGTTGTAATTGTTCGTCTTGCGAGTCGTTTTCTACTTCTTCTTCTTCTTCTTCGTCTCTTTCTTTTCGTCTTCTTTTAAAAATCAATTGCATTGTTGAAGTTGTTGTTAAATAATATTGCGCAATTTTTATTCAAACTGCTTTGGAAATGGGCAAAGTTGCCTCTTCTGATTCTTTCCTATTTTTTTATTCACCTCTCGTAGACAACTGCAGACAACTCACAGATAGAGTCAGATATCTGTAATGGCCCTTTATGGCCACAGGGGAGGAGGGGCTTCCGCTCAATCTACATAGTTGGACTCTTTGTTTAGGACTTTTGGGGCGTCACCTTTTAACTGCAGCCATAACGAGTTGCAATTAGCCAGAGTGTTTAAACTTTGCGGAAGGGGAGTGCGTCTCTTCGCAGACCCGTGTTGCTACAGTGTATTAAAAATGCACACATCTGCTTAATGTGTTGCAACACACACTTATTACACACTTATTATTATTGTGTGCAGTAATTAACCACCCAGAAAATGTTTAAATTAATACACAAATTTAAAATTTCATTTTTCATTTTAATGTCAAAAAAGAATTTAATAATTTATTTTAATTTATATTTTTAAAAGTCTTTTCAAAATTAAGAATAAAACAATTCATTTAAATTCACAAAACGCTAAAAAGTAATAAGTGAAAATAAATAAAAATTTTTGTTTCTATTTTGCTTTCAAGTAATGTCCAAAAATAATATGTTCTAATTGTATTATTAAAGACACGATTTTTAGATAAAATAGTGTACATACAAGAGCCAATTATGAATATCGTGATAGTTTTATAAAAAAAAAAAAATCGAACGTTTTGCCAAGATTAATTAAATTATTAAATCTATTGTTCAGTTCGATGTGATGTTTTCGTGCATTATCCCCGTCTGCTGAAGAAGTATCTCTGGTCGAAACAAAACTTAAAATCAGAAAAGCTTTCGACCGATGCTCCCAATTCCAGCATATGTAATGAATTCCAAGTATCAAAGAGAGAGGATATTCAAATTTTAAGACTATTTTAAATTGGTTGCAGACATTGAAACTGATCAAGAATTTATAGTCAATTCAATGTGACATTTTTATAATATCAAACAAATATTAGTTTTCTTTATGAGCCACCCAAACATAATGCTTGGACAATGTCTCTGTAGACTTTGGGTCTATAGGCCTTTGAGGCAATGCCACAAATCGTTGACACACAACCAATGAAGAGGGGGGGTGGAATGGGGAGGGGCTTCAGCTAGTGGGTGTCATGTCAAGACCTCAATGCATTTTTTATTAGCTGTAAATTTTATTAATGTGGCAATAAATTCAAACAATGTGCAACAAGATGCAAGTAAGCCAAAGCCAAAACAACCGAAAGGGGCACGTAGTGTTGGGGGAGGGGAAGCGGCGGTTAGCTGGAGAAAACTGGCATACAAAGATGCCTGCCAAGCGATTGGTAGGATGAATGTACAAACAGCAACAGTTGCAACAACAGCAACAACTAAAGTTGCAATGTGGTAACTGAGGACATTTGGGCAGTGTGTCGTTGTCGCCGCTGCTTGGATTCGGATTCGGATTCGGTTTTGGGGACGGTTTGTGGTGTTGGTGGATATTGGATGCTGGCGTTGAAAAGAAATACACGAGCGTAAAATTTATTTAAGCCAAAGATAAGAGGCAGCCAGCTCCAATGGCCACAAAATATATGCATAAGACACACAGCGTCAACTTTGGATGGGGTTTGGGGGTTGCGGGGTTGGTACAACAACAAGTTTTTTGCAGCGACAGGAACTAAATCACGTGTGGCGCATTGCTGTTGTCTTTGTTGTTGTTGTTGTTGTTGTTGTTTATGGCTAACTTGACTTTGGCCAAGTCATCACGACAGGTTCAAAATGTTGCTAAACAACTTGGCCAAGCAGGTTGAAGACGCTGCTAAAAGAGGAAGCCAAATAAGCAGCAGGAGAATCAACAAAAGCAGCAGCAGAAGAAGAAGAAGAAGAAGAAGAGCAGGCAGGCAGGCAGGCAGAAGAAGAAGGTGACTGGTCAGGCTGCTAAGCAGCGGCTTACATATGTTTATTTGTCTTGCATGCGGCTGCTGTTGCCATTGCCATTGCCATTGCCATTGCTGTTGTTGTTGTCTTTTGTCGGCCGGTTAACCGTTAGAATCCAAGCAGAACTTTTGCGCTTCTCTCATTCGCATTCGCATTCGCAGTCGAAGTCGAAGTCGATCGTTCGATCGTTGCTGCAATGTTGTCTGGAATAATATCTAATAATGCATATAATTTTCGCTTGCACATCGCATATGACGATCGCTGCCGAAAGGCGCAGTAATCGAAATTCACCTCAGCAAATGGCGAAGAAGAAGACCATTAAATATTGCGATTATATATTGTAATCTGAGTGCACGACTTAGATGTGTTAAAGACAACAGGAATAGAGAGAGAGAGCGAGAGAGAGCGAGAGCGAGCGAGGAATACAGCTGAAATGTGAGACGGCTAAGATGTGTTAGAGAAAGAGAGAGACAAAGAGAGATCATTAAGCTTTAATGTGAAGAAGAAAAGCTTAATGGAAAACAAAAAAATAAACGATTAAATAAAACGGCTGCAGATTATTGGCAGATTATCGATGCAGAGATAAGGCATTATCGGTTAAGAATACCAGGCTACCAGGTGTGCGAATGATGTACTAACTAACAAATGTCTCTTATCAATATATTCTTTCTCAATCAATTTGATTATGTGGCTTTCCACTGGAACAAACCATATTAGCTGTCCGAAGAGATTTACAGTTGGCAGCAGGAATTAATATTTTTGACATGCTGAAATTATAATGTTTGTTTTTGATTGCGATTTTATCAAATATTGCACAAAAGTACGAAGTCTAATTTTCCATATTGCAAAATTATTATACACATAAAAAATAAAAATAAAATCTCTAATGCTGAGCAGTCAATCATCAAAATGGGTTTGCAGCCAAATTCCATTTAGTTTGCTTACCTGCGCAGCTGATGGGCCATCTTCAGTCATATCTATGGGTCAACATATAATTATTGACAATTTATCATAGAAAAACCCTTAAAACCAAAGGTGGGCAACAAAATAACAACGGCAAATGTTATACAATTTCAAAAATCTTAATAAACAGCAATACAAAATTCGAAGACTTTCTTTTTGTGTGAAATTTGCCAAAATGTTTTTTATTTGCGTGTGTGTGTGTGTGTGTTTGTGTGCAATTTATTTATTACTTCATAGATAATCTTTAATTTGAGCACATTTTTCTGTTGTGGCAATGCGGGAAGCAGTGCTTTGTTTTAATAATATTTTGTTCATAATTAATTACTGTACATAGGAACGACGCTTTACCAAATTTAGCCTCATTTTTTAAACAAAATGCTTCGCATTTTTTTCTGCTGCTCCGCTTTGCATTGTTTATACGGTGTAAATCCCGTAATGGGGCCACATATGCTTATACCCTATTAATGGAGGTGGAAAAGTATATTGATTTTGAGACTATGACAGAATAATCAATAACCTCGCTTTGAAAAAATCGATAAAAAAAAAAACCCACATATTTTTGATATTTTTATAACTAGATTCGGGCTAAAAGTACATTGTTTTCCATATGTTCACAGTTGTTTTTCAGAGTATTCCGTAGTCGGTTATGCCCCTCTCACTTCTCACTTATTTTTTTTTCTCTTTCTTTTTTTCGCTTTAAATTCATCTCATGTTTTTAATAATAACTTTTACTACCTGGTGTGAAAAATGCAATGCATATTGTCAACACAAATTAATGGACATAATAATAAATAAATATTTTTGCTTTTATTGGCGTGTGAAAAAATATAGTAAAAATATTTGCAATTTTTTATTGATTAACATATTGATAAAAACTCCAAATATCGCATTGAAATGGAAAAACAATGCGAATTCAATGCAAATATTTATATATGCTGTGAGATTCCAACAAATAGCTAACTTTTTATAAATGTGTATAAAATAATCATTTAAAAGGTATTCAAATAAAATTAATAAGAAAGCTATGCTTAAATTTTAGTACGATATAAAATACGAAACATTCTACAAATGTGTGAAAATTACCCAGTTGAAAGAATAAAATGTAGTTTTCAAAAACGTTTTATCTCTATAAAAAATAAATGCCAAACATTCTTAAAATATGTATGTAGTTAAGAAAAAAATATATATTGAGATAAACTTGGCAAAAGTTAGCTGAGCCGCGCCCTAAATGAAAACTGCACTGAAAGCTGCACAAGCCAAAAGTCTGCTTCTAAGTCTGGTTGCCCTAATCTTGAGGCTAATCAGGAAATGGAGTCAAGCCAAAAGGAAAAACCAATAAAAGGTATTTTTCTTATCGACGAGCGAGACGAGTCCAGACACACTCCAAAGGGGGCTCTGAGCCAGGCTCTGGGCTTGGCTGGGCTTGTTTTTGGTCTTCTTATTGGTTGAGTGGGCGCGCGTTGAAGTTGCGACCTAGACCTTATCAATGCCATGACCAGGCTAACACAGGCCAGGCCATGCCAGGCCATGTTGGCATCTGGCCAGAGCCAAAGTGACGTTTGTGCAGATTATTTGCTGGCTTCGACAGCCTGAAAAGTAGATAAAAGCAACGAGGAACGCTGCACATTTCTAAAGATAGAAGACACATTTTATATTAATTAATATTACATTTAATTGCAATTACAATTGATTCTCACCGATCTCTCTTCTCCTCCCGTTTCAGGTAATTACGCAATAAGTTCAGCTCCAAAATGCTTACCATTAAACGATATAGGGGTAAGTTGTGCCCACTTTCACGACGCTTAACGATTAGTTTCCCTTTCGCTAGAACATTGTTTTCTGGCTGTTGAGTGTGCCACACCTAAGTAAGTATGGAGCTAGTGCGGGCTCCCTCTCCCATCCTCCAACTGTGAAATGCCTGACTGTCTTGCCACTCCGTAGCAACATCGACTGCTGAGGCTACAGACACGCAACAGCAACAGCAACAGCAACAAAAACTCACGCTATCAATTTAACAGCATCTGTCTATGCAGCATGCATGTTAGCAAGAGGCAAGAGGGGATTGGTTGAAGGGGGCATGCAGCGGATTGGGTTTGGTTGAAGCTGCATTGCCCTCCCACACAGCCCTGCGCCCTGAACAGCAACTGGTGTCCTACACTCTCAGCTCCGACTTCGACTCCGGCTTCAACTGCTGCTGCATTGCCACATTTTTCCAAGGAACCTGCATGCTGCTTGCCTCTTGCTGCAGAGTCAGTGTCTATTTTTAGATGTCGATGCCCAAGAAGTCATTCGCGTTATCAAAAAGCCAGCCAAAGTCGCCGCTCTGGCGGCTGTGAAAATTCCAAAAAAGGCAGCGCCCCTGGAGACAAGCTCCCCCCCTGAGCCACACCCCCCATTCTATACTCCATTCCAATTCGCCCTTTGGAGCATTCTACTGGCGTGTAGAAAATCCATATATATATATATATATATATTTATATATTTATCTTTCCCTAGCATTTTTCTATTAGTTTCTTGTGGTGCCGAGATGCACCTGGCTAATTTCGCAGATAAAGGCGCAGCTGTCAACGCGCGCGAAAATAACTTTGCCCTTTTATTATAGGCAGCTTGTAAATTAATTAAGCTGCAAATAATTTAACTTAATCCCAGCCACGGGGCATGCCACAGCCAACAGCAACAAGAATGCGAGTAATAACAAAAAGAAAAGTGTTGCCGCTGATTCAATGAGCTGCGATGTGGGTTGCCTCAATAACCGTAGGGCGGGATTAACACATTTCTCTGTGTGTGTGTGTGCGTGTGTGTGTGTTATTGCTTTTGGCCAAACTTGCCTTTTTGCCATAGAACTCTCTCTATCTCTATCTCTCCTTGCCCGCGGCAAACGGTAGCCAACGAATTTTGTTATGGTTTTTTTCTTGTTTCGTTTGTCTTGTTTTTCGTGGCAAATTTAACTTATTTTTAGCATCTTAAAACTAGCGAAATGATTTAAAAATTTTATTGTGTTCACATTTAACTGATCTATTAAATCTTGACAGCCTTAAAAAATGGCTAAAATGAGTTTTGTGTAATAGAAAACAGGATCAGTAGTTGAGTCTGTATGTCCGTCTGACTGTCTGTCTGTAGGTACAAACGGATCTCAGATAAAAGCCACAGTTTTCAAAAATTATGGCTATAAGTTCTCGTAAACCCCGCATAGGTCAAATTCCTTTTTATACCCTGAAACCATTAAAAATTTGTTGAATGGGTTTAATGGTTTTGTGCAAATTTATGTAAGAAGTAAGAAGGAAACATTTCCGAAGCCAAATAGTAAATAAATTCTTGATCAAGATCAACAGCCGAGTAGATTTAGCCATGTCCGTCTATAGTCATTCCGTCCAGGTAAAGTTTTCTTTATTTTTTATCGATAACTGCCTCTGTTATTCTATTATCAATATATATCGATTTCCCGTATGAATAAGATGCACAATTTTAAAGCCAATCGTTTCTTACTTATGTATAAATATTAATAAAATAAATTATTATAATTAAACTAGAATATATTTAACAGATGTTTATTTCGTATAATTCTTGTTTTGTGGTTGTTGATTTGTTGTGGTGGCAAATTGAACACATTTAAAACTGACTAAAAATATGATTTTTTTATGATCATAGTTTGTTGACTGTTCATTTTGAGCTGTTTAAGATTTGTTTTTACGTTATAATTGTGGCCTTTACGTTGGTCGTGTCAGGAGCAGTAGAAAAAAAACTAGCTTCCGTCAGTTGGAAAGACTGCTCCTCATTTGAAATGGCATTTTGAGATGGGGTCCTCCTACTCGACTGTGTGATGTTTAAATTAGTTTCCTCTTTAGTGTTTTTTTTTTGCAGTTTGCATGCTTGAGCAATAAAAAGAAGCAAAATAATGGAAAGCAAATGATTTCAAATGAATAACGAACGCTGAATGTGGAAATCATGTTGTTTGTGGCAAATGGCCAAAAAGATTTGCGCAAACTTTGAACTCGAACTCGGACTTGAAAACGGAACCCAGTTCAGAAACCAAAAACAATAACAAAAACAACAACAACAAATTAATGCTTCGCGTGGGCGCCTTGTGGACGATGATTCCGATTTGATTTCATAATAATACACTTTGTGTGGAGTTGAATTTAAAGCTGCTTTTTGGTTGTTGCTTTGGTGATTTTTATTTATTGTTGTTGGTGTGTTTTTTTTTTTTTTTGGTTTGTTTGTTAAGCAGAAAGTGAAATGCATTCGCAGCTTGATGTGGCAGTCTGGTGGGGATTGGCGGGGTAAATTATCGCATTATCACGATTCAAACGGTACCACTTTCTTCTCTCCAGCATCAGCTACTGCCTCAGCCTCCGCTTCAGCTTCATTTGTAGCAATAATTATGCAATTTGCTGCGGCTTGTTGCTGCCGAGGATCACTTGGAAGCTGCATTTCTTGCCAACTCTCGTTTGAATTGGGTTTTTGTTTTTTTTTTTTTTATTCGAAGCCTTTTGCATTATAATTTCTGCTGTCGTTTGTAATTGTTGTTGTCTTTATCACTGCCGATCTGCGGATCGCTGCCATTCTCCATTTCTCTGCATTTCATTTGTAACAACATAATTGTGCACAGATCTTCGACTTTTGTTTATGACAAATTAATTGTCTGCTGTTGCACTGGGAAAGCTATCGATTACTACACATACATTCGATTCGAGTTCATTTAAATGAATTTCAGAGATTGTGCGACGTGTTTTTGTGTTCTAGGAGAATGCCCTGCTTATATTTATTGAAAGTTTTGTAATTTAATAATTTTTGTTGGATTACAAAGCGAAGTATATGTGTCAGAAAAGTGTGTCAAAAACTGACCAAAATAACTCTTAACCCATTAACTGTGAAGCCGTTGCGATCTGTCTTCGATTGCTCGACGATATTTGATCGATCAGTTGAGTTATTGTTGTTGCCCCGTTCGTTGACGTTGATTAAATAAGCGTCAAATATTTGCCAGCCCCCGGGGCCAGGGAGATTTAACTTTTTCTCTCTTTTGCCACCAGCAACAGCAGTTGTCGCATTTGGTATGTGGCACCGGGCAATCAGTAATTGGAGATGGGTTTTCTAGAGTGGTAACAACAGCATCAGAAGCCCTTATAAATTGGCCCTAGAAAGCTGCTGTAGCAGCACCATTTGCTTCCTGCCACAAAAATATGAGCAGATGAAAAAAGCGTGCATCGCGGTGGCAGATAGCGAAAGGCCCAAAACGAGGCACATATCGAGTGCGAAAGCTTCTTCCTCAATTCAAATTGGGTACACAAAATCAGCATCGAAAAAAAAACCAAACAAATTTAAAATGCTCTTTCATCTGAACTTAAAAATAAATTAGGATTTTAAACATTAATCTGTAACTTTAACTTCTATATTATTATTCATTTGATATTTTTCCTTAAAGAGAAATATTTTAATTTTAATGTTTTGTTAGATTTTTTATAACTATAAAAATCCAGTCTAAAATGTAAAAATTCCCTAAAACAAGAAATATAAATCAATTTTTAATTTAATTATTTTTCAATTTGTGTATTTTTTTGTTTATTTAATTTTAGTCTACATTAAAAATAAATTGGAATTAATTTCCTTGTTCAAAGTAACTTAATTAATTTAATTAAAAGAATAATTTGTTTATTTTCATTAACTAAACAAAATTTAATATATAAATTATTACTCAGCTTACCAACAGATAATCAAAAGACTCGCTTTCGCTCAGAAAAGTAAGGGTACAATAAAACTGGACAGTTGAAAATTAACGCCAGAGAATTGAAAGGAAAGAAAAAAACAAAAAAAGGAGAAAAAAAAAAATAAAAAAAATAAATAAACGTGCCGAGCACTTTTCACTTAAACGCAATACGCTTGCAACTACAACAACAACACAACAAATAGAGGAACAACAACAATTCCAACAACTATTTTTAGGCAAATTAAATTAAACAATTTAATTTGACTGCAATTTGGGAGCAAAGCAAAAGCAAAAGCAAAATCCAAAGCAAAATTGTTTAAAATGGCTTAATTAATTTGCCCAATTTTGGCATGGTACACATTTAACTTGGTCAACTGGCGACTACGCGATCGTTAACAATTACTCAACCGTCCCCAAAAACCCGAAAAATCAACAACAAGCCCTACAAAAATTATAGCCACGTTATTCCCACTCCAAACTTCTCACTTGTAGTCGCCTTTGGCTCACGCCCACGTTTAACTTGTTGTTGTTGTTGTTGTTGGTTTTTTCTTGTGAACTCTCGGCTTAATTTGATAAGATTTATTTGAGCCAGGTTTTC
Organism: Drosophila longiperda; assembly: GCA_035042125.1. Classification (NCBI taxonomy): domain Eukaryota; kingdom Metazoa; phylum Arthropoda; class Insecta; order Diptera; family Drosophilidae; genus Drosophila; species Drosophila longiperda. The sequence goes on from JAWNLV010000130.1 coordinate 2,475,477, forward strand.
AGTCGGTTGGTTTGTAAAGGCCAAGCGAGCATTGAGAAATGTTTACGGCTTGGCCCCAATAGAGAAGAAGACAAGCGATATCGAAATCAAATCAAAATAACATTTAAAAGCCAGTTCAAATAGAAATGTTGCCATCGATTTGCGGCATTGATAAATGTGGCCAGCTCATCTTTTTATTTTTCTTTGGATTAGTGAGAACCAACTTCTTTCCACCCACGTCCATTTGGCAACTGAGAGGCGTCAGTTGTTGGCCATTAAGCTACTGATTAATGGAATGGAAATTGATTAACAATTTTAAATATTTATGTCCGTCTCGGGACTTGTCATTTGCCATTTAAATATGCTGCAGAGTTAAGTGAATAATTATTTATTGATTTGATTGACTTCAAGTATTTAAATTTCTAAATTCATTTTTATAACTAAAGCTCAAAAATCTTTTTTAAAAAAAGTATAAAAATAAATTAATAAAAATAATTTCATAAAATAATTAAAATTTAAACGATGCCCGCCGTTATAGTTGAAAAAGAATGAAATGAATCTGCTGTTGAAATTTAAATTTAAAAATTGCCATTTTAAATTTTTATAGTTTTTATATGCTTAATTTAAACTATTAACAGTTAACAATAATTTTTATAGATTAAAGAAGCTTAGAAAAAGGAAATACAAATATAAATCAAATAAAAATATAAATTAAATAATAAACTCAATAATACAAAATTTATAAAAATAAATAAAGATTTTCACATAAAAAATCAGCGAGCTTAATGGCTATGTATTTAAATAATAAATGTAAATAAATAAATAAATAAATAATAATAAATAAATAATAATAAATAAATAAAAATAAATAAAATTACAACGTTTTGTTGGCATTATAAAGCGTAGAAATTTCATATTTATATTGCTAAAAAATCTTTCTCAAAAATGTATTCAGCATTTATATGTGTTATTTTTTATAGCTTTGAAGTTTTCACATGAAAATCCTAGACTATTGTCAATGTGAAAGTTGAAGCAGCGCCTTCGAATTCTCTTTCATTTTCATTTACAATTTACATTTAGTTTTTTGGGTGGTTTTTATCCACCCGCCAATTTAAGCTTTAACTTTCTTGTAAATGTTGTGTTTTTGGTTGTTTTTCTGTTTTTTTTTTTCGTTTTTAGCTGCGGTTCAAGAGTTCATTGTCAAGTCTAATAAAATGTTCGGATGACACGTTAAGTGTCAGGCGGTACAAGATATCCGCCGATTCCCGAGAGTCGTTTGAGAGGCCGCCAAGCTAGCAAACTAAAGACAAAAAAAAAAACTTCACAAAACTAACCCATGTAACCAAAAATGTTTGCCGCTTGACTGGAACTTGACTTGAGCTACTCGCTGTACGGGCACTACACCCGCCCGCCCCCCTCCTCTGCATACTACAACCCCCTGTCCAGATAATGGCAGATGTTTCCCTTTTTGTCAAATGGCTGCTGCAATGATGATAAATCGTGACCGGAGAGCGCTTTAGTGAAATTTCTTTAACGCTGGCCACTACAAATCCAAGTGTATGTGTGTGTGTGCTAATGTGTCTGTGTGTGTGTGTGTATGTTTCATCTCTTCAGCTAGCTGGATCTTTATTACCACATTTTAAGCAAGCCAGTTGAGTGACGTGAACAGTTTTTGGCACAGCTGCCGTTGCTTTTTTTTTGCATTTTATTTATTTATTTTTATTTTTTTTTTTGCTACTTATAGTCAAGTTACTGCCTTTTACTAGCCTCCCTCCTCTCTGCGCCATCTGCCTCCGCTGCTGGCACAATCCCTTGAAATGGCCGCAAACTTGACATTTAAGTGAATTATGTAGTTTCCATGTTAACTTTCTGTGCGCTTGCCGGCAAAATCGTTTTGACTAAGTGCCTGGCAGGCGACTTTTCCATACCTGCCGACGCGTCTATGATTTATGCAAGTGTGCCAGGTTGTGTGAGTGTGTGTGTGTGTGTATGAGTGGCACTCACATTTTTTGGCAAGGGCATCCACACTTCCACAAGCACTAGCCAAACTAAGCATTGAAATTAGGCAAAAATATAATTTATGAGTTGCTGATTTAGGCGCCAAGTTACAAAAGCAAAAAATGAAAAAGTAGGTGCAAAATTTGAGGCAACGTGTCTCGTCTCGGCTGGCGCTGTGTGTGGCACGAAGGCCTTCCGGGTGCTGGGTGTTGAGTGGGTGGGAGTACTGGTTGCCAAACGGTGCTCGGCTTGTCGGCTTTGATTTAAATGCAAATTGTGTGCAGACTCTTAGAAAATGTCAACGCGAATCACGATCTTTCAACTGACTTGCGATTGCAATTTGAATTTCTGTTATGATTCATGAGTCGCCCATCGACTGAAGCGTGCAGCATTTTATTGAGCTCAGGAATTTAACAGGGCAGCGATGTATTCATCACCTAGTTATTTTACATTCTATCATTATTATTATGTCTGTCAAAGAACTCCATTTTAAACATCTTTACTGATTCATAGTAAACATTTTTTAATCACTGATTTTATTTTTTTTTATATTATCTAGTCTGTTGAAATAAAGTGTAAAATACATAAATAATATTGTAATTTTCAAACATATTTATAATGGTTAGAAAAATCAAAAATAAATCTACAAATTTTCTTTAGTTTAACGTCCCCAAATTAAACATCAATCAGCTAGTCAAGGTTGGCCTAAAAGTTCAACCGACGATTGAAGTAGTTAAAATAGTTATGAGTGCTACAATAATAGACAAGAGTCTTATACAAACATAATTTTCCAATTAGCAACCAACAAATATTCGTTTCAAAGATCACTGACTATTCAAGCCTGATTATCAGCTCTTTATCGAGATTTGCAATTAAGTTTTAACATTGGCCTCAGTCAAGGTGATGAAGACAAATTCCATAGGCCTGCCTTCGAATCAGTTCAGGGTCATCACACACACACACACACACACACACACACACTGACTAGCTGATAAAATGCCAGAGTTATCAGCCCACTCGTAAAAAGGTACTTCATAATATGAGTTCAACTTCGAATTTCAACTTCAACTTGACAAGTTGCTCATTTGTCAGTTACAAGTTAATTTGTCGCAAAAATATTTCAATTAATATCTGCACCTGATTTCGAGTTTAAAAACTATCTGCCAGCTGTCTATCAGTGTATATATATATATATATATTTTTATCTGTGTGCGTATCGGCGACCTTGCAAGGTAACAAAAGAAAGGCAATCAGTAACCGTGAAATGTGCTCCACAGCGAAACTGAGTAGCAAATTAGCAAAAATGCAATACAATAAATAAATAAATCAAAACACAACAGAAAATGATGTGAACAAGCCTGAGGAATTTTTTAATTTAGATAATTGAAAGCACGCAGAATGGAACAGTTTATTATAAACAATGAATGATTGAAACGGCACCCATAGAAAAAACACAAAATAAAAACACCCACTTAATTATAATTAAAAACATTCGCTTTTAGCTGATAATCAGATATCGCAGCTGTCGTTGCCTCTAGTTTGTAACAATGATAAACAATTGCTGTCCTTAACAATGTTTTGCCTTTATTAATTTATGAATAAATAATAAATGAAAAACACACTCTTTTTTGTCAAAAAAAGCCTGTTTAATAATTTAATTGAATTAATCATGATCAAATGCAAGTTTTCGTACTACTAATTGTGACAGTTTATTAACAATTTATTCGTTAAGCGTTTTTCATTTATATAAATATTAAATTTGTATAAATTGCACTTATTAAATAATTGCCAAAACAAAAAAAAAATCTCACAATAATTGCCATTATAGCCCCAAGCGTTGACTTCAAAGCGAATCAATTCCGATTGATATAAAAATCCACAGAAACATAATTTTATATATATTTTTTTAATTATATTTATTGACGAAATTTAACTAGAGGAAATCTTTCTTGGCGAAGTTCCCAGAAATTTGCCCAAAGCTTAACTGGAATAAATTTTGTTTTATCTATTTATAATTTCAGTATTCTGCTGAAATCTTGAAAATCGCAGTCATATCAAAAGAAAATAAAGCTTATGCAGATAAAATATTAATGATTTGCTTGAACATTTACATTTTAACGCTAAATTGATTCCCAGCCAAAGGCAATTTTAAAGTATCTGAAATCCCCATCATTAAATAAATAAAGAGAATATAAAGATCAAACATTGTTGTAGACTAAAAAAGGAACTATATATTTGAAGTATAGCCAATTAGTAATACTTGTTGATGTTATAGATCAAAGTTAATGTCAACGTCAATGGTTTCCGACAGCATTGCGACAATACTTAAATATAATACAAGCTTTATCTTTTTACTGGGAAATGTCAAATTTGTACACAAAACAAGGCAGCTAATTAAAGGAAAAAAGTTTCGCACGCCCAAACAGCAGCCTCAGTAAAGAAAATAAATTAAAATGTAATAGTCGAGTGAGCTCAACTATGAAATACCCTGATGCATTTTGTGCAGATAATGAAAAGTAATACCAAGACAATTTAAATTAGATTTTAATTGAAATTGGCTTAATCTAGGCTATATTGAAAAGTCTCTATTAAGTTTCTAGGGATTTGGGGATTTCAGATGCTTTCTGTTGCCTGTTACATGCTGTTGCACAAAACAATTATACCATTTATACCCATATATACAGGGTATAAAAAGCACGAATATGAAAAAAATAAGTCAGCTAATTAAAAAGCCAACAACAACTGCAGCAAATGGCACTTGTTTATGGCTGAAAAGAATTGGCAGCGCCAAAAGGCAGAATCAGTGCCCAAGAAGTAACAAAGACCCAGCCCAAAAATTGCTAGACCTGAAAGACTAACTAAAAGGCCCTGCAGTTTTCACGCCCCTTTAGCACACTGGCAATTGTTTTTTTTTTTCTTATATTTTTTTTCCGATATGGCAACAAATCTCATTATGAGCCACTCACTCTTAACTCCATAAGGTGTGTCGTCGTCGTCGTTGTCGTCACTTGGCACGCCCCAATTCAAATCTGCAGCGATTGCTGTACTTTCTAATACATGAATTAGAAGTCGACATCGAATTCGAATTCGGATTCAGATTCGGATTGGTATTTCTATTCGGTATCGAAATCGGTTGCACAGTTGCAGTCGAAATCGACACCATGTGAACTTGGCCAATTGGTGATTGTCTAACGAATGTCAATTTATAATGTTAACGTGGCCAAATCTAAACTTAAGTCACGGGGGGGTGCAGGGATAATACCCGCTACTTTGCTTGCTAGCAAAGGTCACTTGACCATAACGAGCCCAATTTCATTCACTTAAACAACAAAAAATTGGCATTGCTAATTTATGTTTATTGTGCATTATTTGTACTAGACAATAGTTTCAGCTTGGGCCCAGTTCCTTTAGGCCACAAATTGAATTTTAATGCACTTTAAAAGTATATTTTTAATAGGTTTCTCAGTTGGCCCACTGATTTAAATTTATGATCATTAGTTTGTTTGTTGATATTCTGTTTGTTGTTGTTGTTATTGTTTTTGTTATTTATATTTATTATCAATTGTACGTTTTGCACATATTTCTCCATATTTATTTGTATGCCTATTTTTATTATTTTGACTTTACGACTCACATAAAGTAATCTAAATATTTAATGGCATTTTATAGCGTTGCTATTTCTTTATATTTATTAATAATTGATTTTGTTATTATGATGTTTTATTTAAATTTATGATTTTTGAAAGCAATTTAATTCTTATGCCTTATCTACAAATCTTTCCAAATCTGAAGAAAATCATTCGTTACGCCTCCCTTTTCGTTGGCCGATTAAAAAGCCAAAACGTGTTGAATCAAATTGTAATTAATAACATGCTAAATAAAAAAAAAACGCTAACAAGACAAGCAAAACAGCCACCGAGTAAAAAACGTTTTGTGGCCAGCTCATAATTTGGCCGAAAAGTCTTTTAATGAGCCGCCACCGAGCGCGGTCAAGTGATTTGGCCATTGGCCAGTTTGGTTTAGGCCGTTGTTGGCTGCCTTTTATGGCCATGTTTTATTCAAACATCGCAACAATAAACTCTCAATGCAACAACAAATGCGACTGTCAAGTGCAACATGCTCCATTGTGGGCTTAATGTGAGCATTGTGAGCCATTTTTGTGGTAACATAACTTTAAGCCAATTTCCAGCGTGGCTTCTTCCTGTGAACTTTGTCATTTGCCTGAGCCTGAGAAATCAAGCCATAGAAAAAAATAAAGAAACTTAATTTCGCTTCTATTAAAATTCACAAATATTAAATTTCAATCAGAAAAGCAAACCAAAATAAAATTAGAAAATCTCTTCTTTTTTTTTAGTTCATTTTAATTTAATAAATACTTAATTTTATACAAGATATTTTATATTACATACAAAAATGATACAAACGGAAATTATTTAAGTAAAATAAAAATCAATTCAACTTTGAATGCATTTTTTGTAGTTAATTTAAAATCTGAAATTATTTAATTTATATTCAATTATTTTCAACTTTATTTATTTATAATTTTTTTTACTTTATTTCGATTTATATTAATCGATTAATCGCTTTTGATTGCCTTTCGACAACGAAGTTAAAATACTCTTCTACAAATCAAAAATTTAATCTTTCGAAGAACTGAACAACTGCAAGTTGGTCGTGCTAAATAAACCCAATAAGCATAATTGTATTTATACATTCGAATGATCGTTTAAGGATACACAGACAAAAGAGAATAGCAGAAAGTCGAAGACTGATTAATGAATGGCGAATCTGTGTGGCCAAAGTGCTAGAAAAAACCGTCAACTGAAACAAAAGGCAAATTGTGTCCAACACAAATTTGACGTTGGACTCCAAGGGAGCAATTCTCGCATAATGTCACATGTCAAATATTTTGCCTTTAAAGTTTTGCCGCAAATAAGAAAAAAAAAAACACAATTTGACGCAATTTGCATTTGGCGTTGCCGTAGCTTCTGCCTCAATTGACGAGCGTTGGGGCAGCGAAGGTAATGGGAAGGGGATGGGGAAGGGGAGGGGAAGCTGAACAAATCTTTACATCATCGTGTGGGGCGTGTAACAGACATGTCTTGCTGAATGTGTGTCTGTGTTTATGTTTATATATATTGGCTGCTATTTTGCTATGCAATTTTGCAGACCTCCTGCAGCTGCCTTTGATTGATTTGTTTTGCCAAGTGACGCACGACATGACGAACAACAGCATTGGGATGTTTGTTGATTGCCTGGAATACGATGGGTTCAGTATTGGAATTGGAGTGGGATTGACTTGTCGTGGCATCAAGTCTCATGTGGAACAAGGTTGCCAGCTTTGGCAAAAACTGAACTGAATATAATATTTCGCACTAGACGCTGACACATTTTAATTTGGGGCCAGCTGTTTTGCATCTATTTACATATGCTGATTATCAGCAGCTAACCCAAAACTTATGGGGCCCAGCACATTTGGCATCTATTACAGAATGTGGCTTTCGTATGGGGGATCTGCCAATCAAAGAATCAAATGAAAAACATAACTCAACAACAGCCTCCAGCTTTGATAAATGACAAACTAAAGTTCCATTTGCCTACATAATACACCAAAAATAAAAAAAAAGATGAGAAAAAATAGTGTTGGGAAAGTGTTCTGTGTGTTTGTGTGAGAAAGTTGCGTTGGATATCAAAAGTAGAAGCAAAGAAAGTTGTATGATAATTGCCCAAAAGGTCGTGAATCTCTCGAGGTCTCTAGCGATTATGCAATGCTTATGCGTGTTTATTTAAATCTCTACAATATTCTAGACAAAGAAACCAAAGTGAAAGCTACCCAAAAACATTATCATTTTTTTAATTTGTTGTGCACTCATCTTAATGCACTTTCAATTTCAAACAACACAACAACAACAAAAACAACCAAACGCTTATTGCGGGTGTATTTTTTTTTTTTTTTTTTGGAAATTTTCCGAATGCCAGCTGGGAACATACAGCTTCCAATCACAAAAAGGAGAGAAAGATGAAGATCTTTATCAGTCAGTCAGTCAGTCAGTTCCCCAGATCGTGGTGGGAATGAGAGAAACTTAAACTTTGGCGCAAGCTTTGAGCAAGTTCGAATCGGGCTTATTACAAATTCTAATCACATGCAATCCGTTTCTTTTCATTTTGTTTCGTTTCGTTTCGTTTTGGTTCCACACACACACACACACACATACACAAACACACACACACGCACACTCAGCGATTGTTTTTTTGAACGAGGCGTTGTACAATGGCCTGTCCGATGGTCCCAGTCTCGATGGGGCTGTCGCTTATCGATTAATCATCAAATTAAAAATTACTAAGCCCAAAGCGTGGAGCGTGGCCGAAACACCAAAGCCATCTCACTTCACCTCCCCCTCTCCTCACTGACAAATAAATGCCCACATCATATTACTCTTGGCCATGCTTGTTATTTTATTTCTATTTTTTTATTTACTTATTTTTGGCACTTACCCAGCCAATTTAAACAATATCTAGAATTTTATGGCAGAAAACCGAAAATTAATCGGATTTGATCTTGGTACTATTTATTAGACAAAATAAGCAAAGCACTTAAAAAAATTAATATTAATTTCAAAGCAAGAATTTAACTTTTGACAAAGAAAATATTTATTAGCAAGTTTTAAGTTTTCAAGGCTAATAAGCCTATGATATGTTTACAATTTATTAAATGTCAAGCCCATTTTAATGTTTATAGAATTATTTACGATAATGGCTGGGAAATGGCAGCCAGCGAAACCAAACAAAGTAATTGAGTGTTGTGTGTTGCATCAACACCATTCTCAATGCTATGTGGCTGATATTAAAGTCGTAAATTCATTGAAATATGGACAAAGGGAAATGGAACACACACATGCAAATAAATGGGCGACAAATGAAAATTGTGCTCAAGCACAAATTAAATACGTTGGCCCATAAATAACACTTTGTGGCGCCGCCTGGCGGTCAATTGATGTACACACACTGCTTGCAAGTACAAAGTTCAACATCGATATCAATCGGCGTGGGCAAATTCATTTAATGTGCCCAGTGAGAGATTTTCCAGCGCTTATCACAAATTTGTCATCGGTTGTAATGCGATCACACACACACTCGCATGCATGCATGGAGTTGGAGTCAGAGAGCACATTCGCCACATGCTCTGCTCATAATGAAGTTGAGCGGGAAGTAAAGAGATAATGATCGAAGACACCACGCGACGCAACGCCAAGACAATTAAAAGCGAAACGAAAGAATTGCAAGCGCCGCAACGTCGCAGTCGCGGTCGCCGCTCAGCAGACGTACGACTCTCTCACGGCTGCTCAGCTGCTTGTCAAGCAAGTTGTGAACGCACGATCAAGTCGCTGCTTGCGCAGACAAATCGTGTGTCTGCCGGCGCGCATTCAGTTGAATTTTAGCGCTCGTCGCGGCCACAACGTAGCTGGCACTGGCTCCACAATAAGCGTCTCTGATCGTAGGTGTAAACTTGACTTTGACTCTCTCACGCTCTCCTACAACGCCTGTATGTGTTTGCCTGTGTGTTTGCGTTCGCTTGCAGGCAGGCTGACCGTGAAGTCTGTTCTTTTTGCATGCTTATAAGCTGACTCCGTCTGAGTAACTGTAACTGTGCTTTGTTATTTGTTTTGTTATTGCCGCCTTGTGTACGCTTTGCAAGTTCATTCACGTTTGCACTGTTTGTTTCATCATCGTCAATAATTAAATGCAGTACGATGCAAATATATCGAAATCGAGCTTAAGCTAATTACTAATTGCATTATTATTATTGTTATTAATTTTGATGTTTTTCGACTTTTTGGCTTTGGCTTCGGCTTCAGATTCATTTCCGTTGTTGGTTTTGTTGCGCATTCGAGCGAAACAATTAATTGTTGCATTTTGTTGATGTTTTCAGTTGCAAATGCAAATTGAACACAACATTTGAAACTCTGATGACTGCCTCAAAAGAAAGTGAAACCTCTCAATAATACCACGAACCGTAATTACAGTGAACAATAATTATGCTAATTTTGATGAACTTTAAACAGTTAAAACAGTTACATACAAAACGCTAAGTAACCCAACAAAAAAAAACCCTTAAAGTGTATTTCAAGCTGTTTAAATATTTTCTCATAAACACACAAAAATTATAAATAAATAATGACTGCCAAATTTATGCAAAAACCGAAGCCACGCGAGCAAAGTAAAAGCTTTTAGAAAGGTACGTGTTGAACGAAATTAAGTGAAATAAAATTAACTGAATTGAAACGAAATGAAACTAAAAACAGAAGCTTAAAATTTAACTTTTAATTTAATCCGTTTTTATATTTATTTGCGGAATATTACATCGTTTTTATTGTCAAAGTTAGCGCACCGAAAACTGGTTCCTTGCTTTTTCCTGTTTTCAATTTTATTCAATTATATTCTTAAATTTTATTTAATTACAATGATTTTCTTTATTTTTATTTACTAAGCTCATTTACGAAAAACTGACCTTAAAGTTAAAGCGTATTTCTAACGGAACGGTAAATGTCAAAACTATTTCTTAATACTGTAGGAATAGCATATTTTGTATTTTAATTTTCATAAAAACCCCAAAAACATGTGTAGAAAAATACAGAAATTATACCATATATAAAGCTTATAGAGAATTTTCATTGGAAATAAATTGGCCAAATATCTAGTTAACTAGTTATAACAATCGCATAAAACCTTTTTTTTACAAAAAGAAGTAATCCAAGCTTGTAATGTAATTTAAACTAAATTTGAAAATATTCCATCCGTATTATTATAATATTTTTTATATTTTATTACATATATAATTGTAGTAATTATATTGATAACTGCAGTTTAGTAGAAGCTCCTACGAAAAGATACATAGATAATAAGAAGGGTAACTTAAAGTATTCTAATCTATTTTTCTCATATGAATTCCAATCCAACTTACTTCTTTGTTCTTTGACATACTTTGAATTGTGTTTCTTTTGGATTAGTAAGGGAAATTTTGTAAGCATGTAAATATCCCTTCAGTAATCATGGCATATGGTGACAAGTGAAGCGTTCCTTTTAATTTGTTTGAGTTTTTGTTGTTGTTGTCTTTCCATTGTTGTGCCACTGACTTCCTCTGTGGTATTTCCTTAATCTTTAGCCCACTTGCTCACACACACACACACACACACACACACACACACAAACATTCAGCTACTGGTAATGACAAACAACCTTTCACACTTTCAACAGCAACTGGGAAAAAAGACGCCTTGTCATTCTGGAGATCATTAGGGTGGCGACTGCTTGGCACATTTGTGACACATTTCCATAGACAACACAACATTCGCGAGTTCTTGGCTCAAACAAAGAGCTGAAATTTGTATGCCATTGGCAACATTTGCTGGCCAAAATTGAACTACTTTCATTGGGCGCAGGGAATTAACATACATAAATAAGTCGTACACAGTTTTACATGTGTGTTAAGGCTTTTTATGCCGCAATTTGGACAGTCACCAAAATTTTATTTTTTTTTATATATTGGCTATAATAATAAAACGCACCATAATCATTTACCCACTTGGGCGACAGTTTTCAGTTTGGATTCATTCAAATATTTGCAATAAAAGTTGCACAAATTGAATCGTTTGTAAATGCAACTCCAGCAGTCTATAAAAAAAAAAACAAACTAAACTCAAAAAGAGGCCGCAGCAACAAAATAGTTAATAAATTCAATTGGCAAAAAAAATGTTGTTTTTTTTCGCGTTTGTGTGACAAGAATTTGCAAATGTCAACGAAAATTGCGCGCCTCGCATTAAAAGAGAATCGGGCCAAAAAGGGCTGAAGGAGGAGCCGAGCCGAGAGTGATATTATGGGAGGAAGAGAGAGAGAGAGAGATATATATATATATAACGAGGGAAATACCAAAAAGAGCCCAAAACGCGATCCAATTGAAATTTTTATATAAGACCAAGTTTTTATTTACGAGTGTTTTGATGCGTTTTTTTTATTGTTGTGCCATTTTGTGCTTGGCATTTTTAAAGAGTCCGCACTGTGGAGAGACTCAAACTCGTATCGGTGCGGAACTGATCGTATCGGATCTGATAGGATCGGAATTACTTCAAAGTAAAAACGATAATTGATTTAATCAGCAAATATTCGAGAATGTTTCCCTAAGTTGCGAGTAACATTTATGTTTTCGTATTTATATTAAATGTGAAATAATTCCCAAACAATTTTAACGGACTCAGCTGAAAGTAGCCTTAAACATCGCAGAACATTGTTTTTAAGTAATATTATCTATATTATACACATTATAACATTGTGTAATAGTAAACTGATAGATCAGTTATGACTAAAGATACTCTTATAGATGAACCCTTTTATATATAGCTATAAGGTTTGCTTATGGACACAGCTGAAAGTAGCCTGAAAGTTCGCTAAACGTTTTTTCAGTGTGTATCTAGTAACACATATGTATTTTGACTTAACCTTGATGTCAACTTAAGATCTGTTATTAATAATTGTATTTGGCTGCTTGATACCGATTCTTGTATTACTTCCAGTTTTCGAGTTGTTAATGACAACTTTACTTTTATTACAAACCCAAATGGAAAAATAAATATAATAACTGGAAAACAGACTTAAGTTAACTGACACTTGTGCAAATCGAAGTGCTTGTTTCCGACACCTGTTGATAGCCGCATTTGTCAGATACAATTGTATCTGCTGTCAACACAGCAAATTTGGTCTTTGTAAATACATTTTATATATTTTTATATACTGTTCGTTAAGGAAAGTCATTAAGGGTATCAGACTCAAGTACTCTGATTAGCTAATTGGCCTCGTCATTCTGTACAAAAGTTATTTTCGATGGTGTTTTCATCATTGATATCAGGCGAGATACAAATAGTTCCTGCCGTGGAATCGGGGGAGTGAGGAGTGAAGAGTTAGCTTGATGTCATCGCCAAACAAGTTTTGATTTTTCTTTCTTTCATATTATTTTGGTTTTGGTTTTGGATTTCTTTCTTTGGCAACAAAACGTCATAAAAAACGAAGCTGTAGCTGAAGATGGAGATGGAGCTGGAGATGGAGATGGAGCTGGAGGTTTCTCCAACTAATTAGACCATAAAGTGGCCGACGTGGCCTGGCCGAACTAATTCGCTCAGATAAACCACAACAAAGGTCACGCTTTAATTGATAAGAAAACACAATGCGGCACAATGTCTACACTGGTCCCGGGAAAATCAGACTTATAGCTGGGGCTACCGTAGGTAAATGAAACGCTTCAAGAGTCACTCGAATGGAAATCCCCCCACAGAACGAAAACAATGACAGAACAATCCATTGGCAACCTCAAAGAACCCAACTGAGCCAAAAAGTGAACTTGAAGTGCCAGCTGTGCCTCGATAAAGATCACACCCCAGTCACAGGTGGAAGTTCCTGCTCTGCTCGGGAGAAACTGAAAAAACTGAGAATCATGCCACAATTGAGTGCACTCTTCTGGCCAAACCAAGAAAGAAAGACACACATTGCTAGAGAGAAAGACGAGAACTGAAGATACTCTGTAAAGCTAATTGAAAGCATTTATCAACTGAAATCGCATTTATTATTTTGGAATTTCGACTATTTTCAGACATGAGCAATTGTCTCGTTTTTCTTTTTTTTTCATGTGAATAATTCCAGGGATTCTTCGAGTTCATGAATTGCACTCATTCACATATAATTAACATAGCCCTTCGCATTCCGCCGTCTTACAGGGTATTCACAACAACAACAACAACAACAACTGCAACAACAACAACAACAGCAAAAGCAGCAGCAGCACTTTTAATAGTTTTGAACCTTTTTTCGAGGCACTTAAATTGTGCAGCGAAGCGTGCTCTTACCAACTTTGTTGCCAACTCTTCCCTCCTAACACTTAGCTGGGCCAGCAACGCCCTTTTTCAACACTGGGCATGGGAATGGGAATGGGAATGGGAATGGGATCCGTGTGTATTTGAGAGAGACAAGGAGAGAGAGAGAGAGAGATGGAGAGTAATTAACCCATGTTGGCCATTTGTTCTGCCTTTTGTTCTGGCTTTTGCAATCATTTAATTGTTCGATTGCCGTTTAATTGTTCGAAGTCCAATATTTGAAATACCAAATACCAAACTGAACGATTACCTTGACCGGAGGCTACTTTCAGTCTCCTCGCAGCCTCCTCTCGGCACCTCCACTCGGCGAGTAGATCAAAGTTATCTGCCGCCGGTGCTACGGTTCTTGACATATTCAAAGCATTCCATTTCTTTGCTTTCCACTCCATTCAATTCAATTTCATTTCGTATCGTTTAAGTTCTGGTTAAGTTGAAGTTGAAGTTTAAGTTCACGCGGGTTATTATTAAAAGCCGTCAACATAATCATTATCGGCAAACATGAAAAGCGATCCGTCAGTGTTATATAAGCCACACACACACACACACACACACACACACACACACACAATCACTCAAAGACTGGTCCACAAATGTCACACTTTCAAGACGGGCCAAGGGCGGCCGATTTACCGTAAAACTTTAGCCGGAGACTTGTCCAATTAGTTGCTTCCGTAATTTCTTGGTATTGTTTTAATTGGCTTTATATTTTTCTTCTTAAGCTTTTTTTATTTAAATTGCGTTCAGTCCGTGACAAGCTTTATTTGCCGTCCGAAAGATTTATTTGTTTATTTTTTTTTTTGTATCTTTTATCATTATGAAAAAGAAATAAAACTATGAAACAGCAGCCAGCATAATTTATGGGCAATGCATTTTTTTTTTTTTAGATGCCATCGTAATTCCCATGAATTATTTTTCTCGCTTTTCGGCTGAAATTGAAAGCTGAGCTGAAAATGCAGCTAGATTGAAATTGCTTTTGATTTTCTTAGTACAAAATGCATACTTTTTGTATTAACAATTGTTAGCTAGTTCTCACTTCCTGGTTGCACAAACAGCCAACAAAAAAAAAACAAAAAAAACGACACACTTCAAAAAGAGAAAACACATAATAAATTTTCGTTTGCAGACATTTTGTAATATTCCATTCGCAAAATTGCCTCGTAAATAGCATTGAAATGTTCTTTCTCTCTTTCTCTATATTTTGCCTGCCAGGTGAGCCGCCTGTCTGACTATCTCACAAATAATTCACAACGCGCTTAACGCTCTTAACTTCCCTCCACATTCGTTTCCCCCCCTCCCCCCCTGCTCAATCCGCTAGCCGTTGCCAATGGCAAAAATGCGTTTAAGTCAAGTTGCCAAGAGCCCGAAAACCGAAAGCCGCCGCCGGGTGCGTATTTGCAACGTGCAACGTGTGTGGCAGCTGCAGTCGAGTAGACCTCGACAGTTGTGTGCCTACCTTGCCTACACTCAGAGAAAAAAGTTCTTAATTTCATTATGTTAAAACTTATCCAACATTAAAAATACAATTTTATTTAATTAATAAAAATTGTTTTTACTTTTAAACGCTTTTTCTTTAAATATTTAATGCGATTATTTTAAGTAAAACAGTTTTTATTTCAAGTTCTTAAGCTAATCCTAAAAAAATTTAACATTATTTAAAATTTAATCATGATTTTAAATTTAATTAATGCATTAAATAATAATTACTCAGATTAAGCTGCTTAGTTATTTTTTGCAGTTTTTAAATTAATGCTTTATAAATTTTAAGTATTTAATTTTGTACTTCTGACCAGATCCTGATACCTATTATATTTGAACTTGGCACAAAAATTATCGCTGAGTGTAGCCGCCTCGATTTCCCTACGCTTCTCGCAGATTGTTGCAGGTTTCAGGCGGACTGCCACTTTAACTCGATATTTATGCAACGGCACACAAAACAGTTCTGCTCTGCCCCCCTCTCTCTCTCTCTCTCATTCTACCCGCCCTCTTGATCTGTCTCTCTCTCTCAACTCTTGCTCTCAGCTGCAATTTAAGCTCACATTTTTCTTGGCAACACATTTTCCTCGCCATATGCATAAGCAGTTTTTCCAGCTACCCTTTCGGCTGCCCCTTCGTCGCGTCCCATGCTTGAGCGCTGTCCCTCTTGCTGCACACGCTCATCGCATTGTTTGCAACACTTGGCGCTTGCCACATAACAACAGCAGCAACAGAAGTTGCAACTGCAACATATGCAACAGCGACAACAGCAGCAGCAGTGGCGTCCGCCATGCAGCGTTGCATGACACATTAAATGCAAAACACAAACCGACAGAGACAGCAAAATTGAGTGAAAGAGAAAGAGAGAATGGGAGAGAGAGAGAGAAGTCGGCCTCAGTGTCAGTTTAAGCAGCGGTTTCTGCTGCCGTTACTTATTTTTTGTATTCTTGTTCTTTTTCTCCTGCGCTGCTCTTATTTAATAAAAGAAATGGATCGGAATTTTTTATGTGCCCTGTAAGCAAACAAGTGATTCTTGGGGAATGTAAGACTAGCTTTCAAATAAGTCATCTATGTGGATAAAAAATAGTAGTTTAACTAGTAGAAATATCTATAATAGTAAAGAGTAAAATATGCTAAATACTTAAAAAAAAATGTAATAAATTCAATGCAAAGTTTTAGATTTACAAGACTAATTCATTCAACTCTATAAATTAAAGCTTACATACAATATTTGATATATATGGAGGTTAATTCATCTTTTAGTGTTTACAGGGTATTATGAACGACGACTACTAACTTAGATATTTGCACACTTTTAGCATAAAGAACCAGCTGTTTCTATAGCAGCTGTTTGGCTTATGTATGTTGAGTTACTGCTCAGTTTGTATCATATATATATATAAAGATACATACATGTCTAATCAATTTGGCTAGGTGAAGTCTCATGTTTTTGGCTTAATGCGTTGCAATTTGCAAGTTTAATTTATTACAGGTATCCCAAATGAAATTTGTATAAACAAGCAGTCAAGCAGACAATGTATTTCGAGTTTATTATATTATATAGAATAATTTATATATATATATAAAATATATATATATATAACAAGAGATTTTCATTTGTGCGCTGAGTTTGATATTGTTATTGAGATTTCAAAAGGCAGCCCCGAGGCAGATGAGGCAATTGAGGCAGTTGAAAGCTGCCATCGTCCGAGCATCATCCATCCATTGCCATCCATCCATCAAACGACGCATTGAACACTTTAAATAATTGCACATTGTGGCCGAGGCTTTAATAAAATAATTAAAATGAAATATGCCACGTTCGCCAGCTGAACCTGAACCATATTACAAGTAATTCGCTTTTTGCCTTTTTTTGTTGCAAAAGAAACCGCGAGAAGAAGAAGAACACGCAGAGCTAGCAGCAGCAGCAGCAGCAGCAGCAGCCACAGAATACTAGAAAAATGTGCGGGCTACCAATCTACGCATTTTTGTAGAAACCATTTTATTCTCGGTTTCTTTTGTTTTTGTATAACATATTATTTTTTGTCTTTTTGCTTAGCTCTTCTCGCCACGTCAAAGGAAGACCGACAAGTGAGCAGTGTTAAAATGTTTTAAAGAAATCGCTGAAAATGGCAAAAATATATAAAAAAAAAAAAACCAAGGAATACAGTAGGAAATATTAATTTCAATTACATACATATGTTGGTGTGCGTGTGTGTGTGTGTGTGTGTGAGTAGGAGAGGAAGAGTTTTTCCCACGTTGAGAATTGCAGAGAGGGGCGCAGCGCACTTTCATAAGTGGCATTTTGTGCGCTAAATGCGAGCAATTTGTTACAGGATTTCTGACATAGCTAAACGGAAGGGAACAAACAAGAAACGGAACGACTGAGAAACGGGTGGAAAGTAACTGTGAGAACAGAGCACTGCACTATGTGATTTATAATTATCAGCGATAGGTGGCGCTGTGCAGTTCGCTTATGCAATCGCATGCTGATAACAGCGGAAGTTATTAGAGCCAGTTTCGAGTTATGCGCAGCGAGTGAGCGAGTCGGACAGCGAGCCAGTTCCAAAGAACTTGCTAGCGTTCTTGGCATTGAGATTCCAAAACGACGGCGTTGATTGTCAGCCGCTTTGGTTTCACTCGCTTCTAATTAAAGACGACACTTTGGCATGTACTCGACTCGACTCAACCCGACTCGAAAGCGGCTCGAAAGCTGCGATTACAGCACGGAAATGCCTCGCTTTAGCTTCTGAAGTCCAATCGCTTTAAAATATATATACACATCTATATATGTGAAGTACCAAGAATTATATACAAGCTAGCCATTCCAGTTGATTGTAGTCTTCTTCTGATCGATGCCGCTTTATGTATATATATATATATATATATATAGTATAAATATGTACAAAGAGTTAAAAAAAATAATAAAATATTAGCTCATTTGAGTAACTCTCAGGCTGTCTAACAGCCAAATGGAATTCCATTGCCAATCACAAATCTTTTCAACCTTTCACACGTCGATGGAGCCCCTGAAGATTACAATTAAATGTGGCCAGTTGCCTGTTTCAAAGCTCGCAGCGGGTTGCCAAAAAAAAAAAAAAAAAAAACTACTTCTACTGTGTGCAGAAATGCCGAAATTACTATAAGAATTTTGTTATTAGCTTCAGCGGCAATAGAATGTTGTTATTTAATTGCCGAAATGCCAGGTAATCTGAGCAAACCAAAAAGATTACAAATTATAAAATTGAGGCAGGTGTCCCGAACCAAACTGAACCAACGATCTGCCGCCAAATCAAAAAAAAAAATAAATAAATTAATAAAAAATAGTCGAGCTAAAAGATGAGCCTACATTAAACATAAATGCGATAAGCATCAATGTATGCATAATAAAGCGACATTTTAGCCAAACAACAACCTGCTAACTACCAAAATATCAAAACACTGGCCAAGGTTCGCCTCATCTTACACTTGAGACTTGAAGATTAATTGTGACCCAACTGCAGAGAGTAAAGTTTGCTTTGGGGTTCAGGGCACTATTTCTTCAGCGGCTTGACTTGATTAATTGAGCACGCTTTAACCCTTAATCTAAATGTGAATACAAATTGTTAGCTAAAATTAAATAATACCAATTACTAAAGTCTAATTAGTTGCATCTAATCCTGATTGCTGAGATGTGGTCATTCTCATGTTTCATGCGATGACTACAAATAAATGTGTAATCTTTTGGACACACAATGACGTAGCTCCATCAATAGACTTTGTGTCAGCTAGGGTTGAATCACCTTATCAATACTATAATATTTATTTATGACACACATTAATACTTGAGATATGGCTCAGTAGCCTCGACCCGCGATTGTTGACCGTCGTCAATCGATGATCGAATGTTTATTTTTTGGTTTCATTTCTCGATCGTTCGCAAACTGAATAATACATTTAAGTCATGTGAAATTCTGACGAAAGTTCTTCCGTCGTTGTGGTTCAAGGTCTGTTGAGAGCATGAAAACCTAGAGAAATCCACGTTTCACAAATTGGACAAATACTTTTTAATGTTTAATTCACATATTTTGTGCCCTTGAGCCCTTTGTCTGCTTTCTGCTTCAGTTACATTCAAAATTCAAGCAGCTTTTTTTTTTATTAATTTTTTGCTTTTTACATTTCTGCATATGAGGCTTTTAATTGTTAGCCTCAGTTTTGGATTAAACAAAAACAATTTGTGCGACGTTTACAATCGCAAAAGTTCATTAACACTTCAAAAGCCTAAACTAAAAAAGCGAAGAAAGAATTTAAAACATATGAAAAGTAAGATTGCTATAATTGAATAAGCTCGACTACGATATACCCTAAACTAAATATGATTTCTAGTTTTATTACTTTCGTTGTCGTAAATCGATAGATATCGATAATTATCACATTTATCACTAAATTTAATAAAACTTGCTATGCACAGGTTTAACGAGAATGTGTTTTCCAAATTAGAATTTTTTTTTGTTTTGCTCAGATCATTATACCCGAGTTTGCCATTTCTAGTAGAGTCCCAAAACTGTTTCCAAAGTTTTAGATATTTCTTGAATACTTATTTTGTAGTCGTTTTGCTATTTCTAGTTTGTCCATTTAACGAAGTCTTATTTTAAACTTCAGTTTTTTTGGCCAAGCAAAGAAATCAGCTTATAAATTTCATCGCCAATTAACTTGCTTAGTAAATCGCAAAATGTAGATTTCAAGCATAAATTATTTTCAGATTTTGACATAGTAATTAGCTGTGGGTTCAACTCCCCCAACGAATGACCCCAATATCCAATAAAACATGCAAAAATTTGTCAACCTGAAAAGGAAAAGATTTTTGCTTTTTATGTTTTGTTGACAAAACTTTTCTATTCTTCTCATTGGCGAAACTTTCGCTTTCCAGCTGCGAATCAAGTAGAAACCCTTTTGTTTTGACCATAATTTGTTTGTGTTAAATCTTTTGCATCTGTGGCATTATTATTATGGCTACTTATTGTTATTACTATTATGTTGATTGAAGACGTTTTGTCAACTCAGCTCCGGAGACCTGAAGTAGCCACAACAATTTTTCAGCTGCTGCTGCTGCTTTTGCTCTTGCGGTTTTTTTTAATTGCAGATGGGGAGATTTATTTACCACGTAAGATTCGAGCCAGGTCGGTGTTAGCGCATAATGACAACTGTTTTGCTTTTGGGCGAAAGTTTTTTTGGGATTTCATTTTCGGCTTACAAACACAATTATAATTATAGTCTTATAATCGCCAATCCAAGCGGCTAATGAAAAGATGTTTTAAAATTGTTTTTTAAACTGTTTTTTTTCTTTTGTTTTTTTTATTCTGCCCTAAATATTTATTCACAGCTTACTACTCGAACTCAGTTTACCTGTTATGATAACGCCAAGTTGTGCTAAACTATCAATCCTCTTGAACCTATCCAATTCGTGTGGAATCAGTTGTTTAACATAAACCATAATATTAACATATTCACAACAATTATTACATATTAATTAATCTTAAATTACTCTATTCAAATTTGGTTAAAATCATTTTTGACAGAGGTACATTTTGCATCTCTCCTTCTGCCTCGATATATTATCGATATGTAAAGACTATCGATAGCTTTATATAATCAACAGTTTACCAAACCTACACCTCCAATTTGAAGTTCCATTTGTTTTGCTCCTCGTGTGTTTTTGCTAACCAATTCCTTTACCCATCTCTGCCACTTCCTTTTACAGATCTTGGTCCCCTAAACAACCACAACAGCATCAACAACAACAACAACAAGAGCACTATTATCAGCACAACAACAACAGCAATAGCAGCAGCAACACCCAACAACAGCAAGAAGAGCTTTGTGGCAACAACAGCAACAGCAACAACAACAACGACAACAACAACTTCAAAGACTACGAATCCGACTCCAGCAACGAGTTCCATTTCCATTTCGACTTCAACTTTGACACCGACTTTGGGCAAGAGTTTGCAGCAGAAGCAGCACAACAACAAAATGGAGCTGCTGAGCAGCCCAACAGTAGCAACAACGACAACTGCAACTGCAACAACTAGCACAAAACAGCTGTTGGTGCAGGATTACCTGAACTACGCCTCTCCACCCACCTACTCCCGTCTGCCGCCCGATGGCCATGAGTTTCCTCCCAATTTCAGTGAGCCACTCATGATGCATACACAGCCGCATTCCGCACTCCTCAAGGCGGCGGTTCTCAAAACGGAGCTCACCTACGAGCACAACAACAACAACAACAACAATAACAACAACAGCAGCAGCAACAACAAACTGGAAGCTGCACCACCGCTGCCCAAAACGGGACCACCGCCAACGGTGCCGCGTAAATTGTATCGCCAGGATTTGGTCATCAATGTGGAGGATGCGCGTCAGGCTTCGCGTTCAGCTGAGGCAGCATCAGCAGCGCCATCTGTTGCACGTGATTACCAACGTTCCTTGAGCGCCAGTGGGGCGCATCGCAAGCCGAGCGATTGGCGCAAAGATGAAAAGTCCGAGAAGTCAGTGCGCGACAAGATCGCCATGTTCTCATCCAGCAACGAACTGGACAACATTGTCCCGGCCACTCCTACGCCCATCTCCATCTCCAGCTCAAGCTCCGCCTTTGCCCGCAAACCGCTCAACATGAGCAGCGAGAATCTGCTGGAGGCTGCCTCCGCCGCCTCCGCCTCCTCAACGCTGCTGAAGACACGCGCAATGAGCGTTGAGAACCTGAATGATGCACAGCGTCAGTATCAGTTGGCCAAGCAGTTGCCGCAGCTGCATGTCGCCGACTCCATGTACTCGCTGCACACACTGACACTGACACCCACACCCTCAGCCACAACCACAGCCGCACACACACACCCACACCCACACACATACACGCCCAGCCCTATGTCCAGCTACAGTTATGCCTCGTTGCCGCGACGCAGTCATGGCAGCGCCGCTGCTGCTGCGGCCGCCGTCGAGCGGCGCATTAGCTTCTCGGGCGAGGGGGATGCGGCGACGCGCAAGGCGGCCATCACCAATATTTTGGAGCAGCGTCGTCGCAGCCTGTCCAAGTTGCGCGGCCTAGTCATACCGGAGCGACCGCAGCTGCTGGAGCCAATCCTCGATCTGCCCGAGATCAAGAGTCAGGTGAAGGCGGCCAGCGGCGAGGATTCCACAGACAGCGGCCTGGGAGAGACACGACCTCTTCGGCACAACAACAGCAACAATATCAGCAACAGCATCAGCAACATTAGCAACATCAACGGGAGCAGCAGCAATGCCAGCAACTATCGCAGCATCTTTTCCCTGACGCAGCGTCGTCCCTTGGAATCACAACTATCGCAGCCGCCGGCAAAGCCACCACGCACTTCACTCTGCGGCACCCTAAGCACGCCCAGCCGCATTAACAGCAACAGCAACAGCCAACAGCAGCAACAGTTGCTGGCCGATCAGGAGAGCGACACGGATTCGGTGTTCTCCACGACGGCTCGCGTGCCAACGCCACCAGAGAAGTTTGCCTTGACCCGTACCCTCAGCTCAGAGACGAACACATCGATAGCCAGCTCAAACACCTCCACACTGACGTCGGGCTCCTCGGCCGGCTCACAGGCCAGCTGCAGCTCCCTGGGCAGCACACCCACCGTGGATCTGACCCGACGGGTGCTCAAATGTTCGCTCAACGGCAGCATCAACAGCAACAGCAACAGCAACAACAACAACAACAGCTCCGAGCTGGCATTGGGTAACCGGAAGAGCATCCTGGCATCGGCCAAGTGCCGCAGCGCAAAGAGCCGAGGCCAGGACATGAACAACGACAACGATAACGACAGCACAGATGGCGAGCCTTGTGTCCTGAACGGGCGTCGTCTCAAGTCCAGTTACAAGCAGCAGCAGCAACAGCAACAGCAGCAACAACAGCAGCAGCAACAGTTGCTCGGCAAGCAGCAACTGGTCGTGGATAAGCTTATCAATGTGGCTGCCTATGTGGAGCTGACATCGGACACGGATGACAGCAGTCGCCGCTCGGATACGCCGGCCAAAATCAGTGCCATGTTCATTGACGAGGAGCGCAAGGCCAGTTTCAAGGCGGATCCCACGCAGCAGTCCAAGCTGCTCCCGGTTCTGGCCAAGCCAGTGCTAAGCCCGATAAACCAACCAAAACGTGACCTGGCACTGATCCCCACTTCAAAGACCAACAAGACATCAAACATCATCAATTCGACCAAGTCGCAGACGAGCACCGCTGAGCTGCGCGAGAAATTTGAGCGCAGTGCTGCTGCTGCTGCACCACAACAGCAGCAACCATCGCCAGCAGCAGCTGCAACTGTAGCACCAGCAACAGCCATGCACAAAATTTTGGCCAGTGTTGCAATGGTGGCAACGAAGCCACATCACGAACGCTTCAGCTCGCTGGATTCACTGGCATCCAGTTCGTCGGGCGTCAGCTCGACCACACAGAATGTGAGCACCACACAGGAGACGGCCACCGAGTTTGGCAGCTTCTCTTCGCTGGGCAGCAATCAGAGTTTGATCACCGCACAGGATGTCCAGCAGATCGTCGAGGAGGCCGATCCGCCACTGAAGACACCCGAGGCATTCATCATTGTACTGCAGCGGGACACGCCAGAGAGCAGCATTGGCATCACACTAGCCGGTGGCTCCGACTACGAGGCCAAGGAGATAACCGTAAGTCATTCCTTATGGCACTCTAACAACTCTTACAAACTACTCACTCTCTCTTTTTTTTCTGTGCACAGATCCACAAGATACTGGTGAACACGCCAGCTGCCAAGGATGGACGCCTGAAGAAGGGCGATCGCATCTTGGCCGTTAATGGCATGAGCATGCGAGGATTAACCCATCGCGAGTCGATCAGCGTGTTAAAGGTGAGCTAAACAGTCCTTATTTATAAGTCAGCATATCATCAACTCCAATCTTCAATCCGTAGACACCACGTCCCGAGGTTGTCTTAGTTGTTACTCGCTCCGAGTCGCTGGTGATCAAACCGCTGAACAAGAAACGCTCCTCGCTGGGCTCGCTCAGCTCGCTGAATGAGAAGCCCACCGAGTTGGATTACGAGCGTAAGCGCAACTATCACAAGGCATCGCGGTCCCTCGACCTCGATTTGGACATTGTGTCCAACGAGAGTGGCAGCGGAGCCACCACAGTGCCCAGCACACCCAGCACGCCCAGCACCGGCACCAACAGTCCCCAGCAGCCCGCCAGCCTGCTGGACGAGGCAAATGGCAACGATGCGGAGGCCACCATTGCCGGCATCCGAGCAAGACGACAACTCTCGCGCGGCGATGCCGCCAAGTTGAGCACCAGCGAGCTGCTCGAACGAGCAGCCGAAGCACGTCAAGCAATTGCCGCTGAGATTCGAGCGCATGGTAAGTGCAAGTGGGAGATTGATCCACATCCAGTGTTCATTTATATTTCTTCCCCATAGCTGAGGATGCTGCTGCCGGCGGCGGTGCGCGTTGTGTTGAGATTATCAAGGATAGCTGTGGTTTGGGTTTCTCCATTGATGGTGGCTTTGACTCGCCGCTGGGCAATCGCCCGCTGATTGTCAAGAAGGTTTTCATGGGTGAGTTTCGCTGGCAATCTCACCTCATCAATCTTACTTTAATCCTTTTTTCATTGGCCATCTTCGCAGGTGGCGCTGCCAAGAAGACCAATCAGGTGCGCAATGGCGACGAGATCCTCAGCATCAATGGCGCGTCCACGGCGCGTATGACGCGTGTCGATGCCTGGAACTATATGAAACAGCTGCCACTGGGACCGGTTAGGATTTCATTTGCCTAAGCAGCACCAGATGATAAAAAATTGATGATAAACAATGCGCCACAATTTGTTAGATTTAAGTCAAAAAAATAGAAAAGAGGAAGAGTTGCGACGTTTTGTATCTGCATTTAGAGAACGATCTTTACGTGTTATCTTAAACATATTATTTAAATAATTTAAAGTGCAATTGCTAATACATTTTCTTATTTTTATGAGGCGTGGCCTTAATTAGTGCCCCATAATCACATATATACTTATACATACATATATATATACGTTATATAACGATTGATTGTACATAACTATATTAACTAATTTACGTATTTAAATCTTAAAATCGCTGCGAAGAAATTAACATTTTTGCAACAACGGTATTTTATTATACATAATATTGGTATACAATTTCTATACAAAAAAAAAAAAAAACAAACAAACATGAAATTCAAGAAAATAAAACAATAATTTTTTATGTATTTTATGCCATAAATTATGCTGGAACGATAAATAAATATATATGTATATACATATATATATGTATATATATATATATATATATATATATATTATTGTATTCATTATTAATTATTATATTATTTACACAACAAAATCAATGTTTACATTTACAAAAGTATTTGCTAAAAATATACAAAATATATTAAAAAAATAAAAATATACATACAAAAATACAATATTTTAACGAAAACTTCAAGCTGGGGATTTGTGTTAGCCACAATTTGCAGAACACGGTTAACTTATTTCGAGTCAAGGATAACGGGAAAACATTTGAAGTTTTTAAATCAGATTTCAATTTCATTTGCCGCCTAAAAGTATGCAACAGTTTTTGTAGAACATATTTTGCTGAAATCTGGTGAACAAAGTCTGGTTTTGATGCCGAGTCAAAAGTCATGAAAATAAATGCAAAGATAAATTAATAAACAATAAATTCAACTTATATCATTATGACTTAAAATAAGTTTTCTTTTTTCGAATATTTGTGATTTGAATACCAACACACTCACCTGGTTGCTGAGCGGCAAACGAAGCTGCATGGACCATGGACAGCAACAACATACATTACCTATAACTTCTCACATCTGACCACATACCCCTAAGAGTAAGCTCAACATATACATCCACGTGTAGCTTTTATGTGCGCAGCAAGTGCCAAGATGAGATAAAAAAAGAAAACTCCAGATGACATTTGCAGACCAAGGGGACTCTTAGTTTATTTGTTGCAAACTTAGCGAGGTCTGTGCTTATAATTATACAATTATTTGTGTAAATACATATTATCGAATGTAAATATTACATCTCAAAATGTGTAACGTCTTACAACTATCGATAGCTCTATGCCCAAAAACAATAGGCATGTGAAATAACTGTACAGCGTAAATTCGAATGGATTACACAGCTCTGTTTTGCAGCTGCGGCCGTCTTTGGGCACTGCTGTTTAGGGAGGGGGCATAGGGGATACAAATTTTAATTCTACCTATAGCTCTTTGGAGGTTGGTTTGGGAGCCAGCTTTGGCAGCTGCAGTGTCCCCGAGCGCGCAAGGAGGCTCATATGCTGCAGGGGTGTTGGCGATGCAAGCGCAGCTTCTGACTGGCCGTTGGAGCGTGCTTGACCGTTCGTAATCTCGCCACTCTCAAATATATCGCCGAGCAGGTCGTACACGCGTCGTTTAAAGTAAAGCTTCTGGTGGAAGTTCATGAGATTCATTTCGGGACGAATACCCTGCAGAAAGGCATCATCAAAGTCCATCACTGCCGGCTTGTTATCCACTGGTGAATCTTCCGCCTCTGGGCTATTTGCAATTACCTGTGGCAGCAGCATGTAGAAGTAGTGTTAACTTTAGTAGGTCAAGTTTGTGTGTTAATAGTTTTTAATTCTGCTTACTTCGTTCGATTTGGCCATGAGGTCGGCTGGCAAGCGTCGCCGCTTCTTGGGCGGAAAGGGGCAGGTTTGCGGTGTGGCAATCGGCTGTAACTGCAAAATGGTCGGCTTCTGGTCGGCATCATCACTTTGTGAGCGCAAATCTGACTCGGGTTTGTCCAGCGTCTGGCTGGATAGGCTCTGCGCATGCTCGTCCGGCACCCACTCAGAGCTGTCGTCAGTGCTGCCGTCGCTGCTCATCGAGTGCTTTATATGCATCAATGCCCCCGCATGATGCTCATCCTCGTTGTCGTCATAATCGTCGTTATCGTCGCCCCGCCGATTGCCGTCTCGTGAACGTCTGCCCTTGACAGGCACCGGCACGCCAGGCGTAATGTGTCTCTTTAAGAACTCTAGCTCCTCGCTGAGATAATACGGCTTGATGCGATTCGAGCCACGTTGCACGTTGATGGACCGAGCAAAACTCGTGCGTATATTTCTGAAGCGCTCCTTGCAATTGTCAACTGTGTGTGTGGCATGGATTATTTATCGACTGTGCGTAGTGGCAGTGTTGTGAAATGTGCCACTTACCGGTATCGTTCATTTTCTGTGATATATCCTCCCAGGCCTGCTCTACATACGACTTGCGCATGTACGTCGGACACGACCGATCGTACATGCAGGGATGAAGTTCCACCAATCGGCAGATCTTCGCATTGATCGCGTGCAGCTCCGGTGTTATTGTCTTTGTGGTCAGCGCTGCTCCATATAAACTGTTGTTGTTCAAGCTCTTTTTGCTGCTGCTGCTGTTTTTGTTATTGTTGATGGTGTTGTTGCTATTGTTGTTGTTGTTGTTTATGCTGCGTCGAGTGTTCATTTTGGTTACTGCTGCTGTTGGCTTGGCGTTGCCCCTGTAAATCAAATAACGATAACCAAAACAAAAGCAGACGCAAATTATTCAAGCCGTCAACTGCGCAGCAAACAAAACACAACATAAAACTCAAATGCAAAACTGCAACTTGGTTGCGTCAATTTCCAAGCAACAACTGTCAGCGACGCTTGCGACGCTCACACTACTCACTCACTGACACTCACACTAACTCACACTTACACAAAGAAACCGTTGCGCGTACAGGTGACAAGAGAAACGAATTCCAGTTGCTGCACGCTCGTACGCAAAATGTTTGCGACGTTTCTGCTGTCTGTTGTCGGTTGTCGGTTGTCTGTGCAGGGCGCAACAGCTGTTTGGCGCGTTTTCTGTGCTATGCTAGCAGCAGCAACACACACAGTTATATTGATATATGTGCAACCTTTTTGCACCTACCTGCAATTTATTAGATCCGTTTATTGCTATTTGCACTGGAATTACTAAGATTTGCAATGCTTTCGTTTGCTTTTTGCTGCTGCTGCTGCTGTTGCTGTTGCTACAACTACTGCTGCTGTTGTCGCTGCTGCTGCTGTCGCGGTGAAATTGCTGTTGTTGAGTTTTGTACACGCACACACAAACACACACACACACGGATACAATTTATTTGGGTTAACGTTTACTCTCGCGCTCTCTCTCTCTCTCTCTCTTTGCCTCTCACTTTCTCAGCAGTTTAGCATTGATAAGAGACTTAAAACAACGACGCGAATTGATTTGTTAAAATGAATACTCATATAAATGCCCTGAAAGATCTTTGTGCAGAAACAGAAATCTTACAAACATTAAAAAATGAATCATATACGCCATGTTGTTGTTGTGGCAAACAGTCGGCAAAACAGCCGGCTAAACCAAATGCACTCATTTGACACACATGGGAACAGTCAGCGAGTCTAACAATGCTACGGGGATTGTGAAGCGTTTCGACTTGCAACCCTTATAATTTTGGAAAACCGCACAACGCCACTGGTCACGCACACATTTACAACTTCGCTCCCAGAGCGCAAGAGGAGTGACACAGCATTGCCAGCTTCAAATTATCTGTCATAGCGAGTGTGTCAATAATAACATCTGGCAATGATATTGGATCGGTTGTTCATAATGCAAGAAATAATATTATAATGAAGCCCTGGTATTTCGCAGCTTAATATTATTTGAAATACGTGCAAACTCAATTTGATAAAGTCCAAAGTTGTGAAACAGCTTGGGAATATTATATTAATGAGCATAAGCATACAACAACAACATTATATATGCCAAGAAAAGCTTTGTCATGGCATATTAATTGAAACCGAAATAAATCGACAGCGGCAGCAATAATGCAACCCTCTACTTTGCACAGCTAATTTATTCTGCATCGCAAACACCAATACTAACATATTATTCGCCTCTCTTTGGCACTCTCGCGCTCTCTCACGGCATGTCTGTATTGTGTGTGAGTGTGTCTGTGTGCGTGTTCGCAGCTGTGTCAGTTGTGTTTTACTTTAGAGGCGCGTGTTGGTGTCGGTCAAGTTTCTCGCCAGTTTTCGTGTTGAAGTAAGAAATAAAATTGACCCAAAGTGCCGGGCAGTGTTGTGTGCAGTGGTTAAGCCATGGCTCCAAATAAAATCAATATCAAAATATGCCGCGCATTGCAAAAACAACCGATTTTGTACGATAAAACCCATGAAGATTATAGGAAAAGACAGCCTACAGAGAATTGCTGGGAATTGGTGGCGTCGGAGGTAGGAGAGTCATGTAAGTAGTGTTGCAAAATGAGGCGTGCGCATTTGAGCTTATCGTTATCGCATATCGCCCGTTGTTGGGTTGAGCGCGCTGCATACAAGTTGGCAGCACTGTCGTGTGCTGGTAATTTTTGAAAGCACATTCATTGAAATTGACTTTAACGATTGTTTAAATTAATATCTTTTTGCGAATTATTCTCTTTCCAAATGATGTTTTCAAATTAACTACATTTTAAATCATATACAATAAATATTTTTTAGCATTTTTTATATTATCGTTTGTTGGTAAATTACAGAGCACTTACCTTTATGTAACTAGTGTGCTAAAACGGTTTTGTTTTCAGTATCGATTATATTCTTCTTCTTGGGCAGCAGTCTTCTTCTTTATTCTTTCTAGAATGAACTAAGCTTGTATGTGATTTGTTATAAAGTTGTGAACAGATTTAAGAATTTATGTTCGATTACAATCACAATTAGGTGAAATATTATTGCGGAAAACTATTAAGTGTTAACTAGCAGATTGTAAGCGGCACCAGAAAAGGTAAATTTTCAATAATACACTTAAAATTCTCTTGCGATCATTTGTGCATAATCATTTAGAGATGAGCGATTGAGGGACATATCGCTTATAAGCGATTTATTGTCAAACAATACAAGATTTGGTGATTATATTATTACATTTATTTATTCGTTCAAGTCGTTTGATTTCAATAAAAAATGCTGCTTTAAATAATAATATGTAATGGTATAAGTTATCAATCAGTTTTCTACCAGGATTTCATTTAATTTAATTTTTCCCTTGTGAAAAAAAGTACTTTACATTTTATAATAATTTGAGAGTGTAAGAAAAATTTATAGTGGAATCATGCTATAATAGTGCAATTTTTCCTATACATTTGTACATATACATAACAACATAAATATAATGATTGTGTGTGGATTATGCAGTGTATTGGTTGAATTCAGAAAAAAAGTCTGATCCCGAAAGTAAAATATCGACAGCAACTCTCACCGAAGAACTGGCAAATCGATCACACATCGATATACCAAGAAGTGATAATCGATAAAACCTAAAAATTTCTTAAAATTTTCTAGCCAGAGTCAACCTGCTCTGGTAGTTCAATAAACTAAATTAAATTACTGGCATTATTTTTGAGAGCCGAGCTCCCCAGCTGGCATTATACTGGTAGTAGAATATAACGGGGTCGACTGAAACACTGCCATCTGTTTTATTTCTTAATATAATATTTTGACCTAACAACAAAAGAAACAAACAATCGTAGGAGCTTGCAAAGTTAGTTTTTCATCTTTTCGTCTCCATTTCTTAATTTACGTCTGCTTCTTCTAGATTAACATTATAATATTTCGCGATGTTCCGTTAGTTTCGTGATTTATTGATTCATATGGTTTTTATACTCCCCCTCCTTATGTTCACGTTCCACTCAAGTAGACAGAGCAATAATCATATTAGTCTGTCTGAGAACTGATTTACATATCTTATTTTATCATTAATACATTATGAACAGTCATTTGACCTTGACAAATCTAATCGGACCACAATATCAAATAGTTCCCTTCAAAATATTTGGTCCTCATATAATTTATAAGTTAGGGGTTGAAGATAGACGTAACCATACAAGCTACATTTGCGTAAACAATACAGGTTTTCTCATGTATGGAAGGGTACATAATCGTCGTCGTGACTACCTGGTTGTGTTCAATGCTGTGGACTCATCATACTATAACAACGAAGGTAGACTTTCATCTACTTCCTTGAAACTAGCGACTTGATGTGTGTATATTCATATATATATATATATATATATATATGTATATTTGTATATATATATTATTGTATTAATTATTATATTATTTACACAACAAAATCAATGTTTACATTTACAAAAGTATTTGCTAAAAATATACAAAATATATTAAAAAAATAAAAATATACATACAAAAATACAATATTTTTACGAAAACTTCAAGCTGGGGAATTGTGTTAGCCACAACTTGCAGAACAAGGTTAACTTATTTCGAGTCAAGGATAACGGGAAAAATTTTGAAGTTTTTTAAATCAGATTTTTTCCTTTATTATCTCCGTCAGTGTTGGGAATCGGTATGGGACTAGAAAATCTATAGCACATCTTTAGACTTCGATTAAATTTCTGGCCACGCCAATCCCCAACGCCCACATCCACCCGCTTCTAAATAAAAAAAATGCGTATATATTTCACAGCTTTTAAGATAAGATAAGTAAATTTACTGGTAATGTCACTCAATTTTAGAGTTATAATTATCAAATTTATTATTTCGAATTTGGTATATAGTTTTCGGGTAACGCCAACTAAGAACCCCTCTACATTTAAAAACCTCAATTTGGAGTTCGGACATAGGTTTATTTATCACACGCACAATTCCGCAAGAAGGGTCTTTTCCATCAGTTTTCTGATGACATTCTAGTCGTGATGGTGTTGCATAAGCAATCAAATAATGTATAAGAATAATCAAAAAAAAACAATATATTATATTGTTACGCAAAACCGTTGACTTTAGAAAAACTCATACATAAACCACGATGTAAATAGGGAATTTGAAGACACACGTGTTTTCATTTATGACGCTTATTGAGTTTGGATTAGACTAACGAATATTATGACCTAGGACTGTCAGTCTCAATTGACCATCTGTTAGGTGTTTTTGTTGTCCAGGTATCGACAGAAATCCCCCAACCACCCAATCAAACTACCTGATGGTAAATATTTGAATGTCACTCTTTCTCTCCCTCTCTTTCTCATGCGTACAGTGGAAAGTTGTAAACGACGCTGGCGCCAGATTCGCAACGAGTACTGCCGCTGGGTAAGCGATCAAAAGCGATCACCAAAATTTCTGTTAGGCGAGGAGCTTGAGTTCCTAAGGCCGCACGTGGCCATCGCCGATGCGAGTGATCGCGACTGGCGCTTTTCAGACTGTGAGCGAGACAGCAAGAGCAAGAGCAAGAGCAAGAGCAAAGAGCCGACGTTCTACGCAGACACATATAAAGACGGCTCCGAGGATAATAACGAGCCAGTAGAGGAGCATCCTCTGTCTTCTCTAAGTCGTGAAACTCTCGTTGAGCCAACGATTCTACAAGAAGT
This sequence comes from Drosophila longiperda, assembly GCA_035042125.1. Taxonomy (NCBI): domain Eukaryota; kingdom Metazoa; phylum Arthropoda; class Insecta; order Diptera; family Drosophilidae; genus Drosophila; species Drosophila longiperda. The sequence goes on from JAWNLV010000130.1 coordinate 2,508,284, forward strand.
AGAACAAGTTTATATCGAAGACATCGTCGGAGATAAGGATAAGGACAAGGATAAGGATACGGATAAGGTTAGAGAGAAGGATCACAATAAAAACGACAAGAAAGTGGAATCAAAAGAAAAAAAGAGCAATAAGCTCAAGCGAAGCGTCACCGAAACAGAGGAGGAGGAGAGGGAGCCAAGCATATCCCAGGTCGACGAGGCCACTGCCACGCCCACTGCCTCATTGGTATCGGCTGAAAGTGCTCCAAAAAGCCAGTTCAAACAGCCAGAGTTCTTCATCAAGCAGAGCAGCAATCGCACATCCAACAATCTGATCATTGGCAAGAAGCAGGCATCATCGCCCCAAGAAATAGTTCCACGACTCCTCCAACATCAGATGGACTACGACAGTCCCGATGAGACCGCCAGCGTTGGCGGCGGTCGTAATCTGCGTCGCACTCGCAACAAGCAGCTGGCCAAGGTGGTCGTCGAGCAGCGCCAGACACGTCTGCAGCGTCGCCGATCCATGACCGTAGCTGCCGCCAACAGCGTGCGTAGCTCCACATCTCCAGTCAAGATGACGCCGCTGCCCAGAAGCAGCTTGCCAGTCAATTCCAAGGTAACAAAGACATCAGCTCCGAAAGCGCCGCCTGCTAGGTCACGCATCCAGCAAGTGACCTTTCGCGATGACATATTTCCACGACCAGCTAGGGTTTTTACTACACCATCACCACCACCACCGCCACCACCACCGCCACCAACACCATCATCACCATCACTACAACAACAACAGCTGGTTATGGTCCGGCGACTGGGTGGGGCTCCGGTGCCCCAGCAGAAATTACAGCCATCACTAGCCGGAGCACCGTTGCGTCCCATTAATCCCGCTGCTCGCCAGCAGACGTCGGTGTCCCTCTCCTTTGGACTGAACCCGCCTGCTACAGGACCACGTGCTGTACCGCCAGTTAGCTCCGCGGGTGTGTTTAAGATGCCCGCTACGGTCACAACCACATCGCAGTCTCACCAGGAGTCCCAATCCCACTCCCACTCCCCATCTCCATTCCAGCCCTTGCCCAAAACCAATTCTCAGCACCAATCCCAGCAGCGTCTCGTTTCTAATGGTAACACTTTGGTGATTACCACCCCCAAATGCCCCATTAACAACTCCAACTCCACCACCGGCTCCAGCTCCAGCTCCACTTTGAGCTTCTCAACGCAGACGGCTTCGATAACCGCATCGCCCATTGTGAGCGTAACTCAGCCAATGGTCGCATTGGTCAATGTCTGCGAGCGGGGCAGTCAGACGGAGTCGCAGGACATTTTCTCGGATGATTACTTCTTGGATATGTTGCGGCCTCAGATGAATGAAATGAATCCCCGCCAGAAAATGCACTTCAAGCAGAAGATCTTTGAAGCTCTAATGCAGACATTCGACGATGCCACCGATTTTCCCAATAGCGGTGAAGTGCAGCACTTTAATATTAATACGCCCTCGGGCTTCGATCATATCACCGATCCGGAGTTGCGTCTGGTTAGGGAGCTGGTCAGCTTGGTGAGTGCTGCCAAGCATACTCCAGATCAGCCCGTTGCCAATCAGCGTGCGGCTCCACTCAAGCAATCACCTATCGTGCAGCGCATCGTCCGACAGACACCGGTTGACGAAGAAAAGAAAATGTATCGCTTAATGCAGGGGCAGAACAACAACAAGGTCCTTGTGCCGTCGCGTCGCGACAGCGATGAGTCTAATAGCAACAGCATCAGTGGCACCCCTCGTATCGGCACCTTCATGGTGCCCGTGAGAAGTCCCAAGGCCACGCAGCAGGCGAAGGCAGCCCTAACATCCTTGACCTCTGGCCAGAGTACTAGTGCCAGTGGCAATCCTAAAGTGATGACCTCAACTGGCGCCGTATCGAAGGCGCCCATCCTGGTGCATCAAATGGGCAGACGCTATTCGGTCTGCGGTGTCGGTGGCGTTGGTGTTGGTGGGGTTGTTAGTGGGAGTGGTGCTGCTAATCCCAGTCCCACTTTGCCCCCCCACTCAATCACGTCAATGGATGCCGGCATGCTGAAGCGACGCATGGCGGCTAGCTCGACGGGTGTTATGGTGCCACCAGCGCAGCAGCGACCCCGCTACTCCCACAGTCCCGTCGCTGCTGGCGCTGCTGGACAATCGATTGCATCCATTGCGCCAGTCAAAAATTTGTACTTGCGCCTCGCTCCCGGCAATGGAGGCCAGCCACGCCAGAAGTCGCCCAACGCACTAAGTGGTGCTGCGGTGGTGCAGAAGACGCCACAGATAGCCAGTATTAAGGGCAGCGCCTTCAAGGACTTTGCCTCGCCTGCTTTGCTGCGTGGCAGCAATAGCAACTCTGGTTTGGGTTCGGGTTTGAGTTCACTTCTTGGCCATGGTGGTGGTCCACTACAGAGCTCATCGGTTGCGCAGCAGAAGCGCAATTTGGTGATTGCCAATGTGAAGGGCAATATGCCGCAGAAGCCAACAACGACAACGACAACAGTGCGTCCGCAAATGGCCAAGCAACTGCCATCGCCATCTGTCGTCAGCAACGTTGCCAATCTCCTAGGAAACTTACGGGCTCCGTCGCAGCCGGTTCAACGCCCTTGTGCGCCTCCTGTCCCCCCGGGCCGCCCTTCACGCAAGAATTCTGAAATGTCTTGCATTATGGCGACGGATGATTTTGAAATGAGTAACTTAAAGCGCGAACCGCAGGACATCGGGGACGACACCGAGGACAACATATTCGGCATGTAGACGTCGAAATTTTCAATGAGAAACAAAATTAAAAATTTATTAAATGAATTTAATATTTTTATTTTATTTCCTAATAACTAACTCAAATCATAAAGCCGTAAACTATCTGTTTGCGCTTTGAATAGTTAAGAACATTTACTACTTAATATCATATTATATTTAACCAAGAGCCTTACGAGAGCGAAAGATCCGTATATTTCCTAACGAAAGTCATTGAAGACAAAAAATTGTTAACTTCGTTTTTTTTTTTAAAATATTACTGAAAAATATTTAAATAAAGTTTGTAGTCGTTAAGGAATCATTTTTCTAGTTTTGTTCTTTGATGTGGGCAAGTGGGTTCACAGGGGTTGCTCAGCACGAGGGGTGTTTCTGCAGGTAGACAAACACCTTTGGATCAACAGGTAAGATATCTGAACAAAGGGAAAGAACATCGCTCAAGGTTCGTGTCGACAAAAATTGTAATTGAACCACTTCAAGAGCCCTTAAAACAGGGTTTATTTTTTTAGGGTGCAACAACTACACCAATTAACCACTTTTAGTTTATGTTATGCAGGCGACAGTATTTATTTATATAAAGTAATTTTGATAGCTTATCTGAAGAGCCAAACTGGCCAGCTTGTAAATAAAAATATTAGACGATAAGGTTTGCCAATAAAAAGCGCCAGTCAATCAGCTTTCATGTTTAGTGACTAAAAAACAGCCCACAATGAAATACGTAGCGATCTGTGCTCTCCTGATGCCCCTCGTCTATGGCGCTGTGGTGCCACAGCTCCACTGGGAAGATGCTGATCTGGTGCCAGACATGTCTGTGGCCAGCGATGCTAATGATTTCCCCGCAAAGTATCAATTGCCGATATGGCGATTCATGAGCCCACCGGTGCAAGATGATGCCGACGTTGATCTGGTGCCCGATATGTCTGTTGCCGCCGATGCTAAGGATGAGGGTAAGCAATATAATTATTAAATATTAACTAAATGTGAAGGGTATTCCTAATTCGATATACCGAAAAATAGACGCCGATAATGCTGATCTAGTTCCCGACATGTCTGTCGCCGCTGATGCCGAGGATGAGTGTAAGCAATTTAGTTTTTAAGCATAAAGTATATGTTAAGGTTAATCCTAACTCGAAACTACAAAAAATAGTCGCCGATAATGCTGATCTAATTCCTGATATGTCTTTGGCCGCCGATGCTGAGGATAGAGGTAATTATTAAATATTTAATGCGTTTCTAACTATAAATAAAAAATACAGTCGCTGATCTAGTTCCCGACGTGTCTGTTGCTGCCGATGGTCAGGATGCAAGTAAGCCCCACTAGCTAGTAATTGTATAATTTCGAAGGAAGTATATATTCTAATTCTAATCCACATTCAAAATATATAGTCGACGTTGATGCTGATCTGATTCCGGACATGTCCGTCGCCAGTGATGCCGAGTAGGGCACATGAATCCTTCCTGTACTTCTGAATCCCATCCCAGCTTCCCACTCCCCCCTCACTAATAATTTATAACAATGTAGTATGTGTATTGTATCTTTAAGTTTTCATAGGCAGCATTAATAAATTCTAAAGGCTTTCATTATCTCTTGATGAATTCATTGCTGATAGTGTTGAGTGTTTTTTTTTTTTAGCAAATGTGATTTATTGCCAATTTGCCATATTTATATATCAACAGAATGATAAGCAGCACTTCTTCTTGTTATTATCAGATAATAAAATATTTATAAGAATTATCTCTTTGTTTTTTATTCAGTTTACTATCTTTGATTTAATCTATTTACTTTTACTACTCCAACAGCATTTTGCTTTTGCCTCTTAGAGCTGATCTCTAACGGCGCACTTTTTGTTCGACCAATAATAAATTGGCCTCTGCTTTGCCAGGCAATTACATTACTTTGGGTTCAGACCAAGACCAAGAAAAAAGAGGAAAACTGATTAGTTTTTCGTCATGGACGTTGAGTTTGCGTTTAGCAAACAAAATTAGTTTTTTCTTCCCTCGATTTCTCTCTTTTTGCACAAAGCATTCGCCATTGTGTTGCTGGCTATTAATAAAAAGGAATTAACGGCAAAAACCGGACCCACACACAAAGTGCCCGTGATCCCAATGAGGCACATGACCATAAACAACATGCCACCGCATGGATAGTGGTAAAGGAGGAGGGGGTGGGGGGTTGTCTTTTCTATGCTGTGTCTTGTTGTCGTTGTGATTTTCACACAAAAGCGCTAAAGCGGCTACTAAATTACGTGCTCATGTGTTCTAGTTCAGAGCCAACCGCCAAAGCGACGCGATTTCAAACCCGCCGGCCACCGACTCCGACTCCTCCTCCCCTGCGACATAGCCCCGCCCACGCTGCGCATGTGTATTGGTGACTTGTGGATAGGCCGCAGCACAATAGACTAAATCGCATTTGGTGCGCTAATGAACCGCATTGGAGCCGACCCAACCAGACCAGAGTAGACCAGAGCAGAGTAGACCTCAAACCAAAAACCAGAATTAGAATCAGAATCAAAACTAGACCAGACGAAGAGGAGTCGCCATCGGATCCGTTTGGTTCAACTACCTTTTGCCGCATATTTAAACGTAAAAAAAATACCGTTTAAAATTGTAACAATGCTGTTAACTATTGCCGACTCCATGCCACGTCCAATAGTAGCGAAAGGCCGAAGGGGTAGGGTGCCACAGCGTTGGCGTTTGCATTGGCGTTGGCGTTGCAACAAAAGCCGCTTGATTAAACTGAATGTATGCGATATAAATACATGTACATACATACATACATAGGAATCAACAGTGCTGAAAGAGCTGACAGAACCGCTAATGTGATCAACCCTCCATTCAACTTCAATGCGAACCCATTCATCAAGATGTGGACAATGTATGTAAATATATACGATAATTCGAATCACAATTAATATGCATAGTTAATATGTAAAACAGCATCTTCATCAGTTATATATTGATAATATACAATTAATAGTTTTACAAAAAATGGAGTAATAAATAAACTGATTATTAACAAATAAAAATATCATAATTTACAAATTGGATTACCTACATTTTATTTTATTAATTATTTATGAATTCGACTTTTTACGTTAGACTGTAGTATATGGACAATAGCCCAATTATAGGAAAGAAATGAAAAACGACACACATTAAATAAATTTGGTAAAATTACGCTTGTTAAGTACAACCTGTTATTTAATAATTTGTAAATGCTATTCGTTTATCAATATATCCTAAGTAAACTAAGTAAACAAACACACTCATTATTATGATCCTTATGTGTACACACAGAGGATAAACTGTCAATTGTTTTGTTTCTGTATGAAAAACCCTATCCTTATATTTAAACATTATCAAGAGAAAGGTTGAAGAATATAAAGTTAAAGTTTAAAGAATTAACGAAAACTGTGGTTAGATTCATTAGAAAATGTAGCAATTATTTAAAATGTATATTTCGCTATTTTACCCAGCCAAAATGTGGCTTAGATTATAACTTATGAACAAATTGCAATCTTGTTAAGTGTGAATTGCAAAAATCTTTTCCCCAGCTCAACCTGCTTCTTCAAACTGCGTCATCAGCTTCTGGTAAGTGTTACGCATTCATTCAAGTCAGTTAGCCAGAGCGTAGGTTAAGTTTGACTAGCTTCATTTAATTTAAAAAATACTTGTTGACTTCAATGGCATATCACAAAGTAGAAACTATTAAAAAAGTTTCCACTTAAGTGCAGCCACAAGAAATACAGAAATTCTGAATAAAATAGCCACAAATAACTGCAAGCTGTCAGTGTGTGTGTGTGTGTGTGTGTGTGCTTGCATTTACTTATTGGCGTTTTACTTGTTTCTTTATATTCTTGTCTGGCAAAAAAAAGTTGCACGGAAAGTTCAAAAGCGAAAAGCCAAAAGCGAAACGCAGAACGCAAAACAGATGCAGATGCAGATGCAGAAGAAGAAGCAGAAGCAGAAGCCAAAGCAAAGTTTCGTTAAGGAAACGAAATGAAATTTCTTCGCCAGTGCTAAAAGTGAACTGATATGCATAACAGTAAAAGTTAACTCCACCCCCTTCGCCCACTTGAACAATACGAAAAGTGAATGAATGGCAGCAAGCTGCATTGACGCCAGCAGCGAAATAAATGAGAATCCAAAAGTGGAAGTGGAAGTGCAAGTTAAAAGTTCTTTAATATGCCTGCACAGCTCGAGGATCTTTTCGGGCAAACAACAAAAGCAAATAACTATGAAAGCAAGATTAACGGCACACAATGAATTCGAAGAGTGTAAGCAAAATTAATTTCGACCTTTTGTTTCAGTAAGTACATATTTCTCCTGATTAAAGTTATATTTTGGCATAGTCAAAGGCAGATTTTAAGATTAAAACATCAATTGTTTTAAAAAAGATTTTTTTTTCTTCGCAAACAAATTTAATTATAATTGTGTTTAATTTTATTTCTGCTATATTATTGCATTTCTACAACTATTTAAAATATTATTTATTACAATTCTTTAACACAAACAGCTTTGAAATAAAAACCAAAATGTTCTGCACTTTCAGCTGTGAAGAAAGTGTGTTAAACAATCGGTGCTTATAATTTCGTTTAGAATTGAGAAAGAATCGAAACGTTATCCAAATGTGACTTTATGTCTTGATTTCGTCTGCCTCTCTAAGATAACAAAATACAACAGTAGAAAACAAGAAAATAAATGCGCAGCGAACAAAACTGAATGCAAAAAACGGCAGCTGAATAGCTACAGCATTCATTAGTGACGCCCCCAATCAACAGATGGCGCTAGCAAATGTAGAGAGACATACAGGGCGAAAGAGAGATAGAGAGAGAGAGAGAGAGAGACCGAGAGAGCGCAGGCTGCAAAAAACTTGAAATTGTTAGATAAGTTAAGAAAAACAACAAGCACAACAACAACGATATCAAGTTGTGGCAGGTAATGCGCGAAATTTGAAACTCTTTGGCGGGGCGAACAAAAGTAAAATGTCAACTAAAGTTTTGACAATCTATTGGGGCTGAAGGGGCTTGGGCTGGGGTAGCAGGAAGTGTGTGGCTCAGAGGAGAGACAAGCCAAAATGACGTATGACAGCCCAAAGTGCCAAGGCGATTAGTTTAAATGACAAAAAACAACAACAATAAAAATGGCAACGGGCGACTGCAAAGTCAATTTACAGCAATGTCGTTTTGACAGCTCCAAACCCTAAATAAAAAGAACGCAAAAAAGACAAATAATTGCATAGCAGAACAGACAAGAACAATATATATTTATATGTATATATGTATGTAATTAGTTTATTTCCAGTATATAGAATCTGTCTCGTAATAATATTTTATCTCAGTTATTGCAAGTCAATTAAGGACGAAACTCAAAACCATTTTATATTTTATCGCTAAAATTATATAAGAGACGTGTGTCGCCACTTCTCGCAAGAGGGCGCCAGCCAACTAATTATGTGTGTGAGAAAAAGAAGCACTCAAAGGAAGCAAACACATTTTGACTTTTTATGTTCATTTGCTTATATATTTGTAGCATCGTTGCATCTTGTAGAGGAGTTCAACTTGGCAGGGGGTCGTCCTCTGGTTGTATAAGATACATTTTATGGCAAATATCTGATGGGGCAGCTGATGGAGGATGAACAACAATATTTGGTGGCATGTTGTAAGCGTGATAAGACAGATGTTATGGCTTTGACTGCTATTCATGTCGTAGTTCTTACGCTTTCGATTAAACACAACGTGAACCTGCGAACGGGAATATTCTGCGTGATATTGTGAATTGTTCGAAATGTTCTTCAAATAGGATTAAATAATTGAAATATGCATGATCCTCTGTGACTATGCAAACTATTTTGCTATAAATTATTATTTTTTGAGCCTACCAAATGAGTTTATTTAAAAACTGTCAAAAACTTTAATTAAGCTAATCGCATTTATCATTGTTCCACTCATATCCTAATGTCACTAACATTAATTAATATAATTCCATAGAAAATAATGTTTATGTGTCGTGAAGTTTGCATAAAATGTGACATTAAGTGAATAAATCAATTCCACACCACAAACTTAAATGTCATTCGGCAATAATTTATTTATACACAACACAAATAGCAAAAGAAAAACATTCACAAATTTAAAAAATTGAAATCACACGCAAATTGCGCAAAAATATGTACAAAAACAATAAACGACTGTCAAAAGAGAAACGACAACGGCTTTTCCATAAAAAATAAATTATTTTCCCATAGAGAAGTTAATTTTTGTGGTCTTCTTTTTTATATATTTTTTTATTTCAGTGCATTAGACATTTTCGTGACCCAACAACGAGATTCGCTGCGATGCGACGACAGTGGATTCGGTTCATCTTTGTGTGGTTGCATTTTACTTATTTTTTGGTATTTTTATTTTTGACTTGCAAAAAAATTTAATTAGCTAACCATTGAACGAAGCGAACAGCTTTTGATTGGCAAAAGGGGGACTGTGGAATAAGGGGAATGAGGAGCCAGCCAAAGTTCAAGCGTCAGTTGCTGCTGCTGCTGCTGCTTTGACATTTGACGCTTTAGCGATTACAGCATTTGGCATCGCACCAAACGTGATGTGTCCTCTCTCTCTCTCTCTCTCTCGCTTGCTCACTCTCTTGGCTCTGTGCTCTTTTGCTTTCGCTTGGTTTATGCTTCGATTGCAATAAATATTTTATTTGACACGCTGTGAAAGGTGGACAAAATTGACACGGAATAAAAATTTGACTCCAAGGCGAGATGTGAAAGTGAAATGAGTTCGATTCGCTTCTGGCTGAGTCATTTGCCTTGATTTACAATTGTCGCCATAAAAACTGGATTGTAAAATGTTCCTTTGTCGCCTGTTGGTATGTTTAACACTCCTCAGGAGCAGATGCTTTCTGTCTTACAAGTGTTTTGTTTTTTTCTGCTTGTCTGTATGCATATCCAGGAATAAAAAAAATAATTCGCTTATATCATGTTTACCTTGACATTTTGCAAATCATAATCAATGGGAATTTTATGAATTTTCTAATATATTTATGTATTTGATATGTTAAAATAAATGTTAACTAAAAATACCTAAAATGGTTGTTGAAAATTAGGTTTTTTTAACATTCAATGCAACCGTGCATCAATAATTATTTTAAGATCACGTTAATCGATAGTTATAATGGTAATGGATAGTCTTGAATAAACTTCGTTTGAGTACACAACGTTGGTGCGACTCAGTTTTATTATCTAGGCATTCCCTGACGCGGGGAAAAGGATTATCGCTCCAACAATGGTAATCTATATACATATAGGAAACACAACATCCTGGATTGTATACATATTTTTTCTTAGGTTTTTGAAAATGTAGCCTGGAAAGAGAACTCTTGAATCTTATAAAACTCAAGCTTGCCTTTAAGACATGTACTTTCTGATGTTCTAAAAGTCTGCACTACTTTTTTCTCAGAAAACATGGCAATTATTTATTTAAAACAAATTAGAAAATGTTTAAGGGATTCTATATATATTGGAGAGAAAAAATAAAATAGAACGTTGATTGCTAGTTGAAAATCGATTTAAATTAAAAAAAAGAGCTCAGCAAACTCAAAATGATGATAAGTCCAAGAATAAATATTAAATTACAACTTTAAATTGAATATAGAAGATATTTTTAAAACAAACACTCTTGATTAGATGAATTCTATTGTTACTAATTAATCATGTTTATCTTTGTTTTGGCGTTAGAGATTTGGCTCTGTGATTGTGTACAAAATGACAATAAACAAGAAAATGAGCTGCTTTAATTTCGACTAAGTAATTGGAAATAACCACAGAAACATAAATAAATGACAGAATTAAACTGACCATGTAACAAGAAATTTCATTTGTAAATATATGTATGTGTTTGTGTGTGTGTGTGTGAATGTGTGTATGTGTGTGTGCTTACAAGTGAGCAATGTGAGAAATGCTTTTGTCAAAGTTCATGTTAAATTTGCTATGGAAAATGTCTCTTTTTGAGTTTATCGAATGGGTTGCTTGCATGCACTTATCAATGTTGCTGCTTCTATCCTGCCCAAAACACATTCGACCAACGAATTACACCAGGACTTCAACATGAATACACACACACACACACACACACACACAGATGTCTGTCAATTACCAAGCCAACAAATGCAGCTACTGCCCAACAGATGATGGGCAAGGGGCAGAATGGACCAACCCATGCAGAAATGTTTGCGCCTAGGAGATAGAGGGACAATGCGAGAAAGTGAGAGAGAGGTCGAATTATACACTCGAAAAATTTGATAAAATCAGCATACCCCAAATGTACTGTATAATGTAGAAAGTATTTTACTATAACTGACGGATATATGCCTCATTTCAATTTTATAATTTTTCATTTTTTAATATAGTTTACGCAATGCTCTAAATTTATATTAATTGTTACTTATATTTATATTTAATAAGTTTATAAATTCATTTAAAATTCCAAACATTTGGAAATTATTTCTAATTCTTTCTTCAAAAAATACTTTTGAATATATTTGTAGTTGGGCATCTTAACTACTTTGTACGATTTACTCAGATCTGTTTTTTCTGGCGTTTGCCGTGCAACAAATGTGAGACTTGAAAGTTTTTACCTTTCAGGGCAAATTTGAAAACATCGAATATACTTTTTTTCTGAGTGTGTAGACTGCACTTTATAGTCCTACTCCTGTCGCTGGCCATTTTGCAACCGGGTAACTTTGGCAACAGGCAGATATGTGGAACAAAATAAACTCGATGATTTTGCTGGAATTCAATGCGATTGGACACCTTTAAATATTGCGGTGTGTGTGGGAGGAACGCTATTAACCTCACACACACAAACATAAACATAAACACACACACACACAAACACACACTCCAAGTTAGACTTTGTTCGTGGCCCAATTGGTGATAAGTTGCCATGGTGCAGTCAATTAAGCCAAGTAAAGTGCCCTCATCCCCCATCCCCCATCCCCATTTGTTTACTCCACCTGTGGAGAGGCTTGTTCGTGTTCGTTGCATATAAGTCGTGCTCTTTATGGCACATCCGGTCGAGAACATCCGCATCCTGTCGGGCAGCTGTTTAGCCAGCATATTTATGCCACTTGCTCGCATTTCATTCTCCCATCCCCCCATACTCCCACACTCCCACACACACACACACACATACACAAACACTCATAAATTGTTTGTTTTTAATTTTGTTCAGAGGAGCTGTGCAAAATTCCTTTGGCAAAATGAGAATTCCTACGCTTTTATTATGGTAAATAGTTTATAGTAAATATGTATAAATAAATGAGTCTGTTTTTGTCCTTCTGTCTGCTTACAAAACATTTGTGCACTTGCATTAACGCTTTTCAAGCCCGTCCCCCAATCCACCTACCGACTGGAATTTATTGTCACCGTTGTCCAGGCCAATGCACCTGAACAGCGCTTGGCTCGTGGCTCCTGTCGCCTGGCTGGATGCCCTGGTTGCATGCCCGGCAGTGTCGTCTGGCAATGTGTGTGGCGCATAATTAAATCCATTTGTTGCAGAGATCGACTCCGGCGCCGATGTAGATGTGGGCGATTTATTGTATTTTACAGTTAGTTTATGGTTTGTATTGAAAATGCTGAAATTTATGTGCTGACTGCAGTTGGAAGATTCGGTGGCAAGTTGGCTCATTTATATGGCACTAAATTTGAATTCACATTAGCGAAAGTCGATCCAAAAAGCATTGCAAGACTTTTCCCATCTCTTGAGACTTCAATTCTAATTCTTTTCAAACTTAATTTCCGCACAAGGATTATTGAAACACATTTGGAGATAATTCTTAATTCAATGGATTGCTTCCTTGCCACATTTGTTCCGCTTTACAGTTGCCAGTTTAGCCTTGTATTAAGTATGAATGTGTGCAATTCATTTCTTAGGGCTTATTTAAATATATTACATCTTAGGCACTTTCCGCTTATTTGCATTAAATTAAGATTGCCCCTGCAAACAACAAATTAAGTCTCTCATTTTTTAGCATTAGCTGGCTAAAACGCCTTTCCATTCCATTTATAACTTTTTCTCTGGCACATTTGAGGCTGCTCTCGGGTTTTCGGGGCTGCTACAAATTTAATAAATCCGCATAATTAGTGTTGTAATTTGTCAGTTGTTCAAACTTTGCCAATGGCATCCCTTTTTCTAGTCAAGTTGAGTGCAGCCAGCCCAGTCACCACCCACTTTTGGCTACATTCATTAACACGTTAGTTCAACTTTCTGTTGCTGATGCTTCTATTTTTTCTTCTGCCTGAATGTTGTGCGAATACTTGAAATTTGTAACTAAAATACAGGCTATACAATACATTCCTCCCCTCCCTCTGTCTGTGTTGGAAATGAATCTGCTGCAATGAACGCAATCATCTTTTACTTTCTCGTCTCCTCGCACCTCCTCCCTGTTCTTAGACAACATTTACACTCTGCTACAAGACTAAGGCAAGTTTGCGTTCTATCCTTATATTAAGAGACTTTAGTCAGTTTTTTTCAGATCGCTTGTTGACTGCTGCATTTAAATGTCAAAAAGAAGAAGACTTAATAAACGAGCCACAGTTGTTTCTTTATAATTTGCATAGAGCATTTATCTCCTACAGTTTCTCTTTCTCTCTCTCTCTCTGCTCTTCGCACTGCTCTTCTTCTTGCTTGACCACACAATGGAAAAGTTTTAGTGTGCCCAGACGAAAAACTTTTGTGGCCAACATACATGCACATGCACATGCACATGCACAGACAGATGTACATAAATCGTGCTAATCGCCGTTACTCTTCCGAAAGCTGACTGCTGTGAAAGTTGTTGCGTAACTTGAAACTCATTTGCATTTATCTGCTGTCTGTTTCATCTTCACCTCCCCGTCTTCCGTCTCTCTGGCATATATTCTCCTCTCTCACTGTTCCCGTGTTTGTTTCTTCTTGGATAATTGCTGTGCCTGTTGCTAATTGTTTTAGTTGCACAGCTTCTAGCACACTTTCCAGCACTTTCCAGCACTTTCCAACACTTTTTCCCCATCCATCATTACTGTTGTATTTTTTTTTGTGTGTTTTGCTTTGTGCTCCTGGCCATTTTGTGTTCAATGATGAATGTTTATCAACTTTTTGGCTCTGCCCCTTCCACGCCCTGCAGCTACTAATTTCCGTTTTGCAGCACGTTATTTACACACTTTCAGCGAACGAGTGGCCAAATAAACAAACGATATAAAAATAATAAACAAACGGCAGCAACAAAAAACTGATGACAGCGTACAAATCTTTATTGCAAAAAATGCAAAAATAAAATGACACCAAAATAAAACAAAGGAAAATGCGTACAAATTACCCAAACAACAAATGATAAAAAATAAACAACTACAATTGCAAAGCTGCCGTTGACAATGACAAAACAGCAACAACAACAACAACAAGAACAACAACAACAACAATATATATATATAAAGCAGTGCAAAAACAACAGTAAAATATGCGCACTGACACTTTACGAAGATTTATGCGTTTTAGTTGAATTCTGCTCTGTTCCATTCCGTTCCGTTCCGTTCCCGCTTCGTTGCGTTCCGCAGCGAGCTCATCTGCAAGCGAGCGAAGAAACTTTTTGTACTGCTTTTTACGCTTTGTCAGTCAGACCACGAGCGCCATCATCCACCCCACCCCCCCTCAACACTTTTTTTTTTGCGAGTTATAACACTGGATTTGTAGGCGAGTCAGAGAGTCGGTCAAATCTGCATTACACAATAAAATAAAAGGTTTTGTTCATAAAGTGTGACAGTGGCAAAAGTTCGTTAATTTCTATTGTCGCCTCTAAAACGGTGCATATAAATCTCGTTCGAAAAAGTGAACAACTCAGAACATTTTAGATTTCTGGGCATATGCTGCTGATATGCTGATGAGGCATAATAACAGCTGTTTGTTGTGTTTCATGTAATTAAATGTGTATTGCCACATAAAATGAACATATGAAAAGGTCATTATTGAGTCAGCAACAAATAATGTAGAGATGAGCCAGAAATCAAATCATACTTTATACTTTATACGTTAGGAAAGAGAGTACCACATACATTAAACTGTGACCAAATTGTAAAATCAGCTCCTAACATTTTCATAAATTGCATATCAATTTTACAAACTATTTACGTTTTGTGGTTTCTTATTGCAAAACGCAAACAAACAATAATAATTTTCATATGCAACTATACTTAGTATAATTAATAAAATATTGTTCTGCACGTTGAATTATTTTCCAATTTGATTTGGTGTTTCATGTATATACGTGACCTTCCCCTGCTCTCATGGCTGCCATCCATTATGCATTACATTATGCTCCTCACCTGTCACCTGCCTCTGCCTCTGCCTCTGATCTGATTCTGTATCTGCGGGCCCTCTCTGGCTGGCAGTGGCACGTGTCAGGAACTTTATTTGTAATCGCTTGGCTGCATTCTCGCAGCGCTAACTTGCCACTGATAGGCCCTTTGTTGGGAGGCGTGGTCGTTGGACCGCCTCATTGGCCGCCATATTTGACGCCAGTTGAGCATGAAAATGCCATTTAACAATGGCGAATGGTTCTGGCCCCAAAACAAAAAGCAAATAAATAACTGCAAAAAAGGGCAGCCAAAGCGAAAAAAAAGCAGAAAACAAACAGCGGCAACAACAAAAACAGTGTTTGAAAATGTTTAAAACAATGCAAGAGACCGTTTCAGCGAAACAGCAATGCAAAGAACAATGAACATCAACATCAACAGCCAACTTCTGATAGCGCAACAACAATAACAATAAAAATGTCAAAAAGCAACGATGCTTAAATCAAATTAATGTGAAGCTGACTCGAGCTTTTTTTTAAATATTTATTTTCCTTTTCAAGATGTTCTCGAATTAAATTTCTCATCAATGTGCAACATTGCTTTTATTCTCCAAGTATTTGTAAATGGTAAATTGTGACGGTTGTATTTTGATTACATTAAATAAGTACGTACTTACAATCTATTAGCTGGTAATCCTATAACTATATACATATATATACATACCTATATACTCTTTAACCTTATCAGTTTAACTCTACAAGTGTAGGGTTTCAAAATGTCATCCTTCTTGCTATTGTCATTATTCACCAAGTTGAATTTGTTAGTTGAAGTATTTTTATCTCCACTAAGCTGCCAATTTAAGCCAGACTATTTATTAGTTTTATCAGAAATAATAGTCTTCTAAATTTAATTTTAAAAACTAATGAATAAATATAAAAATATTAATGTAGAGAAAAGTAATTGCAGGTATATATTGCAAAAGCTAAAAATTGGTTAGAAATACAGATTGAGCAAAACTAGAAGGTCCAAGAAGAAACAAATAGCACAAATTCAAAAGGTCATTTTATTCTATAACTAAAACTTATCAATTATAAATATGTTTTTATACAAATATAAGATTACATTTTATAAATTTATTTAGTTATTTTTGGTACGAAATGTTTGGAAAAGAGGCAATAAATTTGTATAATAATTTGCGAATTGCTGACGAAAATGCTTTTTGGAAGAATTATTCATTTAATTTTTCATTAAATGCACATTGCTTGCTTTCCTTGGCGCATAAATTTTAATTTAATATATTTTTAAATGCATTGACTGCCTATAATTTGTGTAAAAAATGTGCTTGCCTTGTGTTTACTTGAATTTATGTATATTTAACTTGTGCAGATACCCAAACTGAATGTTTGACACTTTAAATTTGATTGGCTTCAATAATGCGTATCGGTCGAAAGTTAATAATTAATAATAATGATAGTTTATTCGATATAATGATTAGGTTAGTTACTTTGAATATGCTTTTACATTTTTTAATATAAAAACGCTAATAGTCTCTGCAAATATGTTCTCTCTTAACAAGAGACTCCATAAAAGTTGCATTCCGTGCATTCCATTCCCCCTTTAAAAATAATAATAATAATGTAGAGTTTCACATTAAATGAAGTAAAACGCAACCGCAACGCAATGAAACCTTGCTAGAATTACACTAAAATTGGTGTCATTTTAATAAACTAATTGCATCCCCTCACCCTTTGGAAGCTGGAGATTCAACTGAAACATGGCCAAATCTGTAAACAGCCGTCGACCAATATTTATATATATATATAAATATATGGTAAACATTTTTGCGCAACGTTGCCATAATCAACAAGGGTCAGTGTGTGTGTGTGTGTGTGTGTGTGTGTGTGTGTGTGTGTGTGTGTGTGTCTGGCACACCCACAATATCCTGGCAACGTCAATATAGCAGCAGCAGCCATTTGTTTGCCAAATAATTTTAATACTTTATAATTGCATTAGTCTGATGTGGCTAGTGGAAAAGTTTCTCGTTGTTGACCAACATTTTGGCAGCAAAAATTCAATTAGATGCTTATTAGCTATTAGCAGTGCCAATCAAATTGCTAAAGTTTGCATTTAATTTGTTTACAGTTGACGAGATCCACATATAGTACATATATATATATATATCTATATATATAGATATATTTATATGTCAGCAAAGCACTCTTCACTCATGTGCACTCTCTCGTTCTGCACTCTTCGTTGCGCAATTCGCGATTTAATTTTATTAGTCAAGTTGGCAATTCTACATTAATGTTCCGCACTTAATAATGGCGAAATTTATAATTTATAATTGAAATTTAATATTTGTACAGATGAGTGAAATCAGCACTTTAACTCTTTCCATATTAAGTAATTCCAATAAGAATTCAAAGTGAGTAAATTAATTCGCGAGTAATTTTGAACTTTTAAGCGTTTAAGGCAATTAAGGTGTTAATTGAGTTGGTCAGTAAACTTCGGTTTATTTCAGTTTTAGTCTTACTAGCAAAACTTAAGCCAACTTAAACCAATAAGAAATAGAATTTATTATTTTTACCATCTCTGATTAATGTAATAATTTTTGAGTATATTTTATTACTGGTTTCATTTCTGCTTAACGTAATCATATTTGAGACAAGCTCTTAACTTTATCGCTTTTGATTCATTTTTTTTTTTTTTTTAGCAGATTTCATTCAATTTAAGTCGGAGAACAATGCCAATTTAAAGTTTTGTGGCACTCTAAAGCCTTTGTGGAGCGGCAAATCTTCATGCGCTTAATCAACGTTGTCCGCTTGCCAAAGAGGACAGTCAGCACAGAAGTCGTGGGCAAAGTCAATGCCAGCCCCATCAGCACCATAACCCAATCCAAATTCCGATCCCAGTGGTGCAGTTTAGTGTGCGCATTTCCGTTTGAGCGCCGTAATAAATTTGCTGGCGACTTTTTGCCAGCCAGTTGAGACAGCTTGGATGAAGGCGTTGCAGATCCAGGAAGCATGAGCAGGATCTGGCATTGGAGTGGGAGACTACTGCCTCATCTTGCCATTTCCATGCCACTCCACCCCGCCCCCTTCCCACCACCACAGCGCTGACTTGTGCGCATGCCGTGCGGCGCTTTGTTACGCTTGATTTACGCTAACAAGACATGAACGAATGGACACCGGGAAAGAGGACAGACAGGATGGGAAAGAGGACATCTTTGGAGTGAAGTGAAGCGGGTGGTGCAGCAAGACACCCGGAGACATTTTAAATGTGGCGCAAAAGAACGATTACAGGTTGTCCCGTTGCTGCAACCGCCACAAAAAAAAAAACCACAGACAACAAATGGTCTACAAAGGAGTGGGATGGGTGGGGGGAGAGATGATATGCGGTTGCTGGCAACTGCAGCCAATGTACGTGAGTTTGGGTGTGCATGTGGAGGAGGATGAGGTGTAACCATTGCCAATTCAAGCGAAAAGTTGGCGCACTTTTCTATTTCCGAGCAGGGACCACACCAAGACGTGCTGCTGCTTTCTGGGTAGGGAGTAGGGAGTTTTGGGCTTAGAGGCTGGGAGTGGAGGGTTAGGTTGCTCCGGGAATGTGGCCTGCAAAATATCAGCAAAAATGTCAGGAAATTACAGGAAAATGAAATAAATGAAGATGGATACGCAATTTGAATAGCTTTGAATTGGTTCAGCGGCGTTGACAGAGTCACGAAGAAGATGCCATTGCTTCCCACAACCACAGGAGAGTTGACAATGGCGCTAAGGAGCTGCCTGGACAACCTTGACTGCGAAATGACTTCCCTTTAACTGCAATTGAATAAAATCGAATGCCATTTACATACTTGGAATTTATATAAATTTTAATCTAATGATTCAATAAGTATGCAAATATAAATTGAATAATCGGACTAACAAAAACAAACGCACTTCACCAGCTGGCTGATTGAACATCAGATTCCCAAACATACACAGTGTCGACAAGGTGGCAACATCTTGCTCCTAGTTTATGTCGTTCATAATTTGCTTACTAAGTCCCAGCTGATTACAAGTTTCGCAATTCTCCTCCCCGATAATCACAAGCTTAAAATCTCAGCCGAATTACATGAAATGCAATTCAGAATCCACACTGGGAGCTGGAAGTCTGTGAGCCAATTTTGCCATTGATAATTAGCATGCGAGCATTAAGTGTGTTTCATCAGGTCAATGTGGAGAGGGGGAGGTGCTTGGTTCCAGATGTTGTCATAAATTTGCACCCCGCCGTTGCAGCAGCCATTGCTGATAAGCAACTGCTGCAAGGAGGCCATTGTGGAAATGTCATTGAAATGTGTAGTTGGCTTAGAGGGGGGGAAAGTGAAATCGGTTTCGCAGTATGCAGTCAATTGATTGCTCAGGACAGAAACTGCTAATTGGAAATTGGCCATAATCGATTTAGCCATATATATATTTGATGCATTGGCAATTGCAAAGCCTTCACTTTGATCCCTAACAATTCGGGCTGTGATGCCTTAAAACAGTTAAGAACTAAAAAAGTTGAAATGGACACTGGCAAAATAAAATAAAAATACTTTCAAACTTTGCCAACTCATTGCCAATTATTTTCCACTTGTTGCCCAGATGAAAAGTTTTCCTATACAATTTGGCCTTAAACAGATAACTGGATGTATACGAAGTAAGCCATTTATGAGACTAGCTCGTTAAATATTAACACTTTAATACCATTACTGAAAATTAACTATTTTTATCAGATGTTTCAGAACATAGAGTGCTTAAAATATGAAAAGAATTATTACTAAAATAATAAAAGATATTTTTGTGTGTGGAAAGTGTTGGATTTTCTGCTAAGGATTTAATTTCGAACTTACAATAAATAATATATTTGAAATGAATATAATAATATAAAGAATTAGTAAATCTTTTAATTTCTGTTTAATTTTATGTGCTTTATTTATTGTGTTTTTGCCTATTTCAATTGTGTAATTTTAAAGACGTATTTACAACTAATGCCTTAACTACATTGCACTCTTATAATTTTGGTTCTGGATTTAAATACAAAAGGGTTTAGCGAATTTTAACCAAGATTTGTAAGTCATGCTCATTTTGAAGGGTATCTGGATTTATAAAGACTTAGTAAGAACCTCGACTATGATAATATGAAACGTATATATTTAGTGTAATGAAAGTGTGTTAATTATTACAAACAGTAAATTGAAGAATATGTAAATATAAATGCTTTAAAAACAGCTTTTAATCTTTCTTTTGCAGTGCTTTAATTAATATGGTTATTGTTGTTGGTCAGAGTGGGCTTAGACGGGATTATGGCTTATGGCATGAACAATGCAATACTCTTTGACGCCTGTAGATAACCGCTCACATAAGCACAAGCCCACATCCACACACACACACACACACACATACACACACACACAATTGTAACGTTACCAATGTGCAACATATTCTGCTGAGGCAGCTAAAGTTGCAGCACAGCACAAAATGTGAGCTAATTGATTTCAGATTTGTCCCAGCAAAGTTTTTAAGCTCTAAGCTAAGCCCTTTCTCTGTGCCATTCTAGATGATGATAATGAGCAACTGTCCCTGCAGCCCTTAACCCCCCCACTTTCAATAAAATACGTATCGATAGTCGGAGATGTGGGCGTTGCTTTCGCCCATTTCATCCCAAGGAATGAATGTTGGACATGCTGCACAAATATTTTACTTCAAATGAAACAATTTCCATTGAATTATGAAATATTCCAGGCTGACTCTGGCATTATTCTTGCGGCTCTGCCACACACGCACAGTACTCAATTATGCACACAATTTACATATGTCTAAGACGCCTTATTGCGACACCGTCTAACAAATGCTCAGAACAACTATTAAAAAAAAGATGTTCTAGTTTTTAGAAATAATATTTAAACGTATGAAGAATAATTTCTTAAACTAAGCAAGGCATTACTTTTAGTTTAGGCAAATATATATTTCATAATAAGAAGAAGAAATGCAAATAGTCAGTTATTGAATAATAATGAGCTTTTCTCTGTAGACTATTATTTTTAGCTGTTTTATGCCGAAGAGGCTGAAAGAAAGATTACTCAATGAGCGTAATATTATTTGATTTATCAATTAAATTTTATTTTAATTTGGGGAAACTTAACATACTAATAAGAAACTAGAAATAATTTGTGCCCAATATTTTTAGAAAAATATAAACTTTAATTAGGAGAAGAGAAACAATGTTCAATGCAATATTACGCAATGAATGTGATGTCTGAAAATGTGAAGCATAGTGTAACCAAAACGTAATAATAGAGAGAGAAAGAGAGAGAAAGAGAGAGAAAGGGAGAGATAGAGAGAGTCAGGATGCAGGCTGACAATGTAGTCTATAAATTAAATGATACAGCAGACCAAAAACACAATGGCAAATTGTTGTTATTGTTGTTGTTGTTGTTGCCGTTGTTGTTGTTGTTGTTGTAATTTGTCTGTGCGTGCTGTTGCGTAAGCGAGGACAAGCGAGTGCCTTGTTTATTATACACATGTAGAGAGATGCTCGTAATATTGTTAACCAGTGCGTATGAGTGATATTTAATTATTATGACCTTACGCATATTTCAAGTGAACCACAGAGTCGGTTACAGTTACATTTATTGGCGGTGCACACACACACACACACACAACCTGATATCAGACACAACTAGTTTGGCTGCTTGTTAACTTATTTAATTATGACAGTCAAATGTAACCCAGTCGGAGGCCATTTGCCAAGTTGGTTATGCAACTTTTTTGGTTTGTTTTCAATTAAACTGCAACGCCTACGCCTGGGGTGTTCTGGTGTTCGACTTGGGGGAAGTTAGCAGAATTGATATTGCAACATATGGTCGCAAATTGAATAAGTTTTGGGCCATGTGCTTCGCAAATTGATAAGCCCAGAGTTGAAATTGGCTTTGATTTTGGCAGTCGTTGTACGAAAAGTTATTCCCAAGAAAAGTTACGCAGGCAAGTTTGCTTGCAACAGAAAAACAAAATGATGTCTGGCTTAAATCGCGAAATCAAATTTACCATGATGAAATTATAGCAAACAAATAATAATATTTTCAACTCACATTATTTATCTGTATCATTATCTTATTTAAGTGGTTGCCTATTTCAATAAAGATAAAGTCTTCTCTTGAAATTCGCTCAATATAATCTGTAACTTATTATCTAAGTACAGAGCTGAGGGAGATATGTGTGTGTGTGTGTGTGTGTGTGTGTGTGAGTCTCCAGTGCTGCGTGACGCTTATTCATGTATTTATCATAACGGGCCATCAAAATTGCAGCAGAGACAACTTGTCTTCTTCCCCCCTTTGTCGTCTTTAGCTGTCGCTCCAGACGCAATCGCCTGCCATTAAATTATGCATTTGCGCAATCACTTCCTAAAATATGCAAAGGAACCTCAAGAGCAGCCTGGGGTGGGGTGGTTCTGTGGGTGGCACGTTGCACGTTGCACGCTGCACTTCTCGTTGTTATCGCGCAGTTCGCCGCAAGTTTTCAAATAGCTTGCCTCGCTTGATTTGCGTTCTTCCTGCCATTGTCCTGCCCTGCGTTGCCCCTTACCCCTTGTTCGCGTCACTCACATGCCGGAAGTTGATAAAGTGCCTGGCACCCAAGGAATTCCGCGGCATGTTGCGGGGCAGCAGTTGCATATATCCTCATACACCCGCACACCCCTCACTCGTTGAGCTCTTTCGTCGTGTCTTTATTACGGCATTACACCCATGAAGCAGTCCGTGCGGAAATCCATAGAGACCCCTTCTACACCACCGAGATCGGTCACTCAATGTGGGAGAGATAAATTTGCGACATTTGTTTTTGGCTCACAATAGAAAACGCTTCAGATTGCAATCACAGTCGTAAATCATAATTATCTGCAACTTATATACCTGAATTCTAGTTCCAAATGCAGCCTGCCTCAAAATGCATCTATCGTAAGAAATCATAGGAATGATTATTCATTATGCGTACATGAGTTTTGTGAATACTGGAGTTTCAATTGTTAAAGTATTTGAAGCATTTCGTTGCAATTTCCACAGTCTTTTGTTCTTGTGCAGTTTCAACAGATATTTCTCGTAAATCACGCATACGCAGGGATGCACGCGCAGAGCTTTGACAGTTCATTAAATTTTCATCAATGGCTGAAATGGAGCGTGCTAAAATTCCCATTTAACTTTTTGGTATGGCATTTTCATTGGTTTTGCTAAATTAATGCTGCATGCGAGTAGATAGCATTAATTATAGCTCATAAGTCAGATAGACGGTTAGGCAAGCAGGAGGAAAATTCCATGGATTTATGTGGCAAGTGAAAAACAATCAAGTGCAACAACCAAGAAGAGATAAAATATAGTTAGGTGAAGAGAGAAATACAAATGCAATTTTATAATACTGTTGCAGAGTGAAATAGGAAAATAGTAGATTTAGTTCTCAGAGTAAATCCTGAATCCTGAACAAATAAAATACAGAAACAACTTGATTTCCATCAGGTGGCTTCAGTTTCGAGCCCCATGCCAGCTTACACATATGGAAGCCAATCAATAGCTGCTCAGGCAAATACCAAAGAGACCCACCAGATGCCAAATCCAAACAAAAATCAATCAAAAACCAACCCAAGTCAACATGTGGATGTGGACCAGAAAACAGCTGCCAACAAACAATCAAGGAAAGAACTTCTTTCAGCTTAACGCACTTGGAGGAGCCAGTGCAGCGCCACAAGGAGCAGCGAACAGCGACTGAACAACCAGTATTTTCTTCAATCAAAAGTAATACACATTCCAATGAAAAAGAGATCTGTGTTTGCCCCACAGTTGCCACAGGGCTGCAGCTGCTGTCAGGATATGTTAAAGCTTGAAATTCAAAGTTATTTATATTTGACGTGATATTGGAATTGCTGTGAAAGGGAAGTGCAGCGTTTGACACGCCAGCGATTCATCATCGTCACTGCCATCCACAGCTCATCGTCATCGTCAGCGTCATCATCAGCATTATCAACAGTCGATTCAAATGTGAACTGTCAAAACATTAGTGATGAACCATCCAGTGAACAAATAAAAGTGTAAACACTGTGAAACCGCAAACGAGAAAAGCTGAGATTTCCTTTCGAATTGTGTCAATTTTACTTTTACTCGTTTATTAATTTTTTTTTTAATTTCTTTCTGTGGGAACCGTGTCTTTAAATCCGGTTTCTATCATTTTCTGTCTCTTCCATATTAACAGAATTTACTTAATTTTTCACATTTGTGTTGTCGAAATATTAGAAAAATGAAAATCACCTGCTGCTCATCTCCAAGCAGAGTAATGTTCAACCCGGATTGTTTACGTCGACATTCATTTGAGCACCAGACTAGTCTAAGGATGTTTTGAATACAACGAAGTAAAAATGTGTGCGACTGCTTTGCTCTAACCTCCCTGTCAGCACCTATATCTCTGTATCTATCTTTCTCTCTCTTTCTTCCTCCTCAAAGCTATCTCCCATATCAAAGTCGGGACAAATGGCAAAGCATTTGCTCTATACAGAGCGACGCTGCTTTTATTTGGAATGTGTGAAAATTGTCAAGAAATAAGGAAGTATTGCTGCAATGCAATGCTATCTTTGCCCAGGCTAGAAGTGGTTTGGAGTCAGTCTCTAGTAAAGGGTTTCCTATTGTGTGTGGCTTAGCTGCCACGATTTTGTTGTCTATTCACTTGATTGCCCTTAACAATGGGCTACTTATCAGCACCAGCAACGTCATTTATATCACCTCCTCTTCCTCTATTACTCTCTTTCTCTCTCTCTCTCTCTTTCTGTTTCACACTTAATCGCAAGTCTGTCATCGATACGGTACTCTAAGCAGTCCACTGATTGATGAGTCCCTTTGCAGCAGCAGCTGCTGCTGTTGGACCAATACTCCAATAACCGCAGCAAAAAGCAATTACAATGCACACAAAAATATTATAATAATAATTAAAATAAGTAATTAGTCAAACGAAGTCTTTGAGCATCGAGTCCCCCCCCCCTCCAAATGGCAACCCCCCGCCATTAACATAATTGAAGCCCAAATGGAATGGAAGAAAAGCCTTTCCATTTCCACATTTACTTCGATTACGTGCTCGGCAGCTGGGCGCCTAAATGTAGGCAACACTAAATTGCATATTTTAATATCGAAAGCGCATTTTAAATGCAAAATGTTTGCCATTCGATGCCCAATTAAAAGTGGCTTTATTTCCGATGGGTACATAAATAAATATATTACAATCATAATAAAGTGCAGCAATATTATTGTGGATACGCAGCCTGCAGTGCAAAGCATGTCAAATAAATTTTAATTAATTTTATAACTGTTATTTAAATACGTTTTAGAAAAATAGTTTAGTGATTCTCATATATTTTTTGCATTTAATAATTTGAATTTTATGTGTACATAATAATACATTTTTTTTATTTAATATTCACATTAATGCTAAGCTAATTGTGATCAATATTAAGTGCTAAACTCTGTATTAAAATAAAGAAATTTAAGCAGATTTAAATTAAATATTGTTGTTTTAGTTTTTTTTTTGTTATCTCTTAAGCAAAACACGTAAAAGCATAATAAAAATGTTGAAAATATCATTAAAACTTTTTAAGTTGTTGTGTTTTATATATTTACACATTAGATTAAAATTGTTGTTTTTATAGAGCAACTAATAGTTGACGGCTCTTAACTTTATATGTATCTGCTTATATCCAATGGTTATGGACGATAGCAGCTGTCAAAGTATTTCGGCCATCATAAATTTTAATGACGAACGCGCATAAAATGTAAATCAAATGATATTAAAGTAACGCCTGGTCACCCTAATGGCCACCCTAATGTTGCCTGTTCATGTGGGGGCCGAGTCATTTGCTTGTCATGTGCAACATGCCGTTTTTATGGGAAATTACGGAAATTGATGGCCAAGTGGTTGCCATTGGGAGATGGGAGATTGGAGATGGGCGCTGGGAAATGGAAAATAATCGCGAGCAAAGTTTGTCAACATAAAATGCGTCAAGCGAACTTCAAGTTGAAACTGAGTGATGTCTGACAAGAGTGTTTCCAGAAAGGGGTTCCATTAGGATGGAGATGTAGTGGGAGGATGGGAAGAGACTGTCGCTGACATTGATGATGACGTTGGCCGTTGGGCGTTGACAATGTTTGTCAACAGGCAGGCAGGCAGGCAGGCAGGCAGGCAGGCAGGCAGGCAGGCAGTCAGTCAGTTTGATATGACGTCGCCAAATGAAGACAGCCAGCCTTAACTGAGGGGGAGGGACTGGCCGTGGGGCTGCCTAGAGGGGTGGGGCGGTTAAAGCAACTAAGAAGCTGGGCGGACTAAGTCGCAATCCCTCAAGTGTGTTTGAGTGTTTGTTTTCAGTTATTCCATAATGAGCTGCAGCTTGCTGCATTTAATTGGCTAAAAGGGGCTAAGGGTGGGGCTAAATGGGCGTTTTACAGCAGCTGCAGCTGAAGCTTCCTTTTGTTTGTGGTGGTCTTAGCTTAAAGTTGCCAAGTGGCCAAAAGTTTGGCACTTGAAAAGCGAATGGATGCGATAAGCGGCACTTTTCCGGGTTTGTGTCTGACAGAGCAATTAAAGAGGAAACTTCTATTCCACTGCGGCAAGCAGCATGAGGAGGCAGCAACATGTAGGCGAAAAGAGCACAACGATAAAAATACGTCAGAGATAAGATTGAAAGTACCGAAAGATTGCCCCAAAGACCAAAGAGATATCTGGAAATAGAGAAAACGGAGTGTGGCAATTGAAATTAAAACACATTGGAACAAAAAGACCTATTAAAAAAAAATGATGAACAAAGTAATTTGAGAGGAAGCATTGAAGTGAAATAAGACTCTACATTTTGCAAGAAAACTAAATAACTCTATAAGTCAAATAACTGAGTGTCAGAATTCATTTAAAATTAATTCCAGAGCAATCACAGAGCAGTTGAGTTTTCTTTCTTTTGGCCTGATTGCTTTTTCCCTTTTTGCATGACTATCAGTAATTTTGGTTAGTTTCTGCAGAGAAATTGAATGAATTATTATGCAAATAAAATGAAGTCAATCCCCTGGAAAAACATTTTGAATACCAGATGAAAAATGCATAGAACGAATTAAAACCATAACAATTTTGCAATCACAACAATGAAATGCCTCAAAATGAATTTCCATGCGACAAAAAGCGAGAATAACTAAATGAAAATGAAAAACAACTAAGTGAGACAAAATTTGCATATAAAAACCATAACAAAATGTTCTCGTTGAGCTTGCATTAAAGAAATTAAACTTTACTTCGGCCACAGCTTGCATTCTGGACGAGATTGCGGAGCCATGGCAATTGTTTGTGGATCCGTGGTGCTGTTTCTGGTTCTGGTTGTGGTCCTTTTCAATGCTTGGGTAAACAACTTAGCAAGTTAGCCTCAAGGTGCCAGGAGCTGAGGGTTGACTTAAGTCATATTTATGTTTTCATACCGCAGCCATCAGCTTTTTTGTCAATTTCGCATGAAGCCAATGCCGAATTGCTCCTGCAGGGCAAATATTCTACGTGCACAAGTCCTGCCCAGCTCATGCAGATTAGAGAGTGGGAGTACGAGTGGCAGCAGAGCAGAGGCAAAGGTGAAGTGTGTGTGTGTGTGTGTGTGTGTGTGTGTATATAGATAAAAGCATACACATGGCAAACAAACAAGCACAAAGCCAGCCAATGAGGCTGTCTCTGAATCTGAATCAGATTCTGAATTGGATCCGGAGACACAGATTCGTTGGGCCGCCAAGCGTCGAACACATGAAAAGCTTAGCAAGTTATCAAAATTCATAGCCTGTTTTTGTACATCAGTTTGAATCGGGTATTGTAGTTCCATCATGCATGAAAAACAATAGTCTAAGCCAAAATATACATTTTATTACAGGTTTTTTGCGTTTTTTCATGTGAAAAATAAATTTAGTTTCCAAATGTGCTAAATAAATAAGATGAATTCTGTATTTGCTAAAAAATTGTAAGTAAGACCTGAATGAAATATCTATTCTTAGATCATGAGGCAGAATTTTGCATCTTAATAATTCGGTTGTTAAATTTAGCTGCCAGTAAATTAAATTAAGTAATAAAGCGAGAAAGCAAAAATTTTAAATAATTTAAATTAATTCGTTATTCAAGATATAGAAGCAAAACCAATTTAAATTAAATAAACAAGTGAATTTCTCAATATTCGAATCATAAATTCTTCGAATCATAAATTCTTCTTAATAAGTTTAACATTTAATTAAAGGCTAATTTGACTTAAGCATAAAGCCATCTGCTTTTCTAGTTGTATTTTATTAATGTGTTTTAACTATTTTTGTGCATAGCTTAATAATTTATAAGTCTCATATTTCTGTCTTACTATTATTCAACTTTGACTTTGAGAAAGTTAAGATGCTAAGAACTGCTTATGGTCTTGGATCAAATCTTTGTTTTCAAATGCTAGTAATGCAACGATAGATTTTATGTCCAAGATGAAACGTTTGACTAAAGCTTTAAAGTATCGAAGAACTAAGCCTCTTCTTGAAAATCAATAGTCTAAGCCAAAATATACATTTTATTACAGGTTATAGAAATTCAAATACTGCAGAAGTTGCCGCTACTCAGAAGAAAATGAATTCCACAATCTCTCCGATATTAAACCATGAAGTAGACATCGATATGTTGCAATGGGGTGAAGGATTTGATTTCCATCACTGGTTGACAATCGCCAACATATAGGGTATCCGTTAGTCGAAAACTCCCCAACGACACATGTTTTGTCTACATTTGTTGCTATTTTTTGCTGGTTGCCAATTGTGGGCAGGCCAAAAGCTTGCTGCTTGCAACTTGCAACAACTCGCAGCAAAATGCAAAATGTGATTTATTGCGCTTTTGGTGAGGCATGCTAATGAGGCAAGTTTGTGCTATAGCCATTCGAGTGTATAGATAGATGTATGAAGTTTCAGCTTTGTGGCACGTGCCGAGCACACGAGTTGCCCTCTAAAATTGCACGACACACCAAAAAAAAAAAAAAATAAATATATGAACTGGGCCTATGTGGCAGTTGTGTGACTGGAATAACTGAGAATTATAAGAAACTTTATAGTTTTCCTTTAGCTCTTCTTGATTTATATAGTGAGGCAGAGATGATGTCGTGCTAATTGTGTAGCTGCCCCTTTCGAATGCCTGCAACGTTTGCCTCTGCAAAACGTGACTCTCATTAAATGGGTCTTAAAAATTCTCAAAGTTGACAGCCAACAAACTGAGCTTCATAACAGATTACCTTTTGGTATTTGGTGAAGATCGTTGGAAACTTATGAAAGATAGTTGACATTTTTTTCTAGAATATTGTTTATATTGGAAGTGCCAATGTTTCTCTAAGATCCGTCATGTTGTCAGTCAAGTTGCACGTTGTATGAACAAGTTTTTTGACTTTCAAGAAAACCTCTCTATCGCTTCTAACATTTATTTCTTTTGATTAAACTAGCCGTCTTTCTGTCTATCATCTGCTGTGTTAATCTAAATATGCTAATTTTAAATTAAGACGCACAACTATCGATTATTCACAATATAGACAATTTCTTACAGTATATTTTATGCCCCGCCACTCAACGACGGCTTGCATATTTTATTAGATGAATTCACATTTATTTTCGAGTGAAATCATTAATCTTGCGAAGAAAAACTCCTACTAAATTTACCCTGCGTGGAAATAACAAAGACTGTGTCTAATTTAATTAATGCTATGCATTAACCACATGCTCGTTATGGTTTTCAATTAGGTGCCCTTCACATTGACTGAACACGCATACATAATAAGTCAACGACTCCAATAAAGACTCAGGGAAAACGTCGGCCACTTAAAGCCTGGAATACGGTGAAACGCACTTTGAGGCTATAACCAAATCCTAGTTGGGGGCAACTTTTTTGCAGCTTTCATAGCTTCACTGAGGTAACGCAAACTGATAATCACTCAATTTGCTCCAAGGCACAAAATAGAAAAAAAATTATGAACTTCGCTTAGCGATAAGGGGTGCAAGAAGGGGGCGGATGGAAGATGGAGTAGAGGAAAACCAAAGCAGCCAAGAAGCCAACGCCTGGAAGCCATTTAAAATATCAACAACAACAAGAAGAGAAGAGTGAGACAGAGAGAGAGTGAGAGAGATAGAGATGGAGTAGAGTGCACCAAATTGGCATTACCGTAGCAAAGTGGGTAGATATGATGGGGCAGCGGGGTAAGCTTGGTAGGGGTGTCAAGGCATGGCATCTGCCATGCAAAATAAATGTTGTAAGCGTAAACATTGCTTAGTGCTTGCAACAATGCGGGGCAACAACACGTTTGCAACGCTTAGAGCTAAGCAAAATGTATAATACAGCAGCCACAGAAGGTTCAAACTGGCAACTTGGTTCTGAAACTCAAAAAACAAAGCACCAGCAACAGCAGTGAAAAAATGGAGATGCAAGAAAAAACATAAATAGAAAGCACTAAAGAAAAATTAGTTACGCCAAAAGCAGTTGGCAGCCACGTTGACTAGAGCATTCTGGATGGATGCCATTCAAAATGTCTGCGGGACACGATTATCATGTAAGTCGCGGCCGAGCTCGAGGTGGAGGTGGCACCCAGGCCAAGACCAAATAGGGTGGACCATACATAAGTCCCACACAAGCCAGGCAACTCTCTGAGGCACCACATTAGAGGCATCAACTTCAGCTGGAGCACGCTGCAAAGTGTGCAGCTCGTTAGAGGCACTTGTTTGAGTATGAAGAAAGTGCATAGATATAGTTAACAATCCTTAGCATAAATGTTAGTTTACTTGCAGTAAGTTTATAATGAGACTAAAATTAAATAATTAATAACTAATCAATTGTAAATCTTATAACAAAGTTATTGTAATAAAATTTATAAAAGTGTTTAAAACAATAATTTTTAAGATATTATTATCAGTAATTTAGTTAACAAAAGATAATATTAAAACTCGTTAAACATGGACTAAAATAGAAAGTACTTAAGCACCATTTATTACTAGGATTAAGAAACCTGATATTAGACCGACTCAAACTTCTATTTTATGAATGAATTGGGATGAATAAGTTGAGCTTGGATACAACATTCTGGCAATTATCAAAAATTCGAATATTCGAAAAGCCGAATATTTAAGTAAATTTACTATTTTTATAATTCGAAAAAAAATGTATAATTAAAATATATTAAAATTAAGACATGTAAATCAATCAATCAATCACTTTTAATGTTTTTCAGTCGAACCGATTTAAATGTTATCTTATATAAATAGGAGAAAGTGCATAAGAACTTTGGTGTTAAATTATACTTCGATAAATGTATTTGTTTTTCTAGTGGGTTAAGTCATTTTGCATAATTTTAAAATCAAGCCACAAGTTGGCGGGCAAATTGTGGCCAAAATTTTGGTATGAGACTGGTTGCAAGCGTGGAACTGCAAAGGATACGGATGAAGATGAGGATGAGGATGCAGTTGAAGTCACCGTCGCAGTGGCTGTGGTGGTTTCATGGCTCAGTGCGGCTAAGCTCCATTTGATGGTTGACGTTTTGAAGAGTCCGTGGGCTGGAGGCGTCTGTGCAGCAGGGCAATGGCAATGGCAACATCATTGGCATCCATGGTAGTGCGCAACAATGCAGTCATGTTGCAACACTTGGTTGCGGATTTGGCGACATTGTCGCTTGATTTGAAGATTTCCAGCTGGCGACAAGTTATCAAGACGAACGTGACTAGCAAACAGTTGGCTTAACTACAACTTCTACTTCTACTTCTACTTGTCACGACGCGACGCGACGCTGCAACCCAAAAAGTTGCCACAATGCCACAGAGCTGCCACTGACAGGCGATAGGGCGTTTAGTCTGAAATTGTGGCACAGTGCACGAGTAAACTAGTGGGCACAACTTTGTTGCCTGTCTGTGTGTGTGTGTGTGTGTGTGTGTGTGTGATGCGAATGTGAATGCTGAATCCTGTGGGCTGCAAAACAATACGAATCTAATCAACTCTTGCACAAACTTTAAATAAAATACTTTTGGAAAATTGTTCAAAAAGTCAGCAGAGATGAACGCTGCAGCCAGATTCGATTCTAACTAAATAGCACAATTAAATTTCTTTAAAGTTTGAAGCTATTTTAACTAACGAAAAAGCTTTTAAAATATTTAAATTAATAAATAAATTTAACATCTTTTGTAACTAAAAAAAAAATTAGAAGATTCATATTCAATATTTCTCATGTAGAAAAAGCTAAAGCGTGCTAAATCATTTTTAATTCCTTGCTTAAATTTCAGCATTTCATAGCAAAAACTTTCCATGAAATATTTTTCATGCGATCCATTGTCTATTGAGAGTGTAATATGATGAGATCATATTGATGAGGTCGGTATACTCAGTCCTATTTTAGCTGATCCCTCACAAAGGTCAAATTTAATCAGTCTTCGGCACAATGCTCATTAATGAACTGTAGTTTTATTTTTTTGGCCATTGCATAGAATTGAGTTGGCTATAAAGGCAACGTACTACGAATTTATAATGCGAAAATCATCAAGCGGATTGATGCTAGAAAATGAGAAGATGAGGAAAGAATGATCATGACGGTCGGCGGTCGGGCATTGGTCAGAATGAGACTTCATCAGAAAGGGCACTTGGTAAAGGTCGTGAGTATAAATTTCAAAATTGTTTTGACGTTATTAAAGCGTCGCCAGCGTCTAGAGAACAATTGGCCAAAAGAAAAGGAGCCGGGCGAAAGGCATTGATGAAATACATCAACATGAGCATCAGCATCAACAGCATCCACCGAGTGGAGATGGCGATGGTGACGGCGACCTCATATGCCACAGGGCAAGTTTTGGTTTGAAACTTATGGCTACAACACAGCTCAGAGTGCAGAAGGCAGAGCGGGAGGGTGGATTTAGACTCAGACTCAGACGCAGACCGGGAAACCATTGTGCTCAAACTGAATGGTTGGACTGCCTTCTTATTGAGAGTGGTGACTGGTGGCGGGTGGGAGGGGGACGGGCCAGCCGATGCGGCGCGGGTGATAAGTAACATGAATCACGTTTTATTTTGCCTTTGGACTTTAACGATGCAGTCACCGACGTGGGCTGAGGATGCTGCTCTACTCCGCAACTCCGCAACTCGACGAATCGTTGACTCAACGACTCGCTGCCTCGGCGAGTCGCTGGATGTTGTCTGGCTCAATAGCTTAGACTGAGTTTGACTTCAGCTAGAACGGGGGTTGGGAACAGGACTGGGACTGGGACTGAGACTGGGACTGAGACTGGGATTGGGACTGTGACTTCAGCAAAGGTCAGACCATAGTACCAAGTCCCAGCTCGCAGCTCTTAAAGTTCCCAATGAGTCGTTGCTGCAATTTTTATTTACCTTTTGTGTGCCCGCAGCGTTTTCAGTTCCTTTCCTTTTGTTGCTGTTGCTGTTGCCCTGCCTTGGAACGTGAGAATTTAATATTTCTTTTCATTAGCCACGGTCGTAGAAGTTCAGATTGCCAATAGGTGGGGTGTGTGGACGACCCCAGACTCCAAACTACGGACTACGGACTACGGACTACGTACTCCTGACTGTTCTCTGAAGTGTCGACTGTTCATGTTGTACATACAAATGTGGCTCTAACTAGCTGTGAGACTGACGACACTTTGAAATTTCATGGTTCTATTTAAAAATGGCACATAAATTGTGCCAAAGGGCCAATGTCAAATTTGATTAACTACTGAGATATTCTAAGCTATTTGCAGGATGAAATATTTGTGCAAAGATTGCCAAATTGTTATATACAAAGCTGCAGGCATTTTCAATTGTATTGTTCAATTATAAAAGGAAACACTTAGCCAAGACCTAAACCAACTCTTCAAAATTGCGGCAGAAGTTGAATTTCTTATAATATTATTATATTATTTTAAATCTTTAATATCTTTGTCCGTCTTGAAATGCACTTTATATATATTTAAGTAGTAGAATTTAATATGTTTTAAGATATATCTTTATATACGTTAATAGCAAATATTTTATATGTCTTTGTACTAAGCATCTTTTATAGGGTATATCGCAGTTGACTTCGCTCAACTCGTTGGTTTGTTTTCACAAACTTATCAGCTTTGTGGGTAAATCAATAAATGGAAGAATATACAAAAACTTACATACCCTCCCTGAAGCAAATACTTTCTTAATTCTGTTATTTTTAAGTTAGTTGATGCAATAAGCATAATAATATTTTCCTCACATCTTTTCTGTGTATTTTTAAGCGCGTAGGTTGTACATTTTACTAAATTGCAAATTGAAAATACTTTAAAGCTTAATTTCCCTTAAGACCTTAAGCCTTGGGCCAAACTCTCGTCCTAAGATGGGACCTCTTTCTGAGGAGCTTGTTACCCATTTAATTTCGACAGCTTTTCGTGGTTAAAAGAAATTATGAAAATTAAGTGGGGCACGCGCCATTCGTAACCGCAACATAAATCAGATTAAACCCAGTGGCTCCCACTGCACCTGCCCCTACCCCTACCCCTACTCCTGCTACTGCCCCATGCACAGTCAATGGAATGCGACCACACGCTGACAGCCTTTGTGGCAGTGGCTTTAATTACTGAGCGTGGCAAAAACAACTTTTGGCCACCTGCTGCATGCTTTACGAGTAAATCCCAACCAGCGATTACTGGCCAGAGCACATAGTACATCCGTTGCCACAGCAGTTTCCTTAAGCAGCTATTCGCGATTTTGTTTAGTATGTTTGGGCCCAGTTTTGAGCTCAGCATGTCGCCTCATCAGTGTTCGCCTTTTATGGCCCTCTTGCGTTAAAATTTGTTGACTGTTTCATCACATGATGCACATTTGAATACATCTATGGCAAAAACAGAAATTTATGCGGCAGTACTAAAAGCTCCAACTTTATCCATAAACTCGCAAAGTTTTTTGAAGCCTGTTCAATCAGTTGGCAGAGTTATTGGGACACTTTTCACACCCGTCCGTCCTGTTCAAAATGGGTATATTGTGTGTGTATAAATGAAAAGTTATTGAAAGTGAATCGCAGATATATTTATTTCCTATATCTATCATTATAATATGCCCATGAGGCATCTGGCATTCCGTGTGGCTTTCAGGGGTTCGGGTATCTTTTAGTTCGGTTGTGTTTTTTTGTGCATTTGTTTAGGTCTTCAGTTGCTGAGCCTATCGAGTAACTCATTACATTAAATTGCCAGCGATAACTATAAAATTTAACAACATTTTTAGCATCGAACTCAATTCATTTGCAGTTGAAAGTTTCCTTCGCTTATCCCAACCGGCTGCTTAGCCCTATCCTACTCCTCCTCCTGGTTGGGTGCTGTTTGCCTGCTGCATAAACAACTCAACTGTTTTCTCGGCTTGCCAAATTTACAGACTATATTTTCATTGCGTTATTTGCGATGCTATTAAAATCGATTTCGGGGAAGGCACCGGGAAACTTTTGCGACAACTGTCATTAGTATTGTTAGTGTGCGAAGGCAAAACTTTATCAATTTGTGGGCGTGGTTTTGGCTAATAATTTATGCCTCCCCCAGAGGCCACAGTGCTCGCTAATGGCATTGCCCGTGCCCCGTGCCCCCAAACATGACTCATCACTAGTGAAGTTTGCAATGCCCACTGCAGCCCCTAGACAGCCTACATCCCCTGTCCGTTGGTTTGGCAATGGGATTTACTCGTATTTCAATTTGTGTCCGTTCATTTTGGAGCGATTGTTTGTCTTCATTTCCGATGCTTAATTCTGATTGACATTCATGTCCCATCATTTATTCATTTGGCACCGTTTTAATCCCGAAAAGTTGAAGATGTCAGTCGAGTCCTTGCCGAAAATTTAATTGACTGCTTCGAGAGAAATTAACAGCCCACAAAAGTGGTTGCAATTGTTAGCATCTGACAAATATTGGCATTATTGCCATTAGCCATCCTTCCCCTTTTCGCCTTCTAATTTCCTATGCCCTTTCTACGCTCCTCCTCCTTCTCATCCTTCTCCTCCTCACACCCAGCCGAGCACTTCAAGATTGCTCTGATTTTTTGACTGGCTTCTCGACAGGATTCCTTGGCGACTGCTGCGCAATTTGCGGCGATTTGCAAGTGTTGGAATTGTGTTGGGGAGGCTGAGAAGTTGTTCAAGTTGTTCTCGATGGGGTTGTAATTTGGTCGAGCAATTAACTTTTCCATTGTTTGTGCCAGTGGCTCCCTTCCCTTTAGGACTTAAACTATTCACTAGTTTCTGGGTCGGCACACTGGTCATGAAATTTCATTGAGCTGCAACTGAGCGCAGCTGTTTAGATTTTTGTGAGAAGAACTATTCATGTGCTTTTCCTAAAATATATTTAGTTGTTGTTCAATGTATTTACTCTACTTTGTACTCTGACTTTGTCAAACAGCCAAAGTCAATAACAAAATCAACAAAACATTACTATTTTCATTTTCCAGCTGTGTTCGTTTGGACATTTCCTAATTGAAAATTTCAATTAAATATGTCCACTTTTTGCAGTTTTTCGCTTTTGGTCTGCTTTGCAGCTGTCTGCCAAAGTATTTGAAATTAATTAAATTAAAATGTTTTTCTTTACTTTTCACACTGAGGCATGATATTTATCACAGAGCAAATATAATTTTAAAAGGTTTAACGTAAGTTACATTCTTGCTTTTCCAGATTTAAGCACTTATCTCATTTCTCGATTTTCCCGAATTTCGGCAATTCTTTTTTGGACCTCAATCACCAGCTGCTGGCCCATTTGAAGCTTCGATTTCAACTCCCCCTTAAAATACATCCGGCTTTCAGCACACTCAAGCCATATAGCAGTCATATACTGAAAGATCTTTGATCTTGCTTGGATTAAGATCTCCTCAAATTTAGATGAGTTTACGTAGATTTGCGCGATGGCCACTGATAAGAGTGCTGTAATAATCCAAAATTTGATAGACATACTTTTACAGTATAAAATCAGAATATATGTGTAAGAAATTTGTCGAAATAATATTCTGTTTCAGTCTCAAAGTTTGATATTGAAGTGAGTTTCCTGGCTGCCTGAGCATACGGTTTACCAAATATTTTCCACATAAAATGCTAGAAAGTATGCTGCGAGTTAACTGAAACCGGATTTTCGGCCATTTGGTGTCCTAGATGGGGGACGGGGGAATGTGGTTGGTGGTTACAGAATTCTCTTTGGGTGCGTTCATTTTTGTAGCTGGCCTTTTTCACTACTAGAGCGAAGATTGTACTTTTATTTTTAGTAAATTCCATCCACTCATATGTTTTCTTTATGATTTTCACACCGCCACGCGGAAAAAAATGCTTTACAAATAATAAAAGTGAAATAAAAAATGTTTGTATTGTCAAATCAAATTACAAATACTCTACAATGTGCGATTTTTTCTGTATTTAATAAAAAACCAAACATTTTATTTAATTTAGAAAGTTTGAATTTTAAATTTTATCAAGGCTATAATACGGTTTTGAATAATTTTAAAATGTCATAACACGATTTATATAATATTATCTGTACCAAGTTAGAAGTTCTATTAATTTGTATAGCATTTTGAATGATATTATAGAGAATTAAATGAGTAATAAAATGCTGCAAAATTCTGGATCAACGAATTAAAATGGGGTTGGGATGCATATGTACATATATACAATACAATTTTAATTTTCAGTTCACAATTGATGAATAGCCTGTAAGCCCCTCACTAATTTAGGGCATTTAAAAAGTTGGCAACGCCAACATAGAAAGTTCATTGCAAAAGCATTTTGCCACATTAACGCTTGCACACGCCCGCACTATTTTGTGCCGTGTGCAGCACTCACACACACACCCACCTATACACACCCGCCTACACACACACGCATTAATAACTTTTTTATGGCGGTCACATAAAAAAGCAAAACAAAACTAGCAGCCATATTGAATTCGTTTTCTATGTTTTTTTTTTTGGGGAATAAGTTTTGCTTGCTTTTGGCTGCATTTTGTAGTTGTTGCCGTGCCTTTTATTGTATTTTGTTCTTATTGTTGTTGTTAAATCGTACACGTGTTTTGTAAAACAGCGCCATATCCTTCATATCCTTATGTACATGTACCGCGACGTGCGTGTTGCATGAGAGAGAGAGAGAGAGAGAGAGAGAGAGAGAGAGGGGCGAGAGTGGAGTGCTATTGTGGGCAGCAACAAAGCAACGCAGATTTCTGGCTGTCGTTCTTAACAGTAATTTGTTGCTAAGGCGCTTAAACCTTGCAACCCACAAGCTCCACCCACCACCCACCGCACACTTGGTTCTCCAACATGCAGTAGTCCTTGGTTTTATTTGCCCACACATGTGTTTCTCTGCGGTTCCTTTATACTCGTAGTATTTAGAAAACAAGTGTAATCAAAATTATATGGGCGTGTGTTTTCCCATTTTCCCACCCCCCTGACGCCCATTTCATCGTACCCGGCGATGTGGCATAAGTGTGAAACGTGGTTGATAGGAGACAAGGTGGGGTTGAGGAGGTGGCTGCTTGTATGGTCGGTTCTGTAGCCATAGCTGCGGCATGTTGGCAAGTTATGATTGAATTTGAAGCTGCTTTTTGGTCAGCTTTTTAAGTGTGCGTGTGTTTTATGTGTGTGGTGGATGGATGTAGGGGGAAGGGATAAGCCTGAGCTTTAGTTCGTTGTAATGAGAAAAGTTTTTGGTCGAAAACATTGAACATGAGTGCTTATTGTCTGCAATGTAATTAGTTGCAGATGAGAACTACAAATTCCATCAAACAGTTGCTATAATAAAGTGTCCGACGCTCGATTAATTTTTTATATTCGTTTCTAATATGGCTGAGAGCAGGCAGACTTTTCAGTAAAGTGCTGCTGAAAAAAGGTATTTTTTTTCACACACATCCCACACTCAACCAAAAAGTTGCCTTCATTTTTACAAATTTACACTGAAAACAAAAAATATTTTCTATATTTACAAAACAATATTTTAGATAGTATATATATATAATTACTATATATTATATAAAATTTGTATATGTAAATTGAAAATTTTATCCGTTGACTTTTTAAATCCGATGGTGAATTAAGTTCAGACCCAAAAATAAATACATTTAGTCATTCAGTCTTTAACAATAAAATAAAGTTTTATTTGTTCATATTGGTTTTTGTTTTGCTTTGCCATTTGTTATTTGTTATATAATATGTATACACTTTTACAATTGTTCTCATTATATATTATAATCGTAGTTTTACTTTGTTCTCTATTTTACAGCGATTATCATAATGGAAATGAATTTCATTTGCATCTTACGCTTCAATTGTTCACTTAAATGCTATGCGAATTATTATTTGGAATAACCAAAAATAGTATTAAAATTGTACGCAAAAACAAATTGTCAACAGCAGGTTTTTTTTAGGGGCAACCTCGCTAACATATACATATTTAAATGGCAGTTTTTAATTTGTTGTTCTTTTGTCAATTATTACATTTTTACCTTAAGCGATTAGTGTTTGCAATTGAATATTTAAGGGTTCGTTCTTAAGTGTTATGACTACAACGTCATTAAAAATTTAATAAAAAAAACGCGTTTGGCTTTAAAAACTATTTAGTTTAACAAATACATACATAAATATACAATAATTATAAGTTTTGCTGTGAGTTTAGCACATGGAGGACATTTATTGCTACATAATACATTCATATATATATTTAATTTTAGTAAGTAGTTTCTTTTTTTCATACATATGAATAATTAAATATATTTATATATGGTTTTTATTTTACATTTAGCTTTAAATTAAGTTTCAAGCATTTTATTTCTTATATCTACGAGTTTTCTCATTTTTGTTTGCATTATTTTCCCATTAAGTACGAATATTTTCTTAAAAATGTTTGATGTGAAATTTGACAGCGATTTCAATGATTGAAAGAACTGTGGGTGTCAATAATAAATAATATGAATTTAATGTGAAAAATCATGTTGTTGATTTGTATGGAAAATCTGAATGTTAAGGAGGCTGTCAAATTTCACATCAGCTCTAATTCTTAAAAACAGTGTTTTCACACTAATATATTCATGCTTACTAATTAACTGTAGGGCACATTTAAAGCTTTCTCAAATAAAATTGTTCAAAAACCTACTTAAATGCAAACTAATTCAAATTGAATGCGTCATTTGAAAAGTGAAATTGTGAACAAGCTAAAAAAAAAAGGAAAGCTCTTGTAAAATTCGTATACCATTTGCAGATGCTGAATCGGAATCGGAAGCGAGAGCAGTAAAAGTGGATGAGTCAATAACAACTAGGATTAGGATACTCGAATACTACTACATACACTAGAGCCACTAAAAATACACTTATTAACTAAATGCTCAACTTATGCGCATAGTTTTGGTTCAACAAGAAAGCCACGCTTTGCTTTCATTTATGTAACTAAATATTAAACAATAGCTTAGGGTAAAGTTTTGATTTCATTTCGGGGTTAGGGATTAGGGATTAGGGACAGAGATGAACTTTATACAAAGCTTGTATGAGGCTAAGCTAAAACTACGACTGCGTTTTGAAGTACATATATATATTTGAGTGTATGTCTCTGTATGTGTATGTGTGTGTGTGTGTGTGTGTGTAGTGTGCATTTGGCGGGAGTTGGTGGTGAGGGGGAGACTCTAGGATTCTACGTGCTAAACGCTAAGTAACTTTCGTTAGCCGCCACCTCAGCCGCCGCCGCCGCCGTCTCATACTAGACATACGCCTGGGCCCGGGTGCGGGGCTCCTTTCCCTGGAGTCGCTCCACAAAGTTGCGCCAGCTGACCATTGTCTTGCTGGAGTAGAGCCACACGCTGGACGTCACTCCCACGAGCATGGAGCACAGATACTTCACCATATAGATCTGGAAGATGGGACGCGCCTCGGGCGTACCCGGCGCCCGGGCAGCCGGACAGGGTATGGAGAATGGCTTGCAAATGTCGCGATGCCACTGAATCATCCACTCGTCAAAGTTGTAATACTCATAGAACAGGCAGCCCAGCAGCCCCAAAGCTGGCAGTATGAATAGCCCCGAAAAGAAGCCAATGCGCAACATGAGCCGCTCCAGTTTGTCCGTTCGCTTCCCATCCGTCTTCATCACGGTGCGTATGCGAAAGAGCGAGATGAACCCAGCCAGCAGAAAGAGAGCGCCAATCGACAGATAAATGCACAGCGGCAGTATTAAAAATCCGCCCAGAGAGTGTGTGTCCAGTTGTCCCACAAAGCACACACCAGAGAGAATGTCACCTGAAAACATAGGAAAAGAGCAGAATTCATTTAGTTGAGAATTTTATGAATGAAGTTATTAGCTAAAGTTGTTAAAATAAAATAAATAAATTGCTATTAAAACAAATTATTAAAAATTTTGAACACAAATTTAGAAGTCTTTTTTCTTAAAATTTGTTTTATTTATATATATGTTATATTTAAATAGTTGCGACGTTTTTTTTTTTGTAATAGGGAAGTTTCCTTAAATGTTTGTTTAAAAGTTATTTTGATATATATTTATTATATATATTCTGATTATATTTAAACATAAGCATTAAAATAAGCATATTGATATCTGTTAAAAAGAGGACACTTAATAAAAATTGAAAATCGAGAAGTACATTTCGGACTTGATGTTATAGAAAACTAAGCAGTAAAATTAATGATTTATCGTTAAAGAGATGGAAGATAAAAATTGTTTAATAATTATTTAACGGACTTGCAACCACAATTTATACAGAATTTCCACGATTAACAGCCAAATTCGCTTGTTAGGTTGAAGGAGATTTGGGTTAGATTTGCACAGACAGGTAAGCCGCAATGCGGCAGGCAGCTTAAGGCAAGTGGCAAGTTAGATAAATATTGTGGATTCATTCAAGTTGCATGTTATTTGCATGTTGGCAGATGTCTGCACTTCCGACTGCTTGAAACATGTTTAACATTTAATGTCTGCATCAAGCAGAAATGCAGCACAAATATTTGTGGCAAATATTCGGTTTATGCAACAGCCGTCAATTATGACACATATGAAGGCAGTTTGAGTTTATTAAGAGCTATCTCTCTGCTCAGTGCTTAATTTTAACTTTACCTTTCTGGTAAATATTTACACAATGATTGCTTAAACAGCAACAGTGGAACCAACCCGTCCTTCTCCTCCTCCTCCTCGTCGTCGTCGTCGTCGGAGCTATCAAATACATGCATTGGTTCAAAGTCAAAGTGCCGACGCTTGTTTAAACAATTTACAGTCTACTGAGCCCCTCCCCACCAACTCCCCTCTTTTACTCTGTTTACCGCTTGCAGTCAATGTGGTTGTTGTTGTTGTTGTTGTTGTTGTTGTCGACATCCATTGACACCGCAATGAATTGAGGTGAACTGAGTGACTGACAGTCCACGAGTCGCAGTTGGGATTTGTCTGCTTGCGCTGCTCATTAGCGCTATTAATAAACATGTTGCGGCCCACCCCACCCCACCCCATCCCTTCCCTCATCTAATCATATTTCTGCTCATAATTTATCGATTAGCTGTTGTAAGTATCTCTGGCCCCCTTTTTTATGACATGCTAATTCAATTTTCACTTTGGCTTTTTTTTTTTTTTTTGCAGCTGTCGGAACTTGTTGCGTTTTCCAGTCGCTTGCCGCAAATTTGTTGCGCCTGATTGACTCGCTGATACTTTCAATTAAGTTGCATGGCCTGTTTACCCACTTGAAAGTGGCTTCTATTTGACTTTATAATTAACAATATTGAAGCAGCTATTAAGTATTGTTTTCACTAATGAAGCCAGTCAATTAAATTCATACACCTGTTCAAATTGATCAACTTTAAATTTGTATAACATTATTAAAGCATTCTAGTGGCGCCGCTGTGTGGCAGCTGTTAAAAAATGGCCGCAATAGTCATGAGAGTTGCAGTTCCTTAGCGAAATAAACGCAACGAAATTTATAAGCACCTGGAAAATGCTGATAACCGAATACAATAAATAACTTTGGAGCATGAAGTTGCCCGGGGCGAGTGGGGGGAAATGCCGCAGCGGAGAGTCAGCTGTAAGAATGCCGCTTAAATGGGTGGCAACTTGGCTTGGAACGGAGGATAAGTGGTGGTGCTTGGCTTCCCAGTCGAGCATCAAAGCGCGCCAATTGAATTGAAAACTAAAGCCGAATGCGATCCACGTTTTGCGTCCCACGTATTAAGCGATTTCCGCCACTGGAAACTCGAAATAAATCACAGAAATCCAAAGAGAAACAGATCCAGAGAGAAAGAGAGGAGAGAAGAATGAGTGAGTAGAGTGAAGTGGCCACAAACGGAATACGAATGCCACCTGCTGATGCAGGAACAGCCATCGCCCGGCTCAAGACTCGATATTGATCTTCATTTTGCGGTAGAGGAGCAAAGACAGCAATGATATCAGACAGTCAGATAGTCAGACAGAGAGACAGTGAGGCAGTCAGTTAGTCAGCTAGTCTAAGGAAAAATAAAATCGCATTGAAACCGGCTCAAGAACGGGCAGATCGCAGATGGGGGTAATCGGGAATCGAGAATTGGGGGTTTGGGGGATCTCACTATTGATAAATGAAGAGCAGACAATTTGCTGTTGCCGGTGTTGAGGAAGCAACCAGTTCAAGTCAGACAAGTCCTTTCGGGGCAAACCCGTTCTGAGTGCCAACCTTTTGTTGGCCATTTTGAAAATTGCATTCTGCAGTCGGGCAGCCTGATAAAGGAGACTGGGCAGCGACGCTTGCAACTCTTGCTTCTGCTTCTTGTTTTGCTGTGACAATTCAGTGCTGTCATTGCAGCAACAACAACAAATCATGTCAATTGTTTTGTGTGGCATGAGGAATGCGTGTTGAGAACGGGTTGGGTCTGCGCCTGCTCCTGCTTCTGGGTTTTGCTTTCGCTTTGCTTTGG
This sequence comes from Drosophila longiperda, assembly GCA_035042125.1. NCBI lineage: Eukaryota > Metazoa > Arthropoda > Insecta > Diptera > Drosophilidae > Drosophila > Drosophila longiperda. Next base: position 2,552,289 of record JAWNLV010000130.1, read on the forward strand.
GTTTAGTTTTGGCTTTGGCTTTGGCTCTGGGTTCGGGATGTTGCGTTGACTTTCTGTCTGTCAGCTGGTCTGACAGGCCTTGAGTCATTTGGGGCCCCGCATGTTGATGAAGTGCAGACAGAAAAATTCCATTTTAGTCATGCCATTGCATTTGATTATAAGCCAAAACCACATGCAGCAACAACAAAAACAAATGCAAGGGTTTTGTCAGCACAAAGCTCATTCTGCCAGTTGCAAGTTGCTAGTTGCCAGTTGCCGGTTGCAAGTTGGCAGTTACTCGGATGATTCTTTCAGTGCGTGTCTGCTGGCAGTGAAAACGAGTTTCGTGTTGAAACATCCACTCCAAGGGTGTTAATCTCTTGGCCAAATAACAACTGTGAGTGCTGCTCTCAGCCTCTCGGCATTTGGCCAGGTGAGACCAAGCCCCTCTCAGGGCGACAGAATTGAACAAAGCAGCGCATTCTGCTGATGAGCCTGCTTGACTTCGACGTGCGACTCGAGATGAGGTGTCACTTGGCACTCAACAAGTGACAATGCTTGCTTTGTCCAACTAAAATTCACACAATCTAAAACTTCAACTATTATAGTTCATGAGATCATTTTTAGATCGAAGTTCTCTCAGCATACATTACAAAATGCGTTAATTTTTTAATAAGATTTATATGTAAAAATTAACAACTGGGTTTATTTTTTATTTTAATTTATACATTGCATTGCAAGGTGCTCAAAATTTAAATATATTTGAGTATTGTTGGTGAAATTGCGTAATCAGTATGCAACCCTTTTTGTTAATCTTGTCTAAAACTTTAACAAATTTTAAAAAAAAATTCCTAGAAAATATATTTTTAGTCTGGTGTTTTATCGACCGCCGTATTTTACACCCCCACATGTCTGAAACATATTAGAAGCATTTTTTTATTCTATTCGAGTTAAAATAGTATTTCTAATATTTAAGAATTAGCAAAAACATAAAATTAAGAATTAACTGTAGTAAAATTTAACTTTCAGTGAACTTAACTCTTCTTGTTTCTTTGCCCCCCAACTAAAACAAAACATTAATATTTAAACGGTGCGAGACAGAGGGGAATATTATTATTAAGGGGAACTATCTTTTATCTTTATAACTGTTGCATTTGGGACACGACAAGCTTTTGTCATCAGGCAGCACTTTGTCAACTGCTTTTATAGCTATTCTTTTATTTTTCTTTTTTTAACAAGTACAATTAAGCTGGTCTTAAAAAACAACTGCACTTCTTAAACTCTTTTTGAACTTTGCCCCGCTTGGCTATCACAATGGTATCTGAGTGACAATTTATGACAGTGCTGTCAAAATATTTATCTAACACTCGAGCTGTGTACTTCAAATGATAAAAAATAATACTGCAAATAAAGTTTATGGGGCGTGATGGAATGTGTGTTATGGAAACAAGAATGTGTTTGGGGTTAATAAACCAGCGATCATTACTACTCGCACTTTTCAGCATTTGTTTTTTTTTTTTTTTGCAGTGTAGAGGAAAAGCGGAAAAACTGTAAAGAGAGTGGCAAAAGGGAGTTGATGGCAACATAAGCAGCTTGACAATTGTTTTATAATTATTCTATTATGCTGGCTGGCAGCGAGCAGAGCTATAAGTGAGAGGGAGGGGGTGAGGGAGAGGGAGAGGAGAGGAGAGCTACATAGTGAAACAGCAAGTAAAATAAAAGGAAAATTGCTTAATTTATGTGTCACTTATCTAAATGGAGCAGCGCTGCCAAGCAAACAGAAACTTGAATCACAAATGGAGGCAGAGGCAGAGACAGAGGCTGAGGCAGAGGCAGAGGCTGAGGCAGAGGCAGAGGCAGTGGCACAAACCAACCCAATGAGTGTCTCTTTATATTATTTTTATAAAGCCAAAGCGATAAGCGACTGACAGCAGCTAAAGACTGGAGGGAGGGGTGACGAGAAAGGGGTATTGAGGAGTGGTGGAGTGGGGGGGGGGGCTGAGTGTAGGGAACCGGGTTGACTTTTGTTTTTTTTATATGTGGCACAGTAATTAAAATCATTGGAGGTATGGGGACAGAGACAGCACCAGGGACAGAGACAGAGAGAGGTTCGCAACGGAGGTGGAGTGGCATGAGGCAGCTACAACTGGCGACAATAATCGCGGCGACAACAGCAAAGCGAGAGAAACAACATGCGATTAAATTTAAATGACAGTTGACAGTTTCATCAGGCGAGTGCAGAAGACTGAACGTGAACACACATTGCTATATAAATATATATATATATTTAAATGTATATATATATATATACTGTAGATATAGATATGTGTATGCGGACCGAGAGCAGGATACTTGCCAGGTGAGCAGCAGGTGAAATGTCATGTCGGGGTTTGCCTTTCGAGCAGCTGCTGGAAATTGTCAAGCAGATTAAAATGCTCCATGGATCGGGATGTGAGCAGTAGAATGTGGGATGTGGAATACAGGATGTAGGATATGCGCTGCTGCTGCTGCCGGGAGAATTGTTAATAAACTTGACACTGGACTGGGCAACATTTCGCTATGGATTCCAGAAAGAGAAACCGACAGCTTTTCATTTAGCTGAATTCTAATTGTGTTTGACAATTTGAACATTAGTTGAATAACATTTAAATTGTTATCCGTTAAAGAACTTTTTATTTAATGGATATATAAAAAAAGGCATTTTTAACAATCAATATATTAATAATATATATTTAATATATTTTAGTCGGACTACTTGTACCATATATTTTCGATTGTCTTTTTTAATTGATGAATTGTTTGCGGATACGAATATTTGTATAATTTAATATGATTAAAAGATGTTTAATATTGTTTATCAATCAATTAATAATTATAGACATTAATAATTTTTAATGAAATGCCACAAAACAAAAGTCATATAAATAAGTCAATTAAATTAACTATTTAATATTGTGATAAATTTTATAAATATATAAACATAAATAAATTAATAACCAAAATAAAATATATATTTCATAATTAAATAAATGTATAATAAATAACAATAATAACCAATAAATATTCCCATTCTTTTCATTATTCATTTAATATGTATTCAATAACTATTCCAATGAATTCTCTTTTTAATCGAATCATCTTTAAAATACAATTTTTTTTTTCTGTCTAATTGGACTTAAATTCACTCACATTTGCATGTGTGCAGATTGTGTAGAAAAGCGTGGCTTAATTTGTTGCAAGACTCTCGGTGGAGTGCTTGTAGTGCCTATTATCAAGTCACCTTCTTTGGCCTTAGCCTTACGCGACACTATTTGACGACACGTTCTTTCCACAGTGCCATATGTTGCATGCTACCATCGCACCGCAAATGTTCGTAACCGCCACTCTCAGTTGACAAGGACAACCCGGCATAGTTGCATTTTGAACTTTGGCAGCCATTTTACGAGTGTGCCTCAATCTCACTCTCTGCTGTGTGTGTATGTGTATGTGTGTGTGTGCTTGTGTCCTTGTTACTACATGCAAATTGAAATTGTTTGCATTGTCTATGCCTGCCCCCAAGTTCCTAACCTCGCCAACAGCTGCGACTCGAATTGTTGTTGTTACTGTCGACACGTAATATAAATTCTCAACAAATTTTCGGCATGTCTGTGCCCAACTCTCTTTCCGACCCACCGACCCGCCCCGACCCGAACTGAACCCCCCTCAATATTCATGTCTCATGGGTTTGTGTTTAATTTTCAAATATTTGCTGCAAATAATCGCAAATGCGTTGACAACAACACTTAGCTAAAGTACACAACAACGTCAACAGCATTGCCACAACCGCATCAGCTCCCCTCTCTTCCTTCTCCCACCATCTCTCCATCCTCATTTTCACACACACACACACACACACACACACACACATACTATAACTGACACGCCCCCAGACCGCATTGCCAACTTTTACTAAATAAAATGTGCCACAAAATGACATTTAATTGTTTTAAAGTTTTATTTTTTTTTTATGTGGCAAAAAGTGCGGGCTCTGTGTGGCGAGTGGGGCAAGGGAGAGTCAATGCTAATGACACTTGTCGCGTGTGCAGATTTCATGTTGTTGTTGTTGTTGTTTGTGTTGTTGCTGGTGTTGCTGTTGCTGTTGATGTTGATGTTGCCTCCATTTTCCATTTCTGCACATTTCCATATTTAATTGCGCATCTTGATAAAGCATGCCTCACTTTTGCCCCACACCCGCACCCGCACCCTTCCCCCTACAACTCTCAACAATAGTTGTTGCAGTCTTTGCCTTTGTTATTTATTAGCTGATGTTGTTGTTGTTGCTGCTGCTGCGGCTGCTGTTGACCTCAATTTTTATTGCCTGCCACGTTTTTAATGTCGCGTGTCGCAATTTCTGGTTTTTCATTTATTTGTTGCTTCTGTTTTTTGTCACTTGTGCAACAGTTTGTTGAACTTTCGATTGGGCCAAGTGCTTTTTAGAACTGACAACGTAACGCAATCACAAAAGTGGCCTTAATTAAGTGGCCAAGTTACGTAAAAATCTGAATTTTCCACTCAGCTTATGCGATTGCAGAAATTTTCTCAGCTCAACTGATATGTTTAGCATATGAATAGCAACAAATTTGCCAAAAGTATTGAATTATTTATAAATTGTAGAGTGCTTTTATAAATTTTAAATTTGATTTGAATTTCAATTTAGTTAATCTGATTTTGTTCTATGTATTTAAATTGTTTTTACATCGATTTATTTATTATTTACGATTCTTTGCTAAAGTCTCAATTAAACTTCATTCGCTACAAACGAATTGAAAATATTTGATAAAATGTTCATTAATTTAGTATTTGTCGATTTCCTGTTAAAGTTACTTTTTCCAATTTGTAGATATCTCAAATTACTTTAATGGCAATTTCATTCAACTTTAATGGTTGATTCTCACAAATAAATTTTAAAAATATTCGTTCATTGTTTGTCAGTTTCAGTGAGTGCTATTCATGCTATTCATTCATTCAATTGTTATCTTTTGACATCTGTCATTCTGCACTCCATTCCCACTTTGGTGATGAAACCACAACATTTGATTTCTGTTCGTATCATATCAAAAGGCAAACACTCACACTGCCACTCACACACACTCGCAGAATGCACTCACAACACTCACAATGGCAAAAAGGCTGCTTAGACATGCATAAATTACGCGTGACTGGATTCGAAGCGAGGCAACTCATGCTCACATACTGTCCTGCAATGTACAGCCCCTCCCCCCCCCCTCCCCGACAGTCACACACACACATGTGTAAATACATACGCACGCATTCCCGTCATTTTTCTCGCAATTTTCATTTGTTTTTTTTTTTGCTTTTTCGACAGTTGTGCGCAAATTTAAAAGCGAACCCCAGCTCCATTTTCAACATTCTGTTTAAATTACGCGTCACCCAACTCAGCTAGGAAGAGAGAGCCTCAGAGAGATAGAGAAAAAGAGAGAGAGAGAGAGAGAAAGATGTGTTTAGGCTTTTCAACTAACCGCAGGCATTCAGCGTAGCGTATGCTTGACAGCAAGTGTGCCGTCCTCTGTGTCCCAATGTCCTTTTAACCAGTTCCCAAGCCCGTTGCCCTCTGACCTCAGTCCACCCCCCCACATAGTCATAATGTGAGGTGCCAAAGTAATTAGTGCTGCACTGAGCACTCTTACATTCCCATATTGTAGCTCGTGCTTATACAATTGTCAACCCCAACCCACGCTTAACCCACTTCACCTCCTCTCTCTCCTTCACCCATCCGACGGTTAGTTTTATGTTGCATGCTAAGGGTTAAGCGTTACTTGTTTACTCAGATCTAAAGAGCCGGAGAGAGTGTATTACAACTGACAAGCTTTACTAATCTTGTTCTTATAATTATTATTCTGCAATTATTTTTTATTTAAGCATTTATTTTACAAACAATTTAATAGTAATTATAAGAAATACACACAATTTAATTGCTGTTCAGCAATTAATTAGTTAAATACTAATTTAAAAAATATAGCATTACAAAATGTTATAAGTTCAACTTAAAATATTAAATAATAATTTAAGATTTGATTAAGAATTTCACCTTCAAAAAGTATTAATGGGTATTTGATATTCGATCAGCCCGATTAAAATATGTTTAGTTTCTATACTAAGCCGATGCCCTTGCCTCCTTCCCCCTAGTACAAACGTTGCCAACTGGCACAAGACAAACCGAGAGTGCGACGGAAATGAGTTTCGTGTATTTCACTTTCCATTTTCCGCACACCGTTTGCGTTGTCGCAACGCTTTTCTACGCCTACCTGTCTGCCTGCCACGCAATAAAAAAAGGATTCAAATTTATGAAATTGCGGAACTTGCGTTTTGGCAAAGGAATAGATTCCTTGTCAAGGAATAATACGTGTTCGTGGTTAAGGTTAAGGGTTTTTTCTCTTTTTTTTTTGCATGTGTTGGAGTTATAAATAACGGAATTTTCGGTGCCTGGCAGCACCCGTGGGAATATCAGAGAGTTGGCCTTAGACATAAATCATAGGGTATGTGAGCCATTAGTGTAATTAAAAGAGGAAGTCCCTGCTTCAAGTTGAGTCTTAGTGCTAAAAAAAAAAAAAAGCAATAAAGGATAATGTGGGACAACGTTGCTGGTTTTAATTTCCTTTTTTCATGCTTGCCCTTTTTTGTTGTTTTAATTTTTACCTGCAGCTAAGCAAACAATAATAAGACAATAAATCCCTTCAAAGCGTCGATTTAACACGCATCTCTGCGGTTTCTTACGTGGGGCCCATTAAACCCCAAGCCCCAATTCCCAACCCCATTTCCCTCTCACTCCCAATCCCCTTGCTCACTTCCGATCCAAAAATGTCGCGTGCTGAGTTTACAAAGCTCAATTATCTAACGTAAAAGTTCACAGGTTGAGGGACAGAGAGAGAGAGAGAGAGAAAGAGAGACAGAGAGAGATAGCCTTGTAAAATTACAAAAATGTTCATTTCAGGAAATTTAATTTAATGGAATTGCTCTATAGACGTGCAGGGGTTTCTGGGGATGTAACTGGCCAGTTGCAAGTGCCTAGGCAAATGTTGTCAAATGTCAAATGAGGGAAATTTGGTCATAAGATTTGCCTGAAATATTTTACTTCATTATGCCGAAGAGGAAACTACAGCTTATAGACACAGGGAATTGGGTAATAAGCTTTACTCCATTGGACTGGGTTAGAAAACTGTTAATTAAAGTGCGAAACTTAAAATTGAAGTGCCAACAAATCGTATAAGTTGAATTGAACTTATCAGAAATGCAATTTTGGTGTGCTCTGCAGTACAAACATCAGCAAATAGACTAGAAGAGGGGGGAGCTCGGAGCTTAACGCTGCTCAAGCCACCACAGTCAACATCGGCGGCGTCAAGACCCAGGAGAACAGGAGAACAACTCGCGAGCAACTGGGGAACTGCACAGCAGAGCCAAACTGGGTAAACTCTCTACTCTCTCCCCTCACTGTTCCCCCCTCCTGACTACGAAAAACTTTTCTGTTGAGCTTGGCTGGCCTGAGTTTTGCCTATATTTAGCTTGGCGGCTTGTCATCGTCCCAAGTTGCTGAGTTGCTTAAAACAAAAGGATCAAATTTGGTTTATCCATTCTTAGTTTCTTATATTTCTTTTTGTGGCGAACGATGGCGAATAAAACATGTTAAAACGCTGTATGCGAGTGAGCTCGACTACGAAATACCCTCTGTACTCAGTCGTAAAATATATTCTATTTGATTTCATTCTCTAGTTCGTTTTCATCAAATTTCTGCAGCTTATTAATAATAAGTCAAGATATATTAAATATTGATAAGGTTTAAATTATTAGTCTTATTGGTACTACAAAACGATATGTATCGATATTGGCGATAAAGACGTAGTTATCGTTATAATGAAATAGACTTGATTTTTTCGAGATAAACCAGAAGGCATATTCCAAATTTAAAACCTATTTCTTTTAGTCTCCCATAAAACCATTAAACCCACTTGTAGGCACTTTTAATGGGCTCAGGGGATAAGCAAAATTCAAATTAAGTATTATTTAATATGTATTAAAGCAAAATATGCGCACACATTTCGCAAAATGTATGGAAAATAAATTAGAAAAGTTGCGGTTTACGTTTTGCACGAAATAATACTAAGAAACCACCAATGGCCGCAAGTGCTGACAAACTTTATCCAACCCCCATCTGCAATATCTATAGAAAATTTATGACTACATCCGCTATCTCCCTCTCTCTCTCTCTATATCTCTCTGTCTCTCTCGCCCTCTGTCTCACTCGCTTGCCGATTGTATACATTCAATTAAAAGTTGCTAAGGCAACATTTGCTTAGCATTTAGCATCAATACAGATGTTTTTTTTTCTTTTCTTTTGGCTTGGTATCTTGAGAGTGGCAGTAAGATAAATCAAGGTTTATTTTAGAAGCGTCAAGAGCATAAAACCCAAAATAAAACATAAATAAAAACAAATATTTCAAGCATTTTGATTTTTTTACGCAGTGTGATTGGCATTTTTCGCATCTTGCATTCGTAATGAGAAAAAAGGTTAAGGTTTCAATTGCCGAGTGCTCCACAAGTTTGTTAAGTCAGTGGGCCAAGTGCTATTTTATTTCTTCGGATTCGTTTTTTTTCGTCTATTTGTTCGACTGATTGAAAGACAAACACGATTTGGGTTTTGGTTTTATTTTAGGCTTGTTCCTGGCACTTTTTTAATTGAAAAGGTCAACCCAGCGGACAGTTATTGAATCGACTCGAACGGCCTGACCTGAACGGACTTGACCTGACTTGACTAGTATTTTTGTTTGGTGAATCCCCGAGAGATTTGATTTGGCTTGTGTATTGACTAAAGTTAATCAAGCTCAACAAAGCCACCACAACATAAGCAAACGCTCTAATCAAGCGAAAAAGGGATTCCCAAACAACAAATCTAATGCTAAATGAGATTCGAGATGATTAGATCGAAAGGGAACTTAATATAATATATATAGCCATAGAAAGAACCAGCGTACGGGCCTTACTAACTTAGCATGGTCACACTGGCAACTGCCGTTCACTTAAACTTAACATAAACAGTTAAACATTGACTGTCAACTGAAAAGGAAGGCAAAGAATAAAAACTAAAATAATTCTTAATTCTTTTGAACTTGAATTATTATTTTAAGTTAATGTTGCTTGCTTTTGTTGTTTATGCTAATTCCGTTTGCCATCAATTAAAAGTTTATTTCGCTGCATTTCTTCAGCAAACGCTTTCTGCAAATTATCAAGTTGTGTCTTCAAGTCTTCTTCTCCCCTCAATTGCTCTATTTGTCTTGGGCGATGCGATGCGATGCGAGAAGTTGTTGTTAAGAAAACATTGTAACAAACTACAGACAAAGTTGGCAACAAAAGGCACTCGCTTAATTATACACACCATTAATAACTAAAACCAATTTGTATTCTATGTGCAACAAGAGGAAACGTGGCAGAAGCCACAGCCAAAGCTAGCAGCTAGAAATTTAGTAATGCACTCAATGTCTCAACTCTCCACTCTACACTCTCCACGGGGAAACTTTGCAAAGACTGCGATGACGATGATGACGACAGTGACTTCAGCTGCGGGCACGCCCGAAAACTCACACACGCCCACACACATGCACACACACACAAACATGCAGTGCACATAAATCAACGCATGCAGAAACAATAAAAGCGGTACAAGCGGAAGCAGCGGCAGCGCAGCGACAGCAGAACAAAACGCAATTTGTGCAGACAGAGGCTTTCATGTGTGCAATTTTTTGAAAGCAGTAGAGAAGGAGAGAGCGGAAGGAAACTGGCTACAATAACTGCCCAACAACAATAACAAGCAATAACAAGAGAGAGAAAGCGGGAGATAGACAGAATCGAGGAGTGGGAGAGAGAGAAAGAGAGGCAACAGCAAAAAGCACTGTTGCAAATAAGCAATATTGATGACTTTAATGCGCGTTGGGCCGCCAGGTGGCGCTTTGGGCAGCAGCAGAACTTCGAGCAGACAAAGCAGCAGCAAGACAACAACGACATAAAAACAATGCCATTGAAAAAAGGGCTGGCAAAATGTGCAGCTAACGAGTTAGTGCAAAACAACAACAAGCAACTCAGTACCTCCCCTCTCCGCGCTCACTCCTTGTCTTTGTCTATGTGTCTGTCTCTGTCTCACTCGTAGTCAATCAGTCGTCTCCCACTTTAAGCAGCTTTGGTTCCTAACGGCAGGCAAACTTAACGGGCTGCAAGCCCTTGCATCGGTTTCGGTTTTGGTTTTGGTTTTTGGGGTTTCTTGCGTAGCATTTTGTGCTTTTTTTTTTGCTGTGCATCATTAAATGGTTTGCTCTTTCTGTCTTTGTCCCTCTCTCGCTTTGCTGCTAGTTATGCTTTTTGTAGCCTTAAGTGTGGCCAACCTCGAAGGCAGTTGCAATCTCATTACGAGTCTCGAGTCGAGTCTCGGGTTTTGTGAGTTTTACTGGCGCCGCTTTTGCAGGATTTCCCTTTTACCCTTTTACACAACTCGTTGCATGTAATTAGCATTTGTAGTGCTTTTGTTGATGTTGCTGTGGCTCTTTGGCATTGTCTTGTTGCCAGTGCAACATTCGAGCGCACATTCTTAGCACATTTTGTGTATTTTATTCTTGTTTGTTTTTTTTCTTTCGCTTTCCTGCATGTTTAATGAGTCGCCAATTCTTAAACTTTATATCTGAGTTAGGAATCGAAAACTTTTACCTTCTATTGGTCTGATTGGGTTTTTACATTCGAATTTTCCCAACCCATTAGGCAAATTCTCGACTATTTTGTATTTAAATACCCCAGCAAGCTTAAAAATAATTGTATTTTTTACTTGTAATTTAATTTCTATCATAATTAAATCTTTTTTTTATTTTGTATTTTTGTTTTTCGTGTCAACTAACTAACAGCTTAACAGCGAAATTTCTCTCATCTTAACTTAAATAAACCCAATTTTATTTTCAATTTAATCCACTTCACAATAAATAAGCAACAACTTTTTCATTAACCGGATTTTCTCCCTCAACTAACCTCACAAATGCACTCAAAGCTTAACTTTTGTTAAGCTTGCACTTTCAACTTTGCCACAAGTCTGCTTCTTGAACTCCGTTTGTCTTTTATCTCTTGTTGAAACTATTTTTAGTTGAACCCAATTGCAACCTCCAATTTATCTATCCACCTATTCATTGCCTATCAAAACGCACTTAACACAATTGCGAGCCAAAAGTTCGCAGCGCATAACTGCCATAAAAGTAAGTCAGTAACTCAATTCTTCCCCTTTCCCTTTTTCCCGTTTTTCGTTTCCCTTATTCACACTTTCTCAGCTCAACAGGTGCTCTTTGGTCTATGCTGTCGATAGTTTTGTCTGACAACTTTTTGGCTCATTTGCGTAAAAGTAAATGGCAGCTGACGAAAAGAGAGTGGGGCGAGTGGACAACATAAATACAGTTAGTTTCAGAAATTTGTTGGCTTGCTTTTGTGCCCGGAGAGGGGGGGCTGAAAACTTTTCTGTCACAATTAGTGAAAATGTGTTCATAGAACGCAATCTAATGACAAGTCTTTGACACTAAGTCTCAACTGGCAGCTGAAGGCAACAATTGGTACTTAACACATTGTATCAAACTTCACTTCCCCTCCCCTTAAAGTCTATCAAGTCCAGAGAGCAGTTTGTCTGGGCCGCATTGCAGTCAATGTCTGCTCGCATTGATATGTGTCACAGATTATGATAATCTCGCACAAGGGGTTAGTTCAATAAGATTATAAAATACAATGTAAAAAAAATATTTAAAGAAGAGTTATTCTCGGCACTTAACGGTTTCATTATTCTCCATTCTGTTGTTATAAATTTTCCAGTAAGTTCTAATGTGTACAAACTAATTTGTACAGCTATGCTAAATAGCGCAAAACTGATGATTTTACATTATTTATACTTAAAAAATTTGTTTACCAATTGTTTTCCTATATTGGTGTTAATATTGCGTTTTAATATTCGTGTTAATTTTGCTTTAGTCATCAGTTATATTCGATAACCTCATAAAGAGCACACGCCCCAAAATAATATTTAACCTAACAGGCCACAGCACAATACAAATTTAAAATTTACTAAGATTGGAAGACAGCAAAGTTTGTGGCACAGAATATCTACACACATCTATCTATAAATCTACATCTTGGCACAGATAAAGTGTATTAAGCAGTAGGTAAAAAGGGTGCGAACTGCTTTATTTCGACCTCATTTGTCTTGGGATATTCTTGTTGGGTCCCCTGTTCACATTAAGGTTTTTATTAAACCAATTTTCTGAGAATTATAATTTGGGTGCTAGTGCAACCCATATATAATTATGAATTTTTAACCGAGATTTTAGATTAGTTTCAATTATGCGAGTGGGACAATGGTCTTTAATTTTTTTAATCGATTCACAGAAAGACCCTAAATCAAAGGTCAACATTTATTCCAGTTTTTAATTGTTGCATATTTTTTATTTGGTGTAAATCTGATATATTTGGTGTAAGATATGTTTACAAAACAAAAATCCATTTATTAACAAATTAAATTTTGGAAAAATACAAAAACACAATATTATTGAACTAAATACTACGAACTTATTGAGCAGCCCTCCGTAGAATGATGTGCATTTGTGCGTCTGTGTATGTGTATATATATATATATATATATATATATATATATGTAGATGTCATTGTCATAGTCTGCGTTCAGCCAATTGGCAATGATTAATAATCAAAATGTCAACGCTGTCAGTTGTAAAGTCACTCGACAGTTTAATCAATTTGTGTGCGTATTTGTGTGTGTGTGCGTATGTGTATGTGTGTGTGTGTGTGTTGTTCTCTTAAGTGGTGAACCTCAATAAAATTTGCATGCCGGCTTCGATTGTGAATGACGAACTGAGGGTGCAGACTGCGCAATAAACTAGTGGATTGATCAGACAAATTAAAAAGTCGCATTTATTAAGAAGTTTCATTTCTTGGATACAAGTCATTTCAAGTGGAAACTCAAGCTCAGTAAATTAAAGCCCACTTGGCAGAGGAGAAAACATTGCCAATATGTGAAGAATGGGAATGGGACGGAGAGTGCGACAGCTGTGTGTTGTTCTAGGCAGCTATGGAAATAAAAGCAACACTGAGAAGCATCATATGCTGCCAGCCATGTGCTGACTACGCACCCTGCCTGTATTTTACCAAGAAGCACAAACAACAAGCTAAATAAACAAAAATTATGACAAGCGGCAGAAAAAAAAATAATAAAAATCCTCAAGAAAAATGTCAGAGACCACAATTGGAACGCGGACGGGGGACAGGGCACAGGGACGGAATTCATTGTTGGTATTGTGTGGGCGCCTTGGGAGTCGAGAGTCCCCCAGCCATGGAGTGGGATGTGAATGTAAGCAACTACTAATAAACAGTGCCCATATGTGCAAGGGGGCAAGTATTAGACATAAAAATGCCAAGACATAAAGCCAACTACACATTGCCTCAACTGGCTTCAGACTTATACTTTAAACACATAAATACGGGGGCTTTATGTGACTGGGAAAGGTGTGGCGGTGTCTGGGGAATCTGGGGAGACTATCAGCTACTGACAGCCATATGGTGTTGCTTGATAAATGGACGACAATTGTGCAGGTAAGCATATAGTTGACATAAACTGTATCCACATAAAGGCGATCTGAAAATGCATTCCACAATTTGTGGAGCTTAACATATAGTAAAGTAAAATAATTATGAATTAATGTGAAATTTTAATCTTTATGAATTTTAAAAAATCTCTATACTTTGGCCCCAGCTTTGTTTGCTTGGAATGAACATATCTAAAATGGTGCCTTTCTAAAATCCACGATTTTGATTTCATAATTTTATCGATTTATTTTTAAAACTTAACAATATATGTTTTACTTACTGGTTTTCTATTCTTAGTTAGTTATTGCAGTTCTACTATTTAAAAATATTTTCTATTATTATTGTTATGCATATTGGAAAATGAATAAATATTTGCTGCTTAATTAAAAATATATATATCAATTTAACAATTTATTTTCCGCATATTTACAAATTGCTTAAAAAACAAGTTTCTAGTCTTTTTGTCCTTCTGTTTTTATTTTCTATTTTTATTCTAATATTAAGCAATTAAGTTTAGATTGATTTTCTTCACTTCATGTCGATTATATTTAAAGCTTCAAGTGCTGTTATTGTCGTTCATTGACTTTGAAATGACCATTATCCCATTGTATCATCTTCATTCGCTCTCGGCATTGTCATATCAAACGACCTCTTGAGGCATTCCCATGGCTTTGCCCCCAGCCACAGGGCTATTAACAATTTCATTATGCGCCGTTTCTTTGTAAATGTTCTTTGGGGCGTTTCTTTGGCTACTTCAGTTGAGTGCTCGCTTCACTCTAGCTAAACTAATCCCTTTTAATAACCAATAATTTATTTTAAATCAAACTTTAAACTTGGCCGCCCAGCAACGCAGCGCATAAAAAATTAAGCAAACGAAAAAAAACGAAAAAATTTTTGACCATTAAAAAGGAGCAAAAGGAATCTTTTTGACCAGGTCTTGCAGTGACGTTGTCATGCATAAAAATTAGAGTAGCAGCTGAGAGGCGTGGCCGAGATTCACTTGAGATTTATTGCCCCAAGATCGAGGAGGAGGAGGAGAGCCCATTTGTATGCATATATGCAGAAGAGCACTTTTGTATGCATGAAGGTCGTGCCGAAATCAAACAACCCACCCGACGACACCTCACTTGAATCAATTGCCTTGCAATTCCGCACTTGCGATCACTTTTATAATTTTTCCCCCCTGGTCTTAATTAATTTCTCAGTTCTCCATTGTGGAGCAGACAAGCACAGCAGCTAGGTACAGATCCAAAAGGGTTACAGCTCATTATTTTGTGCCAGGTTTCCATCGCTTTATGCAGCTGCTTCTAGCTCCCCTACATACCTATATGTATATGTATAAATATATATATGTATATCTATATATATATAGCAAACACTTGCAGCCGGGCAACCTGCAATTGCTTTGATTGCCCACAACACGCCGCCAAGAAATGGACAGCAACTTCAGCAGCAAAAACGGTGGGCGTACTTCCGACGACCAGGAGAACCGGGAGGAAAAGTCAGCCAGTGCAGGCGACAGTGGCGTCAATCGCTGGCAGATTGCCAGGAAAGAACCTGTAGCTCTAATAAATATTTCAATCTCGTCTTGATTTCTATATATATACATCTTTATAGATACGACTAAAACCGACTTTCTTCTATTTCATATTTTACTTTGCTTATTGCTAATCAATAAATATTTTGCATTTTTGGGTTTATTCTAAGTTTTTTAAATCCTTACAATAAATCTTGCAGCACTTTATTTTTTTTTGTTAATTCCTTATTTTTTATTTAGTTTAAAACTTTTTTGTACTCATAAAGAAGTAAATCATTTATCAAAATAAATGTTGCAACAACTGATTTTTATAAGGCACTCAATTTGAGTTACCACTGTTATCATAAATGCTGTTCAGCTCTGCTGTTACCAATCGCTTAAGTTGTAAGCCCCCTTTTGAAACTACTTCACTGTCACTATCAACCACTTTGAGCCATGTTTGGTCAGGCTTTTTCCACCTCTCATTCTGCTTCCATGCTGTCGGGCGAGTAGTCGCTGCACGTTTAGTTGCTTGTGCCGTCTTTGTCTCTGTCTTGGCCAGTGTCTTGGCCATCTTTGTCTTTGTGTCTGGTGTTCGCGTTCGCCTTGGCATCTGAAAAATGTCGCTGGTTGACTTGCTTTAAGTATAGTTTGCTTTGGCTTTGATTGTCCACTTGTACAGTCGCCCACTGGGGTTTATTGCAGTTGCAGCAGAGCCTCCTGCTGACCACAAGATGATGATGACAATTATTGCTACTGCTAGCTGCTTGCAACCTGCCCTTACCTCCATCTCATGCCGCCACCACATACCCCCGCCACTCTCTGCGCTTTTCTATTCATTGAAAGAGCTTTTGCTGCTGCTGCTGCTTGATGTCGCATTGTTATCGGGGCGGCTTTTACTTGCGTCTGGAGTCACTTTTCTTCATCAGGATGGGACTGTCTGAAGTTTTTATGAGTTTTCATTTGCACTAGACGACGATGACAGGCAACCGCAGACCAACTGCCACTTGCAACAGCCACCACCGAAACCACTGCAGCTACAAACTATTATTATTTTTATTTTGAGCAACGTGCAACAATGGCGCGACAATTATTCTCTGGACTCTGGATTGTGGAATGACTTTGTGGTTAGTCTTCTATCTTCAATCTTATATCTGCTGTCTTCTGCCTTTGTCTACCGACTCCTCATCTGCTATCTCCAATCCCCTGCCCCCGTCTGCGTTCCATTTCGTTTTCGCTGGCAAATGCGGCGCATCAACTTGGCGAAACGTGACAAGCAATTAATTAAAAAATTAAAGCTAAAAAAAAGTGGGAAGAGAAGGCAGCTAAAAGCTTATTCGATTCGACGGGTTTGAGGGAGATGGAAAATGTCGACAACTCGTTTAGTGTTAGCCCCCAAAAACGGATCCCAGCTCAATCCTAATGCCAATGTTCATGCTTTATGACCAACTACTGGCCACAAAATTTGTGTGGCCATAAAACTAGCGTTGCCAATGATAATAATTGTCCAATGATGCACATGGGAAAAGGACAAACGTTATTTTTCCAGTTAACCAACTGCTGTTTTTGTTGCTCGTGCTGGTGTTGCCATTAGGCGGCTATTAGGCCATAACCATATATGTTTGCGAGACGCTCATCTATCGATCATAAAACCCAGTCAGAGTGGATGTGAGGGACAACTTATCCTCCGACTTTACAAGCAGCCAGCTGCTGGCAAATGACAGATGACATTTCGAGTGCTCAACTGGATACAATGTTGTTGTTGTTGTTGTTGTAACTAATTTTTGTTGATGGATAAAAACAAAACATGGCCAAAAGGCGCACACTTAACATTCGCAGAGAGCTACTGCAGATTTATGTACTGCTACCACTGTGGGAGCCACAAGCATATCGGGTGGACAGCCAGGGAAATCCATGGAACTCGTCGCCGACTCGTCGCCGAGTTATGAGCGGCTCATTACCAGACCAGACCAGCGCTCGAGTGATGTAAGCTTATGCAAAAAGATGAAAGATGCCATAGCTGGATAGACAAAAAAGTAAGAAAAACAGATAGCATTGAGTCCAAAAACAAATTCCAATGAAATGGAACCAGGAGAGCCAGGAGAGTCAGCAGCCAGGAGAAGGTGAAGTTGAGTAGAGGAGCTCGCACATATTTGGGCATTATGGCCAAAAAGTCGGGCCTGAGTCGTGGCTAAGGCACGAGTGTAGCACACAGCCATAATGGATGCATATACAAGACAACAACAACAACAATGAAACGTTGACAACATGGCTCAAATGTCAGGCGATGGTCAACTGCTGTTCACAGCGTCGTCGTCCATCTTGTTGTTGTTGTTGTTGTTGTTCCTCATATATTGTTGCTATGGCCATTGGGTTTTACCATGCATATGTGGGTGCCTGACTCGATGTTGTCGCTGCTTGTAGTTTACATGTGTATCCCACTCCTCCTCCTCCTCGTCAGCCTTAGCCTCAGCCCAGTCCACAGTTATAGCTGGCATTCCGGCTGAATTCGCTTCCGCCTGCCAAACGTAACATTTTGGGCAAGCTTTTGTCTTTGGGTTAGGGCCTCCCGTTGACTGATCCGACTGAGCTTCCACTCTGCCATTGCTGATGTGTGCATTTTCAGCATGCCAGGTAGTACACAGTACAAAATTTGCATGATTGCCCAGAGAGGCATGCTGGGAAAAAATGCATGTCCTGAGTCATAAGTCATCGCCCAAACTAAGATTGGATTGGAGACTTATGAATAGATTACGCAGCTTGACATTGTTGTTGTCGTTGAATGTGGCAAAGTAATGTTTAAGTTATACATGTGGTGTTTTTAATTGGCATAACTAGCAAAATAACATCAAGTTAAATTGGCAAAACGAATTTGAATTAAAATATAACAATTGGTAAACAATTTAAGCTGCTTAACTATAATTAAAACTTTTCTCATGGACATAATAATTTGAATTTCTTGTAGACATTTTGTTAAGCTTTAAGACACTTGCTCAAAATATTACAAAATATATATATATTTACTTTTAAATTATGTTTATATTGCTTGTTATGTAATTAAAATAAAATATTTGTATATTTTGGTTAACTTCTCAAAATTAAAAAATCATCTGTATATACAAGTTTATAAGTGATAACGAAATAATAAAAAATATAACCATTAAAGCAATATAATAATTGGTATTATTGTAACTAAGTTACTTTTGATATTCCAATTAAAAAAGCCGAGATTTAATCATAAGTCATAAGCAGAGAGCAGTACAAATATCAAATATTGCGGCTAACTTCTATCAATATTTGAAGTCAACACAAAACTGCACAGAAAAAATGATAAAATTGAGACACCAGCTTGCCCCAAAGTTGCAAGAAAGTTCCGTGGCAACAGCAATGAAAAACTACACAAAAGTCAGCGTCGGCGAAGAATGATGGACAAGTGCAGATACTGTGCCTAGAATAGACCTATTCATGCCTGGGCGTGGAGGTGGGTAACAGCTTGGGACGTGGAATGCTAACAACAAAAGAGAAGCCAAGTCAAAGCCAAAGCCAAATGGAAGGCTTGGCAAAATTGTTCACACCGAAAAAGAAAAGCGAGTTTGCAACGCGATTCTGTTTTTGCTTTTAACGCTTTTATGGCTGATGTCTGCGTGAGTTGTACAACAATTTGTTATCTGAGCATTTGTATCTAAACGTTGCATTTAACGGTACACAGCAAAAGCACACACACACACACACAGTTGCAACATGCCGTGGCACGCACTAGCCTAAGTATCGGAGTTATTGTTGTTGTTGTTGCACAAGTGCTGCCAAAAACATATTGCAGTCAACACTTTGCCAAAAACTTTTGGCATTTCATGAATTTACGGCTCTGCATCAGCATCCACATCAGCATCAGCATTTGCGGGGCAACAAAAATTTCTCTCAATTGAAAATCAGCAACAAGCAACCCAAAACTTCTGGCAAGTTGTTAAGTTGGATGCATCTGCATATACTCGAAACTCAAACTCAAACTCAAACTCGAAACCCAAACTCGAACTCAAACCTGGTGTGTCAGAGATTGCTGCTGCTGCTCCGGCTGGTGTCCTTTGGCAGCTTGTATGACAAGTACAAACAAGTTGCCAGCTGGGCATCAGTGGATGTTTCGCATTGCCTTATCTATGTGTGTAGAAGTTGAAAAGGGTTACACACCTTTGCTCAGCTGCCTCTCGTTGTGGCACGACTGGAGGGCATTCATTAAAAATGATTTATGTGCGTTGTCAATTTCAAAAATTATTTATAAGTTTTTATAGTTTATTTATTAATGTTAATTTATGTATGCTTAACTTGCCACACCGGCCACGCATGTTACTTAGTATCTGTGTGTATTTGTGTATATCTATATATATCTTTGTATCTTAGCTGATATTTTCACACAACAGCCACACACAAGTTGCCCAAGTTGATTTACAGCAATTCTCCTACTCCAGATATAAGTAAACACAGTTTAATTGGCCCCGCCTTGAATTGCCACATGCCTCATGTGTCTGCTACAGTCTCCATTTGCAGTAATATGAAACGCACTTTCAAAATGCAAAAATTATGATTTATTGGGCTGAATTGTGCGGATTTGTGGTTAATACCAAAGTGGATTGGCCTTACAATTGCCACAAACTACACAGTTTGCTTGTAGGCGAAATAAACTAGCATTTTTTTCATGAAGTTTCCACGTATAATTTTAATGTTGTTTATGGGCCTCAAATGAGTTGTTAACCTGCTCAAATTATTTTTACTCCTAACTTGGCCTAAGTTCAAAGCAACACCACTTTGGGTAGTCTGTAACTCTACTCAGTCTTGGACATTTATGGGTCCACTAACCTCAATTTGTCACAACCTAATCCCACTTTAATGATCCGCATGTGTATAAACTTTAAGTTTTGATAATATTTTTTCTTTTTTATTTGATGAAGCCCAGATAAGCAACTTGAAATTAAAGCACGTTTCAAAACTCTTAATGGCCAGGTGACAAGCCAAATGTCTAATGGAAGTCAGCTTGCCACAGTTACAGACACAGATACAACAACAACAACAACAAGTTGAGAGCTTGAAAATATGCCATTTATTAATCTCTATTCAAATTTATCACACTCAAAGTCCGGTCGAATAGTTGACTGGCAATAATTATGACTTCTTGGTGTGGCATTCAAGTATTTCTTTCAATTCTTTTTTTTTGTTCTTTTTTTATTCTCTTGATTATACTTATTTGAATTCATACTTCATTTTTTATATTTTTCTTATTTTATATATATACATATATATATATATATATATAATTGTTTTTGTTATCTTTTGCACAAGTCATTGCGATGTGTTGTGTATTGACGCGCCATGGACTGGGCACTTGACTGGCAGCCTCGAGTGGCATTTGGAGAAACCAGTCTCAAGTGCCACAGAATGATCTCAAGTGGCAAGCTGCGGTTAGAGAGAGAGAGCTTGAAAATGGAAAAATTGTGCGTTGAGCAGCCAGAGCATGCCGCTCCGATGGCATTTCAAGCGCCGTGCTTCACATGTTAACCACAGATGAGGCAAGAGTCCATTCGATTCGATTCTCAACTCAAGCCGCATTCAGGGCAAAATGTGTGGCAAAGGAAAATATTTACACTGCCATGGTTTTTGGTTGCTGCCACAAGATTCAACCGGTTTCATTAACAATATCTCGTTAGGTGAGCCTACCTAGGGGCATGCAGGCGGACTGGTCATCTTTTTCCTCAATAACCATAATTAAATACATTTATATTGGACTGGGCTACAATAAGGAACAGATTTACTCGGGTTACCGACTAATGAATACACTCCGAACGCTACACGACATAACCATTAAATCTCAATAAAATATGTTGTCAAGTAAGAGGGTAAAATATCTCTATCTAGAAACGGGGGTATTTAAAGATAAATACTTAAATACACCAACGGTTGTGCTGAAAAGGGATATTATAAGATTGTCATTAAAAATTTAACTCATTAAAGAAAACGACTTATATCAGCCTAAAAATGTTGTTTCAGATAAAGCGACTAAAGACGCTAAAATACCGTAAAACCCTTACAAGGTAATAAAAACACAATTTACATTTGCTATACAAACGTTTGCATTTAGGATATTAAAAGAAATCATTGACAACAAATATTATTAAAAACTGTCAAGACAGAAATTTTACTATATCTGCATTAAAGGGACAGAAATCTTTGAATATTCATGATCGAATATAAATCATTTGTGCAAGAGTATGACAATATAAACATGCAGATGGAAAAACACGAACAGGCGCCTTCCCGGCGGGCCATCAATAAAAAATATAATTCGGTTTTATGGCATTATTACAGAGGTCAGTTAAGCAGCCAAGTGCAACCGAGCAATTGACAAACAGTGCAACTGCAACTGGGTGGCGATTATAAAATGATTTCCATTTGTTGCACATGCGATTTTATTTCATTTCCATAAACCATCAAAGTTGTTGCGATAATCAGCGGGCAGCAGTTATAGCCATTAATTGTCTCTATTTACAATCATTTGAAGAGTTTCAACTCGGTTTGTTTAAGTGGCACAAAGTGCATACTGATGTTAAACTGGTGGTCGATGTAGCAATAAAGCAGCTTACTTGTGGCAAATTAGCCGATGAGGTCAATAAAATCCATTTAAACAACAATATATATATGTGTGTAAATACTTAACTGACATTTGGGTTAATGCCTCTACTTAGGTGTGAAAAGTGTTAACATACCTGTAATGATAAAACAAAATTAAACAATCAGTAATCATAATATATTAAAGACTATTTTTATAAAATTGACAATTTTCAATTTGACTCTGTGTATTCGATAATAGAGTTACACTATTGTGAACATTTTTCTATTGTTTTATGTTGGTTCAAATAAGTAGTTCAACTACTGCCAACTGCATACATTATGTTCTTCAGTTAACCCTTTGACCTGCTAATAACCACACAAGTGCTAAACTCTTCACCACTTGCCTCGGCTTTTCTATGGCATTCTCAACTAATTCTGTGTCGCACAGTGATTTCCCAGAGTGTCTTGCAAATTTCTGCCACATCTTTGCGTAACCGCCAAGATTTGAGTCTAGGTAGCTCGGTGAGCCAAGCACTTTGGGTGTTCGCTTACATGTTTTTGTTTTTCTACTCTGCATTCTAAGTGCCCTATTCTGTACTCTGTTTAAGCCTTCTTCTCCCATCTGCCCGACCCTCTTTTTCCAACGGTCCATGAAAAGTGTGAAAAACATAAAAAGGCCGCGCTCCAAAAATAAGAAGAAACTTTTTTGTTTTGGCTACAGAAACTAACAAAAAAAAACTCTATATTACATGACACGACACAATTTGCAAAGCTCTCTTGTTTGTTGTTTTTGTTGTCGTTGTTCGTTGTTGCTGTTGTCGTCGCTTCGACATGTTTGTCTGTGGCTTGGCTGAGTTTCCGACACTGTCTGCACCGCCGCCAACTCCGAACTCTGCCTCTCCATTTGTGTTACCTGGCCCCAAGCAACTTGGGCCCAGGTAGAATCTAGACAACATCTTTGGCGCTTTGGGCCACTTTGTTTATGCGTGTGAAAATATTTTTGCGCTTTTAGTTGCCGAAACTTTTCATCACATAAAATGCTTAAGTTTTATGTTTTACTTGACTAGAAATAAGAGCAAGCCTAGCAAAGTGGTCGCACTTAAGTTGTTGCCAATTTTCTCAGCTGCAGTGACCTTAACAAAGTTGATTGAAAATTTTGGGGTTTATTGTACAAATTTTAAAGTTTCCCAATTAAACCAAAAAGCTCAATATTTCTACTAACTCAATGTTCTGAAATGAACAAACGGTT
Organism: Drosophila longiperda; assembly: GCA_035042125.1. NCBI lineage: Eukaryota > Metazoa > Arthropoda > Insecta > Diptera > Drosophilidae > Drosophila > Drosophila longiperda. The sequence goes on from JAWNLV010000130.1 coordinate 2,575,292, forward strand.
ATATTTACCAACCAAATTGACATTTGTTGACAATAATAATTATGCAAATGTTTGAAATAAAAATCCATGTTGTGTTTATTAAAAGCCAAATGCAAACAGACCAAATAAATTATCAAAATATTTTGCGCAATATTAAACAAATAAGCGCAGCAATTAAAATTAAAAATAAAATTGAAATTGAAATGGAAATAGTATTGCAATGAGGAAAAACAGCGGTTTCAGATGGGAGGGAATTGAGTTGGGGAACCGTTAGATAAATGCGTATAACTGCCAGTTAATAATTAACATATCGGCAAACTTCAATTAATTGGCAATCAATCATTTTTAATGAAACCAGCGAAGAGCGACTATTCGCTTCGAACTACGAAGACTGGCGACATTATCGACAGCCTTCGATCTGGACGACAACAGCGCACAGGAAAATGGCTGAGGCAAGACTTGAGAGAGAGATGCATAACCAAGTAAGGAAGAAAAAAATAAAGAAATTCTGGTATCGCTGATTGTGTACGAGTTGTGGAAAAACGTGCAACTTCGAATCTGGCCAAGCGATTGACAAGCGGTCTTTGGCCAGGCTAAAAACCCAGTGTGCCTTGCTCTGCGGCTGGCCCTGACTCTGGCTTTGCATCGTCAGAGTGGCAGCAATACCTGGAACTTAGTTTACCCATGGCAAAGTTGCCAGACAGCCAGACAACTCGTTGCCCACAGGCCAACTGACCACTATGTTGCGGGTGCAGCTGTGCGGTTGGCACTTTCAGGGCTGGGCGATTACCGTCCAAGTCGCTTCAATAAGCAACTAAAACTAAGCAGAGCCACAGCCATAAAATGTTCAGGTGTCAATGTCTACTTGTCACTTACAAAATGAAGCGAAAAAAGAGTTTGGCTTATACCGAAATCAGATAAAAAAAACCGTTTGGCATTTTAAAAAGTGTTAAGATCTGATAATAAACAGATTTAAAAAAAAAAAAATATTTTTATTTTAAATATCAGATCAACTAATCAATCCTTGTCAATTACGATATGATGCCCTAAATCTATGTGAAAAATGTATAAAATCCAATTGAAAAGGAAAAATATTCAAGGAAATATTTAATATATTTTTTGTTGATTTATGAATGTTGTTTATGCATCCCTAAGTGTTTTATTAACTGTTAGGCAAAAGTTACATGCTATTAAGTTACTCATTTAGATCAAGCGAAGAGCGCCCACTGTTTGAACATATTTCAAACAAATTTATTTGCGCCTGCAATTTACGAGCTTTCATTTAACTGCAACAGCAGCAGCAACAACAGGAACATGCCTCTAACGGGGCGCATAATTAAAATGTTACAGCAAATGAGGAAGTTGTTGCCGTTGGTGTTGCTGCAGTTGCTGCTTTTGCTGCTGGTGCCACTGTGGAGTGTGGCAGAACATGGAACACGAACAACTTGCAACATTGCAGGCACCCATTCAAGTTGCACACACAAGATTCAACTTTCAAGTCAAGTTGCGCATGCGCCTGACGCAAATTAATTTTCTTATTTTTCTCTCATTTTTTTTTTTGTTTTTTTTGTGAACATGCTGCAAAGATTATGCTTAAACTGGATGCACGCGAGGGCAGCAGGCGGTTAGCTGGGCAACTTAACTTAATTTGCTAGTTAACTTAAAATTTTCAAGTAGCTACACTAAAATATTAGGCCTTATTACATTAAAATTGGTAGTCAAGAATACAATCTTAAACTAAGAATTTAATTTTAAAAAATGAATCTGTAAATGTACAAAAGAATTTGTTTCTTGTTCATTCCAAAAATAGTTAACAATTTATGCTCTGTTCACTTTGGACATACTTGAAGAATGAAAAAATTCCATAAATGGGCTGGCTTTTTGCCTCTGTGTATTTAGGCCGAGTAACCCATGGTTACATGCAGATTGCAATGTGTCCTGAACTGAACTGAAGGAAATTTTCTGCATAGTTAAAAATGTGCACAAGCCTCTGGCTAACTTCATCACTGCCTTCCTTAACCTGCTTGTTGCCACAGTGGGTACAACTTTTGCATGTTGTTGCAGTTGCAGTAGCAGCAGTTTCTCATGTGTGAAACCAAATGCACAAACGATGAGGAGGACAACACTTGAAACTGGGAATAGAAACTGCAAAAGGTCTCTTACAAAACAGACACATTTTGGGGCACGCACGCACATTTTTCCAAAGACCTCCAACGGTACCTCGACTTCAGGTGAAGCCTAGAGCCCACTGCTATTTCTTAGAGAGTGTGTGTGTGTGTGTGTGTGTGTGGAAGTGTATGGGAAGTTTGTTGATTAAAGTTGTGCAGAACTTTTTAATTGGTTGGATGTATTTATGTTCTAACCTGCCACCTGCCTCGGCACACTTAGCATGTAGTGAAGATTCAGCTTGTTGGCTCAAAGATATTCAATTTATGCAAACAAAAATTGCTAAAAGGCTAACATAAAATTTCTAATGTTAATTCGCAGAGATGACACTTTGTCAAAGAGTATGATTATATAACTCATTAAAACATAGCCACAATTTAGTTGCTGTAATATGATGTGTTGCTATTATCATTATTATTTTATGAATATTAACCAGCTACTCTTAAGAAATTTAGTTTATTTTTATAATGACTATTTTTATAGCTTTTTTGATGTGTATTTCCTTAGAGGAAATCAGTTAAGTACAATAATTAGTAACACAATTATTGCAAATGATAAAACAATATTTTATATAAATTTATTTAAAATTTACATACATTTTAAAAACGAGGAAATTTAAAGATTTGTCAGTTTTGTGTGCCAATCATTAACTAATTTTATTCATTTCTCCGTGCCCTTCGTTTCGCATTGAAAAGTTTTCCAGTTGCTGCTGACTGCGCTGCTCGAACATAAAGTTTAATTTTTAATAATCCGATTCAGTGCACAAGGAACGTGGCTGGGCTGCCACTGCCCCTGCCACACAACGTAGCTGAAGTAGCCCTCCAGGCACACGATTTAGTCGTCGCTGTGTGATGATCTATGGCGCCTGTAGTCAAAATTTATGCTTTCAACCGCTCAGATTGCAGAATGGAATAATATGCAGGAGGGGCCGGTGAGAATGGGGAATGGGGAAAGAAGCCCTGGCCGATAAGCCATAAGAGCTGGCGAAAAACTTTATGCACAATTCTCGAGCCTTGTGTAAAGAATAGTAGTACAATAAAATAAATAAGAAATTGTATAAATTTATGGGGGAGGCCATTGCCCCGCTGCCGAGTTAGTCACTCACAAAAGTCAGATTGTTGTTGGTTGGTTTTGGCCTGGTGGCGAACCGTTTGCAGTTCCTTATGGTATCTGGCTGGGCTTCCTGCACTTAAGCTGTCGTCTTTTAGTTTTGTGAGTGTGTACTTTTCTCTTTTTAGAATTTAATTGGACATTATATCGCATATTCTTCGCATACTGTGAGGCTGCTGTAAGCTTCTGCTAGGCAGGCAAAATCAATGCCTGACCATATATCAAATTGTTCTAAAGCCAAAGGCAAGCAAGGCAAACTCAGGCTGAGTCTCAGGCTCAGGATGTTGGAACAACAAACGGTAATGGCCATGCTCTATTGTCTGGCTCCAGCTGCTCGCCGAGTGGGGCATTATTTATGGATGGACATTGGCCAACCCCGCCCAACCCTCTCGCGACTCCATTCACATTCGCACTAATGCACACTTGGGATGTCGCAATCGCATCGGGATTTTGATCGGGTTGTGCTTGGATTCGGATTCAACTCCGTTCCTCCTCACATAACTTGTGGCGGCTGGTTAAAGTGTGAAAGTGTCTGGGAACGGTGGCAGCTGCAGCATCATCGACAATCCCGCCACTTAGTCGCCGCCGGCTGCCGTTTGACAAACTGCTCTGCAATGATTTTACAGAATTACAATAGAACCGAATGGAAAACGCCAGCAGTATGCATATGAGACCGACGATGTCTCCACCTCTCTCTGAATGTCGCCCCCCTCTATTTATCAAACACTAATCAAATTTGCTTACTTCACTCATCGCAATCGCAACGGATTTTTGAGCTTTGGCGCTGCTTCTGGCTTCTAAGTTAAATTCACTCAATTGTAAATAAGCGGATAAGTTGGGGCAACTTTTTTGACAAGGAGGCAGCCAACTGTCCAGCTTGATAGCTGTCACTCCATCTGCGAAGCCTATTGTTGTGCCGTGGAATTAATAGTCGTAACAGACTGACAATCTGGCCAGCCCACGGCCACGATTCCACTGACTGGCGCCAGTTTTAAATCGGCTTAAATTATAAGCAGTATGCGCCATTTTTTCGCTCATTATTAATAATATGTTTACATTTGGACCTAGGCGCAGATAATCAAGGAGAGGCAAACACAAAGCTGGCCAACAAAGAAATTGACATAATTTGCATATAACTTGCCACCAAAATTAAGAAATTTTCAATTTAAATTTTTTACTGAATTTAATTTGTATAATTATATAATAATGTTTTTCAATTTATTTTAAAGAAGAAACAATTATATTAATAAGATATTGAAAAATAAAAGATGATCATAAGAATTTACACAAGATGAATTAAAAGAGATATAAAATTTGAATTAAAAGCAAAAGAAAAACATTCCAATCTAAATAAAAGATTTTCATAACAATTAAATATAATAGACAAATTATTTAATTAAAGGATAAATGCTTTTCTAACCCATAAGTGCTTTCTGTTTTTCCCAATTTAATCGAGCTGTTAAGCAACTAACTCTAATATTTAATTTCATACATAAACCTGATGTTCTTCTCACGCTGAAAGATGACATTTTAATTGCGAAACGTGCTTAACATTTCAAAAAACTCACAAAAATAAAATATAAATGTCAAGTGGCCCAGGGGTCTATTAGCAGTCTCTGGGCATCCCATATGTTAATGCTGTTTGGAGACAGGACAGGAGAAAACAGATAAAACAGAGCCTGATATTATGCTGCAAATTAGATGTGAATTATGCTGGACCCTAATTAATGTTGACATGGGATATTCTTTATGCCATGCACTCAGTTGTGTTTTGCCTTTGTCTCAGCTGAAAATATGCCAGAAAAAACAACAAAAATTCTCTTAGATTAGTGCGTTAACAATGGGTCATCACTGGGCACTGGGACGACAAGTGGATTAAGTGATGCCCTAAGAAATGTCTACCCTCGTCTCTGTCTGAAGATTAGTATGGCCTCTTATTTGGATATTGTTAAAAAATTTAAATCAAATGACATTCCAGCTGCTCCCTTGTTTGCCAAAAGTTATGCAATTCGCACTTAAAATGCGTAAGTGACAAAAATATAAAAAGAAAAAAATTCGTTAGGGTCATAACTAATTTTTGCTGTAAAATTACAAACTTTTTTCTCGCCCTATGACAAGTGAAACTTTATTACATAATTAAATAATTTATTAAGTGACTCTTGCTGCAGATGTCACAGCTCTGAATCCCTACCCAAGGGGTGGCCAAAAAAGTTGCACAACGAAACTGCTTCTCACCTGCATAAATTACAATTTGCTCATAAATTCTTATAAATTATAAGTGCCTTAAAAAAAATGTGAAATGCGTAGAATAATTAAACTGCAAGGAAAGGGGAAAATGTAGGCAGACAAAGCCTACAAACCCGATGGAAAATTGAAAAGTAATGAGAGTGCGGTCAGTAAAAGAAAAAAAAAAATTGCACAAAAATGAAAATGACAATGCAGAAAAGAAGGCGAATGTTTATATATGATAAGGTATTTTTTTTTTATATATAAAGAGTTATTTATGTAAGTGTCTGTCGGCCATTAATGACGCGGAATTGTCTCGTTTAATAAATTTTTTGTATTTCGCAGAATTAATTGAAATATTGCCAACAGGAAAACAATATTGAAAGCGAAAATGCTGGAGTCCATTGTTGTCCTGGAGGCAACTCTCAAACAAAGGGCACATAAATCTTATACCTTCAAGCTGGATGCGAATCCGCAACTCTGCGCACTCTTTGGCTAGCACTCAACTCTGCAGTTCCCACTTTTTAATCTCAGGTTGGGGTCTTCTTGTGCTCGACTTGGCATTTAAATTGCCGCTGACTTGAGTCGACCTCTGAGAACACAATGCAAATACGTAACTTGCTAAACTATGCCGTCTGCTTGTATCGCTTGTTAACCAACTGAAAACCGACAAAACCAAAGAAACACAAATAAAAAAATAAAAAACAAAAAAACAGAAAACGACACACAAAAAAACAATCAGACGAAACTCGCAAGTATCGTCAGCATTTTGCATACGAGTTCAAGTCGAGTGGGATTGACGTTTAAATACCAATGTATCCGCAAGATACATCAGGTATATATAGCTAACACTTTTGTACATATAAATTCAAGAGGATTTCCCATATGCCATAAGCCTGTCTTTATTTTACTTGAAGCATTTAACTAACTACAAATTAAAGTAAAATCACAAATTACAAATTAAAAATAAATTAAATTGAAACCTAAATAATTTTTAATTTATATATATTAGTTACTTGTGTCTGAAATAATAAGTTAATGCTTGTGTCTCCGGGAGGTATCTATAAATTATAATTATAAAGTATAAACTAAAATTATTACTCAGTTTTTGTAACTGAGGTTGCTCATAAACTATTAAATATAACTCACACTCTTATAAGAAGCACAATAAACAATATTTCCATTTTTAAAAATATTAATTTTATTACTTGGAAAAGTTAACTTGAAAAGTGCAAGTTAATTATTTTTAGAGAATATGTTAAAGTCGACCATTATTGTGTAAGTCGCACTTCTTTCTGATAGTTCAGCTGCACACTCCACTTAAAAAATCGTTAAGCATAAAAAACAATAAAAATAAATACCTATAAACACTTAAAATGGCACAAGTGCGCTTCCCCTTATCACTCCACCTCTCCACTCCACCAGTCACTAGTCTCTGCTACCTCTGGCTCTCAGTATGTACTCGTAAATTCTGTGCAATCCAGTTGCAAGTTGGCAGTAGCTAGTTGGCCAGTTTGGCCATTGTAAATGTCAGGCAAATTTGGCTGGTTGCAGCTTTTGATGCTGTTGCTTTTCCGTTTCTCGCATCTAGCCATGTGCAGGTTATGGCCATGTAGATGTCGCCAGAACGTTGTTGAAGTTAAACATAGAGTTAGTTGCCTGACATTACTGGCTGGCAGCTTGGCATTTAAATGGGTTCAAATCGAGCGATAACTTTGCAGATGCATCGCTCAGTGCCGATTTTTGTAACGGCAAAAACATTGTTAAGTCGTAGCCCATTTTTCCATTTGATGAGCATATAATAAATACTCAACGCACTTGCCAAGAAAAAACAAAAACCACAATCCACAATTCATACATCGAATAATAATTAATGCTTGCACACTTAACGCTTGGCATGTCTCATTTTTTGCGCATATTTCTCAAGAGCTCGGCACATTTATCCCCACAAAAACAATAATGTGAACCATAGGAAAATGAAAGCAACATATTTGCTAATGAATTTCCACGTATTTATTTGCGAGGGCCTCCTTGGAACGTGCTGCATGAAATGCGCATTTAAATGTGTAGGAAAATTAGTTAATAAATCACACGTGGAAAATTGATGAGTTGCCGTCGGCATTGGCTGTTGCGGCAGTCTGAGGAAAATTCCATGAAAATTAGATTTCGTTTTTTTGTACACCTATTGTTTACTCGGCTTTTGCTATGCATTACACGTAAATTATAAAAATGATGTATGGCATTCAGCAGGAAGGGGAAGAGCCACAAATAAATTGATGCAGCTCCCCAAGGAATTCACAATGGATACCTTAATTAGATGAGCAAGGGAAGAGAGGGGTTGGAAAAACTGAAGTGCACTGAATTTCAAATAGATATTCACATGATTTATTAATACCTCGTGAGGTCTTTGGTCTGATGCTCACTGAGGTAACTCAGGTAACTGAGCAATTGAATAACTGAGAAACTGAATGCTCTGTAATCAGTCGAAATTGAATTTGTAAGTTGCACAACAATTGAAGAATTAGTGAGTTGTCAAGCCGGAAGCAAAAGATTTTAAGTTAGCTCTTAGTCAAGAGAAACCAAAACCACACAAAAGAAACTTCCACATGAGCAGCTCTCAAGCAACTTGGAAAAAAACAACATGCCCCAAAACTTCGAAATTTTAAGGTAAAGAGAGAAAGAGCAAAAATAAAAAATAAAAACAAAAAATCGATGAACTCTTTGCCATTGTGCAAGCAAAGACCCCAATATCTCCTCATTGTCATGTAACTCAAATCGGACCAACAGCAAGCAACAACAACGACAGCAACAACAACAACACGAATGTACACCAAAAACAACACTTTGCATGTGTAGCCGTGGCACACAACAAACAAAGAACAAGGCACACACACAAATAGTAACAACACGAACAACACAAATAGCTCGCAACACAAAAACACCAAACAAGTAGAACTTGTCGAGGCCTAAGCAAAAACAGAGGCGCTGTTAAAAAAATGGGACTACGAGATCAGAAAGCATAAATTGATTTTATGCGTCTTTTTAATAGAAAACAAATGTTAGTTGTGTTTAAATATCTTTTCCTCTATGCACATTTAATTCAAAAGACGCCTCAAATTCAATTGCAGAAACCAATTCTAAAAATTCGCGTTGCACATATTGGCGATGTGTTGCCAATTTAACGGGGCAATCAAGATTGATTTGTGCACAGTTTAATATAAATTAAATAAATGACCAGGTTAAAGTGATTTTTTTTAAAAATACTTTGATAGCTAAATACAAAAGTCACTTGCCTAGGAGCATGGGAAAAACATTAAATTTATAAAAAGCATCAGCAAATATAAAAGAAAGAACTGCAACTATTTTTATTAAAAATGATTGTCGTTGTTCCGATAATTGCTAAGCGCTTTTCTATATATATTTCACCTTCAAATTTTAAATCATGAATTTTTGATCGGATTTGTGCATTGTAATCACATCTTTGTTTTATTCTAGTTCTGTTGCAGTTATATGACTTGAGTAGCAATTTTCACAGAAAACTTGAAGTTAATTTACAATTTGTCAATAATTGGAGTTCCTTATATTTATTTAGTGTGTTCTTAAAAAAAAGCATACAGTTCTTTATAAACGTTTTAAAAATAATCATGAAAAAATAATTTAAAAATAATATAAAATTGTGAATAAATATAAATTATAAATTAGTAAATATAATTAAAGCACATAATACTAATACATGTAATTTATTTATTATAGCTGCTGCACTATATTCATAATAAAAAATTCCTATTATATACATCGCTCATTAGCCGCCCCTTTTTGGTCTCCGTCCCTGGTTTCTTGCCGCGAGAACCGCTCAAACAAATGTTTCCCTTTAAAATCCAACTACAAAAGTCGGCTATTTAAATGACTTTTCTTTCGCTTTATTGCCGTTTCGGTTTTGCAGAGTTTTTGATTTTGGCTTTTTCTGCTTTTCGATGTCTAAAGTCAAGATCACAAACGTGATTTGTTGCTGCTGTTGTTATTCTTGTTGTTGTTGGTTTTGTGGTTGTGGTTGCTTTGTTTGCAGTTTGTTGCTCATTTTGGCAAACGCTTCATGGCTGAAAAAGATCGTGATCTTTAAACTAAGCAAACTCAGTTGTTGTTGTTTATTTGTGGCCAAATGCAGTCGCCCAATACTTGGCCATGCTGATTCGATCAGTCGTCACTTCGAAGCAGCCGCTGCCTGCCTGGCAGATCGTAGCCCATTTTGGCCCGACTCTGTGCGATAAGTATATATTTTCCAAGCTGGCCAATGCTCGATTTATGTTGGCTCATTTGTTTTGACAAGCGCAGCGCCCAAAACAACATCGAGTTGAACTCGAATCACAAATTGTGTGGGTGCTGCAGTCGCTCGTTGGCTATATATCTATATACCTCGCTGTGCAACTTCAAACGTTTGCTGATCACCGCTAGAGCACACACACACACACACTCACAAACACACACACCAACAACCCACTCCCCTCACCCATGCATTGCCTGCATTGGTATAGGGGTCTGATTGATGTGGCGCACATTAATCAAGCCATTGAGCGGTACGCTTTGTTTGATGTTGATCAAGCGATTTGGTACCGTACTCATATTTATCTCCATATCGCTCTCTCTCTCTCTCTCTCTCTCGCTCTCTGTACAGTATTTAACAGTCTGTTTGCTTTCAATTTAACCAATCGTTCCATCGTTCGATCGATCGGTCTAAGATACTGATATATGTTGAGGCCCATTCCATTGATCGTTTCATCGATCCGTTTTCGAGCTGCTGCTTACGCTTTCCGCTTTGTTTTTTTGGTGTTGATGATCACTTGTGTAAATCTCTGTCGATCGCGTTTACGTTTTTAGCTAGTTAATGGCCAATTTGTTTTCAATTAAATGGCTTGTTGTGTTAATGTTTTTTTGGATTACGTGTTCAGCTCAAATCCAGTCGTTGTCCGAATATTTCAATTTCATACAGTCTCTCTGTATGTGTGTGTGTGTTGTGCCTCACAATGTTTTGCTTTAAATCACTTTCAGTTTTCAGAGCTCATAAATTTCACTCAACAAACCGGGCACTTCCCATTTAAATAGATCAAAGAAAACTCAACCGGGCAGAGACAGGCAAACAACCCACAACACAGCACAGTTCATCACTCAGTCAATCAAAGAGTGACGCATTGATAAAGTGAAGCACACTTAAATAGACCACAACATTAAAAGTTTAAGATAACACATATAATTAAATGAAATATGTACAGAGATGAGCTGACCTCGTTAGTTCAATTGATTAAGCACCAAAGTGTCGGGTTACATAATCGTATGACTTGCCAGGAAGTTTCCCCATTATGAAACGTTTGATGTATGGTCAAAGGATTCCAAGTATTATATAGTTTAGTAATTATATTCTGTTTCATCTTTTCGGTTCAACACAGAGTAACTACTGTGCAGCATGTACATGGCACATGTGAAGAGAAATTTGAATGCTTTCGTCTGGTTTTCTGGTCACAGGGGCCATGCAAAATATTCTTATGCCATATTCAAATGAGATCTAAAATGGTTGCCTTGCTTTATGAAGCGTCGAAAGTCAGCCTTTTGATATGCCGCCAAAATGGATTTTCCTAGAATTTATTTTGATGCCCCACCACTTGAAGCAATGAGGAAACACACCGAAACCAAGAGGCAGGCCCCCGTTGGAATAGACACATTTGAAATGATCGCAGCCATACAAAATGAAGATGAATGCCAGATGTATGTATATATATGTTTCTGTATATGTATGTATGTATTGGGTTGTTGCTGTTGAAGCTTTGATATAGTGCTCTGTGCAACTTTTGTTCATTAGCTCATTTCCACTAATTCAGTGGTGGGGCAATACCTACTCAAAGAAGTCTTAATTATGTGTGTGAGGGTATGTCAGGGGTAAACTTTTTGGATAGTGGTTGGCCAAATTCTTTGAAGTTTCTTTTGCGTGAAGTTGTTGGCAAACTTGTGGTCCAAGTTTAATGGCAATGCGGGAAGATATTGCACAAAAATTTACACTTAATTTTAAGTGAACTATTTTCTAGATAATCAAGAAATTAGATCTATGAATTAACTTATAAAATAAAGCATAACATTTGGTCTATCTGAAATCAGATTATTATTATTATAATTATTTTTAGTTTCTTTTCAGCCTATTCAACAATTTTAGAAAATTTCCATATTTTGTGAGCTTAATTCTGCTTCTGGTAATTATTCTGAGTCTATTCTTCCCCATGATTATTAAATAATAAAATATATTTAGCTTGTTTGGGACCTGTTGCCTCTGCCCAGTTTTATAGCCGCAGATGTGTTTATTCGTTAAAAATAAAAACTATAAAATTTATAAATACTTAATACTATTTAAAATTTACAAGTAGAACGTGTTGCGAAAAGTTCTAAGTATCTATACTTATTTTGACAGTGTTAACCATAAGGCAACCCCATGTGCCATGTAAGTGCCCCAATTTAAATTTATATTAAATTTAATGTCGCCATCAACTTAAAAACTTCTCAAGTTTTGGCTGGCTCCGACAAATGAAACCCCTCCAAACATTCACAGCACAAACAGAAACCGTCTGCTGAATGGCTAATTTCATTTTTATGACTTTTATGCGCCTTATTTGCGTTTATTTTTTTTGCTTTTACTTTTGTCTTTTGGACAGATTCAGAGTTGGTCTTTTGGTCGGAGTCGGACTTAGAGTCAGAGATTCGGCTTCACTTGAATGATTTATGTGCGTCTGAATTTTTGTTCGATTTTTTTTTGTTTTATTTTTTTGCCTGCTTTTGGCGTTAAAAATGTTGCCAGGCTGCCATAAATTTTGCTGTATTTTGACAACTAATAAAAATGCAGGGCACTGCTTGAAAATGCATTCCATTTGCATAGAACTATGAGAGCGAGGAGAGACTTTCACAAAATCTGGTTAAGAGGGAGAGGAAAGTGGGGATCAGATAAGGCAGTTGGCTATTTTGATTTGTAGCTAATTTGCATATAAAGGTTCGAATTTTAATGGCCTTCGAGTCAAAAATGGTTTGACAAGTGTCTCCACATTTGGACGATCCATCCATCGATGTCGTTGCTGATACTGGCGCCGAATGGTTAAGTGCATGATTTATGGCAGCTCATTGTCTATCTTTAGTATGTTGAAGTAGTTTTACAAATAGATTTTGGCCTGTTGCATTGTTAAATATTAATTACCATCATAAACAACGAGTTCATTGTTCACATCGACTTCGGCTACCAAAACAAGTTAAGCATCCATCGATTTTGTATCTCATTGTTATTGGGCATTTGGTTGAGCATATGTCCATTCGAAGTTATCACTTAATCATATTTATTACTTCACTATTTAAGGTATCGAATTTCAAATTTGTGTTTCAAATTTGATTTTATAGTTTCTCATCTGCTGAGCTCGTTTGCTTGAAATTATATCATAAAAGTTAGTTTATGTATTTGCTTTGTCCATTTTACTACAACGTAGGCCTTGTAAAATGAATGAAATTTGAGTTTATGGCACTCGTCTTCGAATATCAAAACCGAACCAGTGCTGCACATATTTCAAATGGAATAGGCCTACGGAATATGCTTTCAGGTTCGGTAAGTTCGGTTTATAGTCACATGAAATACGTTACAAAACACACTGTTCACAGTTATCTACCGTTAGGTTCTTAAATTTTTATATCATATACTTTTGCATAAGGTTAACTTTGTAACTTTATTTTTAGAAAGACACAATCTGCCGTTATAGAAATATACTATCTGAATATAAAAGTACAGGCAATGCAATACTTGTATCTATTTAAGAGCAGAAAATACAAAAATGACAAATCGCACTCTGAAAATATACTTATACCGTTAACATTTTGCATATGTTTTTAAAGTTAGCTAAGTATGCAATTTATGTTAATAATCTCTATTTGTTTAATTTATGTCGACTTTTTGCTTCCGTCTCATCCTTATGGCCATTTCAATTACACTCTTAGAGCCATTACGACAATGTGAACAATCCGCCCAATAGCGATATATGCACTGCCATAAACTATTACATAATCGGCAATATGTTTGCCAGACACACACAGCAAAGTTTTTCAATTTTCCAAAGCTTCCAAAGCTGCTGTGTGTGCCACACACATAACCAAATGCATATAAATAAAGTGGCACTGGGGCTTTTGCGTGTAATTATCATAAAGCGAAATCTTGTAGCGCCAATTTGAAGCTTTTAGCTTCACAGAAGAGAGTAAGCGAGAGGCAATGAGATAGAAGGAGAGAGAGACGGAAAATTAGGTGTCCGGCTAACCAGTTGCCTGGTGCCCATTTTGGTGATTTGCGTCACCAGCCCAAACGATGTAACTTTCAATTTGCGTAACTTTGAAGTGACTACAGCCAAGCTGCGCATCCAACTGATCCCTCACCTCAGCCTGATGACCGTTGCCGTGTGATGCTATGAGAAATCGAATGAGTTCCCCTCCTGGAGTTGGGCGCCAGAGTGGACAGGGTGGATTTGCGGGCTTCGAGGCGTGGCCTTAACTGCTGCGTTAAGGTGCACGCTTGTCATAAAATGCCGCATATTATGCTGGCTATTAATTTTTACTGCTAAGCTCCAACTGCCTGGACGTGCACCGAGATGGGCAACAGGACTGGGAGCTAGACCTGTACCCGGTCAGCCACATAATTCCCAAAACTTGTTGTTCGCGGCTGCGCTTCTATGGCAATTTATGATGTACATGCGAAATGGCCAACGCCATTGCCATTGCCATTGCCTTCGAATCGCTTTGGAGTCATATCGCGCCGCTTCTATCGCAGGTTTACAAATTTATTTTGCCGTTGCATGCACTGCACTCCATTAAGTCCAATTACTTTGCAACTTACCTTGTGGAATATTGTCTTAGTTTAATATATGAAATTGCCTTAAGTCCAAATTTTATAGACTCAACTTGTATGCCCTTACAAGGTGCTCACAAATTTCTGTTTGCAATTGTTAACGAATTACGGAAATGTATTATTACTCCCAGATATTCATGCCATTATGTAAAGTATATAAATACATTTACCATTATATTGAACATATTATAAAATACTGACAAGCTCTCTCGCATATCATATTCTGCTGCAACTCCATTTCCAACTCTGCACCAGCTACAGCTTTAACTTATTATAAAGTTATTATAAAAAAAAAGTTTGCTAAGACAAGTATGAAATATTAAATTGTAAATGCATTAGCAATGTTATTTAGTAAACTTTTAAATTAAAGTAAGAAGTCAACCAGCTGAAGACCCAAGCTGCTATTTTTCCTTAATATTAGTTACCTAAGACAATGTAGAAAGCAGACAGCTCTGCTTATAAACTAACTTTATGTGAAATAAATAAAATTGACTTCTCATTATAGATATTATATTATAGATTAAAGATATTATAGAAAAAGTACATGTTGTCAAGTTTTATAGAGTTTAAGGAAAAATTTAAATAAAAATACAAATTATATGTTCTTTTATAGAAACTTTCATTTGCTTTTTAAAGTTATTTCCTTTGAACATTTTTTTAAAATTATAAGTTTATACATTTGGCTCAGGGCATTTTGTTAATAATTTTTTCTGCGATTTCTAATTTAATAATTCTTAAAGAGTAACTAAATGTCGTTGTGACATACACATATATTTAGACTTTGAATTTCCTTTATTTGTCTTAGCAGCGGCTTGCGTATTGAGGAACAAGGAAAGCAGATGTCGGAAAGTTACCCATCATTAGTACTAACAAGCAACATTATACTGTGGTGGCTGCAACATTAGGGTCGGCCTTTTCCAGTCCGGGATCTTTCGCTCATGGCTCTTGGCTCTTGGGCGATTACATTGGCCAGATAGTTGGGAGCACGCGTACTTGATACGAATTTACCCCAGTCTCAGTCACACCGCTTTCCTCCCTCTCCCACAAGTTCAATGGTCTTGCATGTTTATTTAAGGAATTTTTATTGGCACATGTGTGTGTGTGTGTTTGTAGTAGGAGTGTCTTGAGTTTGAGTTGGTTGCGGTTCTATGTTAGGAGCACACTTATCGCATTTTTGATTTTTCATTGGTTTATTAAATTATTTTATGTAATCGCAGATGGTCAAATGTCATAATGGAGAATGTGAGTTGAATTCTTGAAATTGCTTTCGAGTTTGATTGTAATGTGGCGACTGCATTATTAATCTAATGATGCTATTGCCTATAGACAATGCCATGTGTTCAATAACAGATAGATATATTTTTATTATATAAGGCAATACTTAGACTCTGGTTATTTAATCACTTGTGTGTTCTCGCTGATATATATCGATATTCACATGTAGTTATTATCACAAATTACATACCTGAAAAGAAAATAAAATTGCCGTAATTAGCAAAAATGAAAAATTGTGGACTGTTACAAGAAAATATAATCAATTATTGCCAGTCATTTGCTAACTATCTTTATATTTTAAATTATTTGATCATTAACGACTGTCATTAGACATATAGAAAACCTTTAAGCATGATGTATAGAGTGTGTAATAATTATCTAAGACTTTAATTAATAAAATTGCATTTCATTTGGTTTTTTTTCAGTCAGTTATCTATTTTAGTACATATAATGCAGAGCATAAAAGAATTGATAAGATAAGAAAATCAGTCCTACATATATTTATCTGATATATATTACTTTTCTCCACCCTAATTCACATTCACAGGAATGTAAATAATAAAAAAAAACCTTTGACTTTTCATAAAATGTTTTTTATTTACTGTTGTTATTTTCGTTTTTGCTGGTTTCTGTTGATGTGTCGTATAATTAAAATCAAATAACAATTAAGGAAGGCAAAGAGTTCGTTTACATTGACTCCGACCCAAACTGAATTTGTGGGCGTATGAAATAATTTCAGTTTTTAATTAAGAGCTACGATGAAATATGATGACAATTATGAATTGAGACGTTAATTGTCTATGGGCTTAGCCTGAAGCCTGTGTGTGTGTGTGTGTGAGAATGTGTGTTAGAGGTTTGACTGTCGAAGCCATCAATTTAAGGTCTGCCATACGAAATTGTGAAAAATGCATAGAGACAAGGAGTTGCCTCGTTTTTTCATGGGTTGGTCGAAAATAATTTTCATATTTAATTGACAGACAGACAGACAGATTGAGAAATGCTACCGATTCCATTAGCGAGGTCTGTCGTCAAGCCTATGTACGAGGAGTATATGGTGGGGTATACATGGAGTAGCCAGTATTTCATATTTATTCATTTTTATATTTTGTTTTTATTTTTGCTGTCAATAAAGTCTTTTCAACTTAACGCCTGCTGTTGCTGCGCCTTCGGGGCGTTTTTTTTTGCATGTGTCGACTTTTTTAATGGCCACATGTTTTACAACATTATTAGACAACCTCTCGAGACGGCCAAAAAAGTTAACCAACTGGCCAACTGACCAATTTTAATTACCAATATTTCCAGGTGTCGAATCAACGTCCCACACTCTTGGCAAAATTTTGCATTTTATGACAAGCCCCCTCCACACCAAGAGGGAATGTGGAAAAAAAATAGTAATTATCCATATGTAGCTGCTGCTAATTAGCGTTTTGTGACAAACAGTTCTAATGGCCTGTAATTGGTCAATATTTGTCTGGGCCATTGATAGTTAATTTCATTTATATTTATGCGCTTGGTTCACTCCGTTTATACCACATGTCACCTAATTTAATTGCTGCTGAGGCCATTTTGTACTCGTACGTGGTCTGCATAAGCCGATTGTTATTAACCATTATGTAGATTAATTATATAATAAAATAAACGCTTCTGCAACTGTGTGTAAATACACAAAAAGCCACATTTTAGCTCGTTTATCTAAATGATAAGATATCAATTAAAATACGGAATATTTCTTATCATTTTAAACACGTCATTCGAAAAGTTTCTACGCACTTTAGTTAAACCATTTCACAATAATTAATAACTATAAATCATTATGGGATTTTAAATTGAGTTAATAATTTGTTTGTTCTGAAATAAAAAAAAAAACACTGCTAATATTATTATTATTTTCTTTTAAAAGATTTTTTTTATACAAATACTACCAGTCTCAATTTTGGCATTCATTTTTGGGTTAAAATGAGGTATGTTATCAATTATTTCATTATTATATCTATATATTCATATGTCAACATTTAATTCCCTTCTGTTAAAGCTTACCAAATCAATGGAACAAGCTTTATATTATACTTTTTTTTTAAAGCGCTTTGATATCAGTACTTATTTCACAATGTTCAATATTATATTGATATACTTTTAATATTTAATTTTTTCGCTTCCCAAACTAATGAAAATCACTTTTTGTTGTCATTTTTATATTTTATTTTTTTTGTAAATAAATTAAATTTGTATTTGATATTTTTAAAAATATATAAATTCACTTCACAGATAGATCAATAAGTTCAACTTTAGATCTTTTCGAAACTATTGCAGGCATTTAGCAGTGATGATGGTGGTGGTGATCATAGTGATCATGGTGATCATAGTGATCAAAATGGCCATGATGCCCATGATGGTCATAATGACCATGATGACCATGATGGTGGTGGTGGTCATAGTGTACAACGTGATGCGCCGGTGGTCCATGGTGGTGATGATGGTGGTCGTAGTAAACCGGTGGTGGTGGTCCGTGGTGGTGATGGTGGTGTTCCGGCGGCGGATGTCCGTGGTGTCCATGGTTGTGATGATGATGTCCCAAGTGCAGTCCCAGATGGATGCCAAAGAGACGGTCCTCGTGATTTGGTGGCGGCATTTTAATCAATTTTGTATTCTTTTTAAATCCTTTCTGCGTAAGATCTTAGTTCCTTGACTACAACATGTGTACTGGGCTTAGTTTTGCACAAATTGGCAATATATACTCTTAGTTGTCCATTTCGCTTATCAGGTAACCATTTTAGGTAATATAGATAGACAGTTATCTTATCGTTGTAGTTCACACATTGTGAATCATTTTTGTGAGTCATTTTTCATGTTTAGTTGTAAAGATTGCAGAGTAGTTGTTATCTTGTTGTGGTTTGGACTAATCATTGCTTCAGGAGAGTTACTCCGTTCAGCGTTCGGTGCTTCCCTCGACAGCATATTCATTCACAATTTACATGCAAAAAGGTACACTAATCGTGGTAAATAAATAAACAAATCTGTTTACTCTTTTTCCACCCTTTTGCAAAACGAGAAAATCGAATAAAGGTTGAGGGAAAACTTATGATAAATGCAAGCGTAGAGAAGAAAACGCAAAGAAATAAAAAATGGAAAACATGCCACAAAGTGTAGCAACTTTTTTTGTGGCTGCGTCCAAAACTTTTGGCATCTCAAAATAAACTAAAAAAAAAAAAAATACAAAACTAAATGCATAAAGTCGCCGACAATAATTTCCGCCAGCATGCCACAGTCTGGACAAAACGACAGACGGGCAGACGTACTGGAAATACTGAAAGACTTGCGTATAAAGTGCAAGAAAGCAAGGCACGCGATAGACACGAGACACAGCTTGTGGCAAGAGTGACTACTTTAGATTTACTGGAGATTTCCTTGGTGCTGGTTAGCCCGGTTGGGGTTGGGGAATGGCGAGGGAGGATTGAGGACTATGTCATATCAAGTGCTTAGTGCGTGCAAGCGACATTTTCGTAGACTTAACAATAACTTTTCCAGCTGAGCACTTTAAATGGTGGTGAAGGTGCTGCGGAAGGCAGTGCAGATAAATTGTGTTAGAAGTTATAAAGCGATTAGAATTTTGTGTGTCGAGTTGGCAACTCCGTACGCAGCATGCAGAGGGTTGCAAAAAAATAACCGTAAACTTTTTGCTTGCTGTATCAATTTGATGCCTTGCTCCCCGGGGGCGATAACAGCGATGCATGGGAAGGGGGTTTGCAGATTGCAGGTACTGCATAAATTTGATTTTATGGACCTACTTGACAACGTTTTTTTTTTTTTTAGCTATTGTTAAGAGTTTTTTATTTGGCAAAAAGTGGGAGAAATCCAATTTCGATTGTTATAAAAAAATATTTAAAAACGAAAATAAATAAAGATTTATCTAGCATTAAAGGAGCATTGAGAGGAATTATTATTTTTTGTAGTTCATATTTATTATATATAAAGTATTATTTCTTGAAGTTCTATGCAAGTCTTTTGATTATTTTAATTTGATTTAGGCAAACAGCTAATAATCTCTTGATAGCTGTCGAATCTGCACCTTCTTCAATTCAATCAAGACCAACCAATTCAATATATCTAATAAATTATAGAAGTCAAACAAAACACTTCAAGTGCATTCCCATTCCCAGCAAATCTTCAGACTGAAAAGGGCAAACAAAATCAAATTAAATCAAACCCATGCGCACACAAACCTCAGTTCCCTACTTATATAAATATGGCTAATTGATAAATCTATCTGGCTTTCAACAAACCGGTACTATGAGCATAGGACTCGACTCCTCCGGCCCCCAGATTAAAATTAATTGAAAATGTCACAAGTCAGCACAATTATCGTAAATTACAAACACGCGTCAGATGGTTGTCGGGGGTTGTTGTGATTCAGTTATTCGATGGGCAAATTCAAATCAAAATATTATTATTATTATTATTATTATTTTGATTACGTGAGCTGCTAAATTGCGAAAAATTGCAACCCCCAATAGACGTACTTATCGACAGGGTGAGTTCAATCGCTTAATGAAATGTCCACAAAAAATATTTGCTAACGACGAAAACAAATAAAATTTTCACAGAAACTGCAATTAATTAGTTAATTTAGAACAAAATTGAAGAGTTTTATGGCAAAAAAGAATAAACAAAAATAACACTGAAAATATTTTGTGCAACCAGACTCATTTCTGGCAAGTAATTCTGCAACGGAGCATACAAATTTCAAAGCTTGCTGTCCTTTTGTGGCAACTTCCCATCCTGACTATGCAAAAATGCAGCCAAAAAGCATATAAAATTATTATGCGGGCTGACGGGATGCGGTTTGGAGGGGGATCAGCAGACCCGCTTATGACAATGCTCAAAGGCATTTTTTGGCTGCCATCAGCTAAAAGCCAGACAGCAATTGCGGACGGCGACAACCCTGGCATGCGCATATAAAGTCCAAATAAACTCAAGTTGTTGACAAAAGGGTTAAAGGCCATAATTGTGGCAAGAGCTCCGAACACTTCTGGCCGGGTCTATGCTAGGAGCAGCAGCCCCACGTGTACCGTCTGGCACATTATGCCAGAGTAGATTTTTTTATTGAAAGTGTAAACACGACGACCGACCACAGTCATCAAAATTATAAAGCCAAAACGGAGCAACAGCATCCTCTGTGTGGTTATTAAAATCCTTTCTCTTTTCATTTTTTTTTTTTTTTTTGGGAGCTATGCGTAGAATTATGTGTTATTTGTGTAGCACTATAAAATAAGTTTTTAGCAGGCAAAAGCACTTCAGTGTGCACTGTTGTTCCCAGACACACGGGAAATAAAAGTTGAGACTGAATTTAAAGGTTTCCTTTACATAAAAATGTAAATCATTCTCGAAGAGTCTTCTTTTACACTTGGACAACCCCAAGACATATCATATACCATAAGGGTTAGTTAGTGTATATATATATTATGTTTATCCAAGGAGTGCAGTTTCCATTAGCTTGATAACAATAACTCAATCAGAGCGCAAAAAACAACATCAACGAAGAACTATAGATGACTCAACCAGAAACAAACCGCAGACACAAAGACCCTTTGAGTAGCATCAGAAATCATTGTGTCCTAAGTAGATTGTGATTCAAAGGCGGCTGAAATGAAACCCCCGAAGATAAGTTAAATTCATCCAAGCAATATTTACTTTATAAAGCTTACAAATTTGCCCAAAATTTTTACACACACAGAGTTAGAAAGGGCGAAAGCAAATAGAAATCGACGTTCATATGAATGGAACATTCAAAAAAGGGGGGAATTATATAAGACCTGAGGACAAAGGACCTCGGTGTCTGAGAAGCTAACAAGCGGCCTATTCCCTTTTCAGTTCTTTTAAGTGATTTCAACCCGGAAATGCCCATAAATCGATTTGGGGGTGGTAGCGGCAGATCCCATTCGAGTCGAGGACTACTCTTTGGACTGCAGCGGTCGCTTTATGGGCTAAATGAATGAATTGCAAAGGGGCGGCAAGTGTATCGACTTATGGCTGAGCCGAACAAGAATGTGGCACACTTGTCTACAACCGTTTCCCCCACGCAACACACACACACAACACGCGCCGCACCCTTTGCACAATGCAAATAAAAGTTCATTACATGCCCCGGCCAAGGCGCTTAAAAGTCCCCCCCCCCCATCCCTAAATGTGTCGAGGCTTTGTTATTGCCAATCCTGCCTGCTCCATTTCGGAGTGTCTGTTTCGTTCTCTTGTTGCCCTTTATGGTCAATGCCCCCACGTGTTGGTTAGCGCACATGGCACCGGAAGTGCCACATCCGTAGAGTCGGCACAGTCAGTTCGCCGTTCGCCGTTTGCCGTTGCTGTGCAAGTCAAGTCAATAAAAAGATTCTAAAGCCAAAAAGGAAATAAATTAACAATAAGCAATGATTTTTGTTCTCTTTATGCCAAGTTTCTGATAAATTTGATACATTTATAAGTATGATAGGCATGATATGCTATCGGATCTATCTACGATTGTCGGATGTTCTACATAATTTGGCGCCGGTCAACAAAGGGATTTGTCAATACGTAATTGCAATTTTACAAAAAGTATTGAATACATTTGATAAATGGAAAGTTATTTTCAGATGTATGATTAAATCATATTGTAAAATTTTATGCGGGGTTATTTCAATTTCAAACACTTCAAATTATTTCACTTCAATTTTTGTCGCTTTTATTGAGCAATATTTTCACTTTCATTGCGACTCACCTTAGCCTCATTTAAACATCAACTTAACCCCAATTTGATTTAAAATAAAGAGTCAACGTCATAACCATGGCCTGTCTTAACTTGGCTTAGATCCCTCGTCATCCGATGGCTTACAATTCACAATCAATTTAGTTGCATTTTTTTTCATGTTGAAATTTCATGCCACTTAATTAACTCTTCGTGCAGTCTGAGCGAGGCAAAAACCTTAATTAACCCATTACCTTTTGTGCTGCAGATGAAAACAAAAACGCAAAAAGTAACTAAAACAGCAACAAGAACAACTATTCAACACGTCATGCAAAAATGCCGGGCGAGAAACTTTTTAACGCTTTTTCATGCCAAAAACATGTGAAAGGTGTTAGCTGAAATCTGAACTTTTTCTCGTTTTTTTGAAGTTGTGCCAATAAATTTGAGCTCGGTGGGGTTAAACAAAGCGATCTCGAGCCCTGCCTAAAACTAATAATGAAACCCACGCAACGACTGCAATCGACAACATAAAGTACGACCAAAACTTAACTTAACAAAAAAAATTATGAACCACGCAATTAAGAAAGTTTTTTTTTCTCGCACAATTGAATTTGAGGGGATTTTTCTCTTTTGTTCTTGAGCCCAACTGAAAACTTGAAACCTCCAGCGTGTTGAGCACTTTACAGACGAGCCTTGTAACGCCCCCAATTTACAAGGGAAAGGCAATTTACACGACCAAAAAAACTAAAGAAAAAATAAAATGGCAAAAATTCGGATTCTTGTTTATTCTCATCTGCCTCTGGTGCTCTTATCAAATTAGACAAAAGGGAGAAGTTTTTGGGCAAAAGCCTTTCAATGTCTGATAAATGCGGGGTGGTGTTTGGCTGAGTCGACGGCTCCGAGGGGTTCAAGGTGCTGGCAGCGCCACAGGAAGCACTGGAATTGCCCTTGACAGGGCCATATCGAAGGATAGGCCTCGATACGAGTATAAACGTGGTTGGCAAAGAGATTTTAATGACAGCAACAACCGCTGCGCTTTATGGGCTTTATGTGTGATGCTCAGAAAACCATTCAATATGGGCGTGTTTATTGTCGCCAACGGCGGCAGGATATTAGAAATAAACAGAACAGCAGGAGGCCCCACCAAGTGCACCACGCCAAGATAAGCCTCTGCCCTGCCACAAAATTCCAATATATGTGGCTATAATTTGCAAATAAGAAAATGTTCCTAAACATTTATATGACTTTAATGTTTGATTCTATTTGATCACTCGCCAAGTAACAAAAATGTTTGAGCAACAATATATATTATTTTATATTATATTTTTATTTAAATCTAATGCGCACCCTCGTTAAAAATTATTAAACAACCGCATTTTTTCTGCACCTTTTCGTGCTTTAAGAAAACATTTATTATTTGAGACTGTTCGCTTACAAATTTAAATTTTATTTAACTTGCAAATCTGCGCCACATTCATTAGTCTCTTGGATCTCGCATCATTAACATTGCTTTTCACACTTTGGCCCATTGTGTTTTTTTTTCTGGTCATTGCCCTGGCCGGGTCAAAGATACAGTTGGGTTTTTGCCTTTGGGGCGCGTAAAAAGCGTAACGCGAAAACCTTTCTGTCAATTGCTTAAGTCTGATGTTTTTCAAATTATATTAATTTGAATTAATGAATTTAATTGTTACTAATTAGTGACCCGGCCGTGCGGACATCTTCAGACCCTAATGATCTCAACCGCCACTTGAAATCTTCAAATTTTCTATATATAAATATGAGTAACGCTTAAGCTTAAGCTCCCATTGACCAGACAAGGGTTTGGTTAGCTCAAAAGCAAAACCGCTAAACTTTTGTGTGCCTGACATTGAATAGAAAAAGCAAACACAATATTTAACAAGAAAACCAATAATTTTTTTAAGAGGAGAGTTTTGAGAAATATCTGCTGAATAACCTATAATATTTACATAGAAAGATTATATGCGCTAGCTTATCAAATAAATTTAAGTTATTCATTTAGTATTTCATAAAATATCGTATTATTTTATTTTATATGAATTAAATTCATGTGACAAATTAAAATTTAAAAGCAAGATTATCCACAATTCTACAGTTAAAGTCATTTCAAAAACTGAATACTTTTCAAATTATATTTGGAGCACGTTCGCAAAGTGCAGATTCAGAGCTGCCACAATATATAAGCAAACTCTAATCAAACAAATAATCTGAGCAGTCAAAAGCAAAAATGTACAAACGGAAGCCGCATAAGTGAAAAATAAAAAATAATAATAAATATTTCAGTTACTTAGACGTTTAGATACACTTGTAATTTCAGAAAACTAAGCAACTCATTTTATGCGGTTGGATAAATTAAAAACTGTCATTTCCTAAATGTATCATATGATTTGGATAAGGGCCTAAATGTAAATGTAATCAGAGATAGGTGAACAACAAAGTCAACGACGTCGCATTATGGGGAGACACGCAGTGGCACTCATGGGAACAACAATAACAAGTTGCCGTCATGTATGCCCCATGTAGTCAAGTGTAGCTACAACAATGCAGTATCAGCAACTTCGTATCTTCTCTGCAGCAGATGTTGCTGTTGCTATTGCCGTTGCTTGGAGACTCACGCACGTTCAACTCTGTTATATATATATATATATATATATACATTTTGTGTTGTGATCGTTTGGCAGCCATTTTTGCTACCGGTTTTACGCGTCAAAGTGCGCGTAACTTTTGCCGCATGCCACAACACATAGCGTTGCTGCTGCTGCTTGATGCTTTTGGGTGATGTTGCAGTTGTTGGCCTGCTTTTCTTGACTAACTGGCAACAAAGTTACTTGTGCCTTTTGTTTGAGTTTCATATTTGCTTTTTCTGTGGTGCACCAGCTTTAAGAGTTCCTACAATTCAATCAACGATACTTCAAATTTGGTGATTATCACGAGATTTAAAATATATTGAAGCATACATAATTTCTTTATAAAAAGTCAATATCAAATACTTAGCAGAAATGTCTAACCTGAAACACTTAAATTTTTATTTTGCGTATATGTTTTCCAATTGAATATCCCATTACTACTGGTCACTTTAATTAATATCAATTTGTAAACATGTCCTAAGATATAAATTATAATGTGAATATTTACAAACATTTAAATCATTTTGAAATCCACTAAATAAATATTCACACTAAGGTTGATAGCCATACTAGGGAATTTTTTAGTTGAGAACTATTGATAAATAATAATTTTCTCATTTTAATCTCATGCAACTTTACTAAAAGCAACTTTAAATGATATTTCTATTTATTTATAGAGATAAATTTGTATTGTATTTGTAAGTATTGATTTTATCTATGACAAATATGCAAACACAAAATAGAAAACGAAATTAGAAATTCAATTTGCAGATATAAAATACTCAGACAATTGCTCAACACATTTTTACAATTTTTCGGCCATGAAAATTTCGTGTAACTTGTTTGGGGCATTCTTTCAGCTGGGCAACGAGAATTGGTAACTAGTCATGTATGTGACCTGCATGCCATGTGTCTCGGGCACATCCTGTGAAGTTTGCTTGATATTTTCGATTTACTATATTAATTCAGTTTTAGTTTTCATGAACATTTTTTCAAATTATATTTATTCGTTGGCTTTTTTATTGCAGTTCTCTGAACAGTCGCATGAGTTGAGTTTGGGTCATTTTAATTTCCCATTTGCCATTTGATAAAGTGGTGCCGAAATGGACTCAGCTGACCAGAAATGCATTTATGCAGCTGGGCTTAGGACTCGTAGCCATGTGCCCCCCATGCTGCCCCCTTTCCACATCATAAATCATTTATACGCATTTCTTTTTATGCCACGCGGTAGTTCGCTGAGCTGCTTGGCTATTTGTGCTCAATTCCAACTACCAACAGCTAATGCAATGCCGGCCACTAAGTCCCACAAGCCTTACAAGTCTTGGAACTGGCCATGCAATGGATAAATTATGTTAATATCATAGCTGGAAGTCTCTCTATGTTTTCTCTCTATCTCTTTCTCATTTATAATAGCTTGACAAATGAAGAAAAAGAACAAGTTAAATAGAATTTGCAGCAAATAAATCGGACTACAAATTCCTCTGTACGTAGAAGTGTTCATACTGAGACTCACTTATAATATGAGTAAATAGTGTATATACCCAGTGCACCCTTGCACAGACAGGGTATTCCAAAGACAACACAAACTGGAACACGACTTCGTTTCGCGACTTACAACTTGTGCCATATAAATTGCAAAAGCGCAACAAATTGTTAATTTTCTTTTCCTTCAACTTTTTCCTGCCTCACTCTGCGGACATTGCCTCAGTTGGTAGTCATTCGTCTCACGTCTTTTGTGTGTCTGTTTTCTTAATTTGCATAATTTTGTGCAATGCCCCATTAAAGAAAATGTTGATATATAAATAGAATGCAAAAAAATGCTTTACTAATAAAGCCAACTGTTTGCCAGGTTTAGGCCAATTTAATATTTGCTTAACGCTTGAATATGGTGAAATTTATTTCATACAATTGCAAACACTTTGAAATATGTATTCCAACAAAGCCTAAATTTATTGTGAGGCAACCACTCAAGATTTGGATCAACATGTTTGTTGATGGCATATTTATGTTTGTCGCCATAAATAGCAAACATCTCACAATTGATGCAGCTACGCCCACGGCTTGAACAATCACTACTGTTTTAAATGCCACACACACAAACACACACACACACACACTCGCACAACCAATCCGTTTGCTGCCCATGTATTTAGCATAAATTAAATGGTTGCCTTTCGCATTGAAATCGCTGTCATAGAGGCCAGAATATATTTATACATTTATGCAGCTGATTCATGTGCCACTGCGGGGCACGAAAGGGCTCAGAAATCCATCAAATGAGCTGCCAACGCGTCGCACAGTAAATACAAATTGATGTTTCCACAGGACATACTGCGTAGCCTTCCCTTGCCCACTTTCTTCATACCTGCTGCTCTTGTTGGGTCCGTTTATTTACTTAGCAAAAAGTATGAGAAAGAGGAGCAGGAGCAGGAGCAGGGCTGGGCAGAGTATAGGTATCTGTGAGCATTATTCAATGTTTGGTTCCGAACGTGCGCAAATTACAAATTCAATGCACGTAGCCGACGGCGGCGGGGCTTTAGGCAAAATTGGGAGTTGGTACCTCAAAGATGGTAACTGTTAGCTGGTAACTGGTGGCACCCAGACGCAGGCTATGTTTACGAATCGTTGCCGCCATCATCGTCGCCTCAGACCCCCAGTAAGAGCAACAACAACAACAGCAACAACAACAACAACAACAACAATAGCAGCGGCTGCAGCAGCAACAGCTTTCAACCAGCTGACGACACATTAAAATAATGTATTTTTAAATTTAACATTAATTGTCGCTGAATGGTATCTGAATGGGCTGCCAGTGCCTTTTACCGTTGCGTGCCACTAACTTGAAGCTTCGTCTCTACCGCCCTCCCTCCCTCCCATCTTCATCTCTCATTTTTAAGGAGTGCCCAAGACTGCATTAAGTCATCATTTTTACTTTTCTTTTTGTGTGTGTGTGTGTGTGTGTGTGTGTGGAAGATACATGGGAGGGGTTGGCTGAGACAAGCTGTGGCAAAGATTTTCATAAATCGCTTGGCTCGTTGTTAATGTTTTTCATCTTTTATTATAGCCTCGTGCAATGTGCGAAATATGTTTTTTATGGCTTTGCCATTTTGCATGCATTAGCGAATGTCTTTAACAGGGACAAAAAGGAGAGCTGCGGGGTGGCAGCAAGGTAAAGCAAGCTTTCACCAAAGGCCTTCTTTAAGTGGAAATATTTGATTGTGTTTGCATAGCACTTCCAATATTGCAATGAGCTCATTTCAAGTCATGCCCCGAGCATGTTTAAATGCCACACATAAGAAGTTTGGTACATTGACGTATAAACCAAAATCAAACTGTCAATAGAAATATAAAATCATAAGTATTATACTGTAAGATTCATTAAAAATACTGTATATTTTGTATAGAACATTTAATTTTAATTGCGATACATAAAATAAAAAATTAAATTCTATGTATATAAATAAGAATCACATAAATATCTGCACATTATGCATTTATTGAGATTCGTATTGATAATTTGATTAATACCATTCAATGCAATAAACTTCAACTAAACAGACCTTGGGCAATTCATCTTTAAGCCAGCTTAATGAGTAGTTTAGTCACTTGCTAATTCCAGTGATATCGATCGCTACAATCCTGTGTTAATCCCGTGCCAAACCTCTCACTTTACATTCCACATTTACAACGGGTAGTTAATGTTCGATTTGGCAAATCACAAGTGGCCATTCAGAAGCTGGTCGAGTGTTCTACATTTTCATTGGATTTGCCTAACAAGCCATAATCATGTGGTGCTGTATTTAATTACCGCCTGTATCGTATTCGCGTTGCCAATTGCTGCGGGGCAGAGAGGTAAAGGCAGTGGCAGAGGCACGTGTGGCAAACAGAGGACATCACTAACAGCAACATCCGCATCTCCTCAGCTTGTGAAATTCTAATTCGCCATAATGCCAAACACAATTGAGTCATTAAGCCGCAATCTAATTAAGCCCAAAAATGTGAACGGCTATCAAGAAAAAAAAAAGCCAAAATGAAATAAAGAGCAAAAAAATAAAGTTACTTCAGAGTTGAACAGCTAAGCAAATTTGCTCCAGTAGCTGCTCAGAATTTGTTATAGCTGCTTGTAAAAATACGAAATTTATATATGTATGTAAAAAAAATTTAAGATCTACGTTATTTTATATATATATATATATTTTTTTTTTTCGTCTTTTTTACGGCGCTTTAACGTGACCATTTTAGCAACCATTTTGTTTTAAATTTCCAAGAGTAAGTTAAGATTTATTTCGTGTTGGCTCTCGACCACGTAGGTCATTAAAGTGCTTAGAAATCGCGGACTTCAACTTGGCGGTCTGACGCGGCCAAAGTCACGGCTCAAACCGGCCTAGCCCCGGCTTCAAATGAACCTCAAAATTACTGTAAAACGGGCGGCACGCACCGGCAGCTTAATGAACGACAATGGGCACAAGACACGTAATTGTGGGTAAAAAATGAAGGGTTAGTTGTGAGAATTACCAAGCAACATTTATTTCTTGTAAAGTATCTCGAATTTAAATTGCTAAACCATAAAATTATAAAATTAATCTAAAGTACAACTGAGCAACAACACAATGGAAACACAATATTTAAGCAAAAGTATAGATCTTAAAATCACTCTTGTTTCGTTTTGATTTAGAAAAAATCTAATATTAGAGTCCCTATATTGTTTGGAATTTATGAAAATCTTGAATATATATATTTTCTTTTTAAAATAAATATCTTTAAAAATGTTTCATATTTTAATCAAAATATTAACATATGCAACCATTGTTTTAATGATGTTTTGGTTGATAGGGTTTGTTTTGGGATAGATACAGTAAATGCCACAAAATTATGCCTAATGACGGTTTCGTCTTACATGACGAAAGCTGACGGCGGCTGCGGCTGAAAGTGTGGCCAAGACGTAGTTCGTTTGGGCCCGGTAGTTTGTGTGTCTAGAATTAAGTGCTTGTAATTTATAATGTGCCTCAAGTGGGATTCCAAGTTAAAGTTCAATGTCGCACTCTATCTCACTCCCATTTGCTGTGGGAAGTTCTCACTTCCTCTCTCTCTCTTTGGTTAATGTTAATAAGGAACCGGATTTGGAACTTACCTTCAACTTTGGCCAGCGCCAAAACGGATATCGTTTGCAATGCGGGCACCGCCCAGGCAACCAAATGGAATAAATGCGATTTATTTTCAATTGCCTCGTGGCCCCATTTGAGTCCGGCAGCCAGGAACCAGGCAAAAGCCAAACATGACCACCACGCAAAGGCGGCCATGCAACAGAAATACAATGCCATGAATAATACGGTACATGCGGTCGTCTGGCGATGACCCTGCGCGATTAAGCAAAAAAAAAAAAAAATTACAGAGTTGGTAAATATATACAATGAAAAACTGAAATTTCGCTTTACTTGCTCGAACTTACCTGCGTTATGGTGGACATCATCTGCAGGCGTCCAAGCTTCACCGGCGGCGGAAACGGCTCACGGCACGAGACCGAGTCGCCGGCACCAAGTCCGGCCACATAGGCACAGCCGACGACCAGATAGCAAACGGCCAGGAAAACAATCGCACGCTCCGGATAACGAAAACGCGATGAGTCAATCAGAAATGTAAGCACCTGTCATACATCAAAATATAATAAAAAAAAAAAAAAAAATCACATTAATTATTTTCAAGCATTTATTTAATTAACTCTGTAGTCATGCTCAAGATGTGGATGTGCAGATTTCCACTGGGCACTGCCATCAAAATACATTAAAGTCGTTGGCCGAGGGGGAAAAGCGGGAGTTGCGAATGAGGGTCTTGGTCATTAGGCGCCATACATTAGCTGATTGTTGTGCAGTTTATTGGAATCTGAGCCCATTTGTAGCATGTTTCGGACTAAGTGAGTCGACCTTAATGAGAGCACCGGGGTAGCCTCTGCCACACAGAGAGATGAAGTTCTTGGAAGCTGAGACACAGCTATACACACAATATTATATATATATATATATTTAATAATGCTATTAAGCCCAATTTCCCATTCAGCTGTTTATTCGAAGCCAAAGGCTTTAAAGACAGTTTCCATGAAAAGGACTTACACCAATCTAACCACTTTGACGAGCCGCAAAGGCAAGCCAATGTGGCATAAAAGCCACCCACATTGCCCCACAAAACCAATTCAACACTTAAGCCTACATAAACTGAAACTGCAATTTCCAATCCCAGCAAACATAGCCCGAGACTTTGCCAGCTAATTATGCTCCATTTAAATTTAAATTCATTACCATTTGGACTAAGCCTGAGACATTTGCCTCCAGCCTGCCAAGCATCCAGCCAGCCAGCTCCGCCTGCAGCCTTAGTAAAGCCATTTAAATTGATCATTATAAAACTATCAGTGGAGCTCTGAGATTTCAATGTGGAGCCACAGTTGTTTTGTGTTCCATTATGTGTTGCCATTAATATTACGAATGGGAAACATTTGAATTATTCATAGATGTAACGCACGACCCAATTGTCGCAAGGCGTAAATAATCTTTTGGATAGGGTTTGCTTGACGATATATGTAAACCTCATCATAAATGTTGTTACTTGAAATTTTTAAATATTTCTGACTTAAGCTACATTTGATTATATTATACTTTCAAAAGCATTTGACCCAATTTTATATATTACTACTACAACTACTAAAAAACATAATATGGCATTAACTATTCTCACTTATAATCCTAAATTCCGATTTTCAAACACTTCAAAATAAAACTATTCATCAATCATAAAGTTTTAATAAAGATGTAAATTTAATTTTACATTTTTGTTGTTTTTTTTTTTAAATATAATTATGTATTTACTCCCACTTTAGTAATTTTGAACTAAATTGAAATTGAAAATATAAATGAGTATTTACACATTATAAAAATAATTGCCTTGAAGCCAGAAAAGAACATACAGGGTATCTCAATGTCTTGTCTTAGTGCTCATTCCCATTGCGCTTAGCTCTCAAATTATAGTTCTCATATGACGACGTCTAATTCCCGCCTACGCCTCATCGTCATTTTGCTCATTTACATGCCAAATTTATGCCTGAGATTTTTGGGTGTGTGCAGGAGTTTTTGTAACGCATTTGTTGACATACAAAGACAAGGTTTGCACATATATTAACATACATATTTATTTATCTGTATGTATACATATATATATATATACAAGATGTGATAAACAAAATTGAATTGTATTGTTTATTTATGCCAAGCACTTGTGGCATAGGATTTTAGATAGGTTCTACAAAATGGCAAGGGTTACCAGCGTCTGCCGTTTCATGCCTTACTCAGCTGCCACCCCAAACACACACACACTCACACACACACATTTTGGCAGCAATTTGTTATGGCACGCATGCTGCTGCTCATTTCATTTGTAGTCAGGGGCGTTAGGCGTGGCAGCTTGTAGGTGTGACTGCTGAAATTGTAGCTACAAATGAAGTAAAATGAGCAGAACAAACCGACAACAGTCGGAAACAGTCATCACAGCCACAACTCCTCCAACTCTGCCTCTCTGCCTCTGTGTCTGCCCCTGTTTCTGTTGCTATTGCTGTCTCTGACGGTGGCTCTGCCTCCAACAAAGCCAAAAATTATGCGTTTCTCGCAAGCTTCAGCTTGCCTCTTGTTGTCATCTCATCGTCGTGATGGGGCGTGGGCAAAACTCTTTGATAAACACGGGGCGTAGTTAGTCAGTTTCCGGCAGACATGTAACTGCGGCTAAAAAAACCTACACATTATACCACTAAAATGAAAAGCACTCAAAGTAAGCTGAGAAGCAAAGACAACGAATGCTGTAATTTTCCCTCATTCCATTATTTAGAGTAGATTGGATTTCCTATGAGTAAAAATTAATTTTATTTAATTCAATAAATATTCCCTTGTTTTTGTATTACTCCCTTTTAATTAAATTTTAAATATTAAAAAAAAAATACCTAAATATAAAAAAAAATATATTGAAAATGAATTATTCAATGACAAAGCTTCTTTTAGAAAATCATTTTGTTTTCTTCTCAAATTAAATTCTTAATCAATTAAAGCAAACTTTTAGCTTGAACATTGTTATTATAAATACCATCTGCTACCCACACAAATGCCTGCCACACTTCTCAAGTGGTCAAGTTAAATGTTTAATTTCAATTTCAACGCCGCTGCGCCTCATAAATTTCGAAAACTAGTCATTATAAAAACGCTCTAAATCTAAAACGAACATTCCTCACCTCCCCCCCTCCCCCCATGGCTGTTTTTTAGGCAACTTAGCTTTGTTCCGCGGATGCCCGTTTTAGAGCTACGCATAAATTAAATTAAATTTTACGAAAATTTTTTTCCTTTTTTTTTATTTTAGTTTTCATTTTTAATTTAAACTAAACAACGGTGTCATTTGCATAAAGTCAGTGAGACAAGAACACAAAGGGTGTGGAACGATTCAGTTTTTGGCTAGGAGTTGTAGCGAAGCGTCGTCAGCCATGTCAGCACCAAAGATTAGCATAAAACTTTGTACAGATTTTTTTAATGTTAAGATTTTGCTAAAAAAAAAATAATTGCGGCATAAATTGTTGTAAATGTTAACGACATTGCAACGTTTTGGTCTATCTATGATTTGAGTATTTTTTTTAATTTTCTGTATTTTGTCTGCTACTTGAGTAATTGAACAACAACAAGTAAGAAAGCTATAGTTGAGTAAGCTAGACTACGAGATATCCTGAACCAAATTATTAACTATATATATATATATATATCTTATAGTCTCTGAGATCCGAGTGTTCAGACAGACGGACATATCGAATCGGCTGGTGATCCTTATCAAAATATGTATTTATATATATATATATATATATTATGGGTTTGGAGATGCCTCCTCCTACCTGTTACATACATTTACACAAAACCATTATACCCTTTTTTCTCATTTTTTAATGGTTTCAGAGTATAAAAGTATTTGTTTATGCTGTTATTTAAATGTGCATATTTAACAAATATTTATTAGTCGTTCATATTTATGCAAATGGTGAACCACAAGTCAAACAATATGTTAAACCGTAAATCCAAAAGTTTTCCAGTTACATGAGAGGTCTGTTGTACAACAATGTTCAACTATCGTTCAGGTCCTGGATGCAGTTACTTTTGTCACCATGACATCGCATATTTAAACACATCCTGTCCGACTGCCTGGCTGTCTGCCCGACTGTCTGGCTGTCTGTCAGTGAGTCAACATGCGCCTCGCTGAGCTTCTATTTCAGGTTTTGTAATTAAGAAAAGTCATCAAAGTCAACAACATGCTGACTAAATGACTCCCCCCGAACCCCCTAATACAGACGCTTATTTGTTGTCAACATTATCAGAGCTTCCTCGCACGTCTTTCGCCGTCAACTTTTGCGTATGTGCCACACTATCCCACCAGGCTGCTCCCCCCCCCCCCCATCATTCCCATTGGCAACCCATTGAGAGCCCATTACAGCCCCAGTCATTTCCTTTTCGCTTTCACTGTAAAACAAATGTCATGTCTAGCGTCTCTCATCTCATCTCATCTCATCTCATCTCAGCTCATCCCGTCTCATTTCGTTGCCATCTCTTTTCCCATTCTCATCTAATGCGTTTAATGAAAAAGGTGTTGATTGTTGACAGTTGTCTCTCATAGTCTCTCTAACAGTCTGGCTGTCTCATGGCGATAAGTTGAGCTCGAATTCCGCGGATGGCACAAGTCAACGGCAAAGTTCACAGAAATAGACACAGGTGAAATATTTGTTTGGTTTTAGTTTGAGTTGCGTTGTGTAAAGCTGAAATAAATTTGTTTGTTTGTATACTTTAGTTGATACTTTCAGCTGCCACAACGACGCCTGAGCAAATGTCACATATAATTGAAATTGCATCTTGGTTACTAGCAAACACTTAAGTTATTAAAAATTGGAAGTAGACAGTTTTCAATAACTTGAGCGTATTTGAAGTCTGCTCAAACTGAAACGATTAAAAGCGAGTGTCAAATCTAAATTAAACCTGACTTTCTACCAACCAACAGTGCTTAATTTATATGCAAAACCACTCAACTGATTAATTCAGAACTCACTTTTTACACAATATATCGTCAGCTTAAAATTTAACATTTAACATTGACTTTACTTTAAAATATTATATTTATTATTAAATATTAATTATTATTTTTCTTTTTTATAAAGTTCATTAATTTTGCAATCGACTACCTAAATATTATTTCCTATTCATTAATTATTTATATTTGTATAGTGTGGTTTAGAAAAGTGCTTTCAGTTAATCTAAAACAACAAAATTAAAGCATAATATGAAAATACTAACAATTATGGCAAACAAAATTTGTATTTTTTTTATTTCATTTTTAAGTTAACATAAACATAAGAAGTTGCATGTTTTTTTTTCGATGGTATACATAAATAATAACAACACACAAAAAACATTTTCATCATCATCAATGACATGAATGGAAATGAAAATGTCAAGTAGGCGGAGAAGGCACATATCCCACTGCACTTGCCACAGCGGCAACAAAAAATCTATGGGAGAAAGTGAAAGCAGTAGCAGCAGCAGCAGCAGCCAACGCAGATGAGCACTCCCCAAATGCAAAATGCAAAATGAGCACTCAAAACATAATCATTATCATAAAAAAATAGCTAGCGTCTGGCAAAATGGAGCTGCTGGGGAACTGAGTCAAAATAAGCAACATGGCAAAATGGCAACATGGCAACATGGCAAACAAGGCAACGAAAACATAATTTGTGCACATATAGGCAATGCCACGCCCCCAAACAGTCACTGCCTCTGACAATGGGCGACAAATGACATGCAATGCAAAATTTGTCACAACGGCAAGCGAATAAAAAGAGCCCGAATAAACAAGTAGAAGCAAAATTCGTCGCACTGAAAGTGACAATGTATCCTCTTAGCCCCGCCCCCCAAACACACACCCCCTCTTTCAAACCTTTTGTGTGATGGATGTAGCTCAACTTTATGATATGCACCAACCCAGTTCCATCTGCAACTCAATCCCCTCTCTGCCCATTGTCAGTGCCAGCCACAAAAGCACAGATCAGACAAATTTGTGCAGCTGACTAAAATATTTGATAGATGTGCTCATTGCTGCCCCTCAACCCTGCCCCTTCGGTTCGGTTCGGTTCCCTACCGACCCGTTGATTGCACAAGTGCGTTGCGAATTACGATAAAAGACTGCCTGGGATAGCATTATTTTACTTCTTTTTTTTTATCCTGCCTACAGTTTATAGCTTTTCGTAGCTAAATTGAAATTTTATTTAAATTTTATTTTTTTTTGTCTGGGTTCAGTTTTGCAGGCCAGATGATGTATGTGTTAAGGTCTGTGCGTGTCTCAAGAAAGGATGTTCGGCATTCAAAAAGGTAGCAAATATTTGGCATTTGTCGACAGTTGAGGTTTCAAAAATAAAAACAAAAGAAATTGTTAAAATAAGGCGATAATGCTTGGAGCTACTTCTATGTATGGAAATGTATCTCATTTATTCCAAGACATGTACAAAATCTGCACAATTTATTGCCTGCTGTGAGCTTAATGTGCGTAAAGTTTTTTTTTTTAGAATTTCACAATTACTGGATACTTGGAAAAACTATAGACATTTTCGTTATATATGAAAATAAATAAAATGAAAATATATAGACATAAATATTAATAACTTTACACAATCTGCATGAAAAACCATTTAAAGCCATTATATTTAAAGTTATTT
This sequence comes from Drosophila longiperda, assembly GCA_035042125.1. NCBI lineage: Eukaryota > Metazoa > Arthropoda > Insecta > Diptera > Drosophilidae > Drosophila > Drosophila longiperda. The sequence goes on from JAWNLV010000130.1 coordinate 2,612,083, forward strand.
TTGTGTGGGTTTATGCAAACCAAAGACAAATTTAACGCTCAGCCCACAAACCCCCCTCAGAAATAAACAATGCCAAAGGGCGCAGAGAAGTTGGGGCAGGAGAAGGGTGGCAGGCAGTGGGTGTTGTGTAACAGAAGCTTGGCATGAAGCATATTCCGCATATGTTTTGCCAAGTTTATTGAAAAATATGCGATGACAGGTAATATGTCAATGTGTGGGATTTGCCAAAGTGGCAACGTTGCCTCCACAGCATCATAATAGATTCGCTGCAGAAGGATGAGGAGAAGTGGCAGCAGCAGCAGGTGAGGCAGCAACAGAAGCTTTGCTTGTGTGTTGATATGCAAACGTTGGCATAAAGTTGTTTGTTCTCTCCCTTGAGCCATGTTCTCAAGCCAAAGAAAATATGGCAGCATTCAGCTCAAAAACATTGGCAGAAGCACACAAGCAAGGATAAGGTTCGGCTAAGGGATTGGGTGGTGAGGAGACGACTGCAGTTCTCTCGCTCATGATTTATCGCCATCAAATTGAAAATTGAGTGCCTGACATTGTGGCACATTAATAATACCAAAAATAGATTTGCACTTACCGTAAAGAGACAACTGGCCACACAGACAGCTGCCCAGGATCCGACCCAGTAGCGAAGCACAGTTCGTTCCCGTTCCGGGAAGAACATGGCGTGACACGGTGCGCCACAATCATGCAGATCCTGTAAAGAAGATCCAATGGAATGGAAATTAGTACGTAAGCCTGCGCAACGGAAATTAATTTTCTTTGGTGCGTAATTAATAAGGCTTAAATTAAAAAAATGCTGTAGCAATGAACACTTCTGCAGAGCAATAGAGGAAAGAGTTGGTTGTTTAAATGCCACAGCACAGGTCTTTATGATTATTTAATCATTTTAAGCCGCAAAGGTAATTGCCATTAAAAAGTAATTAATTTTTTTTTATTATCGTTTTTGTACAATTAAATTTATTGGAATGATTTGCATGCCACTTAAAATGGTTTTCGGAAAGGGTGTAAAAAAGAGAGTTAAATAATAATATAAAATTTAATTCTGTTTAGAGAATGAAAAATCAGCACACTCTCTCTCTCTCTCTCTCTCTGTGTGGCTCTCTCTCTCTCTCACTTGATTTTCGTCTTTTTATTCGTTTTCTAAATAAATTTCGAAGAAACAGGGTACCTCTTAATTGATCACATCATATTTAATTTTATTTTAATTTTTACGAAATAGCTAATAATTACAATACATTGTTGTTATTTATATTCCATGAAAATACATTGAAAATGTTTATTAAATTGTCCTACATGAAAAATGATTTACATTACAATATTTAGCATTTTGTCTTTGTGTAATATGCAAATCTGCCTAACCATCTGTAAATACTTTGTAGTACAATTAAATTACAAAATTACAATTGAAATGATGTAAAAATCATGTATTGAAATTGTGCAAACAGGCAAAAATAAACACGCTTAAATGTCGACAGATATTTTGTTGAGCAGCATCAAATGCCGAGTAGAAAAGTTGTCCGTTTATTTAAAGATCCAGCATATTTAATTTGATCGATCACAAATATCGATATAAAACGATTTCCGATAGCAAAAAAATCCATTATTTTATAGATATATTTTCTAATTGCGAGCATTCTTACTTTATTAAAGTGACGTTTTCTGTGGCTATTCCACATCTTGATATACGGACAGATTAAATCCTCTTCCGACTCCAATCAGACTTCCATTTTGTGCGTTCTACCTCATTAAAATTCAAATTTGCATTTCGTTTTGGTGTATAATTTTATTGGTGTACTTGGCTACTTGGCCCGAAACTGCAGGCAATTCAAGGCATTTCCGATGTTATTTTCACCAGACTGACAAGTTTTCTGCCCCGTTTTTTATGTTATTGTATGTGCCGCAAATATGCGTAAATATTGCCAAGGCTCCCCTCATTTAAAATGCCTCCTTCCACCGACTGGCTAACTGGCTGACGGGCTGCCTGGCTGACTGACTGGGTGACTGGGTGACTGGCTGCCTGTCTGCTTATCATTAACATCATTATATAAAATTTGTTGCCGCTTCAATTTTTGCTGTTGCTGTTGCTTTTGTTGATATTTTCTTATATTTTGTACCTCAAATCGTGGCAGATAAAACGCGTTTAAGGCGACGATGTTGCCCTTCCTGCAATCCGAAAAGAACGCAATTTACGCCGCTAACCTAACGATGATTGCTCCCAGTGAAGAGGGCAGCCGGAGCAGGCACAGTGCCAGGAGGATCAGCGGGAAGCGCCTTTTAAATTTTTAATGGCAACTTCAAATAATTCCCTGGCCCAGCCTTTAAATTTTGGGGTTGCTCATTGACATGGCTGCTGCTGCTGCTGGTGATGCTGCTGCTGCTGCTGTTGCCTCTCCTCCCCATTAACTGCTTAGTTTTTGTTTTTTGGCATTCCCGTTAGACCATCAACATGCAGACAGAGAGAGTCTGCCAACTCTCCGTTTTTCCCTGCCGCCCTGCCGCTCTGCCGCTCTGCCAACGGGTATTGTGGTGCTTTAGTTGCATGTGAAATGAGTTCGAGTCGAGTTGTACAGATGCGTGAGGCAAGTGTTTGCAGATGGGTCGAGAGATCTGCATCAGATGCAGATACATTTCGTATTCGCAGTTGCCAGTCAAGAATTTTTGCACTGTTTGTTTGCCTCTCGCCGTTTCAACTTTCCAACTCCCCCTCTCTCTCTCGGTGCGTGTGTGGTTCTATCTAAAATTCAAATCTCTTGTGGCACACACTGACTCGACAACATGCGTCGTTGCCGCACTTCACAATGCAATTTGCGGGGTTGTTTTACAGGGTCTGTTTATCCGTCTGTGGGTCTCAAGGTTGTAGCCCCGCGTCAGGCATCCAAAATAATGCGAATCATAATAACATTAAATTGCATTCATTGCCTAGACAGAGAGCTGTCAGTGTGATGAATTGAGGGTTGCTTCACAGTTATGGTGAAGTTGCTCAGCAATCTTTATATATAAGTTGTGCTCACTTTTTATGTATTTTTTTTTATATTATTAACTCTGTAAGACAAACAGACGCCTCTTCTATGGCCAATTAAAGCGTTAGTGCTTGTGGCATAGCTTGGTTTGGCAACAGTTAGAACAAAAGCATAAGAGACAAGACGTGCCCCAAAGGAGTTGCACAAAGAACAACTACAACTAGCAAACTGACCACAACAAAAGCCATGGGACTTGCATACTGCATTGTTAGGCCTCTGTCTGGGCTCAAACCCGCATACCTCAGACTCTCTTGCTCTCTCTGGATGTATATGTCTCTCTCTCTCTCTCTCTCCCTCTCTCTTTCTCTGTGGCGAGTCTTCTAGTCTGGCCATTGTTTTCGATTTTTATGAGGCATGTATAAATAATTGCGCCCAAAGGCAGCCGACATAAGTTTTCATGCCGGCCGCGTGGACGAACAACGGCAGCAACAACAACTAAAATGCCAAGCGCCTTAACAGGAACCCGCTGCCCGCTGCCCGCTGCCCGCTGCCCGCTGCCCGCTGCCCGCTGCCCGCTGCCCGTTGCCACGCCCATGTCCATGCCCTTGCGCCCTGTGGTCGCCCTGGCGTCGCCTGCCACTGCAACAAAACATTTTTCAGTTTTTTGACTGCCGGCTACAAATAACATAAAGAATAAAAAAACTGAAAAAGAAAAAATGGCAGCAAGCTGCAGGTATGAACAGCATTTAAGGAGTTTTTAATTTATTATAAATAAATTGTATGCCTCGAGATAGCGAGATTGGGGGCTGGGTGGAGAGACAGGTAAGCAACTCGCTTCTAGTTGGAATACGGTGGGCGTGTTGATGATGGGGGCCTGCAAATTATTATGACCAAAGTCGAAACTCAGCGCTGAACCTCAAGCCAGGCAAAAGGGCGCACGCACAGTGTAACGAGATGTGTCAGATAAGAGATGTAAAAATGATGCAGTGAGTCCCTTAAATGCATGTTGAGCATATGCAGAGAAGAATTAATTAATAACGCTGCAATTAAAGCAGGCATTTTGATCTATAGATACTTGTTCTCAACTAGAAAGTTCAAATAACACCAACACAAAATAATCCAATAGAGTATATAAAAATGGCTAATAAATTTAAGTCACGAAGAAACACAGTATTAAAAAAATATTAATATTCAACATTAAAAACTAATTTCTCACAATTAACTAATAGTGTCATAATTAAAACAGGTTTTTGTAATGCAATAAATTACTTTAAAAATCTAATTCTAATACAAAAAGGCAAAAAGATTAAACGGACTAAAAAATTACATATATTTTAATAAAAACTAAATTTATATTCATCAATGAACTTTTTTTCTACGAAATGCAGACACAAAATTTTAATTTCTGATCAAACATTTACATTTAACAATTTATTAATAAATAAAAATCTACAGATTCTTATTTAAAGAAATTAAGAGTTTCAAAATCTTAACAAATTTCTAATGAATAAGAAAAAATATTAAAAACTATATTTTATTATGTACATACAAATATAATATATCCCATTTAACATTTAAGCGAACAAGACTAAATCAAATTTTTGTAAAACTACATAATAATAATAGAATAAAAACCGACGTTCTTACGTGTTAAATTTTTGATAACGCGATATTAACTAAAGAATAAGCAATCCAATTAACTTTATAAGCTGCTCTCGTTCCATAGAAAATAGTCGAATTAGAGACACAATAAAGAAACGTGCGACAGTTAGTGAAAAGTGTTAATGGGACAGGCTCTGACAGTTTTAGTAGTCGCACGAACGTTTTTCGAAGCAATTAAGATAAAATATCTTTATTTCAGACAATGTGGTCATAAAATTTCATTCCACGAAACTGGGAATATTGACAACAAGTTTCGGCGCTAGTTTGTGGAACAGTGTAGTAGGCAAGTAAAAACTTCATCCGTACAGAGTTGAGCTACAGATTCATCATCCACCAGAGGCAGAGAGTCAAAGGCATAGACAACCCTTGACAGTGTTAATGATAGCTTCGACAATGTGTGTGTCTATGTGTGGGTGTGTTTGTGAGGGGGTGTTGTTGCTGACGATGTTAAAGTCAAAATAGACAGACACACAGACAACATTCGCACGGAGGCAGAAAGGCAAAAGATCTACGGCATCGAACAGAAGAAGAGCAATTCGATTGTGCCAAGGGTTGTTTTTCGGGGCGCAGGATGTGCGCTGGAGAGGATGTGCCTGACGTCTCGCCAGTAGTCATGCTGTCGGTGTGTGTATGCTGTCCTGTATCTGCTGCCATGTCTGCTGTCTGGCATGTGCTTGGGGGGCGCCGCTGTGTCGCACTTGAAACAACTGGCAAGGACAACAGGAAACAGGCCGTGCTGACAACAAAACATGCATTCAAGCATTGAATAAATTTACAAATAAAAAAGAAATTTTAAATTCAATAACCAAAACCGGAACCGAGAACAAAGACGAAAACGCAAGACGCGTCCAACAAGTCTCAAAAGTCAATTTTGTGCAGGAAGTGGCAATGGAAAACATGCAGGAATCGTGAACACAGGACACAGCCAAGAGTTCAAGCTGTTGACCAAAATAGCAAGCAATAAGCGAAAATGAAACCTAAAAGCGTTGCAAAAATGCTCATAATTTATTAATATTATCAGATGGGTCGCCAACCTCTAACCAGAAAAAAGAAACCAAAAAACAAATAGCAAACCACAGGCCCAAAATTCTCAAAGACAAAGTCAGGGGCCGCACAAATTACACATGTCGACACTTTATTAAGGACACTCTTAACTGTGGCTTGGGTTCGTTCTCTGTTCGATGGCATATCAAAAAACATTTGCTTTTTGCGGTGCCGCAAAATGAGCTGATCCCAAATCCGCCACCGGCGGCTATAAAATGTCGACCCGTCCATATGTTTTCGGCATAAAAAATCCGAATAGGAAGCAGGAGAGTGGGAGCGGGGAATAAGGGGAATTTGGCGCGCAATTTTGTGATTTTCTGTTTTTATGCTCTCACTCGCCAAAGTTGGCAGCCCATCTACTTTGTGCTGTGCTGTTGCTTAACCCTTCCTTGGCCAAATTATGCCCACAGCGATGAGGAGCTAACAGATTGGACGAGGAATCCGCAGAGAATGGCAGATATGAAAAGGAGGCAGAGCAGTTTGCCGGTTTCTCAGCCTGTTTTTGGTCATGCACATGCAAATGCTTGGGGTTATAAGGGAAGCAGTTGCACGGAATGTATTCGGGATCGGGATCGGGATCGGGGTCGGGATTGTGATAGGGACGGTGAAGTGGAAAGAGGCACATATCGTGTAATTTTAATGGAAATTTATAATGAGTGACGGTTAAAAATGTATGTAGCCAAAGGTGACACAGCACGCAAATTAATGTTGATGGGTAAATTCAAGGGTCGGGCAAGAGTCGAGTCGAGCCCAGCCCACGGCAGTGTGAATGTTGTCGAGTCGTTAAAAAAAAAATGGAAAGGTGTTGCAAAGAAGCGCATGGAATTTATTCATAATTCAGCACAAGCTGAAATACTCCAACATATGTTTGGATGACTATACAATTAGTTATTGAAATGAACAAAAACGATGCTTTTGAATATGAATTAGTTCCATTAGCACTGATGAGCTTTGAGTAAGCTAAAAAAAAAAATGGAATTAAAAAAAATGTGTGTTTATAAATATGCATTTATGAATTAAAATTCAGCTTTATTTTTTTTTTAATAATTATTCATTTATTTTTTCATATAGTAAATTAATCTTGTTTTTTAATTTACAGTGCAAACAAATAATACGTTAACATAAAAATTATATGTGGCATTTATTTTTCTCTCTTTAACTATTGGAAATTTAGTCAACGTAAGTGACACATTGGCAATAATAATGTCTATAAAGCTCATGCTTAATGCTTGCAACACAAATCTCGGCTAATGCCAGTTAAATGCAAACAACTTAAGTCCAACTTAAAATCGACTTAAAGAACCATACATACATACACTATATATATAAATCTATATATATATATATATATGTATGTATCATATACCATGTTGAACAATGCTTCTTCCCCTTAAGACTCTGGCAAATATTTATCGGATCGCTTAGCATGCGACGCACGTACGCAGCAGGAGGAGAGGAGAGGGTAGAAGCGCTAAACGACGCATACAGAGGGAAAGAGAAGCCAACGTGACGTTGACACTCATGCCTCTCAGGCCACTTTCCAGCTGCCATTTGCCAGTTGCCAGCGGTCACGCAGCTGACGCACAGCAGAGGCCGCAGCAGCAACATGATAACCCACATAAACCAATCACCCAGAAACAGGCTTCAATTTGAACATTAACCCAAAACAAATTAAACAATTTGTTGCATACAAAAACCAATAAAAAAAAATTTATAACTAAGAACAAACATTTGGGTGGATGATATCGAAAATTCTATTCGCTTTATAGCTATTAATATCTCTTATATATATATACAAACCCCATTTTAGTTAAGCAATCAGTTTAGATAACTTTGAGCCAAATAAAACTTGGAATTAGTGTGTTTAGTTGGGTTACACATTTTTGTTTCTTTTTATATTATTACGATTAACCATAAACAAAATTTAATTTAAAAAAAAATACATTTTCTGAACCAATTTTTTATGAAAGTTTATTGATACTGAATATCAGCTAGATATAATTTAAATATTTACAATTTATTTAGAGTCGTTGGCTTTGCAAAGTTTTTAAAACTAAAAGGTTTTGGCTTTTTTAAATTAAAGATACAATACTCTAGAGGTAGAAAACTAACTACAATCTAGTAGCTATTTCTTTTAATTTAGTACCCGAGCTTTAATCGTTATAGCCAATTCGGACAGGTTAGACTTAAACGAATATATCGACTGCATATACTTGCAATATTCATTCACTGAAAGACTAATAAGTCAATATTAAAGCATTGCTTTATTATTGGCAGCTGATATTGATCAGGAAAATATATATACAGCACGCAAATTAAAGATATATTCTTGAACATTTATAGAGCCCCTGTATGTGTATATACATATGGCTGTATGAAAATGTAAACGGGAGGCGCAACATGTTGCAGACGCAATGTTGCTAAAGTCGCTGCCAGTCTTGGTTTTCGCTGGCTGGTTGGCTGCCAATTGATTTCTGCTCAATTTTCAAAATTGTGGCAGCTTCCAAGTAGTGGCATGCAGGTGCAGAGTCTTCTGCTGACTGCACAAACCTGAACCCGGGCTTCTGGCACGTTTTAAGTCTGCGCCGCTGACATTGTCGACAGAGAGGGGCGGCTACAAAGGGGGAGACGTGGCCTGGCAGGAAAGCAAGCCCAGCAATTTTCGATTTGACATTTTGACAGTTTTCTGTCTACTTTTCTAATTGCTTTGCACAGGGCGGGATAAGAGGAGCGTGTCAGGGGAACGAGGTCGTCTTTTTGGGGTCCGTTCTGGACACGCATCGCAGCGTATTTTACATAGTTTGACATATTAATTTTAAGTTATCTGTCAACCGGCATTTCCAAGAAATGACAACAACTAATGTCAAACCTGATAACCACCACAAGTAGACTAACTCTTACACACCCACACCTCACCTCAACTGCGCCCGCTTGCCGATCAAATTATTAACATGCTGTTTCTAAATAGTTACTGTTGCTGCCACATGTAGCGCTGCCCCGTCTGTCTATGCATTCGCCGCTGTTGGTGGCACTTTCCTTAGATTTCTGAATGTTGTCTTTAGTCTTGTTTCTATTTTAATGCTTTCATGCGCATGTTCAGCTCAAGACATTTATTTTGACGTCGACATTTCTTTCATTTTGGTTCCTTCCTTTTCTCTTAAATTTACTCCGCTTGATTCTGACTGCGGCTCAGAGGCGCATAATTTAATAAATTTATGAAATTTAATAGACAGAAACGTGTTCGGTGGCCACAAATTTGTGGTGGGTCTTGAAATTTATATGCCAGCTAAAGAAAAGGCTGAATCTAAAGCTGAAGATGAAAATGGAAATGGAAATGACGTTGAAGCTAAAGCCGCGGCAAAGCCGAGGGGGCGTGTCAATCTGTTGCAGTTGTGTTTGTCGGAGCATGAAAATGATTATGCTTAAGTCGTGTAAAGGAAAATACAGCTCTTAAAGACAAATTTAAGACTTGAGAAAAACGTGAACTAGGAAGTTGAAAATTGTTTATAACATGAATATAAATAATTTGTATTTAAAAGTTTGAACAGTTTATTGTTGTTGAATAAATCGTGAAAAGAAAATTAAATAATAATTTAAATATTCGAAAAATAATGATTTAAATAAATATTATATTTATAAAATAATTACAATAATTTTTAATGAAACTATCATATGTATATGTGCTTATATAAATATATTTGAATATTTACTTAATCGTTTTATTTTATTTTATTGATTATATAGATTCAAATTTAAATTCATGTTAATTATTGAAATAAATTAGAAAATATATAAAAGATAATGTGCACAAAATGCTTTGCATATTCATAAATTAAATTTGAATAAATATCGAATCATTGCCTTCAATTAACAACTAATTAAATCATATTAGATGAACAAGTTACTCAACTCGATAAGCTATTCATAATCTGATTAAACATGCACAGGCGATTAATAACCAAATCGGTGGCAATTCATAACCATTTGACAGAGTGCAACTGATTGAAATCCTTTTGCTACAGTGTCTGTGAGCTGGTATCAGAAACACAAAGGATTAAAAAGGAGCTTTTTATAATCAACTTAAAAGTGCAGAATAATTTCCGTCATTAGGCATACGCCACGCTTCACTCATTAGACTTGGTCATAAGGCTGGCTGCATGGCCAAAACGGTTATTTCGCTTCATGCTTGTAGTGTCGCTTGTCGCTGTCGCTTCTTGCCAGTAAATCGAGTAAACGGTCCACTTTTAAGTGGGACCAACTGCCTCCGGTACCACTCTAGATGGGACAACTACATCGAAAAAGAAAATATTACAACAATTTGCATAGAGCTGAAGCCTGTTACGGGTTACGATTACTGTTACCATTTCGTAGGCAGCAGCAGCCCCAGTTGTAAGAGAGATGGCAAATGGAAAAGATGCAGATACGCCACGAGAGCCGACAGAGAGGACTAACGGCACAGCAAGATACATCGATGAAGCTGTTGCCGATGCTGCCTTGGATGCGATGCGGGTTGCCAGCCATGTTGCAATGTTCTACCAAAGCGTACAGTTAGGCTGCAGGCAGAGGCAGACTTCGTGTTGAGTCGCGTTGCTTTGCCTTGAGCCGGTTCCAATATAATTACAAGAACAACAAGTTATGGCAGGTGGCAGAGACGGTGAACCTGAAGTTGAAGTTGAAGCGCTGACTTTGCCCTGGCCAGAAGTGCCATGAAAAAGTGTATAAAATTCTGTGCTGCACTCCAAAAAACAAATGCAAAAAAATGTAATAATTTTGGCATATTCAGTTTGCACATATCTTAAAATTCTCTTTAATCTGAATCTGAATAATAACATTTTTTGAAGATACTTCGTTGCAATTAATTAATTTATAATATTATTAAAAATGGCATTTTAAAATTATATTGTTTGTTAAATTTCAGGAATTCTATGGAATGCGAAAATTTTGTATCTTTTTTAAACATATTTCTATTTCTATTTTCTATTTACACAAATTTCATAAATTTTGAAAATGCACTTTTTAATTAAATAAAATATCTGTTTTCTCATTTTAATAAATGTAACTTCTTAATTTTAATTTTTTTAACTAATGAGAAAATAATTGAAAAATTATTCATCTCGAAATTGCTAACATATATATGATATTTAATTATATTTATTTTACAGAACACAAAATAAAATAAAAAACAAAATAGTTTGAAATTATATCCAAATCACAGTATAAAGGAATTTTTTATTGCTTAAATAATCCTTTTTTTTAGATCCTTTTTATGAGTGTATATATACAAAACCGAGTGCAATTTCGAAATGCTATGCTATATTTCATTAACAAGTGTAAGCATTTTGTGAACGATCTTTCAACGCTGTGATATATAATGCTGAAAATAACATATAATTTGAATAATAACACATCAAATTACGAATGCCACACAACCGATGTGACAGATGAAAAAAATGTCAGTCAAGTTGAACGAACGGAATGAAAGATGATCGACAGTTCGCCTTCAAATGGATGAATGCTTTTGACGGGTGGATGAATGGAATGCTTATGCATCCATCTCGTCAGAAGTGCAATGACTTGTGAAAGAAAGGGGAAAGGGGGTTTGCCAATAGTCGAAGAGAGTTTACAGTTTCACTTAGATGTTTCACTGGATTTTAACTCGTTAACTGTTGAACTGTTGTTAATGCGATTAAATCAATTGTGAATATGTCAGCGATTATTACGATTAATATTGAGCGAAACCTTTGAGATCAGCTTGGAATGCTAGTCAAAATTCGAATTTCGTACAAATGACTTTTAAATTCAAACAATTTATAGTTTCAACATTTTTTCTTGCACACAAAACACAAGTTGACCTTTATCAAAAGACTTTATCACTTCAATAGAGAGATTTTGAGTTAGCAAGTCACGTAAATACTGCAAATTGTATATCCGATTCTTGGCTTGTTCAATTTTCATTTATTTTTGCGACTTGAGCTGCATTTGCGCCTGCACTTTGTATGCAACGTATGTCAAACACTTGCCACTCCACTGGTCGACACCGATGCCATTGAATACCAGTGTGATTAACTTCCCTGCAATACATACATTTATATACAATGTATGGATTCTCATCAGGATGGCACAACCAATTGATGGGATAAAGCCTCTGGGTTGTGCTGAGAGGCCATTAACTAAAAGCCTCCACTCTTGATATCGGACTGGGGCTGTGGCATAAATAAAACATTTACTGAAAACTATTTGCAACAATTTTTCACAGTCGGCTGCCATAATTTTTCACACAGACCAACAAATGCAGCCAAACAGATCTAAAGCTCAATTTTTATTTAATTCGCTTGTGTTGCTCTTATTTTAACACTTAAAGCGCGGACGTTTAGGGATGCAAGGAGAGTGAACAGGGCACCAGGGAGGAAGGCTTTCAGCCAACATTGCGAGAGCCCGGCTGTATTTTCATTTCCATTTTTTGCCACAGTGGCGAGCGCTTTATAATCAACATAGTCGAGCTCCAGAGTGAGTCTGGCTGCATCCACAGATGCAGCACAGATACGGATACACCACAATTTATCTCACAGTTTGCAGTCTAAACAAAAATGACTGCCGGCCCCTCCAAATGCTGCGCGGTCTGTCTGTCTGTCTGGCCCCAGCCAGTGCCATAGGGAAGTGTTCGCCGCTCAGCAGCGGCTCATCGGCTCATCTCCTGCCAACCCATTTGCCATTTGTACCAAGTCGGCATCCGCATTCGCTCGCGATTTTTTTTCTCCCCATACCTCACATCACCTTTGCTCCAGCGGCGACAGCGATAAATGTTTTAGCATTTCAAACACAAGCTACAAAACTGAAATATACAAATGATTTCCTATTTTTTACCAGCCAAGTTCCAAGTACCTTTAACCACCCAATCCTGATCCACAATCCTCCGCGTATTAACGACGCCAGTCGTTCTATCCTGCTTCCCCTCTAGTTCCTAATCAAAGCTGCTTCTCGATTACCTTCCCAAGCCCTGCTCTTGTGTTTGACCCTGCAATTTAGTGCGAATTTCAACAATATTAGCATTAATTTTGATACGGCCAAAACTAATTTTGGTATTCATTGGTCTCAATGCTCTCCATATATGCAGAAATATATAGAACATAGAAATGCTCTAACATTCTATTTGATTTAAGGAAAGATTATTTTACATTCGATTATTCAACGAATTTGCCTGTTTTTGCCTTCAGATTTTAAATATATAAATACTAATTGAAAAAATTAAAAATATTTCAGAAACATATGCAGCAACTCTTAAGAAAAATATAATTCGCATTTATTTATTTAAATTAAAAAAAGCAATTTATCATACAAGTATTTTTTCCACAATTTCATCTCCAATTTTATCCAATTTACAGGCTAATGAATATATCCACAACACGATTCATAGATTAACGCAATGATTCGCAGAGGCAGCCGCAATGGTTAATATGCTCAATATGCAAACATTTATTCTGAATGTGTAAATATAGCTTTCACATATATTATTTTGTTGACCATTGAAATCGCTTTTGAAAGTTGTAAGCTTAATTGCAGAGATGTGCCACAATTGTTTTTTTTTTATCAACAATTGATATAAAACAAGAAATAAAAAAAACAGGCTGACAACTGGTAAGCTAAAAAAAACATTCTGATAATGCCACAAACATTTAAACTGTTTTCTGCATCTGTTTTTTATTTATTCATTTTACACAATCTCAATAATTCTGTTTTTGTCGATAAACGAAGAACTCACTCAACAAGCGTCCAACTGGATGCGGCCTTTGACTCATTTCGCTGGTTTCAGTTCAGTTGAGTTTGGCTTGGTTTGGATCAGCGTTTCTTTTGTGCCTGCTGATAAATGATTTTGTGTTTTTTTTTATACAAGTCAAAGCCATCAAATTGCGTCAAAAGCCTGCCAGACTCATTAATGTTGACGAGACGGGCGAGAAAAACATTTTAATACGCATTCAGCTGATATTCAATTTGCTGGAAAATGCCGCTTTTAAGTGCAAAAAAAACTATCTTTCAATAAACCATCACATCAAAACTGAAAGCCACTGAGCCAGGAAGTGGCTTGAGAGAGAAGGTCGGTCTTTGTTCTGGTTCAGTTCTGTTCTGTTCTGTTCTGTTCTCTTCGGTTCAGGTCAGTGTGGGTCAGGTCATTGAAAGGGCAGCTGCCTGTCAGTGAATGGTGATTCAGCGCAATCGGCAATATATTGATTGTAAGTCTGCGGCTTTGAAGCAATATTTATCAGCAGATTGCGATAAAAGCCTATTCAGGTGAGTGATTGAAGCTGTGCGAATTTCAAAAGAAAAGCATTTTATATTGGGATAATGACTTCAATTCAGTTGAAATAATAAATGACGGGTAAATATATAAACTCAAAACAGAAATAAGTATGAGTTCAGATGTAAGCGAATTAAAGCAATTTGAATTGACCCAGACTATTGACCGTCTTCTCAAAGCCATTCAGCCCATTCACTTTAAGCCATTTGTCAACACGCGCTTCATGGACAATTGCGGTGGTCAGATAGCCTGGCTAAAATGCGTTGTCAAGCGCAGCCACAACAACTGGAGAGGAAGCAGAGAGTCGAAACTTGCAAATACTGATACCGCACCAAAACTAACCGAATTTCTGGCACCCTTCCCCGCACTTTCCGCGAAATTTATAGTCAACGACTAAAGTCAACATCGCTTCACTTGAGCGTGAACAGTGCCTGCCAAACATTCGGCGACAACCGATTCGAATAAACAACAAGAAGTATGCAAAATGCGATTGCGTAGCAAGTTGAAATGTGAAATAAAATTCAATGGCACGCATGGCTAAAATAACCAACAATTTCTAGTTGTACTCTGCAAAGTGCATTTTTGATGGGCGTTTTGGTTTTAAAACAGTAAAAAGGGAAAAGAAGATTATATGCTTTAAGTTTTACCACGCAAGCTTTATGCTTTTTCGAGATCAACTTATATTCCCATTGAACCTTTTATTTTTCTCCAAAAGTTTACAACTTTTTGCAGCGTATATCTTAGTTCTTCCAAGCCGAACATCTATATTTGTGCATGCTACCATGAAAAGCAAATTAAGCCGTCAGCCCAAATTGAAAAAAGAGAACAATTCTAGTTTTCGTTTGTCGCAAAGCAAAAAAAAAAATAAAAATTAAAAAAGAACAATAGGAAAACATAGAAAATTGCAAACTGACTGCCGCTGCACCTGCAACAATGCCACGCCCACAGCTGTACTTTCCAACACAAAATAAAAAAAATGGAAAAAAAGATTTAACAAAATGTTTGTTTGAAATTTGTTCGAGCGCAATTTGCTGTATAGGCCAGCAGGGTGCAAAGTAGTCAAATTTGGCGAAGCGAACGGAAAGTTTTTGTAACCCTAGGATTCCCCGAGATCCCCCGGGATACCCTTAGACCCCTGGGCTGTAGTCTAGCCATATTTAAGGGTTTAGATGAACGCCACAGAGAAAGTTGGCAACTTTGACAGGTCTCCAGGTCTTGACAATTCGGTTCGGTAATTGCAAAATTTGTGCGACTGGCGCGTTGCAGATAATGGGAAACTTTCGGTGCCGACTTAATGCCTCTTCAAATTGTCGGTCCATTGACAGACGGGGGGCTGTGCAGGCACAACGGGGTAGCATTAGAATCCTCCTGTGCTGAACAGGTTACCAAAAGTTTTATTAAGAAAACAACTGAAAGTGCGACATTCACCAGCGAATTATTTGCGTATTTATCGCAGCAGTTCTGACCCTTTACTCCGGACCCAAAGGTGCGTATGTGTTCCCCAAACGACTGAAACTTTGCCAATTGGCTTTTGCGAGTGAAAGCTGAAAAGTTTGAATTCGGCTTGAAGTCAGCCCACAAGCTTTGACAGCTCGAGAGAGGGAGAGACTTATTTAACTAGACTTACGGCAGATAGATGAATATTATTTTAGTTAGAAGCACAACGTACCTGTAATCAAAAGAAAGTAAAACTGTGGTTAGATCTTTGACTGTGGAACTAAAAGTTTAATTATGAAACTTGCAGTCAGCATAAATATGTCATAAAGAGATTCGTTTTTGTTTTATTTTAATTATTTTAATAGTAAACAATAAAAGTAAATAATACTAACAATAATTATAAACATTAAATTTGCAAGTAGATAACTAGAAAAATTTGATATTTATTGATATATTACTATTTAAGGCACTAATCAGAAATTCTGTTTTTATTTTAAACATTCACAATTAAAATTTAAAATTTGTTTCATTCGCTTTCATATTTTACACTTTAGATATTTAACTAGAGTTAATTATAATTTTATATTTGTTAGTATTATTTGTTTAGTTTTTTTTAAGTGTGCGTTTAGCTTGGACTTTAATTGTTAATGGTTTGCTATTATTATTACCAACTTATTTTTCATACTTTAGTTTATTAAGAAGCAATTAAAAAATGATATCAACCTTAGGGCAGTAGTATTGGATTACTATTTCCTTTCTTTTGATCAAATATTGCAATAACCATACTCAATTGAAATAAATAGCTCATCAGCTGCTCTGCTCCTATTGAAATTAACATCTTCGACTAATTTGATAATGTGCAGCAAGTGCAAAGCAAAGCTGTAATTTTCACAGCTCATTGCAGAACCACATGAATTCCATTTGGCATCGAGCATTCTCCGTGCTTACGGTCTGTGCAAGCAGCTTTCAGGCAGATGAAAAAGCAGGCTTTGGCACGATGCCACATTGCCACATTGCAATCGTCCTGATGCCAGGCTCCAAATTGTGGCAAGTTTCCAGTAGTACATATAATTTTGCGTTTAATGCATTTGGAAAGTGGCTGCATAAAATCTCTCAATTTCGGCACGGAACAAACTACTGCAATTTCCTGGTGGCCATGAAACGGCAGCTGTTCGTTGGCCATTTACTACCATTTTAACCTAATTTCATCAGCTTTAGCATAGTGGAAGAGGGTTGGGGGGCAGACAAGACAGTCGCCACTTTTACCTGAAATTGTTAACTCAATTAAGCAGCGTCCCCAAGACGTGAAAAGAGATTAAAATCAAATGTAAAAATAAAGCTGGCACCGACCAGAAAAAAAACAAGTCCATTTCCAAACTCACTCTCTCTATCTTTCCACCTCTCTCACTCCTTAGCAGATTAGAAGTGGCAGAGGAGAAACAAAAAAAAAAACAATCCTCATCACCATCCCCACATGCATGTCAAGTTTCTTCGTTACCGTCGTACATAAAAATCCAATTTTCGTAATTAAAAAAATAAAAGCCGCGCAGCAGATGAAACTGGGGTCTGGGCTCTGTTGCCTGGGGTCTGCTGGGGTTGGCTCTGGACACAGCACAAAAACGGGTCTCATCTCATTAGAGTGGTGTATGCACACACACACACACACACATACACAGGCCAAGACACATGCACACTCAAAGAATTCTCTTTGGCCCCACTCATCACAGTAGCAAAAACACTTCAGCGCACAAATAAAAACATAAAACTGATTATTCAGATATTTTGAATCGGAGCAGCAGTTGAGAATGGGCAACTAAACCAACAATAAAAAGTCAAACGGGAAAGGGTTTTTTAGGCACACCGACGATTATATACCCTGATAGATCGAAGTCAAAGTCCCGACATCTAAAATTTAAAAATAAATTTAAAAACACAAATCGATTGTTAATACGAAAGCTATATGATAATCCAGTGGCGATAATTTTTAAGACAGAAAAGTTTTTCATACAAGATTTATTCTGTTGACCGATTGCTGCTATGGGAACTATATTGTAAAGTAGTTCGATCTCAATAATCTTTTGTCTCAAAAAAGTCATTCCTGTTGACTTTATGTGGAATTACTTTTAATAGCAAAAAAAAAAAACATATATTTATATAACGTATTCTCATTTGCACTTTTGTTTCTACAGGATTTCAAATATTGAAATCTAATAGCTATAATAAAAAACCTCTTAAGTAAATTTTGCTGCAATAGCAAAGAATAAAAACAAGTTAATTTTTTATGGAAGCTTTATGAAATAGTGATCCGATAATGCCTACTGCAAATATATGCCAAATTTCAGAAGTTGAGCTGAAAATCAGAAGAGCTAGTTTGCACAGAAGCACGCAGACAGATAAACAAATGGACTTAAATAAATCAGCTAGGGATGCTGATCAAGAATATATATAATATACCTTATGGGGTTCGACACGCCATATTCACTGCGTTACGAAGTCCACGACACACTTAGACACCACTACAAAAGTGAAGTTCAGTAAATAAAAATATAAAAAGAATCGGACAACGAAAAGTTTGCTTATTCACTGCTGCCTTGACTACGCCCCCCTTTCCCTTCCCTTCGTTAGAATGTGCCACAGCACTTCAAAATCGCACATCATCGTATTGTGGACGAAGTGGACGTCATGGCCAAATAGCTCCAAACTGTGACGGGTCGTCGTTAAAACGCTGAGCACGTTTTTAATTACGTTCCCCTCTAAGTGAGAGTGAGTGAGATGGGTATGTAAGAGAGAGACAGAGACAGGGAGCATCTAGTGGCATCCTTTGGAGTTACGCATGAAGAGGCAGCTGCGATTTCCAAATTGCGCATACTTCTGCTCTATATACCAATATAAATTGCAAGAACCTATTAAAAATATTGAAAAAGGTTAAAATGGTTTTTCTGCAAATGTATGTAAAAGGCAGAAGGAAGCATTACCGACCCCATAAAGTATATATATTCTTGATCCAGATCAGCAGACGAGTCGATATAGCCACCTCCGTTTGTCTGAATGATCACACGGATTTGAAATTCAGGTTCTTTTATATCCGGCGCAGATTAAGTTTTCTCTATTTTATTGATAGCTGCCTTCGTTCTCGATTATCGATTTATTTCGATTTCCGTTAGCAAATTTTAAGAATGTATATTCATAATATTTATCAACTAAAATTTTTTGACCAATATCGGATAAATAACACCCAAGTAATGGTAAAAAATATATTCTCATATTGAAATTTGCTAAACTAGAACATTTTTAACAACTGGGTTCAAGGTATATTATAGTCGATATCACTAGACCATAGCATAATATACTTGTTTATTATGCAGTATTGAGAATTATAGCTTTTGAATGGTTAATTGATACGATAAGCAGAGTGACCAATCTTTGCGATATTTCAATCCGTCATTCGTAATGGTTTCCACTCGCGATTTAACTGAGAGTCGTAAAAAAAACCTATAATCTGCTGACTTTAATGTACAATTCACGATTTATGCCTCTCATTTAAATAAATTATAATACTCAGCCAAATACCTTTTAGTTATTCTAAACTAGTTTGCACAAGAGAATGTTAAATGGCTTTGGGCCTTCACCTGCGTAGCAAGTGCTCAGAACTTTAGGATTCATAAAAAATAACATTTGCAAGGGTTTTTCATCACTGCCAAAAGTGAAAAAGAGAGGCAATAAAAGGGACTCGTTGGTACTCAGATATTTGATTGCGTTTTCATGAGTTTTAATCAGCTTAAAAATTGGTAGTCAGAACCATGCATAAAGGGCTCTGCATGTTATTTGAAGTGTACTCTATATGGGATTTTATATTTTATCGTACTGTCAGTCATCAGCAGCAGATTATGATGCTTAATGGTGGAAAACATAAAAATCATTTTTATGATATGCAAAGCACTTTTATTATTTGTTGTTTATAATAAAGCAGCGCCAACTGCAGGCAGACAAATTGAGATCTGAAGCCAACTCCTGTCAGTACAGGATGCAGTGGCCGTAAAAAGCCTTAGCCCTACCATAAAAAACACTCAAGCAGCATATTAATAAGCGAGTGAGAAAGAGTGAGAAAGAGAGAGAAAGAATTATTATTTTCATTTTCATTCTCATGTAAATTGACACGTTGCATTACAAAGATGCAACCGGGTGTGGCTGAGTAGTTTGGTGCTAGTTGATTATGGGTGGTAATCATTGCGACAACAATAGCGCCCGCAGTATCAACACACTTGGGGGACTGGGGAGATGGGGAGCTGCGGACATGGGGATAGGGAGTAACTGGATGATGAGGTTGGACAGCGGAAAACTTTTATATCATATCATGCTCGCTTCATTCCACACATTGCCACCGAGCCAGTGGATGGCGAAATCTGATATGTGTGGAAAGGAAACCAAGCAACCACAACAACATCAACACCCAAACCAATGGATGTCTATTACAAGCTGCCGACAAGCTAGAATAGTTTCTGTATATGTAGCTTGACGTGAGCATTCAGTTTTGTTTTTTTTTTTTTGTCTAAACATTGAATATTTTGTTATGACGTGAGAAGTAAAACATTAAGAATAAATAATAATAGCTTAATAAAACACAAAAACAAATAACTAAAAATTTGAGCTTTGGTAATTTGGCTTTCTTTTAAGACTTTGTTTCAAATCTAATAATGACAATAATGCAATGAAATATTCCCAGATATACTGAGAAAAGCCAGAATTAAAGTTAGCCAAATGCAGCAATTTCCTACATTTTTTAAGCTCTTTTCTAGACAGTTGTCTAATTGCAACTTTACAAATTGGTATTGTCTGTACGTGCTGGGGAGTTGGGTTAGCTGGCCAATTGGCACTTAAAGCTACTGCAGCTGATCTTTAAACTATTTTTTTTTTTTGTTGCTTTTATATATATCCGTTAAATGCTGCCACAGCCCCCATCATTTATAACTGTCAACAGTTTTGTGGCTGGAACATGCCACAGAACACTAACCAATATTTAAGCCATCAGCTGTGACGAGAGGCAAACGTTGCAATGACGGCTGCAGCCTTCCAGGCAATTGCCACTCGACTCTACGTCCACGTCCACCCACCCCCTTCTCTTCACTGCCTTCTGCTCCTTGAACCCGTCTACAGTTTCGGTCTGCCACTGCAGCTAGACAAACAAATTATTGCCACTGTCAATAGACGCGCATTTCTATGCCAACAAAATTGCCAAGTAGAAAGAAAAAAAAAAGAGCAACAACAAAAAAAAAATATAAGAAATTGAAAAGGAACGAAAGAAAAACAAGCCAAGCCAGGGGGAATAGTGCACCCACAGTTGCAGAGTCGTATGGACGTTTGAGTGATGCCAAGTTGCAACAACAGTAGAAACGAATTTAGTTGCAGTTTTCTTCTCTTGGATTTCTGTGCCCACTGTTTGCCAACTGTGAAAATAGCCGTCAGCCAAATGGAAGAAGAAGAAGAAGCAATGGGCAACAGGCAACAGGCAGTTCCCTTGGCTAATCATTGGAATTGGCATTGGAATTCGCTCAAGATTGTTACCACATGTTGCAGCAACTAGTCAACAACTCTCGCATTTGCATTTAAGGCCACGCCGCATGCACTTTTCAATTTGTGTGCACCAATTTGTTTATTTAATATTTTTATTTTCTGTTAAATTGTCAAAAGTTTTAACTTTGATGCAGTTTCGCAACTCTTTTTCTCCCCTTTTCTGTCCATATTTTTTGCGCCTAAGGATATTTTTGAAATATGTGGCCAAAACTGGCTGTGCTTTTGTGTGTATACCTTTATATATATTATATATATATATGTGTGTGGCACAGAGTTATGCAGCTAACAAGATTTGGTTGTTTTTGTGTGTTTGAATCAGAAACTGTATTCGTCCTGAGGCACTTTCGTGTGTTTGATTATTATTTGGTTGTTTTTTTTTTTATTCAGATTTTGGGCATAATGAACAGGAAAAAAATATTGCCAATAGAAGAAAAAATGAATTTTGATGGCTTCAATGAGTTATAGGGCTAATGGGAAATTGGTGTAAATTATAAACGTTTTTATGTGAGGTCTAAAAACCAATAAAACTCAATTACTCAATAAATTTAGTTGTTGGCAGATGAAATCAAATTAGAGAATTATAAAATTCCCATAAATTAAGAAAAGTATTGGGGTTAGTTTATTAAAATAAATTTCTGCATCCAATTTTTGTTTTGAATTGAACATAAATTGTGTGGCTAAAATCTATACGATTGCTAAATTGTGTAGCTAGAAACTAGTATCTCAAATGTTTTATGCATATACAATTGCCAAACTAGCAAAAAACTCGGCAAAAACTAACACAGTGATTAAATAAACTCAACTTCCTGTACAATCGCCAGACATTTGCATCAATTGCAGTCTTGGTATTTTTGTGTGCTCGAAAGTGTGTTGAGTTGCAGCTTATATTTCAAAATGGATTTCATTTAACCCATATTAGTCATGGTAAATTGATTTGGAGCAAAAAAAAAAAAAACTTGAATGTCCGTTGCCCATTTGTGGTACTCTGAGGACCATTTATCGTTGCTTTTATCGACTGTTGCGCCTTTGCATAGCTAATTTCCTTTCAAGATAAAGCCATAGACACAAATGGCCATAAATTACGCACTGCGCACGTCTATGGCTTAAAAATCGCATTTATGTTTATCGCTCAAGATAGCAATCTGCCAGAGTCGCCAATAAGCCAATAGCCAGCATCAGCCAGCAGGCAGCTAGGCAGTGGGGCTGGAAGGCTTTCACTCTATAAATAATATAATCAAAGCATATTTGTAATCAGTGCAAGGCTATCTCAGCAGTTAAATCGCCAACTTTAATTGTAAATATTTGTGCGCAAACTGGCACTTAAACAAAAAAAAAAAAAACACAAAACGAAATATTACAAAAAACTAGACTACTATTAATGGCTCAGCATTATAATAATGGCCTGTAATGGTGTAATGGACGATATCTAAAGGCAATGCTACGTCAGCCAGTTGCCATTTAAGGTCGTTGCCTACTGCAACATGGCCAGCAATTTTCATTCGACGCATTGACAGCATTGACCAACATGCGGTATATATATAAATGTGTATTTAAATGGGGTAACAGCTCCTAGTAACAGCAACTAGTCGCACAGCAAGTAACCCAATCCGACCACAAAATATTTCGATACTCTGCAAAAACGGATGTAAGCAAATATTTTATCTCAATGCCCTTCCCTCCCCCCTTTCTCCAACCATTGCAATCCCTCTGCTTCTTTTTAATGTCTCTGTCTGTGCAAAAAAAAAACGATCTTTTTTCTGAGGCACTTGATTGTTTTCTCACCTGCAGCTTAAAAAGCAATGCATGAAATCTTTTATTTTGTAGAAACACCGCATCTGAAATTCCCTTTAGTTCTGTACTTTTGCACGAGATATAATTTACTTATTTTCAATTTACTTAAAACACACACATCGTAAACTATTTCGTACGTGTTGAGAAATAAAAAAACGCTTCAATATGGTTTTTGACATGCAAGTAAAAGCTCTAGAAAAAACTTAAGGAAGCTTTTCTGGAACTGTTTTTATGCCACTATATCTCTTCCTTTCTCTCTTCCCCTCTCTCTCTCTCTCCCTCTCCCTCTCTCGCTCTCACTCTCTCTCTCTCTTCCTTTCACACTCTCTCTCTTTCTCTCTCTCTCTTCCTTTCTCTCTCTCTCTCTTTTTCTCTCTCTCTCTTCCTTTTTCTCGCTCTCTCTGTCTCTATCTCTTCCTCACGCTTTTATTATAAATATATTATATATATTAAATCATAAAAATTTTTTGGTCTTGTTTGGATTTCTTTTTTTTTTTTTTTTTCTTTGTTTTTCGAATTCTAGCAATAAATGTTCTTTAATTTTAATTTTTGTTATTGTATAATTGACTTTTAATATATTTAAAATTTTACCTATTTAAAGTTTGTAGACTGAAATTACTCTTAAATAAATATAAAAAAAAAACGAACTAAAATCGTTCTTTTACAAAATAAAGAATACCTCAAGTTCCTCAGATGTCATCGACGCATAATAAGCAATATATTTTAATTCAACTAATACCAAATATTATACTCCTTGTTTATGTGAAAATACAGGGTATTCAGTTGAGTGCTACAACTAACATGATCGTAAAGCTGTTATGCACACAGAGATGGGGCACTTAAGAAATTTGCCATGCGGGCCAGTTTATCACACCGCACTTTTGTTCTTTGAGTCCCAGATTGGTGCCGACTGCTCGGAGTGGAGCTAGAATCGCAGCATTTCATCTCTTCGGGCATGTCTGGCTGCGTGTCCATCTCGGAGGCCCCTGCTCTGATTGTGTTTGCCTGTTCGGCATGCGTGCGATAGATCATCTGCAGTCCGTATGCATACATCATCTGTACTGGTAGCAAGCTCGTAAACTGGTAACTGGTAACTGGGCCTGCCTCAGTCAGCATTGGCCTCTGCACAAGTTTTAATTAAATTAAAATTTACTTTCGAACACATGTCGGACTGTGGCATAAGTACACACAGAAGGAGCACCTTTCATATCACGCATGTATGTCTTTGGTGTGGCATTCGCAACCGCATCCGCATCCTCATCTGCATCAGCATCAGCATCAGCAACGATATCGAAATTGGCTTTGGCTCTGCATTTTACAACAGTTTTTACTCCTTTTGCTCTGTTGCTGTTGTTCCCGCTGCTGAATCTTGTTATTCAATTAAATTTTCGCCTCGTCTGCGTTTTAATTGCACGAAAAATGGTTATGAGGCTCACCGAAGTTTGCCTAATTGATTGGTCGAGATTGTCCGAACTCCAAGAAGCAAATGGACAATTTCTCTCTGCAGCCAAGCGCAGCTTGCCTCAAATATGACTCAAAATGTATGCATAATAAAGAGTGCAACATTTTGTAAAAATTAATATATTCTTTTCGATTTACATAACAATTTTTACTCGCAAAAAAAAAGAACGTGAAAGCAGTAAAATTTAGTTGCTCCGTCAAATTTATTCAGACAATCACTCATGTTTCTTCATCTATTTATTCATCAAATTCTCGATAACAGAACGCAAATGTTTGACCCACAAAAACCTTTGCAACCTTTGACTTTACTTCCAACACACACACACATAAACACTAACACGCTCAAATGAGTGCACACAAAAAGTTATCGTGCCTGTTGGCCCTTTAGATGACATGTCAATGTTGTTGCTGTGTTTGTTGTTGTTGGTCTACATGCCAACCCACATCAGCTAACACAATTTGGTCACGATTTAAGCAACGCACACGCCACAAATTCATCAACATGCAAGGACCCAAAATATTTGGCGTTGTATATTCTCCAATTTGCCTGATAAGAAGCGTTTAGCTAAAAACATGCGCCAAATTACACCAAATTTCTCACTGTAATGTGAACAGCTCGCACTTACATCAGCCCAAAATTCCGTTGGCTTTTGCGCCACTGCCACGCATAAATCAACAGAGAACCGAGAGTCTCGGCAATAAAAAAAAAGAGAAGGAAAACCAGAACAACATAAAAAAAAATAATGCCAAAAGGTTGCATGTTAGTTCGTCAAACATTGAATTGAACTTTGGCACTGTGGCAAATTCCATAGCCACATCACGCAAATCTAGATAACAACAAATACCCAAAGAGCAGGCTACAATTTGCACTTGTCGTTGTGCAACATTTTGCTAGATTGACGTAACAGCCCTGCAAACGGAAGACTCACAGCTCCCACAGCTACAGCTGCAGCTGGCAGCTGGCAGCCAAACAACACGCTCGATTTGCCTCTCGTTCATATTAGTTGTCATCCGCAATTACATTTTTGCAGAAAACAAAATGCCACAAATCAGAAGTCACTAATCACGAATCATGTTATCGTTGTGATTTGTCATTTGGGGCAGCAAAGCAGCCTATATGCTGTCCCCCCTCTGCCCCTTCTAGCCAGACACGCTCATTGTAATTAACGCTGTAATCAAATTGCAGAGCCATGTCATATGGGCCCTCTTGACAGATCAGCATTCAACATTCAGCATTGAGTCTCGACATCAGCACCAGCATTGGCTTGAACAACCGACTCTGCCCACAGTTTGGCCTTCTGCCTTGTAGTCAAACAGCTTTGGAGGCTTCAGCTTCAATTGGGCCAGACATGCACATCTCAGCATCAAAATGTTGCCGATGCCGATCCATCATCAAGTTCGAGTTCTCATATCAGTTGGCGTTGTCTTCCAGCTGTCTTTTGCCTTTCAGTGTGGTTTTGCCAGGCCACAAACTTGTTTTCCCTTGCCTTTCGTAACTGATCTAATTGTGGAACCACCGATTGTACAAGTTATTAATAGTCTATTTGCTTTCAATAAATTTGCCACAAAATGTCACTTACAAATTTTGTCGTATAGAAAATTAATTAACATTTTGTGTTCTCAATCTTAACTAATTTTGTTTATTTATTTAGTCTTTTTTTATGTGTAGTTATAAGTTCAATGGGTATATGGACTGTATATACACACACTCATAAAAAAATTATAAGAATTATTGTAGTTATTTTATTGAATTTCAAATTAAACTCATAGTTTTAAATTAAATTATATAAAATTAAAAAGGTACTTTTAATTGAAAAGTGTGTGTTCCAAGAAATAAGTTTTAAATGCATTTCTAAGATGTTGTTTAAGAAATACATATTTCCTATCTATTAGTGTATTAAACTCTGAATCTTTTTCTTTTTTAAAAAAAAAAAATATTATAGTATTTGATTGATATTTATTGCTATTTCCATAAAATTCTAACCATATAGTCGTATTTAAAGTAGTGTATTTTAAGTGCGTTTTGTTAGTTTCTGGCAACTTTAAATTTTATTTTACATTCTGCCCACGCCGATGATGGCATGCTCCATGTCCAGACTCGTTCTCTGCCCGCCTGTATCTGATTGCTCTACATATATATAGAGAATGTGTGTACAATGTATGAATGCTCACTCCATAGGCTGTCATGATTTACAGCTATGACAATTTTAAGTTGGTTCATTAGGGGCAGACACACACTACACACTACACACATCCAAGTGCATGTTGACTAAATTGCATTCACTTACAGCTCTTAATACAAATGGAGTTAATGTTGCGACTGCTTGTAAGAACTTGCAACTAGCAACACTCCCCCCGCACTCTCTCTCTCTCTCTATTTGTGGCACTAGCTGGGTGTGTGCGTGTCTCAACTTTTTAATGTTATGATTGAAAATGCTTACAATTGCCTTCTTCATGTTTCTTTGATGCTTTCTTCTTCTTCTTTTGTTGACTGTTCCCAACTCGGACATTTATAGTTCCACTCATCGTTGTGCTCATCATTGTTTTTGTACACGCTTAATTAATAACATTTTCCAGCATTTTTCCACAAATCATCCAGTAGACTGTGTTGCCTAATGGATCCTTAAATGTTTATTTATAGCTTAGCCGAAGCGTAGCACATTTGCAACCATAGAATATTCCCCCGAATAGTTGCCACTAATTGTAATGTCTTTAGTTGCGCCACAAATGGGCATTTCATTTATCAAAATTATAATACAGGGTATTTATTTGCTCCTTGTTTTAGCTGGTCATTATTATTAGCACCTTTTTTTTGACTGTTTTAATTTGTTTTCATACTCTGATCGAAATCGAAATTATTCTACAATTTTAAAGCCGTTGTCGCAAAAAAGCTTTTAGCTTGTTTTAATTTACGCAAAACTATTCCTTTTTCGTATTTTGTTTACTTTTGAAAGTGGGAACTCAATTATGAACCTTTCCAAAAGTTAAATTTGGAAAGCTCTTCCATTTCCACAAATAGAACTTGTCAACAAAATTTTTTGTGCTCTCATTTGATATTGGAGTGTTTTTCAATCGGTTTCGTTCAACTTGTTTAAAGTAAACTTCTCGTTAACCATAAATATCATGCAGGTGCTTCATTTAAATTTCACATGGAGCTTAAGTCTCACATATTTGTTATTTATTACAGTGATTATTTTTAGCCATTGTTAAACTTAAATCTCCAATTCTGCGCTAATGAAGCAAGATGGACTCTTAGCAGCTGTTTGCCATTTTCATTTGTTGGGTTAAAGAAGATGCGAGCATCTCGTTTCCTTCTCCTGCTTATATAAACCTTTAACAACTTCTTTATAAACCTGCTTTCACAGCCAATACACATATAGTTAAAGAGCATTTCCCCCCTTTGGGACTGCTGACCCGCCAAGAGCCAAGAGCCAAGAGCTGGGCACACAATTTATGATTTGCCTTTTGGGCTGCCTTGTGTGACAGCGACTGCAAACTTGGACTTGGACTTGGACTGGGGCGACATCGATTCGCGTTATTCATTCGACATGGGACAAAACCAAAACGAGTTTCAATGCTAGTCATTTGTGGACTTTGGAGTTGGAGCAGCTTCACAATCCAAGCTCGATCTTCGATTCGAGTCGTGCGCTGTGTGTTTTAATTAAGCTGCGTGGACTCGAAATCGAAAATGGAATCGAACTAGTCTCTCTGTCTCTGGACGAGGTGTTAACTCGGCCCAACCGACTCCGATTCCAATTTGTATTTGCCCAAAAATAGTTACAGTCAAGTTCCCAAAGGTGCTCCACAAATCCAAATTTCAATTGTGACCGGCGAGAAATTATTTATGGAGCGGGTCACATGAAGTCCGCAAGTTTATTGGCCCAAGGACCACTTAATATGTCAGTCGGTGAATTTTAGAAGCGGTCGCAATTTGTATTTGTCGTCGGGTTTCTGTTTCTGTTTCTATTTGTATTTGGATTTTTTTTTATGTTTTTTGGCAGTCTGGCGCGGCCATTTTGTTTGGACCCTTTTTGCTTGTGCAAATGATCTGCGCATACTTATTTATGGGCCAAGTTCTTCTTTGGCTTTTTTACTTTTTGTTACCAATGTTTGCAATTGTCTGGCCGGCAGACAATGGGCATTATAAATTCATCAGACTGTCGCTCCGACATCCAAACACGCAAACTACGAAACGACGTCGTCTATGGGAGCCGGTCTGCATAATGTATCTGTGTGTATCTAAGTATCTGAGTACCCAAAGTATCTGCGAGATGCCTTTGGTCACAAAATGGCGCAACGCTTAGCGAACAATGCAAACAATAAGCAAGTCAAAATGCCCCCAACAGAGAAAAAAAATGACCGTCTAACTGAGTAGATACCCTGTAAAAATAACTGAGAATCCAAAATTCAATTTAATTTGTATGATTATTTTCAAAGTGAATTTCAGTCAAAAGAGAAATGATTATCGAAGTAACAGTTACTTCCAAAATGTATTAAATTATTATAAAATAAGAAAAGTCAATAAATATGATTAAAATTTATGAAAGTCAATGTTAAAAGTTTAAATTGAATAATCCGCGAAGAACAACACCCATTTTGAAACATATTTTGAACATAGGGTATAGAAAAAGGATGTCTGCTTTGTGGTTGACATTTGTTTTGTTTGTTGTTTGAATTGTTGATGTTGTGATGTTGTTGCTTCTGTTATTTTTGTGTCGGTTCTTGTTGCTTTTGTTCTTAATTGTGTCAAATTTTGCGGGAGGCGTGGGGCGGCTGTTTATAGGATTGGGGTTGCACATCTCCATTTATCTAAAGTGGAGCACTGCGGCATAGTAGGTAGGTGCAAAATCAAAAGCCACTTCACAACATATTTGCAAAGAGCACACAAAAAAAAAGTGGTCTGCCCCATTGTTTGCTGATCTAAATAGCGCTAGAGATGACGCAGGACGGGGTGAAGTGGGCCGGATGCAATCCGAACGATGATTAAACATGCAACGGTATGCTTTTAATATATATATATATATATATATATATAAATATATATATATATGTATATGTTCCTTTCTGTTTCTAGTCTACTTCTTGTTACACAAAAGGAAAAAAGTGTCATGCATAGCTAGAAATAAATAAAATGTACAAAACGAAAGCAGATTTTAAGGTTAGTAGTGTGTTTTCATATATATATATATATATATATATATATCATATTTTATAAATATAGATTTCTGATATGTTCTTTGTTAATAAAAAGAATTATATAAATGCGAAATTATTCCTCGCACATATTACTTCATTTTATTTGTTAAATATATATAAATATATAAGCTACATAAATATTATATCTTATATTAAAAAAAGGTTTATATATTATATATATATATTAATTATATATTAAATATTATGAATTATTTTAATTAAACTAACTACCTCTTTGTAATCGCCAACTTTTACAGTGCCTGCCCCTTTTCTCAGACATCGTTTCAGTTGCAATTCGAATTTATTTACTTCCAAATCTGACACAAAATAGGTGTCAAATAAATTTTGTGTTCGCTTTTGTGCTGGGTGTGGTCAGCTATTGGGCAGTTTTCGCAATAAATGTTACATTTTGCGATATTAAGTGGTGTTCTGATCGGATTGGCGCGTCGACTGTCATTAAATGGTCGTAATTAAATATTTGAATTGTCGACTGTCAGACTAGAGTCGCAAGGCAAGCATTAGCATTAAGAGAACCGACGTTCCATGAAAATACTACATTAATAAAGCATATCAAAGTTTTTGTCGAGCTCTGTTTGCCATTTGGTAATAACGACCCACACACAAACTCACCAGTTTCCCGGCGACAACTTGTGAAATTAAAATGCGCGACAATCACAAAATTGTCAGTCAGTTAAGCAATCGATCAATAGTGGCCCATTTGCGTGGGATGATGGGTATAGTAGACGACAATTATACCCTAAATTGCAATACAACAATGTGTAAAATATGGCATACTTTGAACGTAAAGTTTATTAATTAATTAATTTATTGATTGATTTAATGTGAACTGAAAAATGTATTATATAAAAACGAAATTTATTTGATATTTAAAAATGAAATAAAAAACAAGCTTTGATTATTTATTTTTATTTACTTTGACTTTCTATACATATATATATACATATATGTATACATATATAGCCGCAATAAAATAAAACTCTTTTATGAAATTTATTTTAAGTTCAAAATTAAATTATACGTAACTAATAGTAATTAATTAAGTTAAAATATACAATGATCAGAAGTAAGATAAGGGAAATTAGAAATTGACGAAAATTATAATTAATTAATTTTAATTTAATTATAAGGAAAGTAAAACTTCAATAAGAAAGAGAGATATAAAGAGAGATAAGGAGTGAGAAAGGAAGCAACAAAGAGACAGGAAATTCTCTGAATCTGTGTCGTATGATACAGATTCCAGCAAGGGGATAAAATTTAAGTTATTTTTCATTAATATCATATTTCAAATTGTATCTATTCAAGTGTATCTATTTAAAGTTTAGGGCAATGTTCAAAATGTTGTTCAGTCTCACTTTCAAGTTCTTGCTTAGGGACAAAAGGAAAGTGAATGACAACATTGTGAAAGGCGACATGTTTTGATAAATGTTATTCCCGCTTTTGTTGTTGTTGTTGTTGTTGTTGATGTTGCCACTTATTCTTTGCTGTTGCTTTCGTTGCTGTTATCGTGTCCTCGCTCAAAGCGAGAAGCGAGTGGTAAAATAGCAAAGTAAAAACAAATTGTTTGCCAATGGAGTCTTCATGTAATTTTTATGGATTTACAGGGATTTAGTGCAAGGACAGTAAGCACACACATACCCAACACACACACACACACACACACACACACACACACACACACATGAGTAAGAAATAGTGTGCTTAAACAGCCAGAAGATTATTTGTCTGCCTTTTCTTTTGCCTGTAAATTAATTGAATTGAAAACACTGCTGCTGTTGTTGGTTGTTCGAAAAACAAATAAATAATCATCATCGGCTCAGCATTTATTGGTTATAAATTGATCACTTCGAGCGGAAAATATTAAGTGGATTATAGTTTTAATGCCACTGGGCTCCAACTTAACTGCGGCCATTTGTTCAATGGGACATTGTCTGTGCAATAAATTGCACAATTTGCGAGCGAGCGAACCATTTGGCGAAGGCCAACAAATACACGAAGAAAATAATGAGCGAAATACAAAGTGGATTTTCCCTTCATGCTGAACTCTGACCTCTTGCTACGGGGAGTAAAGAGCTTTGGTTGCATTGCCCACTAAATGACTAGAAGACAACTTCATTTGACGAACAAATTATTTAAGCCTGCAAATGCTGATAGTAATAAATGCGGGCCCAGTTAAGTGAATTGGGTGGAGCCACATATCGGTTCAAGGCTAAAACAGCGATGTGCTAAATAGACCTTTTTAAGGCAAATGCGGTTAAATTTATTGTACATTTGCCGTCGGCAACGAAACTAGAAACTTCGTTTCAATGTGCCGACTTATTAACATTAGTAACTGTTTTCTAAGTTTTACTTTAACGTTTCTGAGTGTGCTGGAAAAGTCATAAAAATGTAAAGATAATGAAATGTCTTTATTATGGCTCTTCCAACGATCATTCAATGAATAAGAAACACTCATCATAGCAGTCATACATCTAACCCAGACTATCCAAATATGGTATTCAACGATCAGAAATTGCCAAAAGGTCTTTCTGTTATTTTTGACAAGAAATGCCAAACATATATAATATAGCAACAATTACTGCAATAACCTTTTCGTAAAATTTTTATATTTTTTTCTGTATGCCTACACAAAATTTTTCTAATACAGATATATGGATATTGATTCTCGAAAGACACTTTTGTATGTTCTTATTACATGACAAATAAAATTTCAATTTACTTTTTTTACAAGCAATCCAAATTAGTGCATTTTTTGCTAAAAAGTCTGGCCAGAACTTAAATTTAAAATTGTTAGACGCTGCTCGCGTAACGGTATTTATGTAGCTAGATTTAAATGACGTTTGTCGATTGACAATCAGTTTAAGCCGGCAGCCAATTTGCCATTTGCCATTGGGCTCGTAGGCCATTAAATTTCTCTTTTAGGATAAATGCCTTTTGGGCTTTTGCTGAATCCTTTTAAATAAATTAACATTTACAGAGTTGATTTTTAACAATTGGGGAAAAAAAAGTTAAAATCAAGTTACTCCAGAGCTCAAAAAACCTAGACGACTTGAGAGGGGAAAAGAGCATTTCTATTAAATTAGTCTGGGTTGCGGTTGAAGTAATCATGATATCTTTGTACGACATTCAACATATGCAACGTCTTTTCCATTTTGACAGAACAGCACAACAAACTTTATTATGCCAAGGCAACGGGGCGTACTCGTCCGCAATACCACAAAAAGTTAATTTTATAGGCGCCCCCTCAAAAAAGGATTGCAGGGATTAGAAGGAGTTGAAATGTACCAGAAAACGGTACACAATCAATTACAGATTCGCCTCGATGCGCTGTCTTTCCTTCGTCCCTAAAACATCTCCAAATCCATCCATCAATTAACAAACCGCTTACAATAATACTTAATAGCAGTCGTTCAACGGACCCGGACTAAACTCAATGAATTATCCTGCGGGCCGCCTACAAATCGAATCCCCTCGTCACTTACCTCCTCTCGTCACAACTCGGCAGACAGCTAAAATGCGTCAAAGGCTTTTCAAATGAGGCTTTTAATGTGTTTACGATTTTCTATATAACAACAACAAAAAACAAGAGCAACTAAATAGGGACAACAGAGGAGTGCAGCTCCATCTCTTTCCATTGCCAGTGGTCTTCGCGCCCTTTGATTAATTTATTTTTTGCAGCCGAGATCCGGATTTCAGTTTGTTATTTTTATTGGTATTGGCATTATCCACCCAAACACCCAGGACGAAACGCACACACACACAAACACACTACAAGCATCAATCGGTCATTGGCATTACACTTAGAAAAACTTACGCCCTTGTAAAACTCCATTGTTATTGCGGCATAGAAAATTCTCTTATTTCTAGCAAGTGATTTTTTAGCTCAAACTCAAGGCCACAATTTTTTAGCTAAAAGGCTTATTTTATAAAAATATAAAAATAATATTTTCGAATATATTTGTATACGACGACTTTTCCTTAACCGAAATATTATTATATATTTTACATTTGTAATCTATACACAACGTAAACAATTTAAGAATAAAATGTTGTTGTATATTTATTTATTATTTCTGAAAACGTAGAAATAATTATTTAAAAATTTTAACAGAAAGTTAAATTTATATTTCTTGCAAAAGTATTTTAAGACATTGTTATTATTTTTGAAAAAACATTTATTTATTTCTATCAAATTTACGTGCATTTCTGATTTTATTATAGGAATTTTCGTATTTTTCTGTGTTATTCTGTTTACGGCAGATTTTTTCTTAGTGTAGCTTTGCTTAATCCGCACATTTATAAACACTCGGACAAACGCTCTTCCATCTCCCACCATCCGCTTAGTCTGCTCGCAGCTTTGTCCTCGTCCAGGACAAGCAGACAAGCCTTTAACAAATTGACGAGAGATGTGCTTGAGTGGTTAATGGAACAACTAAAAGAGTTACAGCAGAGACGAGGCGGACAAAAATGGGGAACGGGGTGTGTGTATCCCGAAGCGATATGGAATTTTTGGCAAGAGCTCAGCGACGCTTTGAAAACTCGCTGAGAAATTTTGTGTGGTATTGGTTTGCGGACTGCGTTCAACTGTTGGTTCAATCGATCGAATGTTCTGCAATATTTTCAGAGGTTTTTCATTGCATGGGACGAGTAGAATTTAATAGAAAATCGGAAATTAACTGACAGTTTGTAAGGAAGCACTTAAATAAATTAGGCCTAAAAGATTTTTATTATTAAACAATTAGAATTCTGCAAGCCCTTAAATAAATTAAAGTTGTGGGTTCTTAAAAAGATGTCCTTGTATTATTCATATCATATGTCACTAAATCTCAAAGCAGTTAAACGCAAATTTATATAAATATATTAAATAAAAATAAAAAAAACAATTTATATAAATATATTAAATAAAAAAAAAAAACAATTTAAACTAAATGGACATTTTTTGTACTACAAAATTTGTAAACTTTAATAAAATGGCATAATTAAAACACATCAATTTCTTCAGAAATATTACTTTAAAAAACTGTATGTTATAAAAGTATATGAATATAAATATTTGTATATATGGTTTAAATTTTACAAAAAATATATTTTTTAAAGAAATCACAACCATAAATGAAGAAAAATGTGTTGACACGGGAAAATGAATTTATGTAATTTTTAATGAAAATTTTGGAAAAATTAATTTATTCAGTTCACATCCAAATTGACTGTTAAAAAAATCTTATATTAAATCAAACACATCCACTTCTTTAAAAATAATGAATAAACCAAAACATATATTATTAAAATAAATAGAGATAAATAACTAGACATGTTTTTAATAAATAATACATTTTAAAAGAATATGTACCTAAAAATCATGAAGAAAATCCAGTTGACACACGAAAAATGCAATAATGTATTTTTTTTTTTTAATAAGAATGCCTCAAAACAATTTAATAATTTCAGTTCAGATTAGAATTGACTGATAAAAATATGTTTTTACGAATATTTCTTAATTATATTCAAAATATACATATTTTAATATTCATCGAGTTTATCATCCATCCAATATGGGAGAAGTGCAAGTTCTAAAGTCATTTATAAGATAGACACTTTCCAGTGAGACACTTTGAGTGTCATTAGCAGTGAGACTGGCTAATCTGCCGCACAGAAAGCACAGAAGCAGGAGTAACTCATTCCCCTTTGCTTTCCCTTTTCACGTTCCTCGCTGGCTGCTCGTCTTCAGAAAGCGGTGTGTAACCAACAAGCTGCTAAATTTCGCACGCTGCTCTAGAAAGGTATTTAAGACGGGAGTTTCAAGATATATTCCTCACAGCAGTGATGAGGAATTTCACACACAGACACACTTGGAAAAGAGCGAAAACGAGAAAAAACCAAATGCAAAGAGACAAAAGCGGAAGGGGATAAGCAAGAGAAGAATAAAAGCAAACAAAGATACACACATGTATAGATAGATAGATACATAGATATATATGCGTAAGAAACGGAAAGCGTAAGTGTGAATTATCCTGCCTCAAAGTATTTAATGCGCTTTACACATGGCAAACAAGGAAAGGGAATCGAAACGGAGACAAAAGGAACATCAACCGAACAGAATCAAACAAAAAATGCGAGCAATTGAAAGGCATATAATATTAAAAAAAAAAACCAACAAAAACAATAACAAGCAGAGGAGAGAGAAAAAAATAACAACTACAGCAATATTAAAGGCATTCGATCATTACTCATAAAAACCAACAGAGAATGTGAATAAATAAACAGTTGAGAGAATAACTTGTGGAAAATCGAGATGATTATGATGTTGATAATGAGGAGCCAACTCTGCTGGCAACAAAATTAATTACTCGACGTGAAAATGCGCTGAAATTCATGTTATTTCATGGTGGTTGGGGGAATGAGGTGGGGAAAGGCATTCACGTTTTCGGCTATTGGAATTGTAAGCATTAAGCAGGCATTACAAATTGCATCAAACTGAGAAACTGGTTTTAAACAAGGAAAGGCGAGAACGAAAGCAAACAAAAGACAAAGTGCAGAGGAGAAAGAGAAAAAGAGAGAAAGAAAGACAGTGCTAAGTAATCATTCTTTTACCTGTTCTAAAACTACGAATACAAGTCTACAACAGGCAGGCAGGTAGATCTGCAAGCGACCCGCACACAGGGTGACTCCGAGACTCGAGACTCCCTGCTGTTTGCAATGGTGGTTGAAATTAATTCCACTGCGCAACAGGATATTCAGCTTGTAGCTGTGCTTCTTCGTCTTCTTTTGTTTTTCTTTTTTCTTAGTTGCCCAAAGAGCAGACCAAATTGTGCATAGAGTTCAAATGAAGACATAAAAAAACAACAGCAATTGACCCATTTGAAGAATTCCATGAAGTACTTAAAAATTCCAAATATCAAGTAACGGATTGTGCTACAACTGCTAACCTTAAATAAGAACATAACAAACGCAATAACAAAAAATGTAAAGTACCAAAACATCCTGGTTTATTTTAAATTTATTGCTTGACTCTTTTTATTTACATTTTTTTCTCTTTTTTACTAATTCTGATAAGGTGATAATCAATAGTTTTATTTAAAATTTAATTTTTATCAATTACATATATGTGACAACATTTTGGGCTGTTCAAATTTTCAGTATATGCATTATTCATATCAAAAGTATAAAGAAAACTACGGAACATTAGTTATACAAACATAAATCACAATAATAATTATCTTTTAATATTAAATAGCAATGTCATGAAAAATATTTGCATTTTATATTTTCGAAGGGTGTTTTAATCAACTATAAATTAAAATAGACAAAAAATTTGTTTCTAAAAGGCAATAATCATGCTTCAAATTTTTTCCTTTTTTTACTACCAAAGTTCGTTCCTATTTGTCAATTTAATTAAAGGTAAAGTACAAAAAAGGGAAATTGAATATTAAATTTATTTTATCCATGAGAAACCGTTTAAAAATTCTTTATTTTCTTTAATTAATTTTTCAGAAATACAAATTAGCTCTCAAATAGTATTTCTACTGTAAGCAAAGAAAATATAGATAGATTTTCCAAAATGAAAATGACTTATTTAAAATGAAAATAGTACATTTTTGACGAAAATATAAAATTAAAAGAATTGATTTCCTAATACAATAAATTAAGAAAGTATGTTATTTCAATTTTTGTTTTAAATTTTGAAAGTTTCTTTGAATATATACTTTCACTTTTAAAAGCCTGAACTATCTTAGAACTAAGTTTTCAATACAATTAATAAACAAAATTTATATAAATTACATTTTTTGGTAGTTCACATAAAGAATAGTTTTCAACATTAATCGAAAACTGAAATCTCTCATCATATTATATTTTTCAGTGTTGACCGATTTTATTCCACATCGAAAAAAAAAAGGCCACAATAAAATGTGTAATAAATTTGTTTGTTTAAATTTAAGTTTACATGTTTTTGTATATTTCTGTGTTGACTTATTGTAGCCGACATCAAATAAAATAAATTAAGTAAATAAATTACATTATTTATTAATAAATGTTAAGTCCAGTATGTCGACTGACTTTAGTTTACATTGAATAATTAAATAATATAAATATATTTATTTTAGTAATTTTTGAGTGTTGACTGATTTTAGTTGACACTAAAAAATGAGGGTTATTTATATGCTTACCTTTCCGCCAACTTTGAGCTCGTAGCCCATGCCGAGGGGCGTCTTCAGCTGAACGGGACATACGAATCCTATATTCCGATGTGGACTATCCACGCTGATCTGATGCTTCCGTGATGTCACCTTGGGCGCTGGGCGGATGGGCGTCGCCGGAGTCGAGGAGGAAGACCCCGAAGAGGAGGTGGTGTTCTCAGCGACACAAAGATCCTCGCCACCATGGATTGGAAATTTGGAGCACTCGAGATTCTCGGGCCAGTTGAAATTGTAGGTTTTCATCAGTGTCTCGCAGACTCGGGCCGATTCGCAAAGGGATCGGCAGGGGGGAATCGGGCGCTCGAGGATGGTGCAGACGGGGACGTACAGGGAGCAGAGAAACAACTGCAGATCGGCGCTGCAGCCGATCTTGACCAGAGGCGCAAACTGATGCACTTCCAGGCCCGCCTCTTCCTGCTTGGTGTGGCCAATCAGATTGGGCATAATCGTCATGTTGTACGGAATATTCTTGCAGATCGAGATGGTGATTGGCTCGCAGCGATTGTGGTGCGGGAACCCATCCAACGAGGAGGAACTCGGCGCCAATTCGCTGCGATAATACGAGCTGGCGTCCAGCGGCGTCTGATCGTAACGCTGCTGTGCCCCATACCCCAATGTGGCGAGTACAACAAGCAGCACCAGTTGCAGCATTTTTCGATTGTTAAGCGGAATAAATTTGTATCTATTTTTATTATTTATTTTTTGTTCGAAGAAAACCGGGCTTTAATTTTCGTTTGTTTTTTTAAGACTTTCTTGTTTACAGTTCACGCATTTTGACAAGCACAACACACACTCACATACACGCGCGCACACATTGACACAAGAGACAACACACAAATAATAATTGCAGCTCTCACAAAAGAAACGCGTCGGCTTTTTCACATAGCACAAAAATATATATTTTTAACAGAGATTTTTTTAGCAAATTTTCAATTTCAATTTCAATTTTACTCTGTATTTATCACTTCTTAAGCACTTTTGGGGCTTTTGTTTTGCCGGCTGAGCGACGGACAGCAAAAGTACCGTTTTGTAGCCAAACTACGTAAAACGCGCGAAATTTTCGTTTGATTTACACTTGGTATTATTTCAAATATTCAACCGAGAGCACAACCGAGCGGCAGGGCAGACGCTGACAAACTAACCATTGCACATGAGACGGAATAATGTGTGGGCAGTGGTGGGAGAGAGAACAGGTTCGTTGCTGCTGGTGGTTGTGGTGGGCGAGAGCGAGAGCGACGCTGAGCCGAACGCGAGCAGCCGTCGCGGCGCGTCGTCACTTGTTTGCATTGCTTGTGCTCAGTTGCTGAATACGTGTTCTCAGCCGTGCCAGCTCTCGCTCTCTCTTCAGCAATAAGTATTGCATGGGGCGACCTTGAATTTAAATTTGACGCTCAATGCAGCTGAAGCCCGAGAGTGAGAGCGACAGAGAGCGCCAACTTATACAGGGCTGTTATTCGCAATGTTTTGGATGCTGTTGTGGCTGCGGCGTCGGCGGCGACGTCGGCTGCGGTTGCGGCTGCGGCGGCAGCTGCTTGAGCTCCTGTTGATTGAGTTAAGTCTCCAAAAGTATCAACAAATGGTTAAGCATTAATTAAAAATTTAAATAATATGCAGATGTTGTGCATTGAATTGCTATATTTATTTACCCTTAAGACGTATTTATTGAACTCATTTAATTAATGCTCAATTAGCGTCCTTTAACAGTTCGTATTCCCACAGTAAACAGTTATAAATGTTCATGCATTTACTTTCATTGCAAAAAATATGAGCAAACAGAACAAGAGCAGAAACTCAAATTGATGAGCTTTCTTAATTGTACAGTTAAACGCATTGACTTATTTGCACAACAATTAGCCGAGCCTAATGTGACACATTTGCCTGTGTATATATGTGTCTGTCTTTTCATTCGAGCCATTCAGTTTTTTTGCTGTTACCTTTCTTTTGCCTACTCTTCAACTTGATAAAGTAATTAACTGCGCTTAATCTACGCTTAACGTGAGCTGAAAAGAAAAAAAAGCAGAACTCAAACAAACTTGGCACATTCGAGGTGTTTCTCTAATGACCCTTAGGATGTGGGGTGGAAACGGGTGCAGCAGCCAATAAACTTGTTATATTGACAATAATGATGACATTAGATGAAGCTTTGTCTTCATCACATGCATACCCCCTCTCATCTTTCCCTTCCTACTTTTGCACAGAATGCAGCCGCTCTAAGTTTAACATATTTTTCATGCTCTTGCACACACACACACGCACACAGAAACACACGTACTTATGTGTTAGCTTTGAAAGCATGCTTTTGTTCCTTTCCCCTCTATGTTTAGTTAGGCTCTCTTTCATACTATCTCTGTTGCTCACTCTTTCTCTCTATCTGTCATGTGGGCTGAAAACAAGTGTTACCGGTTTAGCCGGCGTTCTTTCTCAGCCGCTGTGGTCTCTCCTCTTTGCCCTATGCTTCGCCATCGTCGTCGGCTTGTTTAATAAAAAGCGCCAAAGTTGAGCAGCATAAAAACGATTTTTCTTTTTTGTTTTGTTCATTGTTGTTGCTCATCGACGGCGACGTAGACGGCGCAGCGACTGCAGTCTTTTGCCTTTCAGTTGCCTTTTTGTTTGGTGCTCATTTTATGTTTACAAGTGAACGAACTTTGACGCCGCAGCTCAGCTGAGCTTCAGCTTTTGCTTACACTCCCCCTACCATCCTCCCGCTAACAAACACCTTGTACTAATAGAAAGTGTTTGTTGTTGTCCGCATGTCTTTTAGAATATGTTTCGTTTGTAATGCTATGTAATTAAAATGAGCTGACTTCAAAAATAAATATAAGAAGCGCGTTGAAATTGAAGACGACGAAGCAGAAAGCGAAAGTGGAATTGAATAATTCTCCTCAAACTACCAGTTACAATGCGGCATAATAAGCAGCAGCGTAAGTGGTGATAGTTAATAGTGCTTGAAATGCCGTCAAGACAACAATGAGATTGTATTATGCAAACTCACATTTTGTTATTAGATACCTGAGACTTAATTACTTTCCAAGTAAAATGATATTTATACATGTTTATTGTATTCTAACGAATTTTTTAAATAAATTCAGGCAAGGCCAACGATAAATACTAATATAATTTAAATAGAGCTATGTGAAAAATTGTAAATATTAGAGGTGATTTTTATAATCGAATATAAGTATTCGGGGTATTTGTCAATCATTTCGCAAGTTCAGTCAAAGTGATTTCATACATTTTAAAATTATTCTACTTGATTTGTCCATATTTCACAATTTGTTTAAAATAAATAAATAAAAAAAAGCATGTCAATTATTTTTCAATTTTAGAATGGCTTTCTTCAATTGATTGAACCCTGTCAAATATTTTATGTTAAAGAGAAATTTTTACTTTGTAACGGGTTTGTGAATATTTTTAAATTTCTTAAAAATAAATAAAATTAGCACACATTTTCTATAATTTGTTATAGTTGTTTGTTTTACTTGCATTAAACTCAAAATTTATTATACTAGCAAATACATACTATTAACAGAAAAATTAACACACACAATTGCAATAACTTATGTGAAAATAAACATTTTGCAGAAACTTGAAAACAAACAGGAAAAATAAATTACTTAAGCAGATATTTTTATGAATTAAGATATGTGTATGTACGAAAAAAGGCTTTTTAAAAGCTATTTCCATATATCATAAACAGGATACGTTATTTTTTCCATTTCTTATTGAGAATAAATAACTGTTCTTTCACGTTCTGATTTTTCATAGCTTTCACTGCTTATCTGTGAACTCACAACCAATTTGATCACCCTTTTTACTTAGCAATAGTTGTATTTGTTGCATCAACACTGCTCGCCCAAAACTCCATTTACTTTAGATCCATAAATTATGTGCCCCAAGCTGCTTTAAGCAAAAAAAAAATAATATCAGAAATACAACCAAATACAAAAATCAATTCACATTACTTTAGACATGTTTGCTTGTTATTTTATTTCTTTAACATACTCCACAAAAAAATAAAATTAAATAAAAATATTTAAGCTGCTGAACATGGCGTCCAAATTAGGAAGGTTTTAAGGCAAAATGTTTGCGCTTGGTTTTTGAAGAGGCCTGATGCAAAAGGGACATGGCCCTAAGCCAAAAGGGTTTCCCTGAGAATAGAAAACTGCAAGTATTTACATTTAACTCGAACCCATGG
This sequence comes from Drosophila longiperda, assembly GCA_035042125.1. NCBI lineage: Eukaryota > Metazoa > Arthropoda > Insecta > Diptera > Drosophilidae > Drosophila > Drosophila longiperda. The sequence continues at coordinate 2,653,918 of JAWNLV010000130.1, forward strand.
CCAACTCGTAAGTAAATCCATTTCTTAACAGCCCCAACCTGTCTGGCTTTGCGTCTTAGGTCACATTAGATGACCAAATTCGTTGCCCTTGCGAAAAAGTCACGTGGCAAACGTAACTTTTGTTACACCCTCCCATCCCCCAGCACAATCACCGGACTAACTCGAAAACTAAACCAATTTGAAATGTCAACTGGAGAAAGCCTCAACTTCAGCCGCAGTCGCAGCCAGACTAATTAGTTGTTAGTGCTTTGCATGCCGTCTTTCTGCCACACCGCGGGGCATTCGTTTTTTACGAGTCGACTCCAAGACTGTTCAAGGATTGCTGGTGCTTTGGTTGCAAGACTTTGTTGTCAGCCCTCTGCCCTGTCTCTTGATTAAAAGTTTACATTATGTCTGTGTGCCTGGGCCTGGGCCCATTTTACAGCTCATTTGTTGCTATTTGCGCAATCACAAACTAATACACCCCCGCACCCCCGCACCACCGCACCCAACCTAAAGTAAATACACCAATATTAAGTTGGCCGTGGCTTTTGGCATCGGCGGAAGCTACTCATAAATAATGCATTATTTACTTAAAACAGCCAGCGGCAAAAAAACCAATTAAATTTTTGAAAAATTACCAACAACTCTGACCTGGCCAGAGAGGTACAACTGCCACAGCAGGATGCAGAGATCGGGTGATGGGAGGTGGGAGGTGGCCAGCTGTCAGTGCATTGCGTTGACTGGCGCCATCAATCAAAAGTGAGCCCCGAAAATGTCCATCCAAACTAGGCTCGTTACAAGCAGCCATTCGAATCGAATGTAACTCAAAAAACAAATTGGATAAACTCAATAGCTAAATTCAGATGCCATTTTGAAAATACAAAAAGTATTGAAATAACTTAAAACATTATCTATTCAAAATTTGAGCAAAATGAAACTTGCTATAATAGTCTGAAGATGTTTTAGCCATTACAAAATGTGCTTTGCATGCAAAATACATTTTTCCATTTAAAATTCGTAAAGTTTTTTGCAAATTTGAGCAATTTTCCCCTAGATAATTTTGTGTTATTTTAGAAATATCTCGAATTTAAATTTCTTCTTCAGCTTTTTTTGTTTGCTTTCCATTTTCGATACATTAAATTGCAAGTTGAAGATTTTTCATTATCTCTTAAATTTAATTGTCGTTTCATTAATTTGATTTAGTCTTCATCATTTATTATAATTTGATGCTCATAGCAAAATACAATGAAATCTTATTTAATATTTTTCTACTTTTGTCTTATTTGTTGTTTGTTGCAGAAAAGTGATTATAGCCTATCTTATTTTATAATTAAACATTTCCCAATGTCAAATAAAAAATATGTTTTCTTGTTTAACTTAGGCTTAAGTCTAAATTAGATGAAGTTCCAAGAATTCCAATTGAGTTATTCATAATAATTAATTGCTGAACTTTGCATAAGATGTTAACTGGTAAGTCATTAAGTACTTACTAATAATATATTATAGATATTTCGTAAATTTTTAAAATTTATTATATATATATTTTAATTCAATTTTTTGTCGACTGACTTTAGTTGATTTAAAAAAAATAAATATACAAAAATGAAAAGATATAAGTATAAATTTAATCGCTTATATTAAGTGCTAGTTTTGAGGGAATTCTTAATGCTCTAATTTGATGCTCGAGGTTTATGCAGTGCATAACAAAGTTATGCTATGATCTGCGTGACTATAAATAATTGCATTTGAAATTTGCATACAGGTGGTGTTCTGTGAGTGTGGGCAGTGAGGAGGTGAAGTGGGGGGTGGGGCGGCTTGTCTAGGCCTTGGCTATATGCTCGACCGCATTTGCATTTGCAATCGCGTTGAGCTGCGGAAATTCACAATTCGCTGCTTGGGCAGAGAATGCACTCACTCTCTCAGTGGGGTTCGGCATACGCAGCGTATGCGTGATAAATGTGCTTAACGTGGGCGTGGCAATCTACGCCCTCCCAACTCGGCGGGAATGTGTGCAATTCCTCCAGCGCACCCCTCAACGCCTTCCAAGCCTGAAGCGTTATTTATGCTGTTTGGTTTACGACTTTTGGCTCGCACTATGAAACTGAAGTATCGGATGAAGTTGCCAGGGGTTGGGGCAGACGTTGTTCTTGTTGCCATTATTGTTGCCGCTGTTGTTGGTGCTGTTGTGGCCGACGGCCAAAGATTTGATCAACTTTTGTGGGAGCCAAATGATTTCTGTTTGCCTCGTTGCGGCCAATTTTCAACTTTGAACCTCGTTGTGATTTACATGCAAGTCGACAGAGTTCCCAACTGCTGTCGAAGTCTAGGGTTGCCAGAGGGCCGGTGGCGGGCTGTCGGAAGTTGTCGACACGTTGGTTAATTTGCCGTTGCGAAGGGGAAAGAGAGAGCGACTGAGAAAGGGAGAGAGAACTAGTGTAAATTGTTGGATCTGCCTGGCGGTTCCTGAATTTAATTGAATGCGTTTTGGGTGCCAATTTTGGGACAAGAAGTGTGCTGAACACAATGCAAGCCAGCCAGATCTGAGTTATGAATAGGATAGTTCTGAACACATAAGTACTTTAATACCAAAAATATGAATAGAGAAGATTACTCGATTTTGGATTTTTGTTTTTAGTTGCATAAATTTGCATTAATATTGTAGATGATCAAATAGAAATAAATGGAACAGAAAATTAGAATATAGTAAAAACTCAATTAAATTGAATATAATTATTAAAGAAAATAATACAATTTACAAATGAGATATAATTAAATGATATAGAACCCAATTAAATATAGTTCAGTTATTGAATATATATTTTAAGGTTTGTTAAAGAATAAATTATTATTTAATTTTTTTCATATTACTTATATTTCTAGTCTTAACATATCCTATTAAAGTCCCCTACAATATTTTCAATTCTAATTCTCAGTTGCTATTATTCCTAACTATTTAAATAGTGCTTTTGTCTTCTCTGTAAATTCCAAATCATTCTCTCTCTCAGCTACAGACCGAGAAAGTTCAACATTATACCAAAAAATCCGCCCAATTAACAGACACAATCCCTGTTAAAAACCGACCCTATCCAATTAGCAGTACCGTTAACCCGCTCTCATTAGTCGAACACTCAGCTTAACCCTTGTGAGTCCCTTCAATTATGTTAAACTTATCTGTTTTTTTTTTTATTTTATCCATCTGTTCATACCCAGCAACCATAAAATGCAACAAAAGAGCTGTTTAAAATTAGCTGAAATGAAATTTCTGTAGTAAAAATAAAATAAAATTTTTCACAATAAACCTTTGATTGTAAATGTTAATAATTAATTATAGTAAATAAATTTTTTCATTTTGTATTTTCATATAATTTTTTCGGTTACAGGGTACCTCCTAGTCGGGCACGCACTCACTTTCACGACAAGTCCCAGTTGTTTTTTAACGTTTTTTTTTTTGTTTCTGAAAATTTGCCAGGCAAAACTCAACTAATTTATAGCCGAGATTTCGTTTTGATGAATGCATTTTACTAAATAGGTGTCTAGGAGAAACTTTTGGAAACTGACCCACGAAGGAGGGGTGTGGGTGCGGCAGACGGGTGGGCTGCGGTTTGGGGCAGCCGCAACGGGGTAGATAAAAAATTTGTTAAGCGGATGCGGAAGCGCCGACCACCCGATGTGCACACATAAACTTGCAACAAATTAAATATGGCGGCAACATATCGTCTGGAAAAATGGCAGACCAAAACAAACTGCACGGCAACAAAAACAGTGGCAACAAAAAATACCTAACAAAAACTTTTAGCAAGGGTCAAAACGTGCTCAGACTGTAAAATTAACGCCACCTTTTCGACGCTGGCGCTTGATGGCCAAAACATGTACAAAGAGTCAAACAAAAGGTTCAACAAGGGCGCATAAAAAGGGTAGCTTAAACACAGCCAAAGGGTTGCCAGCTGGCCATTTCATAAGTTGCTCATACGCCACATAAGCCAACCAACATGAAAGAACGATCCGAGCAGTAGCAATGGCGAGAACTGCGGCAACATAATCAGACGGGTGGCTGACCAAACAAAACTTAAATAGCCAACAATCCCGCTTATCAAAATGTAAACAGCCTTTCAAGCATATATGGCAACAGCGACAACTGAATGCTCTACATAATGCAGAGAAATACTCTTTGGACTTCAGATTTATATATAAATAGCTAAACCAGATATTATTGACTAGATCTAAGTGTGTCTCGATGTGCTTGCAGGACATTCACGATAATAATTAAACAATTTATGGATATTGATAGATATCGAGTCAAAATTATAATATATATTTATTAATTTTAAGTTATTTATAAATTTAAGCATATGCCACATTTAACTTATGATTACTTTGTATTTCAAAAACAATAAATCTTAAAATAAAAAAAATTTAAAGATCATAATTACTAATTGTATTAATAAAAATAATATAAATCATGTTAAAATCGGACAGAAATATTTTTAATATAACTGAACTAATTAGCAAAACAATTATAATTAAGCATTAAGAACATTAACATTAATTAATAAAATCAAATTATGTTGAAATTTAACCTAAAAATTAGCCAAATAAGTAAAATAAGTATTAAGCACAGTCCAATTATTAAACACAATCAACTTATTAAATCGCTGCCATTAATATATTTATAATGAAAAAAACTAAAAAAAAAACTAATTTATTTTTTATGTGACAACCATCTTTTTGCTTACTTTAAATATTACTTTATATTATATTCATTTTGTAAAATAATGAATGAAAAAAATTACTTTTTTTTTATAATTATTACAACGAATATTGATAACCAATTATTGAACTATGGCGATTAAAAATAAATATTATTAATTTTTATTGTCGGCATATTTGAACTTATTAGCTTATGCGTTAAAGTTATCTGGCTTTAGGACTAAATTATATATTTTGGATTAATTGGTATATTTAAACAATTTCATAATGCTATAAATGCTTAATAGATTTTGATATGAGGTAGGTAGACAGAGTATTCGAAATGTATTCTAACAAATTCATAATGATAAAAATGTTGATTAGGTTTGAAGAGGTAGACAGAGTATTCTAAGTGAGGGGCAGTCACCAGAAACAGATGTTAAACTCTCCTGATTTTCGACAATCAAGTAAGTAATCTACATCTATTGACGCCATGTTTTTATGCTTTTTCGTCTACTTATTTCAGGGAAGAGCACAAAAAGGCGATGCTCAGCATTTTCAGATTGGAAAGCTGTTCATGTCTGGCCGCGGCGTCTGGCAACTTTGAGTGCTGACAAACCACCGACTATGACGTCGACCATACAACCACACAACCACACATACACACACACACATGTTTGTCCGCATCCGGTGTTCTGGAATGGATGAAAGGTAAATACCTTGACAGAAGCTATGAGCCAAGGGTGGATCGCAGCGAGTACCTTTTGACTTTGCTGTTGTGTCGTAAAACTTATTGATTTTTCTTAAAGCTGTCTCGCGTGAGTCTTTAACATCTCAACACACAAACAAACACACACACACACACACACACACACAAGCATAATGTGGGCTGGGTTGCTGGCATAATTCCATGGTGCATGCCTCAAAGGACATGTTAAAGCGCGCACAGGACGTGGCTATCTAGGAATGTTGCGCCATAAATTGGCAGCCAGGCGAACGATTTCTTTTGTTGTTGCTACGCAATTAAAAGCGCAACAGGAAAGCTGAGCAAAGAGGGGCAGGAGGTTGAAGGGGCTGTGGAGGGTTATGCGGTCTGCACGATTTGAAGCAGAAAATTAAATGAATTTGCATGTCAAATGCGTATAAAAAAAAGCAAAAATGGCTGCGTTTTTTTTTTCTCCTCATCTGCTTGGTTTTTACTGCTACTGATTGTGACAACAGGCAAAAGGATTTGGCAGAACGGCAAAGTTGACAAGGAAAGCGAAAAAAACACAAGTCTAAAAAACATGCAGGATAAAAATATGTAAAATTCTTAAAGCACAGAGGCAGAGAGAGAAACATAAAAAGAAAAGAGAGAGCGAGAGGTAGGGAGAGACAACTATACGAGCTCCAATCCCTGAGGTTTTGGGCACAACACAAAAGTAAAACAAAAAACAAGAAAACGCTTTTATCTTAGACACGCCGATGATTACATACTCTTATAAAAATTACAATTTTTGATGTATTCTATTTAGTTACAAAACTTTTTTATTTAAAAAGGAAATAAACAAATATTTGTATTCAGGTTATACACATATATTTATCCAACCCAATATCGATCACAAAAGTAGGTATATGATTTAGTGGTCTGATTATGATGATTTCTATTAACACATTTTATAAGTTTAGACAGGATAGGTTGGCAAAAATCATTCACCGATTGTTATTTTAAATAAATAGGAAAATCGATAGTTCTTTGATGCTGATCAATTATATATATAGTTTATGGTGTCGGTCAAGATTCTTTCCGCCTGTTGCATACCTTTACACAACTCTAATATACCCATTTGAATTTTTAATGGGTGCAGAGTATAAAAATGCAACAAAAGTTGTGAGCAAATTAAATTAAAATCTGCCTGAGGAAGCAAAGGACTATAGCTGAAGGGGAGCATTGGCAAGCAGTGGGGAGATGTAATTTTGTTGCTAATGATTTTGGCTTGTTTTGCGAATTTGGAGTTGTCAGTGGCCAACAACAGCAACAAATGCAACATTGTTTTTATTGTTGTTGTGCCAAAACTAATTCTAAAGAAATGCTCAGCCTGTTGGGAATCGCCAATAGGTTTGGGATTGGGAGATTGTGGATTTCCGAGAAAATCCGAAGCAAACAATGCAATTTTGCTCCAAACTAAATTAGTTGCTTTTACCAGAGCTAAACTGAGCTGAGCTGAGCTGCAACAAGGGAGTAGCTGACAAAACGCTTCAAATATATAGTGGAAATTGTCGAAAATTGTCAATAATTGGTTGAAACGAAGTGAATGAGTCAACGAAAGTGCAGAGGGATTTTCTACTTTTCTTTGGCTTTGCTTTGAAGGATAACAAATGCTGAGGGAGTCGACTTACAGCAACATGGTAAATTCGTACATATAAAACACTAACAAAATTGTTTTGTTTTCAAAGGAAAATCATAAGCTCGTTATTAAAGTAATAAAACATTCTTCTATTTCTCTCTTAGCCTGGCTTACTCCTGTGTGTTTGGTTTATTTGAAATAATTTTAATTTCCATTATAAGAAATTTTCTTTTAGTCTTAGAAAACAGGGTTTAGTCAACGCAGTGCCTGGAATTGGACCAGCTATTCAAGAAAACTTTCTGTTTACCACAAACAGTAAGGATAAAAAGTATATCTTATTTTTACCGGTTGACTTTTTAAATCGATTTGGGATTTCATATATATCTTATCTTTGTTCTGACCAAAACAGCCGTCTTCTCTTGCCTTCACATATGTTGATTAGTATAAATAGTCTCGTTATTGTCAAAATTTTAATTTGTAAAAACCCTAAACTTGTTTTCATTAAATTAAATGCTATTTTAAAAATATTTGTTTACTTGCTTCAAAACAACATATTTTAATTTGCTTTCTAATCTATTGTTAAATTCGATAAAAAGATAAAATATAAAAAGAACTTATTGCACTATACTATTACAGTGATTAAACTATAATGGCATCTAACAGTTTTTTTTATCCTTAAATGTCTGTAATAACGTTTATCATAAAATAGCATAAATTTAGCTAATTTTTACTTGATAGACTTAAACTCAACAGATTTAAAGAGTGCCTTTTATTTTTTACTGTTAAATTAAAATGTTAATATGCCATTGATAGCAAAATAAATAACACTTTATAGTCACAAGAACGTATAAAGTGAGTAACTTTATACAAAATGTTTCAATATATTCCCAAAATTGGCAAAAAGATGTAACGGAAAATGGGGGAAATGTTATTGCACAGGCTGTCAATCAAGCGAATTCGACTGAAATTCGACTGCAGCTTAAAGGCAACGCTACAAAAAAAAATAAAACAAAATATATTTATATGCGTATGTCTGTAAATATTGCAAATATTTTCACCAAAAGCACTTGCCAACATTATAAATCAATAAAAAATAAAAAAACGCACCGTTTATGGAGAGTAAAAAGCGAAATTTCTACCATCAAACAGAAATCATATGTGTTTGGCCAAAGGAAAAAAGTTCACTTTATGATATACAGCAAATTTGTTTTAAGGAGGCAGCAGCAGAGAAAAAATGAATCAAAGTTTGTTGTCATTGGATTTGAACAAATATTTATGAGCCAGAAAATTGGGTTTCACATGCTGTGGAGCGGGGCAAGAGGCAGAAGCAGAAAATTGGAACTGCGGGCCAACAACTACTTGACACTTGGCCAGTTACTGTTGCTCTTGCCACTGCTTTTGCTTCTGCTTCTGCTGTTGCTCGTATCCAGCGTTTTATTGCAGGACAATAAAAAGCCCATTCAAGTGCCTGGCAAAACGCACATATTGAGCCATTGAGGCATAGTCATCCAAGGAGCCACTCGATGTGCTCCATATGCATTGATAGACTCGCCCATTGCACGTTCGGGCAGCCTGAGCTGCCTGAGCAGGCTGAGCAGGTAGCGGGGCTCCAATTTAATGTGCCATCAATTTTTGCAGCCTCTTTGGCTGATTTTTATCAGACAGCAGGCGCAAAGAAGCTGTAAAAAAGGCTAAGAGCAGGCAAAGCTCCATGGAGATAGTCCCCCTTCTACGCACTCATCCATCTCCGCCACCGCCTTATACTCCTACTCCTCATTCCCCTCATCCCTTGGCGCTGGCTGTGTCAGTGTCACCTAAAATACCATCAGCAAAATTGGAAAAAATCTATACACATAAACAGAGGCAGGCACAACTAGACACACACACACAGACACACACACAAGCACACACAAACAAACACAGCCTCTGATAGCGATTGCTATAACTAGCATTGACATGGCCTCCAGTGTTGGCAAATGCTCGACTACAAATAGGTTAAGGGGATGTCGCCTAAAGGCCTTCGAATGCGACGTGAATCCTGTCAAGGACAAGCAGCAAGATGACTGTCAGGACGAATGACAGTTTGAATGGTGGCTCATGCAATCATGAACGTGTGTTGGTGTGTGCGATGAGAGATACTTTTGTGTGTGGCACGATATATATATATATATATATATAGGTAAATTACGAAACATTGCTGTAAATGACACTAAATGCCGACTATTTCGATACAAGAATGCTGATAGAGGTAATATAGATTAGATATCAAACTGATATGAGTGGAATGAAATGTTGACACACAGATTTAGATTTGAAAAAAAATAGTAAGTACCACGAAATAGATAAGAGACTTAAATAGACTTTATTATGTCATTAATTCAGAGTCCACAATTTTGAACTTCTTGTAGCTTATATATTGACAAGAGATTAAAATAACTTATAATGTAATCTTAGGAATAAAAATTTCGTATATTTTTGTGGTTTAGCATCGCAGCTATTTAATACAATCTTTTGGCATTCTTCTATGCTTAGTTTAAATTTAAAACAGCATATAAAAAGTAGTAATATTTTATTTTAATATATATTTTATTAATATTAATTTTTCACTTTTATAATTTATTCGAGTTCTAAATAGGCTACTTGTTGAATATATCAAATAAATAAAGATGAACATATTTCATTGCAAATTGAAAGATTTTGTCAATATTAAGGAAAACTTTTCTTTGGTTTGTTATGATTATATCTGAGATGGGAGCAGTACAAATTTATACAGATAGAGCACATTAATCTGCCTCGAGGTATCCTCATATATTTTCCAACCACCCCTTAACCCATTATATCATTTAATTCGTGTCAATAGCCTATGAGTAAATAAAGCTGTCATTTCACATAAAAATGTTTGATGCTTCTCGTGCACATAAAAAATAAACAAATCTTTAATCCACGCAGAGCACAAAAAAAGAAACACCTCGCCCCCGCACCAACTGGTACAAGCCAACCAATTTGCGATAAAAATAAAATACATTGCTCTATAGACGAACAAACAGCTGCAAAAAGGAAATGCTTACGACCCCCCCCCCCAACCCCCTGCCAACCCTAACCAGGCAACATGTCGTATGTGTGATGCGAGAAAACTTTTTCAGTTGCAGTTGTCACGTTCCGCATTTGCTACCTAAACATTTCGGACTGGAAACTTCACTTTATTTTATATATTTACTTACTGTGGCTAAAGCGAATCGAGTTGATCGAATTTGCAATTCATTTAATACAATTTTTGTTTACAAGTTTGTTGTCTTTTGAATAAAACCAAATTACTATCTGAATCAGATTATAGCGATAGTTTTTCGCTAACATTAATATTATCCAATGTATCTGATTAGCACATTGCACTCAAGTAAAGTTTTTCGTGGTATTTGTAGAGTTCTTCATCATCACTTTAAGAATTGCTCTTTGAAAAGGGCAACAAATTCCTTGAGTTTTCCTTGTCTGGCTGAACATTTTCGGTAAACAAAACTTTTGGCATGTAGAAATTATTTTCCCTAGCGAATTGATGGCTAAAACTTTGTCAAAGGAGTGAGTGGGGGGAGGGTAAGAAATTTGTTTCGATAAGGCGATGCATTAAAATGTATACTAAACTCGCTGCACAACATAGTTGTACTGGCAGTTGCCATTGCAGTTGCAGTTGCAGTTCTCGTTGCAGTTGCAGTTGGGTCTGCTAAGGGATTACATTTCATTTATCGATTTATTTGAATGAGTTGCCAAGTTGTTGCCGTAAAGTTTGAGAACAGCTTTCAGATACTTTTGAAGCAGGTAAGTTTTTAGCTGAATCCATTTTGCATTTGCATGCAGATTTCAATTCGTATCTATTTTCGCATTAGTATGCCAATTGATTCACAAATCGAATAATTCAATAAGCTTACAGTTGTCTGCTTTTGCTTTTGCTTTTGTTGTTGTTGTTGTTGAATAATACTGTATCAAATTGTGCACATTTTGTTGAGGAAATGATGCGCAATGTATCTAAATGCGCAAAGGATGCAACTGCAGACAGACGAACACAAAAAATAAATGTATAAAATATATATAAATATGACATCCATTGTGCTGTAGTTGAGAGCATTAATATTATCCGTAGTCCACAGCCCTTTTACAGTTCTCCTAGTTTTTCTTCGTCTACCTGGTGGGCTCATAAATTATGTAGCTTTTTCCCTTTAACCAATATGCTCGACTGGCTCCAAATTTCATATAAGAAAGTGTCTTGTTATAAATAATGTATATTGTTGGAGTTATTACACTCGCCAGGTGGGCGGGTTCTCCATTATTAGTTAAGCTTGCTTTTTATATAATCACTCAAAAGTATTAAATATGATAAATGACAAACACCCGAACCGATAGGACCCTCGACCAAGTGGACATCGCAACCGGATCTGCATTTTGTCTCCCCGAACAGCCGATAAATTTTGTTTTTCAGCTACAATATTCAAGTCTGAACTAAATTTATGTCTGCTTTAATGTTAGTTGAGTGCACTGCAATACAAATTGAAGACGAGTCTTTAATTTTATTGTTCATTTTTAATATTATATCAAATAGATAAATAAATTAATATTATTTATGCCTTCTATCTTCGCTCTCAGATTTAAATACTAATAACATATTCATTATTATTATATATGATATTATATTTTGAAACTATTAAGGAGCAGCTGCTCTAGAACCCAATCACCTATACCAATGACCGTCCCTTACAACCCAAAAATAAAAACCAATTCACAACCCTTTTTTCATTATTTTAACGAAAGCAATTTATGGGGTAAGACTCCGAATCGAGCAGCAGCAGAGGAGCTCATCGAGTGGCACCCGCCATATGTTCCAAATTGACCACAGCATCATAAATTTGGGGCTTTAACATGTGAGCGGGGTGCGGGGCAAACTAGGAAAAGCCGCTATTGACCAGCAGCAAGCGTAGTAAATTTTGTTGCATAGAAGGAAAAAAAAGAGAAAAGCGAAGAAAATGAACAATGACTGTGCTGCCACTTGAGCTGAAGGTTTCACGTGGCATGGATTCCATGCATAAGGCATGCATTAAAGTAATGAAAATTTATTGACTACTTTGGGTGTTCATAAAATTTACAGGAGCATTGCGAATTCAAGGAGCTACCCATATGTTGACAATTATACGCAGAAAAATATATTTTTTAATCTGTAACGCGGCCAATAAAAAATAATCATTTTTGTACGCTTTTCACACCATTCTGAATCCGAACCTTAAGGCAAAAAAAAATATATATATATATATATATAAGTTTCGGGGGCAGCAATTTTTCATGCTCGCCACCATGGAAAATCGTTTTCCAATCACGTAAACACAGCTGGAATTTTATTGCTGCGTGTTTTATTAAAAAAAAATGCCAAAAAAAAGGAGAATAAATGCAAAATGCAAGAGCAGAAGCTGAGCAAAATCGTTGAACGCATTTTCGCAGAGCGTTGCCATTGTAATAATAAAACTTTTCCGCCAAATGCCGACCAAAGTCCAAAAAAAAAACAAGAATAACCGACAAGAAAATGAAAATGAAAATACACCCAAAAGGCAGCCACAACAACAACCAAAATCTGTATGGCGGCCAATATGCCACAGAGTGCCGCACATTGCTATTTATTCATGCGACTTGTTATATATGTAAGCCCCAATATTATACTATATATATATATACTACTCGTATACACCATATAAATCAACACACGCGTAAATACACTTATTCTTCGCTATAAAATACACCACCCTCGAAGTATTTTGATACTCTTTTAATGAGAGCATCTTCCCTATCTTGCTATCAACAAAAAACTTAAATTTGTAGTTGCAATTATATAGTGTGCCGAGCAAGAAGCTATATTGTGAGGACAGAAAAAAAGTGATTAAAAAGTGATCACTTGCACCGAAAATTAAAATTATATCTTTAGAGCATAATGTTATTATCTAAAATAAAAAAATAACAGATAAGTGCTATTGCAAATTTAACACTTTCGGGAAAGATTTTTAAGGCTTGTAATTCATCTAAATGCAGATAAATATTAAGAGTCCTCCAATCCACTATCCCAGCAATATAATAATAACCTCTGCACACGAAAACTCACTTCATGATTTCTATGTTGCATTAAAGAAGCTACGCGATTAGAGTCTTGCCACAAGAACGTTAATTAACCCGTTTGAAACTTAGAAGACAGTATAAAATTACTGTACAAAATATAGGGAATGTTGGACTAATTGCTGCTTGTGAAGAAAATATGTTTATCAGCTGCAGAAATAGTTGTCCAGACAACTTGCTGTTCAATAGCTTGATCAAGATTCTAGCATTGCTAATTTAAAATCAATTTGCAAGTAATTTAAGTGAATACTCCCGAAGATGCATGTGATATAATTATATTATTATCTGATGAGGGGAACTAGAAAGTGTTTACTGGTTTTATAACGATCCAGTTTCAAATGCATTTATCAAGTTGGCAAAATAAATAGCTAGCAATCAATTTTGCAGTAGTTAGAAGATAAAATAATAAAAAAGAAGGGGGATTGCAACATTTTTGTTTTATTTTGATCAGATTCGGCTGAAACTTGTTTCCACAAATCTAAATGAAAACTAAGTATGACACGCTGCGGGACCTTCAATTTGTATGAGTAAATCTTTTACTAATTTCGGAAAAGTTAAAAGACTTTTGAAAAAACATAAAGCATAAATATAAATTTACATCTACATCCATTTTAATGGATTAATTAATTGCATTAAATTCTTATGTATTTAAAATAATTGCATTCTGTTAAATTAAGTTAATAAGTGTGCAAATCTAAAAGCATTCAGTTCACAGTTAATGATGCATTTAGTATTTAGCACTTGTTGACTTAACTCAGAAGGTATTTTCAAGTTGCAATTGAAACTTGAGAAATACTACAATTACTACTAAACAATCAATTTTGCAAGAGTATTGAAGTTCCGGTGTGCGGAAGTTAAGAGTCGCTTCTTGTTGCATGCTTCATTCAATAAGTGTGGGAGCAACTGCTGTTTCTGTTGCATTCTGCTCGCATCTTTCGCATTGTAGCGAACTCTTTCTGTTTTTTGTTTTTTAAGTTGTTTTCAGTTTTTCTTTTGTTTATCGTGTTGCATTTATTTATCATATTCTTGCTGCTTTTGTTTCTGGCTGCCAGCGATGAGCAACGGGGCGTATGATGAATGCAGTGCGCATTAGAGAAAACGCTTGGGTGCTAGCACTGGTTCTCGGAGCGGGTGAATGGGGGAATAGCAGATGGGTACGGCGTAGTTACCAGCGAATTTATTTGTTTTGTACTTATGGTGTCATAAAATTGTTTTAAGGCCAACTAAAATAAAAATCCAGCAAAGAAGGGCAAAAAAATGTACAGTATGAAAACTGTCAGAGTGGACAGCAAAAAGAAAAGAAATGGCGCAAAAAGAGCGCGAAATCAAATTGAGATAAGAAGTGCACAATTCTGGAAAAGCACTAAAATGCATTGCTTGTCATTTTGTGCATTTTCGCTAAATTGAAAATGTTTTGCTTTATTTATATAATGTAAGCATCTACTTAACTTTTTTTTTATGATTTCAATGGCGCTGAAAGAAACTGAATTAAATTGAATTTAGCAATAGCAGCTTTGTTTTAGATTGAAATGTGATTTACTTTTCATACATAATTCATTGTTTTGTATAATATTTATTGACTTATCAACTGTTGTATTCTTAACTATTTTTATTTAAAAAAGAACTCTAGAAAATAAACTAAACATTTACGTCTCATTTATGATATGAAAATTACATAAGATAAGAATATTGCAACAAATAATTAATAATTAAATCAGCGCCAATAAATAAATATAATTTATGTATTGGTTCACAGACCATTTAGTAAACCACATCATTAATAAATATAATAAAACTACAGGGAAAGTATAAAATTAAAATATATATTATAGGTATTTTTCATGTTCTTTTTAATAATCTGAAATTGTCCTTGCAGTTTTTGTTTAATATTTTTATATATATTTAACTTTTGAACTGAACGTGCAACGTTGCAACAATTCCCTTGGCACAAATTTATAAAGCGCTTTCCATAAATTTTCAGCTTGAAAAGCGCTTCAGTCAAGTGCTCCGATGTTTTTTCTTGGTGCTTAGTTGTATTTCCATTTTTTATTCTGTGCTTTTACAATTGTCCCTTGCTGTTGGTGTTGGCGGTGCCCTGATGAGGCGTGGCAAGACATTATTTCATATCTGCATAATGGAATGTTTGTAAATGCAAATGACGCTCAGGTGCAGTAACCATCCGATAAAGTGGGCAACAGTCAACGCGAGGCGTCTCGCTGCTCCTGGCAAGTTATCTAATTAAAGAGAAACGTCAGTTGGGGATTACACGAGCTTTAAGCAAAGCAAAAAAATATAGCAAGCAAGGTGAATATAACTAAAAACAAGCTGAAACTGAATGAATATTTAAAAAAATAAAATTAAGTTGAAAGCAAAGGACCAACTTCCAGTTATACGCAATTGCCACTAAGCAGCTTTAAGTGTCTGTCAATGTCATATTTTTCTGAAGCTTACAGCAGTTTTTTCCACTTTGCCATGTTGCGATAAGCCTAAAACATTTGCACAATAGCAGAAGAGTGAAAAATAAAATATTCATAATTAACAATCGTTTTAATACTCTTCCATAACATTTTTTATCAGATGTAAGTGCATATGGAGAAAAAGTAAAGTACTGAAAAACCTTCTAAAAAATAGTTTTAATCTGTCAAATCTGTTTTATTTTATTTAAACTTAGTTTATATTGCATGCAAAAATCTATAATAATAGCATGATAAATTCTTACTTAACAAATATCAACATTGCACTAAAAATTAACAGTATGCAAAATGTTAAAGTAAAAAGTTTTTTCTGGCATTTGATAAACTTTTTTTCAGAAAGAACAACAACTGAATTTCCTGCTGCTGCATAATCCCCTGTTCCCGTTGTCCCTGCTGTGTGGCATGTCTGGCATGGTTGCTTCATAATTAAGTAATCCCCGTTGCAATCCCCGGCAACGCATTGCACCTTAAGCCCAAGATTGAACGACCGAGAGTGGGCCAACTGGTTTTTGCGGCTGCTACAATAACGGAGCGTCGAGATAGCCACGGTCCGAATGGGTGGCTACCAAAAATTAAGGCGCACCATTTTCGACCAAGTGTCAAGTGGCGCAGAGCTTGGCCAAAAGCAATGACGGTAGTCGGCACTGCACTGCAGGCATCCAATGCCCCAAGACAGAGAGAGGGAAGAGAGCGCCTCAAACTCGTCTTCGTTATGGCCATGTGCGAAGGCAATGAGCATATCTTATTACCACTGCAGAGATTACCAGAGACAACCAGCACGAAGATGGCAAGCTGTTTGGGCAACCAGATTTAACAGCTTTTTGCTTTGACTTTGACACATGTTATGAAATTTGAATAGATCACAGCGGCTTTTACATTAGTCTTGAAAGAGCTAGATCTACAGAAAGAGAGAGAGGGGTAGAGAAATGGAAAGCATGCGCTAAACATGTTGCAGCAAACCTGTAAAATGTTGTTAGCAATGTTTGTTTGTGGCATACTAAGCTGAGGCTCGTGAGGCAGCTGTTCAAGAACATAAAGACGATGAGTTAACATGATTTAAGTGCCACTTTAATGAAGTTGTTCGTCTGAGAATTCGCCTCGAGATTGATTGAGCAAAGACGAACTTTATTAATATAAAAGAAAAAGCATGCAGATTAGATGCCAATAACAATTCGATATGGAATAATCAAACGAATCTCAATGAAGACCATTGACTTTAAGGAATAACTATTAAATAAAAAAATGATCTCTTAGAACATGTATTGATTTTCTTTAGGGCCTTACCTTTTCTTAAGTCACATATCAATAGGAAAAATCAGCACTTTTCTTATAATTGTGTCTTGTCAATAGAAACTGCTTATCAACTATAAAAAAAAAACTTGACCTAAGTTTTAGCTTTGGCAATTTAAAAACAATTTGCTTTTTATACGTTCATACCAAAGGTTTAATAGTATTTAGGTTTTGGTCAATGTCCGTCTTGCTCTCTATCCATCTGAACAATCGCAACTTTTTCCGATATCCTTTCAGATAAAAACATGAAACTTGGAACATATGCTAATCTGTGCCAGCGTCAGTCAAAGAGTAAAAGTTGGGTGGAAATCGATAAAATATTTAAAGTCCACATATCTCCTATAATATAAAAACATAACATAACATAAAAAAAAAAAAGAAAACTCCCATATTTTCCGTAATTTAAGAGCTACATTTACCAATCTTCGTGGGAAGGTTTCGAGCTTAAATCTACCGCAATTTTAAAAGTATAAGTATCAAAATATTTCACAGACGGGTTTGCTCATCTACTTGTTTAATTTTTTTAATCAGGTTCAAACTTATTTTCAAACATTTAAATGAAAGTTTTGAATGATTTTGCCGGGAGAAGTCAAAGTGGCATGAGCAAAATTATTCTGATGTTTGAAAATTTTGTAGACGGGCGGAAAAACAACAGGCAAATAAAATGTTTGATTGGAAAGTTTAAGCCACTCTTGCCACAACGCCCAGCCACATATTTCCGTTAATTAATTGATTGATGATCTTGTCCATCAGACGGGAAAGGCTGCGTCTGCATATCAACGCCAGCAAATCAAGTTGCTGCCCAGATAACCAGCTTGTCTCTGGCTGGTCTGGCCATAGCTGGTTGGATGGATGCATCCAAGAAAAGCCCAGGTGGCCCCGCACAATTGAAGTTGAGTCGGGCGGAGAACAACGGATATTGCTCCGAGACTTGATCATTATGCATGCCACCAAGAAGTGGATTCGTTGCCTGTTCCTGATGTTGTTTCTCTGCTGATTTCGTAATCACTGAGTCGGCACTGTAACATGTGTGGACAGTTGCGCTTTAGTGGACAGATTGAAGCTGCTTCTACCGTTTTAATTGCCACAAATTAAACTATAATTAAAATACCTTGTCGCACCAGCAGCAATATCAATTTCATGGGACATAACAGCAACAACCTTACACATATTGCATTTTACATAATCTGCCACAGCAAAGTAACGCAACAAAAAAAAAAAACAAGAAAAAAGTAAAAAATGATAAAAAGCAAATTGATTAAAACCATTAACATGTTCTTTATCACTCAGCACAGAGAAAAAGTGGAGTGGAGAGAGTATTGAGAGTGTCGTCAAGTGGCTCTAAAGTGCCTTCGATTTAGTTGGGGAACTGTGCAAAATCTGGAATTGCTTGTGGGCTGCTCCACACTGATGACTAGCAACTGGCTTTTCTACTTTTTAGGGGCTGTTCACTTCACTCAAGTACTCAATTTTTATGATCTTTTTCTGATGGATGGCTTCAATCAGCTGAAAGCGTAAATAGCCAAAGGCCAACGGAAATTATCTCAAATTTAATGCTGCATAAGTCAATCTTTGTTTGGACAAAAAAAGCCAACCGATACGAAATGTATTATATTATCTAATTACCGGATTGCAAACTGCAATTTCGATCGCACTAACGATTTCACATTAAATTGAATGCGTCGTTTTTCCCATTAAATTTCAGTATAAAAATCTAGGTGCAAAATGCCTCAAATGCCATGCTCAAATTAAGAATCGTTAATTCTACATTCGGTATCAGAGTATTAAATTAATAACCTATTTTTTGCATTTTTTTTTATATATTATCAATTACTATGTATTCTTTAATTTTGTTCACTCTGAAACCAAATTTATCAGAGCCGTCAAATTAAGTAGGAATATTTCTGGTAGCTTGTAGGAATCGGTTCTTGGAAACTTTCATAAGAAATTGATATACGAATTTTAATGAGAAAATTTAGGGAAATATGACTAGAAATCTCCATAAAGGTTCGGTTTTTCTTGGCCAAAATTGTCCTGTAGTGTGGCATCTGCCATCAGAATTATTACTTTTACTATTACTTTTGGTATAAGAGAATTTCGAAGTCGGTTTATTTCGAAAAGAGAATTGTTTTAGATTTTTTTCGTGTGTGTAAATATCCGCTCTGGTTTTTATATTTTACTGGGGTTTTTCGCAACCATTTTTTTATATTTGAAGCAATATCTAATAGCAAAAACTTGTTGCTTTTGATGTGCACAATAAATAACGTCAAAATTTGTTGATACAATTTTCAATCGATAGTTTTCCAACTCTGTCTGCAAAATATTTTCAATTACATTCGCCGTAGAGTTGAAATGTGTTGCCGACTCTCCTGGCGGGCTTTATAAGCTGAATTTGTTGACAATTTTTTAGCCAGAAACCACACACACTTTCACAATTTGCACGGCTTGGCCAATTCATCAACTTTACTGTTTACCACAATAGCTTCTTCAATAAAAATAAAATAAAATGTAGATAAATGAAACTAAACCGAATTCCAATATCCACTTGGAACCGCAACTAATTTCAACTTTATTATTCGATTTGGAGCGATGACCAATGGCCAAAAGTCAGCAGCGATAAATCACTCATACGCCAAGTGTGTCACAAGTTAGAAATAAAATTCCAAATGAGAAGTAGCACATTATGTACGCGTGTGTGTGTGTGTGTGTGTGTGTGTGTGTGTGTTGGTGTTGGTAAACGCCCACAGATGTGGCAATATATTTTATGGTTCGTCGCTTCTCTTTGGCCAGAGAAATCGCTTCTTGTTTTTGTTGTTTTTGGTTTTGGCAATTTCGCGCTTATTTACGCAGTTGAAATGAGCAACACGTGCGCTGACAAATCCGAACGGGCAGCCTTAACCCCTTGTTGGCTAAGCAAACCTGAGCACCGAGACAATTTAACACTTGAGGGGGAGTCCAGGCCGAAGTGTGCCTCGTAATTTATTGACATCTTTGGCCACTTTAATTTGCCTCCCATTGAATTTGGAAGTGGTCCATTTCACGCTCAAGTGAACTGGCAGCTGTTTCTTGAGCTCAGTCAGCCCGGAGACACTGGTCGTCATATGTATTGCACAGTGTTCAACAATATTCTCAGCTCTAATCTTGTTTCGCCGTTTTCCCTTTAGGCCATCACAAATGACTTCCACCTTTCGCACCCTGTTGACCAAACTGGATGCGGCTGTTGCCTGACGCCCATTTTAACGCTCGGCAAGCCTTGTTCTTGTCGCTTGCATTACACTCACTTATGGCCAATTATAGTTAATGTCTCAATTAGAGGCAGTTATGAAAATTATTGACAGGTTCTGCGGCCTCGCTCAGCTCACAGAAAAGGTGCTGATTTTCTGTTATCTTTAAGCTATTTCTAAAGTGTTTTCAACTATTTTCACTCGCTGCCACTAATGGTTCCCGCTTTACTAGCTGATTGCTGCTCCTCAGTAGCTGTTGGATTGGGTTGAATGACTGCACAATATCAGATCGGCTATCTACCCGACTGAAAACCCGCTTTGACAGATGGAATGGGAAATCTTGTACTTGAAATTGAGGGAAGATTTTATGAAAAATCTTATCGAACTTGACTTCCGTTCATTTACGCGTAATCTTATTGTCCGTTATCTGTAAATAAACAATTTTCTCTCTTTAATTAATTTTATCATTTAAACCCATTGTACATCGAATTAATTTAATATGTCAGCAACGAAATAATGATTTTAAAATATCTGACAGAGATCCAACAAAAATATCCTCTGTATTCGGTTATCTTTTGAGCTTAAATTTAAATTAAAATTCAGGAATAACAGTTTAACTTTCCTGGAACCAAAAACGATTAATCCTCTCTAACCAAAATTTGAATTAATATTGCAAACGTTAAATAGTCTTCATTATTTGCATTAAAGTAATTAAATTGTAAATTGAAGTCAGTTTTAAATTTTGAAATTGTATCAGCTCTTTCGGTGGGGATTTTCAATCACTAACATAAATTAGTCGACGGTAACAATTTCATTTGGCTATTGAAATTGACGGCCAGAACCCAATAAAGTTCCATCGCATTGGAGATAGGCGGTGCCCGTGGGGCAACCATTCTGTCAGTGGCACCAACTGGGCCATAAATCAAAAGCAGTGCACAGTGTTTAATACACTTGACGCCAGATTTCCGCGACAATTTGCGCATGAATTAAACATAAAAGCAAGTTGGCAGCGTAACGCATTCCACCCACCCCCAATCAGCCACACACCCCGCGTCCTGTGCCTTCTATTTACTCCGTCTCAAAAACCAAAGCAGAATGGGACAAAACTGGTGTGTTTGTCACTGTTGTTGTTGTTGTTGCTGCTGCTGTTGTTGTTGCTGCTTCTGTTGCCTGGTGAGTGGGCAAATAAAATCAAAGTAGGTAACACGCGCAAATAAAACACTTGACACATTAAAACGGCAACAAGAACTCACATGAGAAACAGAAGAATGAGAGAAAGAGAGAGAAAAAAAGAAAGAGAGAGGTGTGTGTGTGTGTGTGTGTGTGTGTGTGTGTGTGTGAATAGGGGGCACACCAATGGCAACGCTGTGAGCAATGTGGCAACAAATTTCCATTTTGTCGTTTAGGGGCACGCCTCATGCAAATAAGTGACACTCAACGAGCAGAGCAGAGCAGTCGGGCGGGCGGGGGCAGAATATGAGCTTGCATACACATACAGTATAAATAAATACATACATGCATGTATATATATGTATGAGTATGTGTGTGTGTGAGAGTGTCGCTTTACACGAGCATACATACAAATTTAACGAGTCGCATTTATGATACCACAGACAAGTATAATAATTTCAATTAACGACACCCGCGGGTGTGTTTGCAGATAGAAAGAGGGAGCAGCGCAGGAGCGCGGGGAGGCAAGGTAGAGAGTGGATGCTGCAGGAGCAGAAGAGATGCCTGTGTGCAACCGGATGTTGTGCGAGTAACGAGCAAAAAAACAAACATCACATTTTCCAGGTAATATTGTGCAAAATATGAATATGAACACGATGTATTTAATCGCAGATATAGAAAAATTACCAATTTGCAATCTCGACTGATGCGCCAATTAAAAATGTTTTAGAGAGCTTAAACATCATTTTAAACGTGTCAGATACGTTTAATTATTTGTTTTGATTTTATTAATTTTTATTTATAGCATCAAAAAACTATATTCTTTAATGAGGCAGCAACACGTCATAAATTATTGTTATGCTACTGGCGGCTACAGACTCATATTTTATCATTCAACAAAAATATTATTGCATCAGTATAAAAACACATATTTTAAATTTTACCTCCAAATCACAGCATACTTTTTGGAGCTGTTTAAAGGAAAATTAAACCTAAAATATAAATTGAAATTGCGCTTAAAATGTGTTTTTTAATATACACGGATCTCTGTGGAAAACATAATTTAAATCTTTAAAAACATTGTAAAAGAAAAGATTGCTCATAAATAAATTGTAGCCTAATTAAAAGTAAAAGTTAAGATTGGATAAACTTTTAACATATTTGTAGCATTCACAATTAGTTTTCCTTAAGAATAAAATAAAGAAGGCAAATCACTGTTTCACTCATCACTGTTATTAGTGTTCCCTACTAGGCAGGTGTCGCCATAACAGGGAGATCCTCTTGCTGCTTCTCCTGTTGCTGTGTAAAAAAGAGCCAGTCACGCAATACCCCCAGAATAATGAGAATGTGACCGAAGGAGATGATGAGAGGATGTGGATGAGGTTGTGCCTGTGTAGATTGACTATATGGATGCACTTGGGTGTGTTAGTAGGTCGCAGGTGTGCATGTGTGTGTGCCGGAATGTGTGTGGTGTGTGTGCGCATTATTATGCCTCTAATTAACTAAACGAATATATTTCCTTAGCCACATCTTGGCCGAGTTCCACAGCGTCGCCATCTCATCAGCATAAAAGTTTTTAATGAGCCATTTTGCCGCCTTTGTCGTTTTATATATATATATATATATATATATATATATATGTGTGTGTATATGAGGGAAGTACTTGGCTTCTCGATGGCACATTTCGCATGTGTAGCGAATTTGTTTTGACAAGCTCAGTTGACACGTTTTAATTAAATTTAATTAGTGCGTTCGCAACGACAACAGCATCAAAAGCAATTTGGCCAACATGGGTGAGGATTATGTATGTAAAGAATGACAGGATGAATGCCAAAACCGAAGCTCTTTATGACGTCTGTCTTTTATCTGCTTAAAAATGAGGTAAATTCTAATTGGGACATGTGTAAAGTTTTTTTTTGCCCTTGCGCAAAAATAAAGTATTTAAAATGTAAGAAATTTACAATGGTTTAATGTGGTTTAAATTAAGGCAAATAAAGTTTATTCAACAATTAATCTTCATAATTGTTTGTGAATATTTAATGTTACATAATTTAGTCAGATACAATTTAATATTCATTTAAAAAAGAGGTTTCCAGAAGGTATTTTAAGTACAACACAAAATTTGTATATATCAATAAAATTAATATTAATAATAAAAACTCCCATAATATTTTAACAATTTACCCAAATAACCCAATAATTAGGCAAATAACTAAATAAAATGATTTTAATGAACCAAAATTTAAGGTAAAGCTAATCGTATTTAATTAAAGTTTAACAAATCAGTTAGCTAATAATTTAAGCTTCTTTTGATTTATTCAATTTGAGAATTGCCAACAATAGATAAAATTGGAAACATTTCCCCATTCATAATAATACTTGTAGTGCGAGGAGAACAATCAATTAATAAATTATCTATGCAAATTGATGGAGTACAAGCAATCAGGACAGCTCAATGATTGCCCACATGCCACAGCATAAACAGTGGCAACCACTTGATAAAGAATAGATATAAAGCAGGTGCCACAGAACACAGCAATTAGATGTTTCCTGCCCAGCATCGAGCCCAGCAGACAAGCAGGGACTGGATCTAGGTGCACCTATGTGGACAGTGTGGCAGTGGCAGTGGCAGTGGCAGCGGACGGTGGCAACCGCAACTTGTCAGTTCGAATGACGTTTTAATAAGTCACATAATTCATGTGCTGGCCATATCGATATGGAGGACATCGACTTGGAGGTAGCCGAGGTACCTGCCGCTGCTGGTAACGAGACATTGAAAAGACTGCAGTGTCATCGCCGTCGATGCGATGCTGCAGGGAAACGTTTTTGGGGTCACTTTGATACAAGCTTCCCTCCATCCCCCTGGCAGTCTCCTGTCCACAACACCGCTCCCTTCTGGCCGATCCGCTGCGTGTCTTGTCAGCTGCTCATTTGTCAATGTAATTGATTTTATGCCTGAGCTTTCGACTATGGATGTCGCTGTTGCTGTTGCCTGTGGGTCGTTGGCTACCGGCTACCTGCCTCCATCTGGCCCGAGCCTTTACCTGATATATTATTCGATTACAGTTAGACGTAAATCAAGTGGAAGAACATGATGTGCATAGCAGCAATCAGGCTCAGGTATGAGTATTCGCTTCCAGTTCATATACAAACTAGATACATATTGTGTGTGTGTGCGTGTGTATGTGAGCAGCGGTCAGTCAGTCATCTGGGGAATGCGAATTATGGCTAAAGGAGGTCAACAGAGTGCCAAACGAGCCAAAGAAGAAGGTGAACAGCCAGGTTAAGTGATAATTGCGTGTGAGATGAGATTGAGGTAAGATTATATTAAGGCTGTAGAAAGAAAGGCTGCTTAAAAAGAAATATATTATTAATTATATTCAAACTGAGTATTATTTAAAAAGGGAACATGATAAAGCACATTATTTTATAGAATATTTATAACTTATATTAATTCTCAAAACTTAGCTAAGATTTTTAGTTATTACAAATGTAAATGATTTGATGTTTTAATCGGTTTGAATAAGAAAACGTTTTACAGATCTTAACTCCCTCAGTTATTTGTGCCAATTGGAATTTAAGCACGCTTTTAGATAAGACATCCCAAAGCATCAGCAATTTACTGCGCTCGCACCACAACTTAATTCTCAATAGTTTCGATAAGAAGCAGAAGCGCCAGTTTTATTTGTTGAAAACCGGTAGCTTGTGGCCAATGTGGCAACAACAATGCCACATAGCCGGGTCAGCTACTGTGATACTGAACAGACTGTTGCGTTCTGTCTAAAAAAAAATACTTTTTTGCTTTGTTCGGTTCTAGTGCTGTCTTTGAAGCTCATAAATTTTTATGGCCTGTAATTTGGGACTGAGCTGCACATGCGCGCCGGGCGGTCGACTTGTCTTCTCTTATTCTTATTCTTCTTCTTCTTCTTCTTCTTCTTCTTCTTCTTTCTTTTCTTCTGTGACGTCGACTTGGATGGCCAATTGGCCATCCTGCCTTTAGCCAGCCGGAGGAAGTCGTCTTTCTTCAGTTTGTCTTTCGGTTTGGGAATGACCAATGCCAGGTTTATACTTTTGGTGTAATTAATAGCTATGTTTGGGAAATTCTGATTGGCTTTGATGGCAATAAAATACTTATTGGCCAGTTGCCTATTTGTCCGTTTGTCTCTGGATTGCACAAGAGGCAATCAGACACACCGAAACCGTTGTATTTTATTGGCTAGGCAGTGTCTTCTCCTTTGATTGCTAATAATAATGTTGTTCGCTAATTAAATTGCAAAATAAGATATTAGGCGATACTTAAAAATACCATAACATTGTACAACGGTTTACTTCAAGGCAATTGCTGTACAAATATGACAAAAAAATTTAAGAGGAATTCAGATAATAATAAGGAAATGTTAAGATGGCTGAAAAAGCTGACTTTTTTATATGATTTTATATCACATCCTTCTTTATTTCCGCTGAAATGGACAAACCCAGTCATAGGCAGAGACAGCTGAGAGGGCTTTCATCGCCAGCCTCATTTTATATTGCTGCGGAAACAGAGAATTTCTTAACGGGCTGATAAAAAATATTTCTCTTTGATGTACGCTTTGCAATAACATAAAAAAATGTAACACATAAGCAACAAGCAAAGTATTTTTTTACTCTTAACGATGTAGTCATTTTTTTTCGAGTATCTACAGCTTATTAGATATTATATTTGAAAGAAGTGGATCAGAAAAATACCTGTCGGTAAAATTTCATATTTTGTGCATAGAAAGAAACTGCAGCACAATCAAAAATATGTTTAAGAAATTTTTAAACAAATAACAAACAATTTATTTTAAAAATCTGTTATCAGTTCTGTTCAAATCTGAATTTTAGAATTTAATTGAGTATAGTTGAGTTGGCTTTTTAATTATTTAAGTAAAGAAGGCTTAACTCGAGAGCAGCTTAAATATACCAATCCCATCAGTATTCATTCATGCTGTGCTTATCTATCACGGAAACAAGTGTTAAACAAGTAAATGTTTCCTTCGCAGCCTAATTGGAACACCAAAAGTCATAACGAAGCCTAATTATTCATATTCTATTCGCTTAAATCCACATCCGCGCTGCTTATCCTAGCTAGCGATGCCTTGCTGAAAAAGCAAACTCAATTACTTACATACTACACATCTATTCCGGTAAAAACCCCTCAAGTGCCCCAAAGCTATTCCGACAAGATTTGCAGCTACTCAAAATGCAAACATTACTGAAGCTTCTGGCAAAGATGTTTGGCTCAGTTGGCTCCGTTCACTGTTACCAATTGCCAGTTGCCTGTTGCCTGTTGACTGTTGCCTGTTGACTGTTGCTTGCTGCTTTGCTTTTTGATGATTACAAATTAATCACACTTTAAACATGGCAATTACGCTTCGTGCTACGCGACAGGCTCTCTTAGCCAGGCTCTGAAACCATAGAGCTGTAGAGCTGTGATATGCAATTCGTGTAATCTCATAGATACTCTCAACTCGTAGTAATTGTGCCTAGGAAAGCGCTACCTCAGCAGAATTGAGCATAAGGCATAAAACCCGGGGGCTTTTGATGGCATTTATATGGAAAAATGACTTCCTTTCGCTGTTAAACTTTCGTTTTAATAAATAATCAAGCAGACTGACTATCGTTTTGCACTTGGTCTTGGAACTTATATCAACGTCTTTGCTTTGTCTTCGTCTTCGTCTTGGACTTCTCCTTCTCCTTCTTCTTCTGGATGTGGTGGTTCGTCAGGTCCCTCATGTAATTTCCAGGCAATTTCTCATACCCATAATTGCATAATAAGTTGTTGGCAACTTAATTGCGCACAACGCGACCAATGCTGGCAGCTGCCTTGCATCTCACTAGCGCTACCACAGCTACCCAGTTGCCCCGTCTGCCCCTTTTGCCCAATCCTGCTACGTAGCGCTGTCTTCGGTGTAAATAAAACCTTTTTAAACGGTTGTCTTACCGCAGTCGCTTCCAACACAACTCACACTGAAAACAATAACCTTAAGAAAGTTTTATTAAATATTTTAAGTTGACTTGTTTAGAATAAAATTGCTGTCAACAATGAAAGTTATTCATTTGTACTGAAAATGATTTCCAATCTGCCTTGTCATCATTCCAAACAGTGAAAATATTTCATTTATAACTTACTTTTCCACTTATTAATATTTATGCATGTTTAATAAAAGACACATATATTCATGATTAACTGTATGTGAATAAATTAGTTCTTTTTTATCTCAGTGTACGACTACCGGGCACTGTTAGTGACTTGAACTGGTATTGGAGGAGCACTTGGAAGTTGGCTAACTGCCTGCATGATGAGTCGTCTCTCTGATTCTGACTTCAAAGCGCGCACATCATCAAACATATGTTGCTTCTGCCCCACCACCCGCCACTGTCATCCCCTCGAAAGTCCCGTGTTACTCCAACGCCTGACAGATGACTACAAAATCTCCATCGGTGCACGGCTTGCGCCTTCGCCCCGCGGCCATTTACCATCAAAGTTAATATGCTTTATATTAAATTTGTTGTCTGGCCTCGCTTTTGTTGTTGATATTGTTGTTATACTTTCTGTTTTTGCTGTTGTTGTTGTGCTTGTTGTCGTTGCCTGACAGCAATGGCCATACAATCTGCATCTGCCACAATTTCCACGGTCTGCTCTTGCCTCCTTCTCGCCATCCCTCCCTCAAAGGTGGACACATTTGTCGCACCGTGGAATTGTTTGGGATGCGTTTGCTGCGTTTCTCATCAAATTACTCAATTAATTTAAGTTAAATTAAAAACACAGCGCAGACAAGAAAAAAAAACTAAACTGTTGTTGCCGTTGATGGCGGCCAATTGTGAAGCGTAATTCAAGTTTATAGAACAGAGACAGGAAACATTTGCCAGGACCAAAACAGACAGAATACAGACAGAGGAGGTAGGTGGTTATCCGACCTCGCAAATAGTCGTTAATTTGGCATTTGCATTTAAATGTTGGACAATGGCCATTTATTCTTAATTGAGATTAAGCAAGCGAAAAACGCCAAGTCAACAGCGTGTCTTGTGTAAAAATAAAACAACTGAACATTGTAATAAGAAAATGGTGATTTAAACACTGCTAATATATAAAAAGTACTTTATTTAAAGTTGAATTAATACTATAAAATACAAATTAGTTTTACAAAAGAACGTCGAGTTTAATTTGAGCAGCCAATTTACCTATTTAAACTGGTAAATATGTAAATATATAACTGCATTCATCGCTATATAATCGTTTCAACTTTGACATAAATATGTTATTTAGCAGGCTCCAATTTTCGCATAACTACCAGTTTCCAATTTTAAAAAAACTTGTATTCAAAAGACGAAAAACCTTCGCTGTTTTTGCAAGTTGGAGCACGGCTGAATGTGTAATTTTTTGTTTTCACTATATGTTAAATTAAATTAATTTTATTTATATGTCAATATTTGTATACAAAAATAGTGAATGGAAAGAATTTCATTATATGCATGGAAATATGCAATTTTTATTATTGCAGTTTTTTTTTTTTTTTTTTTTTATATTTTAGAAAGCTTTTGTTCTGGCCATGTTAAGATAATTGCAATACGAAGAAAAGAATTTTCTAGGTAATTAATAATATTTCAAAGTTATTTACTTTTGCAAACGAGGTATTTGCAAGTTGATTAATGAGCGCGCTGCTTGTAAATGAGCCAAGCAAATCAAATCCAGCCACTGGGGAGTAGTGGGGAGTGAGTAGGATTGGCTCCAGGCTCAGAAGCAGAACCCGTTCGGTCCAAGCCAAATGCATTTGGCACGCAATTATGCCCAAAGTGTTAATTGCATTTCCGCCACTGCCAAAGCTGGCCATTAAACTAAAACACGGCACGGCCCACAACTCACGCAGTTGGCCTTACCCGCCGGCAGTTGCCGGTCAGTTTTGGGCCAAGAAGCTGCCGTTGAAGTAAAAGCAGACAACCAAGGCTAACACATTCAGAGATAAGCAACGAGCAGAGTTAACGGCACTTTTTTTTTGCCTGCCAATGCTGCCTGCCTCCCCGGGAGACCTGGTTAATAATGGCGCATGCGTGGCAGACACGCAGCAGCAGCAGCAGCAGCAGCCGCAGCTGTTGCAGCATCAGCGACAGCAGCGTCTTCTGCTGGCAGCGAAATAAAGCGAATCTAAGTCAAATATTTGTAGAACACAGCAATAGACATCCAGCTCCCCAGGCTAACTGCAAATGCGAAATTTATGGGTCCCGAAAGTCGCGTGGACGTCGCATGAAAGATTTAATTTAGCATTCAAATATTGACATTTAAAATACCCTATATAATAAAACCACAAAAAGTATATTTTATTAATTTAGTTACTGCTTAAAACTATGATTAAATATATAAATATAAATTCCTCTAACATTTTGCAAATAATAGTAAAATTGTATGAAAATTATAATTTTAAATTTAATAAAGCCATTGTTTGATTTTATAAATCAAAGGACTTTAAGCCGTTGTCAGATTTATATGTAATTTGGAAAAATTAAATTTTATTTATATTAAAAATTAAATTATGAATGAAAATACCTGTATCTATTGAACTAATGAATTAAAATTCAATTCCTTTTTATGACAAAAACGATATTAAAATCATTAACACAATTCTTTTAAATGTAAATATAATTACAGGTTTTTAATATATGATTTCTTATAGAACCAGTTTTGTTCGTGTTTTTATTAAATTAACTGTTATTTATATATTATTATTGTTTTTGTCACTAAAAGCAATTAGTCATATATAAATTATGAAAGGAGGTCTTTAAACTTTTATTTTGTAGCTGATTGAAGGTTTGCAAGACATATAAAAAACTTGGAAAAAATTGTCACAAGCTGTATGTCTAAGCTGAGATCCCCTTTAGATATCTTTATATGCAATGTGGGAAACGAAAAGCAAAAATGATTTCTTTGTGGTATGCCGCATATTCATAAAGTGCTTTGCAATGGGACCAAGAGGTCCCGGATCTGATGGCGTCGTCTGCTCCAATGAGAATGGATGCTGACAGACGGCCAACCAGGAGGCGTCTGTCATTTATCGAAGTCTTTGCATGTGTTGCATGATAAGCGAGTGGCAGAGAAAATAAAAGGTGGTGCCACATCCGAATCGAGCAGCTGTGGCAGTCGATTGCTCATTCCTTCGCCAACTCCCATTGGCATTGGCATTGGCAATGGCATCCAACTTGGCTTGGCTTGGCTTTGCGCTCTGTGTTCTGGGCTTTGGCCAAATCCGTTAATAAGCCATTTTGACAAATTGGATGATTGCCGTCTTTATGCAATGTGTGGAAAGTCTGTTGCCAGCAAACAACGATAATGTTGCCGATTGTCAATTGATCTGAAGAGTAATGAGTAACATTTAAGTCATCAATTGCCGCCTAAGACATTAAACCATATTTACTAAGCATAAGATTTAATACACCTTAAAGATGCACAGTAAATCCATAATAAATCTATAATAACAGCTAAAACACTTGAATGCGGAAGTAACTACAAAAAAAAACATCTTTTAATATTGAACAAAAACTAAAAACAGCTGAATAAAAAGGAGAAATTGATTTTTTTTTTTAAATTTTAGTAATTCGTTATAAAATAACTTTACTTTATTTTTGAAATTACACGAGATATACTTTTATTTGTGATTTTCATTGGTGGATAAGGTAAACTTATATAAACACCAAATATTTACCAAATTATAATAAATAAAAGGTTTAAAACAATATCACAAATTTATTGATTTAAGAATTTATTTCATATTCTTGAATAACAGATAAGAATTATGAGTTAAAACAGTCATATTTGATAGGTCTTTAGAAAATAATTAAAGTGAGATAAATTGTGTCCACCTCTGTAATTATTGTTAATTGTTTATATTACTTTACATATAATATTGATATTTTTCGTAATGTGGTTATTATTATATATTATAATGTCTACATCATATCCTGATCGTAGCACTTAGTGGTAGTCTTGCACTCATCATCCTGCGCTTGACGGAAGACTAGAAGTAGACAATTAATAACAACTAATCGATTACATGAAGAGAGGCAAATAACTTACCATTCTTGGTATTGAAGCAGTTCCATTCACTCAGCTCACATTGCCCAGCGAACTCGACAACGCAGTTTCCGTTTGTGGCACAAACGGGCAGCGCAGGCTGCTTGCAGTGGAAGTCGCACTTGCCCAGCCGCTGCAGCTCGCGTTGCCGCTCGACGAGCACTGGGACAGGCTCATTGGATGACAGGAGGCGGGCGGATCTATGATCTGGTTTATCGGTGACTTCGGGGGAGCTGGTGCGGAGGTTATTTGGCTTCTGTATTAGTTGATTTTGGTTCTGGCGTTCTTTGATCGCCTGATTGATGGCAAGGGGTATATGAGTGTTCGCCTGGTGCATCACATTGGTGACTTTCTGGCGAATCTGGTTGACCTTGTCGCCAATGTCTAGCGGCGCTTTGCCGGGCACTGTGACCACAATATGCGGCAGCACTTCATTGTTTCCCGCAGCAGGAGCTGCATTCATCCATGTGGCTTTGGCCTGATGATTTATCACCTGCGGCACCACCGTTGGCTGCCCAACGTGTGGTGGCAGCAAATCCAAGTGCGGCATGGCAACTTTTCCTCCATTTTCAATCGCATTCTCTTTTCCATTGGCAACTGCAACTTGTGGCACGTGACCAGTTACTGTTGTGGTCTGACCGGGTCTCTTCTGCTCCAACACTTGATTGATGTGATTCTGTATCAGGTTTACCACGTGCGCGGGCAGCTCCACATGTTCAGTTGCCTTCTGATGTTCCGGCTTTTCAATTTCCACGGCCTGCGACAGCGTCAGAAAAGCTGCAATGGGCGATAAAAAATTATATTTGTATTTTTGTAATTTGTTTAACAATTCTTAAGTTATAATTATAATGTATCCAAGCTCACCAATTATCAACAAAGCTATCATATTGATTTCTTTCAGTTTCACAAAATTCACCAACGATCCAAACTCAGTTCACTTTTACTTGGCGACGATCGATCGAGTTCTGTGATGCTTTCGGTCTGAGATGGCAGTTTTTATACGATTTCAAACCCGATCAAATGTCAGCTGTTTGAATCGAACCAACAGAATTATCATTAGCATATTTGTTTGCTTAAAAGCACTTTTTTAATCATTTTATTATAAGACATTGTAAACTGTGTACTCAGCATCTCGGCTTGCTCTCTCCAGGAACTGGTTTCGAACTGCTTCAGCGAGTATTGCAGGCAGTCCGATTTGGAATAATATTTATTTGCATTAATCACTTCCTTATGAAATAATATTTTATTTTAACTTATGTATATTTTCGGCTTTAGATTGGGGCGTGTGTGCTGGAAAAGTTTCGAATATTAATAAAAATGTACAGGAAATAATAAAAATAATTAATATGCTCATCAAATTATAAGGTTAAAAATAACTGAGGCATTATTTTTACTCAAGCACAAG
The DNA here is from genome assembly GCA_035042125.1 of Drosophila longiperda. Classification (NCBI taxonomy): domain Eukaryota; kingdom Metazoa; phylum Arthropoda; class Insecta; order Diptera; family Drosophilidae; genus Drosophila; species Drosophila longiperda. Next base: position 2,686,704 of record JAWNLV010000130.1, read on the forward strand.
TATAAAATAAGCATACATTAAGGTGCTTCAATTTATATTCCGCAGACCATTTTTATAGTCTCCGCCTAATTGTATGCTTTATTAACTGAAATTCGTTAACTAATGAAATGCAAAAGTGGAGTATTTTCAGTATTTTTTATTCAAATAAATACAAATACTCGAATTAATTAATTTTTGTATTTTCATATACATCTTTTCACTTTGAATTTTAAACGTATGCTCTTATGCAACATATACAAAAGATACAAAAATATGCAAATTTCCCTCGGGGACTACGTCTGCTTTGGCACCACAAACAAAAGCTTTAATTTGTATCAAACAGACAATAAATGCCAAGCCCAAAGATGACGATGATGATGATGATATCCAGTTTTACATATTTTTTGACAGGTGCTGAAATAAAGGATTATTATATACACCAGTTAAAAGTTTTTCACAGCCAATGTGACAAAAAAATCAGTTATAAAAACATTTGTGCAACTCACTGAATCAACAGTTTAACAGTTTCTGCACATGCAGCAAGATAACTGCAACAACCACAACATCGACAACCAAATCCAAATAAGTAAGTTTTGCGAGCACTTTGTATTTGTGTTGCCAATTACTGTTAATATAAAATTTTATTATCTGGTGGGTTTGTCTATTTTGTAAGCGATTTTCCCCAGTGTTCCTATTAAACTCAGCTTATAATAATGCAGCGAAATCCAAAGCAGATTAAATGTGCTTAAAAGCCTGCACAACAAATACAGAGTTTTCACAATTAAAAAAAAATATATATATATTATATTTATTTCAGTTTGTCTTGCGTTTGTAGCTGTTTGTGCCACTTTTCTTCCTGCAATACGAAACCACCTGTCGGCTGTCAAAAATAGAAAAGTAAAATGGACAAAAAGATCAACCAGATCCAGCGATCTTTGCAGTGATCGCGATGTTGAGGTCTGTTCCAAAAATTGCCAGCGCCTGCAGATGTTCACCACCAGGAGCTGTATGGCCAATTGTCGAAATCCCCAGAAGCGCAATGAGCCTCTCTGCACCAAATCTAAACCCTGATAATTATAAAGACTACTTGGAACTTAGCTGTCCTAGAAGTGCAATCCGATTCAATAAATAAAAAATGTAGTAAATAAATAAAAATATTTTGCTTTAAGCATTTATAACAAAGAATATTGCCGTGTTGACATATTTTTATTGCTATCTAAAAAGCAAATTGTTAAGTAAAATACTTTTTATCATAAATGTACAGAAATAGGAAACAGGATTTATATCGACAAACGTGCTATAAATAAAAAATGTTTTTTAAATCAATATTGAAAACAGTTTTAAAAGAATAATATATTTATTTACAAACAGCTAAATTTTAGTTAAAATTTTAAGATAACTTAAATTACTGAACAATGGCTATTTTAGTTTGAATCTCGATTCAATTAGTGATTTGCAGATGTTATTTACAGTTTTATAGGGGCATAATATATATATTTATATATATATATATATATATACATGTTTAACAATGAATTATTTTCCGTCTGATTAATATTCGTGAATTTAAAGCAGATCTGGCTACTTTAGGAGGTATTTGTTAGATAGTTGTGTGTGTTGCTAAAAATGTTGTAAAATATTTGTAAAGTTTTTTATTTTATATTTTTAACAACAAAATTTATCCTGTGCATTGTTCAAAATATTTCTTATTCAAAGCACAACACAAATTCAAACTTTGGCATTGTTGCACAAATTTTGAATAAAATACATAAATTTACATTGTGCGTTCGACTAAATAAAGTTTTGGTAGTTTTTGTGTTCCACATTTTCTTCTCGTTGCCGGAAGACGACTACCCAAAGATTCATAACTCTGCTTTTCTGTTGAAACTATTCACTTTAATCCGATTATTTTCATTGAATTTTACTGCAAATTAAAGCATTTTATATTTTTTTCTACTGGAATATGTATGTATTTATTAAATTAATAAAATTTAGTGCAAATACACTTAGTTCAAGTGTTTTTTTTATTAATTCACATATTGAGGTCCTCCGCTCGGCAGCGATGGGCGCAGACTCCCATTAGACAGATATCCTCGTCCACTGAACGGAAGGCCAAGTCGCGATGCTTGCAGTTGAAGGCGTCCATGACGCATTGGTTGGGAAACTCATGGATGCAGATGCCATTGTAGGCGCAGATGGGCATCAGCTCAAGCTTGGTGCATAACTGTTCGCACTGCTCAACGGGCTTGGGCGAAATGGGCATCGGGGTAGAAACGCTGGCCATCAGCAACTGATGACAGTTCTTGGATGCCATGCGATTGGTTGTGCTAGTTGTGCTCTCTGGTGGTGGTGCGACAACAGGATGAACTTCTGAGCTGGCACTTGAGAGGCCTGAGTTCGACATGCCAGGAGTAGGGACTCCAGGATTAGGCATGCCACGATTTTCGATTCCAGGATTTGGCATGCCAGGCGTGGGCATACCAGGATTGGGCATGCCAGGAGTAGGGATTCCAGGATTGGGCATGCCACGATGTTCGATTCCAGGATTTGGCATGCCAGGCGTGGGCATACCAGGATTGGGCATTCCAGGATTCGGGATTCCAGGATTGGGCATGCCAGGCGTGGGCATACCAGGATTGGGCATGCCAGGATTTTCAATTCCAGGATTTGGCATGCCAGGAGTGGGTATGCCAGGATTGGGCATGCCTGGAGTAGGGATTCCAGGATTCGGCATTCCTTGATTACGCATTTGTACGATAGCCCTCACATTTCGTACCTTAGCCAGCGGCAGATCAACTGCGGGTGGCACCACCACCTCCTCCGTCGTCACCTTTCCAGGCTTTACCTCCACCACATTAGCCACCTCATGCTGATCCAAAACCTTGAACAAAACGGGCTTTCCATTAGACAGTAATGGCACTTGAACCGTTATCCGGCCAATTTCTGTATTTGGCATCACCTGCGCTGTGTTGCACTCAAAACACAGCAGCACTGCAAGGAGTTTTCAAAGATCAGTCGGAACTGGGAGCAGAGGCTATGAATATGAAATGCTCACCTGTGGCCAAAACGAAAAGAAGCTTGTCCATCTTGTGACTTCAACTTCTTGGTCTTCTGTGTCCTGAACTGGGTCTTGGCATTGACTTTTATACGATTTGAAACAGCAGCCGCAGCCGCAGCCGTCAACCAGTTATGAGATCAACTGAGGAACAGCTATTCAGATTTCGTAATATTCCAGAACCGGTTGAGTGTAAGCTTTCCTCAATAAATCATCCATTATGGTTATGATTATTGTTTTTGGGTGGGTTTTGTGAACTTTATTAAGTAAGCAAATTTTGATTTTTATAAAATTCTTTTTATTATTTTTAGTAATATTTCGTACACTTCCTTTGTGTAAATTCACATTAAAATTGTATGTTATTATACATAGATGTACATTTTGTTAAAATATAATGGACTTTTTTTTAGTGTTATCTACAAGCTTAAAACTCTTCATTTCTTGCCTATTACAGCACTCTACTATCATATAAAATTATTTCTTAAGACTTTCGAAAATCATTTAAGGCATCAAACTTTTTGATAAGTAAATTTTAAAATTTAGTTTTGATTTAGACAGTTATCAATATATTTATATATATATAAATATGTGTAAAATAGTTGACCACTTTATGTTCTGTGTTAAGTTTTCATTGAGTTTAGGGCTTGGTTCGCAATCAAACAGCAATCTCCACAAGAGCGATCTCTAATTCTTTGCACATTGCGTCCATCATCTATGTTTACATTTTATACTACGTATATATGTAGTATGTTTTTTAGTTAATTAAGATTAGTTTTACATTTGCATACATATTTGTGTATTATTTTCATTTTTGTGTTCGGTCTACATTTTCTTGACAAGCAATTTCGCTCTTTTCATAGATTGAGGCTAAATAAAACATCAACTATATATCCTGGGGATTGTCCATACCATAAACGCAAATTTTTGATAGGTTTCTCTTCGATCTGTATACAGTAAATAGGCAGCTAAAGGCATTGGTAAGAGTAAAGCAACAAGAGGGAAAATATAGATATAGATATAAAATAAAGAAAGAAGAAAGATAAAGTAGAAGTTTGAGAAAACATAACAAAGTTAATGTTTGGGATCATTTTTGCTATAAGTTACGTATAAAAACTCCTACAAATATCCTAATCGCTGCCCCTTACTTAATTATATTCAAGAATTAAAATTAAATTTTATCAACCGTTCTGTACACCTACTCATAGACACATCATAGACTTATATAGTAACTATCAATTCTTGTATATATTAATAAATATTGTTGGTATTAAAAGGTGTATAATCTTAAGAGCTATTTATTATTTATGTTTAATATCTTTAGGGATCAACAACACTACAATAACTATAAACAATTTGCTGGGGTTTTTTCTTTTGACAATATTATTTTCCTATTTTACAAAAATGAAACTTTTATACAAAACAATTAGTTAAAAAAGAAAAGCTTGACGAAAAATATATAATTAACAATTTCAACTAACTTCACATAAATTTGTTGTTCTGTTCTCTTGTGTTGTTCGGTTTAAAAACTACAATAAATGTTTATAAAATAAATTATTACTTAAAGTGTATACATAAATATATATGGGATGGCTTAAAATGTATTTTAAAGTATTTAATTAGTTTGTTTTCCGTTTAGAGTTTATGTTAGGTGGTCCAGAGACTGTAAGGTGTCTGGGTTTTTGTTTTAACGGTTCCTTTGTTCTTTTACTTGCGCTCAATGGGCTTGACTTCGAGCAACTGGGGATAATTCTCCACGATGTTCAGTAAGATTGTATCAATGTAGTGCTTTAGACGCACGTTTTCATCCTCCTTTTCCTGGAAGGCCTGTTGCAGCTGTAAATGTATGGAAACCGATTAGTGGCATACTCTATAAAAGCAAGGAACATTTAACACAAAGTAAGGCATGAATGTCATCTTTAGTTGTATACTTATATGTTAATGTGATGATGTGTTTGATGAGCTTGAAATATTTTGTAAATAACCAATGAAGCCAAAGCCCAATTTTGAGAATTTTAAATAATTTAGTGAGAAAGTGTAGGTAAAATTGTGTTAAATTAACGTAAACCACAACCAAATGACCAGTGGCAGTGAAACTGCAGCACATGCACAGTGGCTCCAAAACCTTCTCTTGTGATATTTTTGCCTTTCATTTTGAGTTCTTTTTGGTGGATAAGCATTACCTGACTTAAGGATGCTAATGTGGCTGAATCCACAGAATCCTGTAATACAATAAATATAATATAAATATTTTAGGTACAATAACGGCGACATTTGCGAAACGAGGCGAGTTGTATGCAGCACGACTGAAACTCTCAAACTGTGCGACAAGTGGAAAGCGTTACTGTGCGTGAGCGGCGTGTTTGACAAATTTTTTTTTGTGGGCGTGGCAGCGTCAAAAATAAAAGCATATGGCATAGCATACAAGCATAGCAACGGGAACGACAGTGGGTAAGAGTAAGAGGGATAATGCAACACACACCTGAGCCTGTGACATCTCCTCCAGTTCCTGGGCCAGATTATTCAGAGTGCCACTCAGCAGATGGCGTCCCTGCTCGACGCCATTGGTCAGCATGGTGGCCTGATTCGTCAGCATGGTTGCCTGCAGCTCCTCGTTCTGCTCCTCAAGCGCTGAAATACAACGAAAGTAAACAGAGATTAGTTTCCATTTTTCTGAATTGGAGAAACTGAAAATCTCAAAAATGGCCACTTACAGCGATTCTTTTGGCGCATCTCCTCGAGCTCCTGGTGCAGCTCCTCCAGTCTTATGCTCTCCGGGGATGTGGTGGGCATGGCACGTGCCCCGTTTTCCTCGCGGGCACGCTGCAGTTCGCGGCTCAGCTCGAGCATTAGCTCCTCGGTGGATTTCTTTTCCTTTTCGTGCTGGCGCAGCGTTAGCAGCTGCTCATCGTATTCCTGCTGCAGGGCGGTAATCTGATCGCGTGCCAGCTCCAGCTGCTCCTCGGTGCGATGCAAATCGTTGGCCTGCTTATCGTACAAGACACGCAATCGCTGCGCCTCATCGCGAAGTGCATTCGCCTCGATTTCGGTGGCTTTGATCTTCATCTGGCAGTTCTCATTCTGCAGCGAGGCTTCGCGTTCCACACGTGCCAAGATTTCGCGATGACGCTTCTGCTCCTCGGCCAAACGCTCCTCGGCACGCAATTCCGACTACAACCACAAACAGTAAAAGAGATTTAACTATTTTTCTCCTGAGACTGGTCAAACTACTGCAGTTACTACTCACCTCTCTGTACTGTTCCTCGAGCATGTGGTAGCGCGCCTGGAGCACCGCATATTCAGTCTTGGTGCGCGTCGTGCGATCCTCGGCTATATTTTGCGTATCTGACAGATCGTCCACCTTGCGCTGCAGCAGCTCCAACTAAAAATAAAACGAGAAAGTAAAAGTCAGTTGTTGAATTTTGGAGCGTTCATTGGATTCATCAAGTTTTATTCTAGCATTCTGGCTACTAACACAATCGCTTTTCATGTGCCGCAAATCGTGGAGCAGCTCATTCACCAACCGCACATCAGCCATGTGATTTTTTAAATACATTTGCATATATCTGCTATATACAATATCTGGGTCTCTATATGTCGATTTGCTGCTGCCTGCTGCCTGCTGCCTTCTGTCTGCTGCACTATGTTCATCAAAAATTCAACAACAATGTCTGTGCGGCATCGTCGTCTTTGCCCATTTGCTTGCCTCAAACGACTGCAAACGCAGCCGGAGTCTGTTTTATTTGTTTTTATTCAAAGAAGACGCCAAACGACGCCAGTCTGTGGGCAGGCCACTCTTAATTACACTGGGCAACAAGCTTATCTCGTTTATATATTAAGTTTTCAAGGCATAATTCAAAGGAACGAAATATTTCCTTAATTATTCAAAAAAACTTATTATTATTGATGAGATGACTTCATAATTCGAAGTTCTCCTTGGGAAAATGGAAAAAAATTAATAAAGTTTTAGGAATCATAAATATCAATCACAAATCGATTGCTGTTGCACAGTGTTATTAGACAAGCCCAAATAAATTTCACAAATATTGAGTATACGCCCAATGTGCATGACTATGGCACAGACAACTGTGGAATAGGCCCCCACAAAATGCTGGCATCGCATTCATTAACTATTTTTGGTAGACATGTGAAACCAAATTGTTGACTGCAGTGATTTCAGTTTGCTCAAGCTGCTGTTCATAGTATAATTATCACCATATATGTGTGTATATAAGTATATATTTCTATATATACAATGCATATATGGAATCACTCGGCTATTGTGTGCTCAACTGCCGATAAGACATTTTTTTCAGGCGGATGTGATCCGCCTTGAGTTGCAAGTGGAATACAGTGCAGTGGCAGCTGATAATAGGCACTTCCTTTACAGTAAATTAGTGTTGCACATTATTACAAAAGATAAACCAACTTTGTTTTATAGTGTGTTAAGAAATTAATTTAAATTATTTAAAAGTGATAATAAACAGAAATATATATTGTGTAATCGAATTATAATTGAAAATAAAAGCTTTCATTTTTAAATTTGAAAAGCATTTAGAAAATTAGAATCATAAGCAACTACATTAGTCGGCATCTAAATTACTTTTTGCCCTTATTCTTAAACGTCGACGAAATGACAAGTGAAAAGCCCAATTGAATGAAATGCGCAGCATTTGCCTTACAAATTGTGGGTGGCTTGGACTGTAGAGTGCCTCTCAAACTGTAGGCAAAGGCTTCAATTAAGCTTAATTAACTGTAATTTGCAAGAGAGGGGCAGGGTGAATAAGTGCACAATGTATATAACAACAAAATAAAATCAACAGCAGCTGAACACAAAACAAATAAACGAGAGAGCGAGAGAGAGAGATAGGTAGAAAGAGAGAGACAGAGAGCGACTATATCGCGACTATATAATAAATATTTATATACATTTTTGTATATTATCGAGCACAGTGTGAGGAACGTGGACAAACAACGCGACGCGCGGCACGGCACGGCAACAACTGAAAAGACCTAGGAATGGGGCCCCGAAAATGACATGTAAACTGTTGTATATATAAACGTGGCTGAGAGATCGAGAGAGACCCGCCAAGTCAAAGTCTATAGTGTCATTTGCCATATGGAGAGGCGGGCTGGGCTCTCTATTAAAGTCTATGTAATCATATTTTGGTATGCGCACAATGAACCATGCCAAAAACTACAAAATTATAGTACATGGCGTACACAAAACAAGAATCTACATCTAACGGAAAAATATATATATAAAAACAAAACAAAATAAAAACGTTGGCTAAATTAAAAAAAAAAACTTCAAACTGTAAAAGACGAAAGATGTAAAGAAAATAATTGAAATTCAAGCAGACACATTGAGTAACAATTGCCGTTACTAAACGGGAAAGGAAAGTGTGAAAGAGAAAGAGTAAAAATAAGACAGAGAGCGAGCGAGACGTTGACAGTAAGAGAAAGGAAATAATAGGTTGGGGAAGTGCAAAGAGCAGTTTCTTAATTCTTCGCTTTTCTTGTCACTTTGCATGAAGACCATCATTAAAATGTCAGCTGAAGTAGTTTCAGGGTCATTGCGGTCTGCTTCGCTTCCATTAACCATCGTGTAAACATCGGGAAACACCTTTTGAAGCTTTGTTACCTTTTGACACAAGCTGTTATAGGAGGGGGAAATGGAAAACGGGAACTGGGAAGTTTTGACTATGTGACAGGTGACATAATGAGGAAAGATTGCAGAAAGACAAATACGGCCAACAAGTGTTGGAAAAAATAAAGATCATTAGACAAGAAATAGATTAAGTTGTTGATAAATCAAAGCGTTGTGCTAAAAAAAATCGATTACCAACATTGCTCGGATGGCAGGCCTTTGTTTTGCTTAACATTCAACATCATTAATAATACAAGATAAATCTTTATCGAAATTCGGGTTTTCAAATAGTGAACTGATTTTTTTTTAAAGAACATTTTAAAATCAATCAAATTAAATGAGATTTTATTGATTTGAACTCAGAGCAATCTGTTTCAGAACAACTAGCATTACAAATAATTTATGTTCTTTCAGTAAAAATCGAATAGCAAAATTATCGAAATTTGAGTTTTGTGAACTAATTTTATTACCATTATATTTCCATATAATAAAGGTTTTATAGATTTAAATTTAGAAGAATCCACAGTAGTTAAGTCATATATTGGCACATTAGCAGCTCATAAATTACAAATGCAATTGAAACATTTATGTTCCCAGGCCATTATAATCAACATTAGCTTTGACCTCAAAAGATTGCACAAGCAACATCAAACAAAACAAAATAAAATAAAGCAATACTTGCAACACTCGCAACACTTTCAGCTGGCAACACAAAGATCCCATTTGTTACATTTATCAAACTGGAGTCCGTTCCCATTAACATTCATATATCAGGCACAAGACGTGTGTTGTAAACAAGCGGAAATGTGAAGGCTTGAAATCATCCATCTTATCGGGATTACAGTGACCTCCACAGCGATTGGCTGTTTTAAAAAGTATTGAAAGAATAGCAAAAGTTTTGCTCCCGTTTAATCACACGCTCCCCTTCACACTTGTACGCCCAATTAGCAGGCCCCAATAGGCCCAACTTATTGGTGGTGAGTGCAGTACTCATGCATAAAACTGGAAAATTGCATCATGCAATTAGTTGCACGTCGAATTTCAGTGCTAGTTGTGCCCCATGGTGCACAGCGTACGCTGAGAGAGTGTAAAATAGAGTCTGTTTCTCAGTCCATATCTCATTATATCCAATTCCAATTGCCAACTGTTGCAATCGCATTAGCGCTCTCGCTCTGAGACAAATTAATCTTTTAGAAACTTAAGACCCCAGAAGGCGCTTCTGTCCCATTTCTAATTTCTCTGTTACTTTCGTTGACACATTTTTACACACTAATCATACGAATGGTTAAGTTTGGACTCATTCATTTATTTCAGCGCTCATTCATTACTCATCTGCCCGTCTATATATATATTTTTATATATATATATATATGATTTTTAAATATATATCTCTATTTTTCGGCAGCTGATCTCATTTGACGCATTTCTTGAACGCTTCACAAGATTATTTATGTGTTCTCGTTTTATTTTGGACAGATGTTTGCCATTTACTCAAATTATTCTAAAAACAAAATTTGAAAATCTTGTTTGTTTAAATTTTGATGTTTTCTTTTTTGCAAAGGTAAATATGTCAGAGAAATACGTAAATATATTGTGAAGCATTAGAGTTAAAATGATCACAAAGTAAGAAATATATATTTTCTCTTGAATGTTAACTTGCTTTCAGATATTTCTTTTCACACGTTTATCAACACTATTTATCACATTTTCTCAATACTTATAACAAGATTTATTATTCATAAGTTATTCATAAGCAAACCCATACAAACACTGATATTTCACACATTTTATTTACTTTTGCTAAAAGATTTAATATGTTTATTATGCAAATAATAAATGCATATTTAACCAACACTGGAAATTTTATAATCATTCTTAAGCGTCCCATCAACACTCACATCATTTGTTTCAAGCATTTCAGTTATATTTGAAGATAATTTCACAAAATTCTGTTAATATATATATTGAGAAAAAATATCCAACAACAATTCTGTTGTTCCCAGAAACAGGTCAGAGTTCGACTAAATTAAAGTAGGGCAGCAGTGCTTTTATATAGTGAATTGACATTATTGTCGTGATATACTAGAGACTATAGAGTGCATAGTATACAAAGGGGGGTCTACTATCTAAACATTATGCCATCTGGCATGCAACCCTGAACTTAAAAAAAAAAACACATACAACAAAATTGGCCAATCAATTGAAAGGGAGAAAGAGAAATGCTATTAATGCAATTGCTTCGACCATATTATGTAATATTAACGATGCTGTTCAGGTTAGATTGTGAATTGTGGGTTATGGATTATGGATTGTGGATTGTAGATTGTGGATTGTGGCTTGCTTACTTGCTCGTTGAAATTATCGCATATCTCGGCACTGAGGGCTCCGTTCATTTTGCCGTTTGTACCGTGGGCTGTTCCGCCGTTTTCCTCAAAATCGCACAGTAATTTGTTTTTGAAGTTCTTAAGATTTTCCAATTTGAAGCCGTTGGTATTTGTATTGTTGGTTTTATTGTTAAATTTACTTGTGAGCGTCTCCAAATTGTATACTTTATTGTTATTATTGTTGTTGTTCGATTCAAGGCTGTTGTTGTTGTTGTTGATCGCTTCAAGTTTGTTCTCGATAAAGACAAGCGAACTGGGCTCCGAGTCCGATGGCACAATATCCTCAAAATCAGCCGGATTGAGGCTCAGAAATGTCTCCTGATCGATCAGTATGGGCTGTTTGCCAAATCCTGGATATTGTCCAGCCACGCCCACACCAACGCCAATACTGTAGGCGTTGCTCAGTGGATTCTGTGTGGAACTGGTATTGAAATTCAAATTCAAATCCTCCAAGCTGTCCGCCGAGGAAATACTTTGACTAGCGTTCCGATCACTACCAAATTTAACGCATTGGTTGTTGTTGTTGCTATTGTTGTTGTTGTTGTTGTTGAGCGCGTTGTTCTTTTGATTAATTGCCGTCGTGCCGGTTGCTGCATTCACTGTTGGGCCGACAAATTCGAATTGACCCGCCCACATATCATAGGCTAAGTCGATGCTATCGGGCTGGCTGGTAGGTTGACTACTCATGATTTGTATTTTATTTTCACTACCCCGTCGAATTTTGTTTTTTGGCTTTGTTTTGTATTTAGTTTGGGAGGCGTGGCACTGGGTGTTGAGTATTCACACTTGTTGTGTTGGTTTAATCTGTTATAAATTTTGTTGTTGTTGTTGTTGTTGTTGTTGTTGCAAGCGGAAGACACTTTGTGTTGTTCTTTAATTTGTATATATTGATTTTATTAAATTAAAGGCACATTTTTAAGTTAGTTTCATTTTTAGTCTTTGTCATTTATATTTTATATAATTTGCTCAGCATTTTTCTATGCATTGTTGAACACTACATAAAAAAAATTACATTTTTAATGCAATTAAATTTTGGAAATTGTTCATTATGCTCTTATTTTTTCTTTCTGAATTTTATAAATAGTTTTGACATTTAACAAAAATATATAAATTAATTGTGGGATTTTCACAATTTTTCCATAGAAATAATCTTTTATAATTTTCTTTAGATGAGAAGTTAACTCTGACAGCAATTAGACTCCTCTGGGAATATTCTAGCACTGATTTCAAGAAATCCAAGTGTATTAAAACAATATTAAGCAATTCGTTCGCATCTTTTCCTAATGAGTTCTTTCAACCCAAAGAGCAATCAAAACAAAGTGCGAACAACAATTGGCAGAGTTATTTTTATTTAATTTCTTCTGCAGATGGGATTTAAACGATATCAGGGGTAAAGGAGAGATGGTTGCAAGATGAAAATCAGGCTTGGGGCATTTAAGCAAATTGAAAGGTAAAACTGTTCATGATTCCAAGCAGTGAGCAGAGCTTCGGGGGCCCACACCAGCAGTGAGCAATATGAAGATAATGCAGAAGGCAAATGATCAAACAAAGGAAATCTGCGAATGGATTCGAGAATATTTCTGCAGTGTTTTTCTCGTTGTTTATGCATTTTTCTTTCTCTTTTTTTTTTTTGATTTGTAAGCATTTCATGCAGGAAATGCGCGAGCGCACAGAGAAAAAACACAAATTCATAAGATCCAAGTTCTTCTCTACTGACATTACCCCCAACCAATTTCCCCCTTGCCTAAGCACTTTTCTGTTGGTCACGCCTCTTTCTACACGACTGAGTTTGCTCTGTTTGGAGAGTCTTTTGTGTTTAATTTCCGACTTGAATTGATGAACTTCGTGCAGATAAAGAAGACTCTTTGCAACGTCTTCTTCTTCTTCTTCTTCATATTCTTCTTCTTGTTTAGTGGAGCATGCAATGCTGCAATTCTGTGCATTGCATTGCATAATCTTCGTATGTCTTCAGGGGGGGTCGTCTTCCTGAGCATTTCAGAGTTCTGAGCTGTTTTCCCAACATCCCAACAATGATGATGATGTCGACGATGATTCAATCGAAGAACTGCAGAAAATGTGTCATGCACACAGCACACATGAGTCTTAAATTTTCTGATGCCGCCACTTAAATTGTTTATAATAAATTCGCATGATTCACAGATGCCGCAGCCTTTTTGGCATTAAGAATCGCTCACAATTGTGCACGTCAAGTGATTTTAAGTGGCGATCATAATAAATATTCATTTAATTTCAGAGCAAAATTTTTAAAAATTTCAAATATAGAATACATAAATTGTGCTAAGCGCAAAAGTGTATTCTATGAATTTGGTTCTTTGCATATGCCTGATGTGGAAAACACAATACGAATCACATTCTACGCAAATAGTTAGTGCATTCCAAGTAAAATAAAAACTACTGCAATGATAATGTAAAAGCAACTCTTGAATAAAATAAACTATTTTCATATCAAACTGCAATTCGAATCCGTAATTTACAGCTGGTTGAACACTTTAATCTATTATTGTATATTTAACGCAGTGCTTTGACCCCACTTGCCGACCGCACGTCGACTGCAACTAAGCCACAAAATTCATTGATTTATGTAGTTTTTGTCAATGGACCATTACAGTGGCATTATCAACAAAAACAACAACAACAGCAACAACAACTTTCACCAGTGTTGACCAGCCACAACAGCAATAGCAACAATTTAAAGTCGTCGCACATTTCTTATCCAAAGTTATTTCACTGGTTTTACGTTTTTCTCCAGAAAAACGCATTAAATTGTATTAAAATAAGTAAAAAAAAAAAAGACGTGGTTTGGCCTTTGTTTTTCATCGGATGCAATGTTCAGTTGCGGCTTTTATGGTTGGCTATTTAAAAACATGGGATAATCGATAAATCGGTGGCGTATGCGTGATTTTTCCAACGCCTCTTCGAAATGAACTGCAGACATTTTTATGATCCTCTCATGTATATTGATTTGTGACTGCCACTTGACGCGTTGCAGATGCAGATGCAGTTGCTGTTGTTGTTGTTGTTTTTGTTATTGTTATTCGTTTTGATGGTATTGCAGTTGCAGCAAAAGTTGCGTGCGCTCACGTTTTAAGACAATGGAAATTAAGTTAATGACGCACCTACACACAACGTGCAGCGACACGTCGAGAAAATGAAAATGGTATTACACAAAATTATCATAATAATGATGTGATTTAGAGTTTTATTGTTTTCGCGCTTGCTGCCCACACAATTGATATCAGACATTTTGGACCACTTGGTTGGGAGTTGCATATTAAATACAAGTTTTTTTTTATAGTATTTATAGGGATTCCAGTGTCTAATTAGACATGGTATTTAATGTAATGAAGACTCTTGCTACAAGGTTTATTAAATTGATTATTCCCTCTCTTGCATATTAACATTAAAAAGCCTGACCATAAATAATATCAAAAAAATTAATGAAAGATTCTTATTAGTTGAGTACGTGTAAAATGTTTATGCTTGTAAATAAATACATAATTTTTTAAATCACTTTAAAAATTACTGGATACACTTAATTATTGATATAAAAACAACTCAAATTTAAACTCATCAATGAAATAATTTTAATCAGCACACGTTTTGTAAATATGGTTTCCATTCACTGAAATTATAAATATCAGTTGGGTCCGCTATAGAAACCAATTGAATCGCTGAGTAAAGCTTTCACATAATGGATAGTTACCAATTGTTCCAATTGGAAGGCGCTGCCATAATCCATTGCTGTTCTACTTTCGAACAGCAACTCTTCCAGGAAATCAATTTAAAAGCATTAAGGCCTAACAAGTTTAGGACTAACACTATTCCAATGGAAAAGAAAACAATAAGAACCACATGCAATTTAGTGGAGCATTTGCACCAGTTTCTAACCTCATTGTCTGAGTGCAGAACACATTTTTGCCATGTCCATTACAAAAGCCTTTCCGACGCCCACATGACGAGCCCTTTCAGAACTTGGCCAACACACACACACACACACAGAGTCAGAGACAGCGACAACAACTTGGCTAACCTCGTTTCTGAATGTTAGGGCTGTCAGGGCTGGGAGAGTCAGAGACAACAGCTGTTCGCTGTCACACTGATCTCTCACCTTGTCTTTTGCATAATTTCTTAATGCAATTGCAGGGTGAACAACAACTAAAACAACTCTTAACTGTTTAGTAATCATAGAAGTGGCAGCCACGGCTAGAGTTTACTGGCTGTTTGTGCCTCTTTCGTTTACATTATATAAGCAGCATGTTGGAAGAGTCAGTAGAGCGTTAAATGATTTTTGTGCCAAAGACAATTAGAATATCCCAGTCAACTTCTAAGCGACTAGCTGTTTTTTCTGTTTGTTTTTTTTTTTTTTTTCTTTGAGTGTAATGAAAGCAGTTAGCTTTACTATTTTGCATGTCCAGCAGAGCTGTTTTGTTGTTCTATTCGTGCCTTGGCATATCCCAAACTAGTTTCTAATTACGCCAAATGCAATGCTCCGCTGATCGCTAACCATGGAAACAACACTGTTGATTCTACTTAGCTACTCGAAACCAAAAGAGAGAAAAAACAAATACAACCAAAGCAGCCAACGCTCACAAACATTTCAGCAGCTTATCAGTGGTCGACTTTATAGGTAAAACACCCTTGAGCCATCTAAGGTCAATTTTAGACGGTGTCAAGGGGCTAACACAGCCGGGAAATGATTGATAATGGTTTTGAAGTTGGTTTTATTTTGTTTCACTGGGGTGGACTGTTGAGCTGTTAATAGAAAAATGTGGAAAAATATGCTACGGTTCTAGACCGGTGCAGCGGAAGTATAAGATGGATTACTGCTAAGTAAATATGTAGATTTGAAATAAATAATTCAAAATGGTGCAGCTAATGGTTTTTTAAGCCAGAACACAACGTACATTCCCACTTCAAACATAAGCAACTCATACTAAAGAAATATTCGTTAAATATGTGTTTAAAAATGTATTTAACACAAATGAAATATGGGAAAATCACATAATAAAATCACGACTTCATTAAATCGCCAACTAAACTTTCTTTAGTCAGCATATTTAAGAGATTTTTTTTTAATAATTTGCTCCCCATCTTTGAGTCGATAACAGCAAACAGTAGCGGCAAAAACGAAACGAAACAAAAAATTTATCATTAACTTTTGAAAATGATTTTCACAGCACATTTACATACAATTGCCCCATACGAACTTGTTGTGTAGGAGAACTGGCCTCCCTTGCAGAGTGCAGAGGAGCGCAGAGGACCGAGGTTGTTGGTGTAGGTGTGGTGGGGACTGCGACTACATAAATAAGCAAGCAGCTCATTAAATGCAAATTTTTTGTACAACAACAGCAGCAGCAACAAACATTGTATAAAGCATATTTTGTGTGTTTTGAACAAAAGAGCCTCAAATATTTTATAAATCAATTTATTTTCTTTCTTTCGTTGTTTATCAGATTTTTTCATTTTCATTTCTATGGTATTTTAATTTGCATGTCGAGTGAACGCAAGAAAAGCAGACGTCAAATTGAACAAAGTTTTGCAATTTTCATATCAATCATCAAAGATTAAAAGATTTCCAATTGAATTCTCTTAAGGGCATATTTTGAAATAAATTTAATATTATTAATTATGTGGAAACTCTGAACACTGGCAACAAAATCAAATTAAATTCAATGATGGACATCAATTGCTCAACTGATCACGAATTTAATAAATATTTGTACAACATATTTACGATTTATTATTTGATTACGAATACACGCCACCAAACCCCAAATAAACAAACCCCGAAATAACAGAAAAATTCGACTAAAACACGCGAAGCGCGAATGGCGAACTGAACGCAAAGATTCACGGGCATTTTATAAAATAAATTATAGCAAATTTAAACTGAGAGAGCCACAGATAAGGCTACTAAGAGTGCCAGAGCGAGTAAGAGAGCAAGAGAGGCAATTCAAGCAGATCTCAAAAATAGGCAAACAAATAATGCATAAAACAACAAAGAAATAAACGTCGCCACGATTCTGCACGCGCTTTGGTTCTGTTTTTCTGAGAGGGGGTGAACTGGCTTTTCAATCAACAATTTGCCATATGTGCGCCATCAAATCGGGGTTGTCGGGCTGCTCATGAAAATACTCACCACATCTGGCACAATATTTTAAAGAGGTCAGTTCATTGAGTTATAGTAAATGAAACTAATGTTGATTAAAGAAAGTAGGAGCAGGTGTTTTTGAACTTTTCAAAATATATATAAATAAATATAACCTTTGCAGAAACAAATTAAACAAATTATTAATCTTTTTAATAAAAGCATTCATCATCTGCTGGCAATTGCTACTTGTGAAGCCTCCCTCGCTGACTGACTGCCAACGCATAATTATGAGGAATTTCGGGCACACGTCCCAAACCCCGCCTCCAACGACTAATAAAAGCGCAAGTGAATAAGCGCGGACACGAACCAAGTGAGTCGGTCGCTAGCAGAAAGCATCTGGATGAGGAGTGGGACACGCATGCCGGTCCAACGATGGTCACGCGTCATCAAAAGAATAAATGAAGGCCTACCTCCCAAATCCCCTGTCATTCCTTACTGGGCGTGTCATTGTGTTGATGTCATTAACAGAAGATAGAGATTCCCCCTAAACTTTAAAGACCTTATTGCTTTTAATTCCGGTTCTCTGTGCCTGTATGCCGGTCATGTTCCGTTATAATACTGACTACTAATTGACTGCGTAATGAAAAATTAACCGTTAGGAAACTGCTCGAGCAGGCACATCAGACCGAATATAAAAAAATATACACAAATAAAAAAACAGCAACCAAAATAAACAGAAAATCTATTTTAAGTGAACTTGAAATTGTGCGTGATTTATCTGAAGGTTCTTATACGTTTTTTATAGTTTTCTTATTTAAACAAAAAGAAAGTACAAAACGCATTTTAACAATTTTAATACAAAAAAAATCTAGTACACTCTTGTATAAAATATTTTCTAGGTCATTCTAAAGCATTAATTTAACTATTATTATCATACATTGTACATTTTGTATGTAATTTATTATTATTTGTATAACTTTTTTATTATTATAAATAAATTCTTTGATTAATTCGTTGAATAAGTTTTTCAGCCCTATTATTTAACAATGAACTTCAATTCGAGATCAGCCAAACAATATTTCAGCGTTATTTTCTATTAGCCGGCTGAGTTGATCGATTTATGAACCGAGACGTAAGGTTTTTGCATCAGACGCCGCAATTTGCGTCTCAATTTTATATTGAATAATCGTTTAATGAGCCGAACACACAACGCCACACACACACACACATATGGACGATCATGAATACACATGCACAGATTCAAGGCACCTGATATACGTTTATAACTGATAAACACTCGTTATTACTTTTGGCATTCGGCAATCGATAAAAGATTGTCAGGTTTTTAGTTGAAGCTTATTTTATTTACACCTGGCACATTTTAGTTTTGCACAAAAATCGTTGGCAAATTATTTAGCACCCACCACAAATGAGAAGAAAATGCGGCAACAGCAACTGCAGCTGCTACTGGCGTCTTTTGCATTTTCCACCAAAAACAAAACAACACAACGCGAAATGTTAAACTCGCGAGCGCTAACAGCGGCAAAGAAAGAGAGAGAGAGAGACGAAGAGAGGGAGAGCAAGAGAGCGGAACTCCCCAGCCAACGCGAGGCGGCCGTTTTTCCGTTGTTATCGCTTCGTCCGTTTCGTTGTGCACGCGGCAAGAGTTAAATGCAATCTGAGCGCACAGCGTACGTTGAGCGGGCGAAGCGTATCATAGAAGACATTGGCGTCGACGCCAGCAGCAGCAACGCTGGCGCGTTCACTAACTAAGCTAACTTGACGGGGTGCCGCCGCTAACGTCGCAGTCGCAGTCGCTTCGCTGCTATACTATGAACAGCCGAAAATGCGACTAATGCGACTTAGCAATAGAAATTTGTAGTGGGAAAGTCTAGCAAAGTACAGCAAAAGACATAAGAATACGAACAGGTAAGGGACAGACAATAGAGGTGGGCGGCGTAAATGCAAAACGTTGCTGTTATTAGATCTGTTATATGCCTGTTAAGCTAAACGAAATACGAAAAATTAAATACTTGAGACAGAGTAAACCAAAAAGTTATTGATGGAAGCCCAAATAAAAAAAATATACTTTTTGTAAAGCTACAGATATGAATCTCAAGACAGTCAAAAATCTCTAAGCATTAGCAGCAGATTAATGTAAATAATAACTATGAATACACATTGTTTTTGTCTACGCTAGTTAACAAACCGGTTACTAAAACTCCCTTGCGTGCTGCAATTTCTTGGTTGCCCAGCACTACTTGGTAAGTATATATTGGTACCTTATCAAGGGGTCTAGCCTGGTCTGGTCTGCTCTGTCTTTAAGCGTAGTCACAGCAACAAACCAAACAAACTAAATTCGTACACAAATGCAGATACACAGAAACAAAAACAAATGAAATTCAACCAACAAATGACCGCATGCGATTGCAATTGTGGATTGCGGATTGCGGCTGCTTCTTATTGGCTATTTATAATCGACGAGTCTCGGTAAGGTCGATTTCTGGGTTCAGGCAGCGTTATTTTATTTGCTGCTTATTAAACAATGTCGACAAATGTTTGACTATTCAGTGTAAACAACTCTAAACAAGCATTGGATAAAATGCCGACATAGGCAGGTGAATAAAATATCATAATATTGCTAAATGAAGTTTTATGCTTAGTATGTACGTATGTATATATATATATATACAGAGTGTAGTCATGTGCGTATGCATGTGTGTGTGTGAATCACTAGGAACACAAATACTGAGATAAGGAAATGATAAAAGTTGGTAAAGTGTTGTGGATCTGAGTTTAAGTGTGTCGTGTTTGTATCTGCAAATAATATTTTCTGAGCAAGATTGTTGTTCATTAAAATAATTATTAATAATCAATTTTAAAAATGATTTAATAAAGAGATATAAAAAATTTGAAGGCATTTAGAGAATTAATTGTGAAACAGATCGTTGAGTAAGATTAGGATATTTTTAGTAACAATAATAAATATTCATTGGCAACAATTAATCGAATTTTGAGAATGTTTAGTTTTCCTACAATTATTCTAGGAATATTACAAAATTCAAACATTTGATGAATTAATTTTTAACAGACACAATATCTTAGTTCTTTGCAACTACAGATAAGTATTTGAAAACTAGTTTGTTGAGTATAATTCACAAATATTAAACTCCTAATACCTTTAGCAACAATAAATAATAAAAACCAATAATAAATAAAATCTCTCGATTTTCAACAGGCACATTCTTTTAAGGCCTAAAAGAGAAAGATTGGTAGGCAGACAGAGTAAATGAAATTCCATATTTTGTGATCACTTCCTTTAATTGTAAATGTTAAGAGTTCAGCGCAATTTTATTCGCACGTAGGCAGCAATTGCTGACTCTCCCTGGCTGCCCGATAGTAAATGTCTCATTATTTATAATAAATTGCTGCACAGAAACAACAACAACAACAACAATGAGAAAAGTTGGCGATTTTTGGTGCGGCAAGTGCGCAAACTAGTTGACTATTATTGTAACGCCCGTTTGCCTTGTACAACCTTGCAAAAACAAAAATACAAAAAAAAAAATAACACCAAAAGAGGCTTAAAAGCAACTACACAAACACAAGTATGACGTAATAAGCCAACAAAACGGACGAACGGACGGACAAACTGACAAAAGGCGTAGGATTTGTAGTGCTCTTTTTGTTGTTGTTGTTATTGTTGTTGTTGTTGTTACTGCTGCTGATATTGTTGGCCAACGAGTCGAGTGCCACGCCCTCGCTTCAGAGGCGCCTCATGAGGAAAATCAAAAGCAACAACAGCAACGACAACCTGAAAACGTTAACATTTATGGCCAATTCTTTTTGCGATGTTTCGGCTCTGATAGCCAAACACTGTTCTCTGGGCCTGTGGGTTCGCAGCGCAGGTGTTGAGCTCATTGTCTGACACTTACCCAGCAGCAAAGTTAGATAATAAACTTGGCTGATATATGTACTTGTAAGTGTATGTTGATTGCACTGTTGCTTACCTCATATTCAAACAGAAGAGCGGACATTAGATGAGGATTTAGTATATATGCTACATGTCTCATAACGGAATGTAAAAAAAATATCATTGATATCTTGTAAACCCCCATTTTATTGAGTTAGTATACAAACTAAGCTTAAGCTTAAAATCATATTAACAATATAAGAAGAGAAAAAAAATCTATTAATTAAGTCTATACATATGAAATTATGGAATGTATACCAAATAATTAAACTTGATTAAGAAATATTTGTCGTAAATAACCTTTTTTTGTACAATCTGCCTTATGAAAATAAAAAAATATTAAAAGCAAAAATGTTAACTAATTAAATCATAAATCATAACTTACGGTGCAAGAATTTTGATAATTAAAGTAAGATGCATTTTAACAAAAAATTATGTTTTAACTAGCAAAAACCAATTATAAAAGAGTGTCTATTATTTTTTGCAGACTTCAGAATGATATTTATTTATATATATATTTATATATATATAACCACTTAACCCAAAGACACAATTTGAGTTATTTATGGATTTTTCTGTTTTCCGTTTCCTGCACAATTTTCCGCATTTAACTTGAACGTTTCTTTAATATCTCTGTGGACTGCATGGGACAGATTTTTGTTCTGATCGCATTTACATTAATTATAATAATTGCAAAATTTTATGCTTCAATTCGTTGTGTTTTACATCGCGTGGGTTTCTCAGTGTTTCTGAGTGTTTCTGCTTTTTTGGGTCAACGTTTAATTTGGGTTAAAAATCGATTTTCATTTATAATTTTACTGTTTTATTTTTTTTTGTCTGTCTCACATTTGTGTTCCTCGTTTTTGCCTTATGCTCTTTATGCTGTGCCGACTTTGAGTGTGCCGCGAGTGTGTCTGAGTTATGTGGGTTGTGTGGGCAGGTGCCAGAAAATTGTTTAATCGATATGATGGAAGACCAAGCAATTTGTTGTTGTCCTATTATAATAGCAAAACCTTTCAGTAAATATATCGTTGTATGATTTATTTTTTAGAGAAGTTAACTTAAGAAATGGTGGCATATGAAAAATGTTAAAAAGCATTAGTCACAAAAAGAACATATTTTTTACAAAGATTACAAGGTGATAATCAATCTTAAAGAATCGATAAGTAAATTCGGGTTTACTAATCAATTTTCTATGCCCATTTATTTGAACTATAACAATTAATAAGAATCAAACAATGCAAAGCAATTTCTAATCCAACTGGCAATTTATTCCTCGAATTGAATTGTATGTTCTTTCCATTTTTATAATGATTTTTTCCATTTTCTTTTTAGGTACTCGCACCATAAAACTTTTCTAAAGTCCATTAAAAACACCGTTAAACAGAATCTCTAAAATGAAAACCTTTCACACATTTCACCTTGGCCCAGTGCCCAAAAGCCGCGAACCCAACCCGATCAAAAAGTCGTCAAAGGTTTTTATGGGAATGGACAACAGTTGTTAGCCCTTTTTTTTTGTTATTTTGTTAGCTTTAACGCCTCGGCCTGGCTAATTGTCAATGCTCTGTTTGGCCTGTCGCTGCAAGTGAAAAGTGAAAAGCAAAGCACGAAAAGAAGAAGAAGTAAAGCAAACACAGAACAAACACACCAAAAAGGTGTGTTGGGAACAACCGTTTAATTAGCTAAGGTCAGTTGGGTTTGTGTTTTGGGTTTCTGTATGGTTTTGGGCCCCTGTTGTTTATCAAATGCGGAAGAAGCTAAACAAGTGGCCTTTATAACATGTCCAATTGCATAAGGCCCCCTCGCTTACCCGCTGGCTCCTAAATCAACTTTGTCTCGAGTATCTGGCAAGATCTGCTCCCACAGCTCTTTCAAAGACCCGTCGCCAAGATGGCAATCTATGTCACACTCTTCTGTGTCTGTCTAAGCGAGTGTGTGTGAGTGTGTGTGTGTGTGTGTGTGTGTGAGTGGGGACGCACTTATGCAATTATAACTGTTGTAGGCATTCGAGTATGTAAAATACAAGATGAAGAAGAAGCAAACAATGGCAATTGCAATTTGTTCAATTGTCAAGAGATCTTTTTGGCATTTAAGTGGAGTTTGCCTCTTGTTGCAAGCGATGACGACACTTGTCGTCTTCAAGTTGCCACAGTCAAATCGAGTTAAGTGCCTTCGGCTATTAGGTATTCCAGATTTACTAATAATCTAATTTAAATTGACAACATGTCGATAAGATAAGAAAATTATGTATTTCAAAAGTTTCTCATGTCTGTCAGACAACTGACAATTAACACTTAATTGCACCAAACCCATCAGTAAAATTATTAGCTTTTTGAAAAGAGCAGAAGTCTTTCAACGAGAGCATATAAGTGCTATTTGAGATATATTTTAAGATGAAATGACTCTTTTAGTTCACAATAAATAAATACATCTACATTCACAGACTCAATTCAACTAAAAAAAAGGGTTTCCCTCATTTGTTGCTCTCTTGTGTGTGGTTTGTGTCTTCGCTAGATAAGGTTAATGCAAATTTAAAGATAATTTGCGAATCTCTAGTTTCTAGAGTCTTCAGTCTTCAGTCTCGACCTAGTTCTTGTGACTGACACTTTGTTCCCGTTTTCTTTGCAATTAAATTTCAACTGGTTTCCTCCGTCAATTGTCTGCCAATCGTTGTTGTGAATTTCTTTATCAATTAATAAACTTTTCGCTCATTTCGTATGCAACGCCAAGTTTCACACAACAATCAACGGCGCTCTTCCATGGCGTCCATTTCGCATTGCAAATGATCTGCTGTTTTCCCCCGACTCCACACCACACACCACACCTCACCACCCACCTCGTCCCGTGGCTCCTGTTGAATGCCTGCTGTGGCATTTCCGTTTTCCGTTTGGCCTGTTGCATAAAAGAACAATCAAAGGTCTTCAAATGATTTGTACGTGATATTTTTGTGCAAAATTTTTGCCATTTTCTCTCTTGGCTTTTGGTTTTTCCTGCGTTCGAGGCACTTCAGCTTCAGGTCTCGTTCGGAATTTTTCTTCTTTTCATGTGGTGCACACACCTTTCATTTTCCCTTCACAGTCTCTGGTTATATTGTCACTCTGTTGTTGTTGATGTTGTTATTATTGCTTTTGTCTTTATGCAGTTTATTTGCGTTTGGTAAATTTACAAATAATTACGAGAAACAGAAGCAGCCAACAGCCGCCAGCCCAGCGACAGGTAAAAACAATTTACAATTTACACCTGTCGTTTAACAATTTGCAAAAAAAAAAGAATTTATATTTTTTGCTCATTGCTCCATTCAAAAAATTGAACGGCACTACCGGATATATCTGAAGTGAATTTTTGATGAATTTTATTTATATTTGGTAGTTCACTTGATTATTTCTTTAGTTTTCATTAATTGAAAGCCTCAGTCTACAAAAAGTAACTTGTAGCCTATAAATCTGAAAGGATAAGTCAGTTTATTTATGACTTAAATATATGTTTTTTAAGCTTCATAACTCATTTTTTGTGAAAAACGAAAGAAATAATAATTAGAATAATAAAAATAGGAGTGTTTCAGTAGAACTCAACTAAGAAATACTCTGAAAAACATTAAGTGCAAATATTTGCACACAGAAAAATATGTCTGTTTTATTTGTTGATTGCGGAATTAACCGTTTTTTAATCAAGCTTAATTAATCTTTTTGCAGATAAGCAATATTATCTTTAAATCTCAAAGATTGGCTTATTCATACATACAAATGAGGATCAATCATTTATATAATATGCACTATATAATTTAATGTTAGGTCGTATTTTCACAACTTAACTATAGCCTTTATATAAATATGTAAAGGGTTCTAAATAAATAAATAAAAAAAAGAACATTAAAAAAAAACGTATCAGAATTATTATTTTTTTAATTGTGGTTATCATGATAAAATTAAATTTAGAAAATATATTTCGTTGCATCAAATAAAATTGCAACCGCATCTTTTGATTATAGTCAACATGAAAATATTAAAAGATTGGCCTAAGAAGAGCTCCCAACACGAAAAATGAATCCGTGAATAAAGAAAATGAATGGTTCAGTGAATAAGCAACTAATTTATAAGATGTTTAGTACCGGAAGAAAAAAACACGATGCAGTCAGAAGTACAATCAAGTGAAAAGGTTGGCAAAGTGCTGCCGACATTATTGGTCCAAACGACTGGCCAATGGTCGACCAAATTGGCAAGTACTTCGGGTACAAAGTTTCCCAAAATGGCTAAATGCGATTTCGAGTTAATTTCAATGACCTTGAGGCGGCGTTGCACTCACTCCGAATCTCTTTTCCAGTCGAGGGCAATTTAGCTGCAGCATTTTATATAACAACAAACAGCAAAAGGCAGCAACAAAAAAACAAAAAATTTCACCTGTCTGGCAGCTAAAATAATCAAAGACGAGGGAAAACACGTTTGTGAATTTGTAGCGGGCGAATTCAAGTGAAAAGTGGCAGTCACAAAGTCACTTTTTTCCAGCTACACGTTAACTGGGAAAAAGACTTGAAACATGCGACAAGACGTCGACTGAATTGGTATATGGCATAAATGAATGGCCAAATCAGTTGCCAATATGTCAACGGTTTTGTCATCGCTTGTGAAGTGCAAAATCAGCGCCTCAGCAAAGGTTTCGCTGTGCAAAACGATCAGCGATTGATTTCAAAGACACATTAAAGGCCACCGAAGCCCCCAAAGATAGTGCCACATCATGAGAGAAAGAGAGAGATAGTTGGAGATTTGTGATGTTGCACATTTTGAGAGTTGTGTGGAACGGATTTAACTCTCTTTGTAACGGTCTGTGCAACAAAATTGCAGAAGAATTCAAAAGTTGATTTACGAAACGAAAGTTTCATAAATACCTAAGTTACTTATACGAATTCAACATATTTTCGACATCAATAATACCCTTGCCATAAAACTCAAATAGTTGATTTATTATTGTAGCAAAAAAAAACAATATTGGACTTACCCTATAATCGTAATCATGACGATTATCCAAGCTTATATCGCTGTACATATCTTCGGTTGTATCACAGTTGGAGCTACGACCAGATGAGTTGAAACTCGATGATCTGTAGAGTTGGCTGCAATTAAATTCAGATACGTAAGTCACAATTTTAATTTAAATTTCACTTATTTATATTTAAATTCAATAATAGTGAACTCTGTTTTTATTTTATTTTTTTTACTCTTGCTTTTGCTATTGTGAATGTTTGAAAAAAATGTGGTGTGTGTCTGTACTAATCAAATTCGATCAACTAGAGCTTTATTGTGAAATGCTTAGCGCGGACACACACCGTAACACAACCAATCTAAAACTGTAAAAAGCAATTCGTACCTAACTGTGTTTAGCCAAGACACTGACAAATGCATTTCGCTCTCTGGCTGCCAAACTGTGACTGTAATATTGTTGCTGTCAAACTGTGTACGTTAATAGCAAACTCAATGCATATTTTTTTATACGTAAGTTAAATTTATCGTCAGTCGTAGATTATAATATAATATATAATATTTAATATCAAAACTTACCTAGCTAAGGCATTGGAACTTATTTGCCTGCGGCCGGAACTGGAAACAAAATTAAAAACATTTTAGAAAATTAGTATTAAAACAAAAAAATGGAGTTGATTTAAATAAATACCAAACCAGTGAAACTTATAACTTATTTTATTTAAATTAGCAAGTGCATTTAAAGCCCTTTTAGATGAAGCCCACCAGCGAAATTCGATAAAATTAATTGCGATCTGAAGAATGTGCAAATAAACTGTCTGGCATTGAATATATAGCCAAAAATAAACAAAAAATCAAACACGTGATAAAGAAAAGGAAAACCAAACAAAAACAACAGCAACAAAATAGGAAAACAATGGCCACCCACACAAAAGATTGACATCAACAAATTACAACGTCAAACAGAGAGAGAAACAGGTAAAAAGACAACAGCAACAACAACAACAAAAACAACAATGGAAAGAAAATGCAGCCAAGAAACTGTAACAGCAGCAACAAGAGAGAAACAAACAAACGTCAAAGACAAAATAATTGCGACGAAAATAACTAAAATTAAGTTGTAAAAGTGAAAAACAAAAACAACAACAAAATAAACATAGAAAATGGAAAATGTGTAAAGTGTATTTAGAGAAAATGTGTCAAATGTGGAAATATTTTGCATTTACAGGTGAACAAAAAACTTGTCAAGTGTAAAATGGGTGCAGCTAATTGCTCAAAAAAACAAACATTTTTGAATTTGTTTTAAAAAATAAACCTTAATATAAAATTAAATTACATATTTTATGAAAACTGAGAAGAAAGAAAATTTTACAATGCTAAGAAAATGTAGATATTCAATTAATAAAGTTCTAAAAAGACAAATTATAATGTAAATAAAATATTTTTGCTTTCAAACGCCGCAGGAAAATTGTATGCTAACCAATGAATCTAAAACTGTTTTGAATTGGAAAAATTATAATTTGTTTTGCGGTTTGCTGTAAACTTTTTGCTTTTACGGTCGTGAATTTGTTGATAAGCAAACCTCAAGCGGTTTTTAGCCAGCTTTCCAGTCTAATTGAATTACGAGTAGTAAGAAATTGAAGGCAAGCTGTGTGCCTAAACTAAAACAACATATTTAAAAATAAAATACACAGCAAATACAGAAAACAAGACAAACATATTAAGTTGATCTCTTTTTATGAGGTTTGGTCTCAGCCTCGACTGCTCGAAGTGCACTGCAGCAGCCCCCTTAGTCCCCTTAGCAAACTGAACTCATTAACCCACTTTGCAGTTGGGCTAGAAATAAAAACTGTCTCATCTGGTTTATGAGCTATTTTAAGCGAGGCCATAAAACGCAGAAGCAGCCACAACTTCAATTCCAAATAAATTAGCAATGTAAATTGGCAAAGTTTCTTCTAAGCCAAACAAATACAGCATTGATTCGGTTACATAAAGATCCCTCAAGTTGCGTGCCAATAAAAAAATGACAAGCAAAAAAAATGGAGATATATAACTATGTGTTAGCCATAATTTGTATGCGCAAAATTGGCATGTCGAAAATTGTCCAAAGTGTTTTTAGGTAAACCAACATTTTTAAAATGCTACAAAGTTGCGCAATTTTAACAGCAAATTTCAGTGTAAATAGCGAGGAAAAAAACTTGTGTAGAAAAAGGATTTTAAATATGCGGAAATTAGATACCCTTTAAAAATTAATAAATCATTGTTTTAAAAATGTGTGAAATAATTTAAGATTGACAATGAGATATATATAGAATTTGTATAATTAACATTGACAGCTACTCAAATTCGACTCAAATACCTAATAGTCATATTTATTTTATAATTTATAAAATTCAAGCATTTGGCTCATTTGCCACAGCAGGGTATATTACAAACAACAGTGAACTCTCAAGCAAAATCAAGAAAACATCAAAGCTTTGCGGTTGGCTTTGAGTTTTGGTTTGGTGGATTTTTTTATTGATGCAAATTGAAATTGGCATTAAATCGCAACAGAAATTATAGTTAAATGTGGCAGCTGCAGGTGTAAATCATAGTTTTTGTGGCATTAGAATGTTGCATGTTGTCATTAGGCTACTGCAACGCATGCAACTTGAAGCAGCTGCAACAAGTGTGTTGCCAAAATGTCTAACATTATTTTGATACTCTAAACTTGCTGCAGCTACGTGAAATCATCTAAATCGCTTTAAAGCAATTAAAAAAATATAAACAAAATGTATATAAAAAATAATAAAATCTGAGCTGGCAGTTAATTATAAAGGCAATCAAGGTAATGACATGTAGTCAACGTAAAAAAAAAATAATATACATAAATACAACAGCAGAAAAGCTTAAAAAACTGTTTAAATAAAATATGATTAAGGTCGTATTTAGTGTTTTATTACTTTTATTATTATTATTATACTATTTTCCTCATTTCGTTTGAGTACGGTTCGAAATCATTTCATGTGTGCGATAATAATTGGACAGCTGTGCAGCTAATTCGGTAACCTTGATTCGTCAATAAAACAAAAATGTTTGGAACACCCTCAAATCTAGTTTGCGTTTTTTTATGTTTCGAAATTTTTAAGCAAATTTACCCTCACAACTAAACTATGTCGGGGCTTGCAACATATGCCCCCGTAGAAGAATATACAAACAGATTATGCCAACTTTAAAGATGAACAAAAAATGGAAAAATACAATGAGACTAAATGCTTATATTTTATATTTAGTAAAAAGAATATTTTTATATTTAGCTATAAATATAATTATTTTAAAATTATATTTTTTATACCTATATGAAACCTATCAGTGTCAATAAAATATCCTATATATACAAAACATAAAGATAAATGTGAGAGGAACAAACTAGTAGGTAAAATTGTTGCTCAAATTATTACACATAATTCTGTGATTACAAAAAAATTATTACACAAGAGAATTTACGCAGGGAGGCACAATGACAAACTGTCACATTTTGTAACACATGCCACACACCTGTTGAATGAGAAGCTTGCCTCCCCTCTCCTCAGACCTGCTCATCCCATACACACAAAAAATAGATATATATATATAATATATATATATATATAATGATAATAGCGCCGCATTTTCCGCTTTTCCTCGTTGTGTTCCGCATGGCTTGCAGCTGAGAATTTTGTTTGAATTAAATATGAAAGGTTTTAAGGTGGGCAGAGAGCAAAGGGCAGAGGATGTGATGTACATAAAGCAGTTAATTCGTAAATGGCTAAAACATTTTTTCAGATAAGGTTCATATAAATATAGAATTCTTGTTTTGTTGGCTTGATGACATAACGAAAAGTTGATTTAAATATGCATAAAATATTTTATTATGCAGTTAGTTCATTGCTCTGAATAGGATTGTAATAAATTTAATAAACACAAAAGCTAAAATAACTGTTGTTTGAAATCTTCTGTTAACTAAATAATAAAAAATACTACAAAAAATATTTCTGAATAAACAAAGTATCTAAATATCGCTAAGCGATTGGTTTGAAATGTTTAGAGAGTAAAGAAAATAAATAAAGTTTCAAGAATTTACAAAATAGAAAATAATACAAAAATACGCAGTTGGTTAAGGATATGCCTGAGTTAATTAATTACATAAACATTCCTTCTAGCATCAGATGCCCTTTTTAAGGTGGGGGCTAAGGGAAAACCTCGCCTTCAAAATGTGAAAGCTTTCAATGTAAAATGACTTTTCCAGTTAACAATTCAAATGAAAAGAAATGACAACAATGAGCGCTGTTTAATGCGCTTTCCAACTCAACGAAATACTAATATTTGAAAAGAAAAAGAAAAAAAACTTTTATTGAAGATGCCATAATGCCATTAAAGTAGTCGAGTTTCCCAGGCATTTAATGAACTACTTCTCAAGACTTGAAAGGTGTGGTTAGACTGCCCATCCTTTGGCAATCGCAATTACTGCAACCGAGCACAAACACGAATTGCAGTCAAAAAGTAACTGAAACTGTGGCACTTAAGGCATTGAGGCGTTTCTTCATTACGAACTATTTTGCACCTATATTGGAGTATAAAAACTTCCGATTTTGGCTAGTGCTGTTATTAAAGTGAATGTGGGTCAATCTGCCACGGGTTGTGGCAGCCACTCAAAGCACACAATAAGACAGTTAGTCAGGTGTCTGGCTTTGCATAATTCGCTAGTTGATCGATTGACTTGGGGATGGGCAAGCCAACAGCAGCGTCAAGGTGATAAATATGAATGTTAGACACATACATATATATATATATATATATATATATAAGCTCATTCATACTCGTCATAAAACATTAAATGAAATATCTGCCATAACAAGAAGGCAGCTCTGCAAAAGTTCCATTGTCTGCTTTGAATTTTAAGCAGACAACCGCAACGCAGTTCAAGAAACTTGCCACTTTGGATTATTATTTAATTTTTTTTGTTTGTCCACAGCTGACACTTCCCCCACCTTTTACTCCTCCCTCCGCTGCTCAATAAGCTTTATGACTGAAGAAGAAGTATTTGTTGTTTAGTTGAATTGTTGAAACTTTCGCATTTTGACTGTTTGAACTTTTACTTGATTTGCACGGGGCAACAGGTAATAACAAGTGCGGCAAACAGGTTATAATATAAAAACAAGTCAGCACGAAAGGGAGCAGGGAACCAGAGGCAGAGGTTTGTGTGTTACGCGAACCCTTGTCAGCTGACTGAAATAAGGTTTCAATTAACACTTGGCTGTTAAAATGAGACACAATGATTTAGGTATACTTTGTGGCACAATACAATGGATGCAATTCAAGACGTTTTCTACGAGGATTATAATGGTTGCGAAAAAGAAGGCAAATAAATGTATAGATAATAAATAATAATATTAATAAAATAAGAAATAATATTATAAATAAAAAATAATAATAATCAGATAAGTATTTGGTTAAAAAATTAAATGACTAGCAGTAAATAGATTTTTGTTTGTTGACATCGTTTCACATAATTTAATTATTTAGCTGGCTTCAGTTAAAAACATATTTATTACTAAACTATTTGATAATTATATTGTAAATTGGACTATGTATCAGAAAAAATAATATATAGAAAATTGTTGTATATTTTATATGGATATAATATATACTGTTTGGTAATTGCCTGAACCATAATTAAATTGATGATGCGCAAATAACCCATTAAAAATTAGTACAAATATTAACTAAAAACCATTAAGAAACCGCAGGAAAATAGCAAAATACTTTAGAGCTGTGTTTTGGTGACCTTTTGGGTATAATTAAATCTATAATTTACTATTTAAAATAATTTCATTTTGAATATGTATTTAACTAGCTCCAAGTCAAGTGGCTAAATATCTTAAACTATTATTATTAATAATTATTATTAATAAATAAATAAATAATATATAGATATATTTTAAAAAATTAAATTACTGAAGTAAATTTTATATAAGATCTACTCAAAGACGACATTTAAAAATATAAATGATATTTTATTATTACCTCTCTCTGCTTCCCTAACCCTGCCTATACATATCCATTGTTTAGTTTTATGCACGACTGACAAGATTGGGTCATGCTTCATTTAATTCGATAGTTAGATAAATCAATTGAATTTGAAAACATTTTATGGCAATAAGAGTCAACAAAATGAACAGGTCAAGATATGTTTGCGATTTCTAAAGAAATATATACAGATGTATATATATTATTATGTATGTAGGCTCCAGGTACCAGGTATAAAAATATATATATATATATATATATATATTGAAAATATAGCTGAGTCACATTGTTTACCGATTGGTTGCAGAGGCGAAAGTGTTGAAAGTATTGTTGTGTGTGTGGATGTGGGTGTTGTTTGTGGGCGTGTGCCATTTTGGGTTTCTTTCTTAAGAATTAATACATTTAACACTGAATAATGCTATACATGACAATTAGGTGCAACAGCAATTAAGAAACGACAACAAACATCAATCAAAAATCGTTGGATATACGCACATTTTTCTCAAATGACTGCGGTCATAGGGAAAATATTCATAGTATTCATCATCCATATGAAGATTGGTTCTTGGTTTGTTTTGTTGTTTTGTTGATTTATTATGTTTATATATGTGATTAGTAGCTTTACCGTTAACTCATTAGCTTATCGTTGGGCCGTAGGCCGCATTGCGCTTCATTGAAAAAGCCTTCAACTGTGAGTTATTTAACTAAGATAAGATAAAAACCGGTTAAACGTTTATTGCCTTTAAGTGGTTATGGCTTATTCACAAAGTAACTTTGCTGAAAAACTTTTGTTTATATTTGCTTTACAATGACAACCCGGCACAACACATGTTTTCTTTTAATCATAAGTGAAAATATATTATTTTAAACTTGATTTGAATTACAGATGAGTTGTTTTTCATCATTTCAATTTTAAATAAAGTGCACATTTTTTATGATTGAATAGAAACAGCTCAGAGCATAATTCAGATTTGGACACACTTTCGCAATTTGGCTATCGCCACACTTCACTTTTCATTACAAATTGTTTGACTCGTACACAATAGTAGAAACAACAATAACAATAAACAAAAAACAAACGACAAACGACAACAGCAACAACAATTGCAATCGCAATTGCCTGGTTAATATTTCGCAGACACGCGCTTTTCTTTTTGAGCTTTTCCTAGCTCTGATAACGTCGTTAAATAGCGACTCGGAAAGCGAAAACGAATTCGAAATCAAAATGAAAATGAAAATCAAAATGCGCTTAGCCCACACTCAGCGTCCTCCACCCTCGAGCAACCCGCTGCTGACCAACTAATGCAACTTGCAATGAGAAATTGTGCACCAACTGTTAACCGACTTTTATGGCTGCTTAAGTGTAATTAAGGCTACAAAACGATTTGATTTTGATTGATGGATGCATCGCGCATCATTGCAAAAGGGTGGGCAAGCTATATATATATATATATATATATATTTGTTTGGCTTAGTTTCTTTTCAGCTGCCTTGGCTGGTAATAACTTTTTTTTTGTTTTTATTTGTCTTTAAGAACACCGCCATAATATAGAAGAGCAAGGTAAAAACGCATTTGTTTGCCTTGATTCTGATTTCGTCTTTTATTCTGTGAGAAAAGGGCGTGGGCAATGCATCGGTTGTGTGTGTGTATGTGTGTAGACAGACAAGACATGCCAGACTTGCACGTATGTGTGTGTGTGTGTGTGTGTGTATGTGTTGAGCATGTGCAACATAGACTCTTGGCTGGCCTGTTCATCAGTTTGTCAGTTGATGACGCTTAATGCAGTCATTAAGGCGTGACGCCGTAAATTACAAAAGTGTAAACTACAACAACTACTTAAAAACAATAAGCCAGAGTAGAGTTAACACTACAAAACAACAAAATAAAATAAATAATAATAACACTATTTTTATTATTATTATATTAGATGCGCTGCGTTTTCTACACAAATGGAAAGCGAAATTTATGACCAACAAAATCTTAAAATATTATTTTGCACCCCAGTTTTTTTTTTTGCACTCATCAACACAGTAAAATTTTCCAAACAAATATTTCGCATACGCCGTGTGTCTACAGTCTGGTGCAAGACTTTCACATACTTTTTTCTATGTGGCTGCGGAATTTTGTGTAGATTTTTATAGTGCCGCACCGGAACCGAATGTGTCGACGGATGCTATTCGGATGTTAAACAACAGCGCAACGTCAAAT
Source organism: Drosophila longiperda (assembly GCA_035042125.1). NCBI lineage: Eukaryota > Metazoa > Arthropoda > Insecta > Diptera > Drosophilidae > Drosophila > Drosophila longiperda. The sequence continues at coordinate 2,721,084 of JAWNLV010000130.1, forward strand.
CCGCAAAAGGGATGAAATTTTAAGTGCACCGACAAAATTTCAAAAATGCGAACCGCACGCGCTTGCAGCAGGTTTCAAACTGAAAATCAACGCAAAATGCCGCAGAGACGATCTGAACTCGGCTAACAAACAGGTTCGACGCAACCAAAACAACAACAATGACCAAACAGAAATAAAGAGAGCTAAAGCAAGGAGAGAGAGAGAGAGAGCGAGAGGACGGCTGCTAAAGCGGGCAATGGCAAACACAATGTTGACCAAGTGTCAAAAAGAGCGAAAAGAGCAAAAGAGAACAGCGACAACAACCATTTGGTTTGGAGCGAAGATGAACCTTGCCAGACAGTTTTAATGGCGGCGAAATGGGCAACTAGATTTCTTGCAGTTATTTATTTATCAGTTATTTAGTTATTAAATATTTAGTTAACAGTTGAACTGAGATGATAAATAACAGTTTTATTCTATATTTTTTCTTAATTTGTGTAATGCTTTTAGTCCTCACTAAATAATTTTCTATGCATATTATCATAATTCATTCTTAGGTCTTTTTTATTTTCCAATTGAGCATAAGTTTTGTTTTGTCGCTGTAAAAATAGTAAAGGTTCTAAGTTTCTTCTAGTTTCTATTTAATTTGAATATTTTAAAATACCTGTCTTAAAGTAAATAAATTAAATAAAATTGGTTTTTATAAAACAATAAATTTAAGATATATAAATAATTGTATATTAACTAAATCAGAGTAAGTAAAGAAAATGAAAATTGTGTTAATTAAAATAAACACCAAACAAATAAACCCATCACAAAATTACAATTTTGGTTCTTTTTTGGACAGCACTCTGCACAACTAACAAACAACATCCGAGCAAATCGGCAGTGAAACAAAAGTGCTGCCCTGCACTTGCAACATGTGTGCAGACAACATGTTTGCAGGCAGCAGCTGAAGACCCGGCCAATACCAACATTGCAACAAAACGAAGCAGCCAGAGTTTCATACGTTCAATAATTCCCAGTTACTTTGGCTGCCAAAACAATCGCTGACACATTGCCAACGCTAAAGAATCAGTTGCCAAAAACTGTAAAACGTGGGCCAATTACTTCAACTGAAGTTGCCAATTAGCAACTAATGCAGTTGACTTTAAGCCGTAATTAATCAACTAACTGACGCCAAATTGGCGGAACTTAGAAATCACAATCTCTACAATTACCTATGCTATTTGATATATGTGAGAATCAAATGCAAAATGCAAAATATGTCCCTAATCCCTAAACTAGTTAAGCTCGACTTGTATGTACTCTAAATCCAAGATGGGAATATTTTTATATATTTGACTAAACTTTGTTTTATCCATTTTATCGTTTATTAGGGGTTATTGGTTATACATAGTTTTGGTAAAGTAGGCTTCAAATGAAATTGACAGATAAAGAAAACGATTTTCAAACATTGAAACTGTTCAAGTTTTTTATACATCTGTTCAAAATTCTCTGAACATTCTCATTCTAAAATTCGTACAAACTACTTGTGTAACTTTTTTTTTATAAATAATAAAAAAATGAACCTATTGTTTTGGCTGGTCGGTGACCACTCTCAAGTAACCAGCACGGCGGATGCCATAAGGATGTCACCCAGCTGCCACAAGTGGCGGGTACCTTGCTTGTTAGCGCTCGAAGCGTTTAAAATATATAATAAAATAAAGGAGAGCTGTTCCGCAACATTATTGATAAATGTCGCTGGTCTCATTCTTATACTAATCATTTTATTTTATTTTATATTACTGAAAGTAATGACTACGGTAGGTGATAATGATAAGAAAATGTTTTTATTTAGTTGTGAGCATTTCAAATTTTACAGCACACAACAATGGTGTCTGACCACCAAGAGAAGGAGGAGGAGGAGAAGGACGAGAAAAAGAAGGAGAAAAAGGAGGACGTGAAAAAGAAGGAGAAAAAGGAGGTGGTGAAGGAGGAGGAGAAGAAGGAGGAGCAGGAGAAGAAGAAGGAGGTGAAGAAGGAGGAGGGGAAGGAGGAGGAGAATATGGAGGAAAAGGAGGAAGAAATGGAGCGGAGCACCAGCACAAAATGTTTAACAAGTCAGTTGCATTTGGAAGCGCCGATAAAACTTCAGGCCTATATAGACGATAAGCATCGAAAAGCTGAATTGCGCAAATCAAAGGAGAATGAAGTGTGGCGAATCTGATTTGATTTGGCTTGGCTTAATGTTCAATGACCTCCGTTCCTAAGCTCCTTTTAAACGAAAAATTCTAATTTATTGTGTTACATGCGTTTCTATGCACTTTTGCCTGTATACAGAAAATATTTCTTTAATACATGTTGAACATCAATTTAGTTTTTAGTGCACTTGCTGTATGCAAAAAAAAAAAAAATAATATTTTCCCCAGACAAAGACCGGAAAAAACAAAGGCATTTGCATGACAAATTAACGCTGGGTAAGAATGTGGCTCAGTGCTGGGAATAATTGGATGCAACGGCCAGAAAGTTAAAAAGTAGCCAGCCATTTGCATGAAGGTTAACTGATTGCAGTCGCTGTGCATCTAATTAGCAAAGTTTTTGCACTGCTAATTGCAACACGAATTATACCAGTGACCATGCCACAACTGTGGCTGTGGTTGACAATTTTTGGCTTAGGTTTTGGGTCAGTTGAAGCTTGACAAAATGTATTGCGGCCTAAATTCTGTTCTGGGGAGATGAAAACGAAGAGTTAACAGAATTGCCGCAAGCAAAAAACCCGTTTCTCTCAGCTACTCTGCTGCTCCGCAGTTGTTTCTCTCTGTTGCCCGCTGTGCGCATTCCAATGGCATGACAACCCCAGCAATAATGCAGAAAAATAAAAGACAGCACAAACTTGCGGCCAAGTCAAGCCGAACTGGAAGAGACCAAGTTGAGGCTCGTTGTTGCCAACTACTTGCTACCTTCAACCTTTTCACTTGGAACAGGGCACCAGCGCCGCATCCAAAAGCAGATGAACAACTTACACACACAAATATACATACGTGTGTCTGAGGGCTGTGACAAAAACAAGCAGCAAGTTTGTCAGTTAACTGGCAATGCAGGCAACATGAGAAACAGGAAGCCAAGCCAAGCCAAGTACCAACAAAGAAAAAATTCCGTCCACACAACTAAACGAGAATCCTACAAATTATACAACTCTAATCCCAAATCTTTGACAGTTAATCTGCCGAGTTAATTTGCTGCCAAGAACCAGACTATTAGTTAGACTACTAGGAAGAAAAAGCAATTTTCTACGCATGACAGCCAAAACAAAAACATAAATTTTTGTAGGCCCAAGCAGAAATTCTATTTGTGAATTTTATGAAATTACCCAGAAAGTTTACTTGAAAAATTGAATAGAGCTGCGCAACAAAATAAAGATAAACTGGAAGAGATTTGTGCTTAATAAAATAAATACAACTCAGCTATTATTGTGATAAGATAAAATAAATAAATATGCAAATGCATATAAATGAAATGTTGCATGTAAAATATAATTAAATAATTCATTGCTGATATTAACCTTAGATTCATTAACTATTAATAATATACAAATGTAATGCAAATTAGACACCATCACCAAATGGCCAACAAATTGGATGAAATAATCAGATTAATATGAAACTCAAAGCAACCAAAATGTAGAGTAATTTAGCAAGCAAAGCAATAAAATCAATATTTGCTTACTGTCTCATGGAGCCCCAACGACGCTGGGATAAATTATCGGCATTGCTGTAAAGAATATGATATAATATATTTTATGAGTTTAAATTATTTCATATTGATTTTCCATGTTATAGTTATAAAATAAAATCACTGAGTGTTTTTGAAGTTTCAACAATTTGCACCATTAATTCAGAAAAAAAATCTATCTATTGCCTAATTTTGATGTTTACTTAAGACCAACATGTGCATGCTTTAGCTACTAGTCTCTTTAATATATATATCTATATATATATATATAATATATATAAATACTTTGTACTTTGAGACTTGAGGAGTTTGAGATTTCTTAAATCGGTTTGACTTTTGGTGCTAATCAAGAGCAGGTATATCTTTATAATTATATTATTCTCTTTTAACCCATATTTTATGATGGTAATATATATGTAATTATATGTAAATGTATATTTAATTTTGTTTATATAGGTATGGCTCCAAAATAAATTGACAGATAAGGAAAGCGACTTTTAAGGATTCTGTCAAATATATAATTTTCGTTTTCTGTAAAACAATTTAAAAAAAAAATGTTGCACTTTTGAAAAAGTTAGCAAAATCTCTGTATAATAGATTAATAGATATAAAAATACTTGAATCCTCTACCAATTCCATCTGACTAAAGGTTTAGAAATTCTCCAATTTGTTATTACAAAAAATGTGATTTTCTACTACAATTTTGATTAAATTCCTAGTTCTATTTATTCAAAGCTTAAACGGGAATGTTAACCACATTAAATGATCAGCTTTTTTGTCAATTTTCACTTGAGAGTAATCAGTTAAGAAATTCAAACTATTTTCTTTAATTGAGAGAAAAAATGCATACAAAATAAACAAAGTTTTATATAGGTTTATGTAGCCCTGATTTATAAATTATTAACAAATTGAAGAGAACAAAAATTCTCTTAATTAAAACGACTCTTTCTCTTCTTATCTTTCTCTCTCTCTGACTCTCTTAACATGTTGTGTTGAGCATCAAGCGGAAACAAAAAACTCGCTCTGAGCGCAACTACGATTTCAACTTGAAGCACGCATGAATCACGGCCCAAAACAAGCAGGCAAACACTGGGCTTAGAAAAACAGGTTTTTTTTTTAGCCAGTGTGTGTGTTTGTGTGTATATTTTGTATACTATGCAATGCATACATACATAATTTCATGCATACAGAGAAAGGTTAACTATTCAAATAGTTGTTGTACAAGCAAATCTAAAAAACCACAGCAAGACAGACAGACAAAACACGGACTGTTGGATCGATCATCTTCGCTAGCTGATGGCGTTGAACAGATGCGTTACTGATACTCGTACTTGGACGGACAAACTGGTCATTTTATGGGCATTACGTCAAAGTTACGGCGATTATGTGTGCAAATTGATGAAGACAGCATAAATTTCTACTGCATTCGCAGTCGCGATTTCCATATCTAATTGCTCATCGTCGGGCCTTATATGGTATGTGGCTGAGACTCGACTTGAATCGACTATAAGCCCACTTGTTGCAGTTACCTTGTAGGCGTGCGTCTCAGACTGCGTCTGGCCCAGTTGTCGCGGGGCATAATGCTGAGCTCCTCATCGCTGCAACCACAATAGACAAACAATAGGTTAATAAAAATCAGATGCAGTCCAGGGAGTATATAAATAACAAAAGCACATACTCCTTGGGCGAGGATGAGACAACATGTGGCGCCAGTTCGAGTTCAATGCCAGCGCTGTCACTCAAATTGTTATTGCCATCATTCGAGTGTCCACTGTGGTCGTGTGAGGAATTGATACCATTGCCGTTGCTCACACTGTGATTGTTTATACTGTTGTTCATATTGCTGTTGTTGCCATTGTTATTGTTGTTGTTGTTGTTGTTGCCGTGTCTGTTGCCAGGTGAGCTGCCCGACTCCCGACTCCGTTGTGCACCATACTCGTTCTCACCGTAGCCCTCAAAGGATTCGCCATCAGACAGCGAGGAGCACTGTGATTTGGTCACGCCCGCTTTATGTATTAAAAAGATAAGACAAAAAGGGGGTCTTGGCGGAAGTCTGCGATATGTTTTTGGACAAACTTACCTGTGCTGGAGGGCGGACTGCTGGGCGTTGGGCTGCTGTCGCCGGAAATTGTTTCGGCATAGAGAAAATTATTAGTGCTGGCTTTGATGGCCGCATTGCTTTTGGCCAACTGAATGCGTGGCATGGGCGCCATTCTGCCGATGCGCTAAACCTAAAAAAAAAGAAACAAAATCAATGCAAAAATTAGTAAATTACTCGAATTGCCGAACAATAAGTTGCAAACAGGTCAATAGGGCAGCTAATTGTGCTTCAACACGCCATCGACGAAGACACAAAAGTGCAGCACGATGAATGCATTTTAAACTCTAAACTGAAAAGAAAAGCGAGTCAAAAATGAAAGGTTTCCTTTGTTTTCATTTACTACATTCAATTGCTCTTTGAAAGGCTTTCTTTTGTGTTTTAAACTTTGCGAATTAATAATGCTCTTGCTTTGATTTCCTATTTAAATATGAGATAAAAAACTTGTACAATATTAATAACGAAGTGAATATATAAAAATATATTTAAAATATGTAAAATACATAATAATTGATATTCCCTTAGAAATGGGAATACCCATTTGTCCTATATCTCTTTAGGTCGATATTTCAAGCTATCTTTGTGTTTGGACAGATGTTGCTTGTTGTCATAATTTAAGCTTTAATTTTAACTGATTTTATATAATATGCCTTATTGACCAAAAGTGACCGGCTTCGAAGAGCAAGTATTAAAACGAGAAGCTAAATTAGAAATTTGTAAACTATTGTACTTTTCGGCATATGATCAAATTAATCAATTAACTTTAAGTAGACTTGAGTAATAATTTAACAGCCTAAACAATAAAAATAAGAACTATACATTTAAATTTAGTACAAATTTAATTTAATTTAAAAATTATATTATTTTATGCCAGTGTCAGCTTTTAAACAAATTACAAATATAATTAAAACCAAAAACACAATATCAACTGTCGTTTTCGAAATTATATTTTGTGCAATCGACAATTTCCAATCTAAGCTAAAAGAAAAAACCAAAGCTGCAACAGGTGCAACACTCGCAGACCATAAAAAGACATTTAGCCGGAAGTGGTCAGCCAAAAGCGTAGCAAGTAATCCAAACGGGTCGATGTTTGTTGTGGTCTCCACTCGCCTTCCGTTGGACCTACTCCATTATTACATTTGAACCAGGCATTCCATTCTCCACCCCACGTCCCGCAATTAGTTTGTCACTAAGGGAACAGTTTGTAGACAGAAATAAGCCTGCTTAATTACTTTATAATTGTTGTTGGTTCCTTATTCTCTCCGTCATTCAGTGAGGAAGAGAGAACTTTACCTAGTTTCTTTTTTGGGTTACACGTTTTCGTTTTGTCGAAACCAAGAAGCAAACAAAAAAATGTACTTTGGAGTAAAATATAAAAAAAAAATTATTATTGACAACATGACAATGCTACAAGTTGATTGAAATGTCAGGGCCTTTGGTTAAGAATTAGGTCAGCCTCATAATTCCTATTCGATAAGCAGGATATTTGGAACAATTATTATGGTTTTTTCTCAAAGCATTCAAATATTTGTTGAGCAAGCAATAATAACTAGTTATTTTTTTAGGAATTTTGATTATTATGTATGAACTTATTCACCCCAAAGTAAAACTCATTTTTATTATTTGGTACACAAAATGTTTCTTTCCTTATTCAGTCTTTGGCAACGATTTCTTCTTTACAAATTAACTTTCTTATTTGACAGTATCCAAGTGGAACCCCCTCAACATCTCAACAACAAAAATAAAAACAACATAAATAACTACCTCAACCTCAACCTGAACTTCATCGCATGGCTATTTTCACTTTAAATATATACGCTGTAAAATAATGAAAGCAATTGCATTACAATTATATTTGTCATAATGAGGCAACATAAAGAGCTGTGATTAAATATTGATTATCTAGCAAATTACTCAAAACGCTTTCAACTGGAAAAATGCGCAATAATGCCAAATGATTATTACATGGCAGAAGTTCAAAACGAAAGCGAACCAATGCCAAGAAACCATAAAAATAATAATAAATACACACAATAACCAACAACCAACTAAACAAACAGTCAAAGACAGCAAACCTTTATTGTTATACGCTTTTGACAAACAACAAAAAACAAACAGCAAAATGCCAAAGTTAAAGAAAGAGCAACATTTAGGGTGCAACGAACCTCGGAATATCGACACAAAAAGACGTCGCGACGTGACGACAACTGCAGTGAAAAATCGATTTACAAAACTTACTAAAGTTGGCAAAAAAACCAAGTTAAAAAACCACTTATGCAATTGCTTTTTCTATGCATAATCAAAGAAATAAGGGCGTCTGAGCTCGACAGCCACACAACTGACAGCTCAGCACTCACCTGTCCCTTTTACAGTGCCGGCCAAAGAAATAGCACCATTCCCGATTTAAAGATTAACAAATGGTTCAAATGGATCTAGTTCTCTGAGCTTGGCTGTCTTGATTAAAGTTTTCGAAAAGTCTACCTCAAATGTAAGATTGTCCAAATCAAACGACTAAATTGGCAGGTTGGTCTATAACAATATTATGTGGTTCATATAGTCATTACACTAAATAATTGGTAAATATTGCTCAAGAAAACTTTACTAGTCAGCATCGGATCTACTGCACAACGGATAGATCTTAAATAGATATGACTTAATAAAGAAATGACTGAAAAACGCGTAGGATTAAGGAAGATTCATGTGTTTGTATACTAAAAAAAAGATTCGGAAGACATATAATGCCGAAGGGCTGCTGTTGTTCTTAATTAAGGCTCAATATTTACATTAAAATAGTAATTATTTATAAAAGCACATTTTAGTTTGACTTTTCAATTATATTTCATTATAATTGGTTATATATATATATATTAAATATAACACATTTGTTTTCGCCTCAAAAATAACCATTTGTTATGTGACGGTTAGGCTTCATTTATTAATTTTCATGCTCATCAGCTTTGCTAATTGGTTGCTTTTCAAAACTTTTTGACATAAACATTTTGTTGTTTTGGTGCAATTTTCTCTACTGGAGCTACAAATACTCTACACAAGTTTAAGTTGAGTGTTTTCCCGTATAACCTAATGTTTTACTCTATAAATGTATTTATTTTTAGATATCTATGATTATTTCTTCGCTTATAAAAACACGTTTTATAATTAACGTTTAAAGATTAAATAAACAAAATTCTTCATTTAAGTGGAATATGAATTCATAATAAAAATATTAAACTGGTTTTGCATTGGCATTCGCGTGAAATTAAAACAATTGTGAAAAATTTTAACTAAAGACAATTATTATTATTATTAGTTATGTAAATTCTGTAAATATAATTAATGAAAACTAAAATTAATATATCATATTTGTGCAAGTAATACGAAAGATACACGTTTCGCAAACTATTTTCCAATAGGGTATTAACAAATGATGCTGAATTTTGGCCCATTCCAATTTTGTATGTCAGCTAATAATAATGTAAAACCAATTTATTGCCGTCTGGTTTTGGCCGCAAAACCAAATTTGCTGTTATTGCAACTTGTGTAATGACTACAACAACTACAAATACTAAAAACCTGTCGACCGTTTCTCATACTGTTATTAGACACACAAAGGTGCTGGAAGGCAGAGGGAATTTCGCAAAGGGGGAGGGGAGGGTACATATGCCTCGCCTCTCCATAGCTGGATTTATCTCTGATGCCTCGCAGCGATTCTCAGAATCAAAACTTGTAGTTGCTTTTACTGTTGTTTGCGCTTCTGCGATTCAGTGATTTGTAATGCACTTTTTCATGCATGTTGTCGAGTGAGAGACTATAATTGTTAATGTGATTCCCATGAACATTTTTCCATTGTCTACTAAAACTTAAACAACAGCAACAGAGCACCTGATATGCACCCATACACATAAAATACTGTGTGAAATTTTAGGAAAAAAAAAAATAAATACAATGAGAACAGAAAGAGGCAACAGCTATGAGAATAGCGTGATTAATATTGTGTGCAAAACCCAAAAGTATAATTAAATAATTGTTGGTAATTATCAACGTTATCTAAAAGAAAGGCCTAAGTGATTTTAAGTAACTGCCTGAAACCTTCATAGTGATTTAATAACAGCACTTTTACAATTTATTCACAGAAAGTTGATTGAATAAAAGTTTGCGAATTTGAATTTATGTCTCGCTGATCTCACATTGAAATATCCATTAAATAAAATTTACTGCGATTCGTAATGGATGACCTATTTCTAGCCATATATCTTCAATTATTAATATTCTCAAATTGCAATACAAATTTATGAAATATTGAATCTCGTTCAATCTCAAGAATAAAATTGTTGTATTATTCACATATTGTATAATGTATGCAGTCGACAAGTAAATAATTTTCCATGTGCTACAGATCACAGAACACATGCCACAGAATTTAATATACGTTTAATTATAGCAAAGTAAAAGCAGCTTGCCCCCCCCAGCCCCTCATCGACTTTGACATGAGTCATAAACTTGAACTTGCACCGCAACAATAAATACCCAGATATATGTTTAAAATACTAGTTCGGATGAGTGCGTGGATGATGTCAAATGGGAAATTGGGTAAACGTTTCAATTTACTAATCAACTCAGCCGCTGAGCGATATCTTATTGTTCCCATTTCGTGATGACAGTGCAAGCAGCTGTTGCAAGTTGAGAGTGATTTTGAGTTAGTTGGGAAGGGGAGCAGACAGGAAGGGATTTGGGGATTACGTATGTGTTCCAATGTAATGAGAACGAATGTGATTGCACAATAAAAGTACAAACATGAAAATGTTCAACGACTATTTAAAACTTGATGACAACCCGAAATAGAAAGGAAGTTTGTTTTTTGTATAACTTCGAAAAACACTGGGAAAACAAAATGTCTTGCGGATGTGACATAATTTTAAAATAAATCTAAAAACTAAATATTCAATTAAAATAATTTTAAGTTAATAATATTCAAATCGAACTTATAAAGTAATTCAGCTTTTCTCAACTATTTCTAGTATGTGTCAATTCTTATTTTGTGTATTTCGCAACTATTTAATCTCCCCTCTCATGCTTCCTAATAAGCCCAGTGCGGCAAACAATGTCTTCAAGTATCTGTCAGCTGGTTGGTCTGGCATTTTAATGAGTCTATGAGACCATACTTTGATCAAGCACATGGCATAGGTGGCCCATTCCATTCTCATAATGCGAGTAATGCGCCAGCATTATGAAACCGCACGAACTCCAACTGTGTCCGACAACAAACACAATAATAACAACAACAACAAAACTAGTTTGGGCATGTAACTCAAGTGGCCCAGGAGAAGAAGAAGAAGAAGACAGCAGCAACAACATGTGGCAGCTACTCATCTCTATTGGTAACTTGCCACAGCACATGCGACTTGCATTATTTCGGCTTGTATTGGTTTAGGTCAGCATACACTCAACAAAAATCAGGCCCATAAAATAAGAAATCAAAATTCATAAAACCTTGAAAAAAAAAAGGCTTTCTGAAACATTTTTAAAAGAAATTCAACACAAGCATATCAATTTCTGGAAAGTTGAAACAGATATCTTTCTTAATTTTATAATTGAGCTAAGCTCTAAAATTAAAAAAAAATTTTATCGAAACAATTATTTACTGTTTTATTCACATTTATACTTTTACAAAAGGTACCTTTTCGTTTAGAAGCTTTCGTAAAATCCAAATTATGAAAACTATTTAAATTACTGTTCATACTTTTTTCCCAGTGTGCATTCATAGCAAATGCTCACTTGAGCAACGAACATAGTCAAACATATTGTGCATAATTCAAGTGTAACAATTCGGCTCATAAATTCTGCACCAGTGAGAATTCTTTTGAAATACTCAATTAAAGCGGCGTCTGGCATGAAGGGATTTAAGAAGGAAACCTTTTTACAAGTGAATTTGCTACCTGCGAGCAGAAACAGAATTCGAGATAAACTCGAAAAGTATTGCAAACAGATGCCAGATTTGAGCAAGCGATAATGAGATTTACTCAGCAGTCGGCAGCTGGTCTACAAAATTATGAAAAATAATGTCTTGAATAATAACATGAAAATGAATAAATAAAGTTTCCCGCTTACATCTAAGTTAGAGCTCAGTTCTCAGTAAATTGAGCAACATTTGCACAATATCTCAAACTAATGTTCCACTCAATAGTTGAAGTCTCTCTCCCCTCAATCTTTCTGTCTGTCAAAACGTGTTTTACGCTTAAATGCATAAACCATATATTTAACTGCAATGCAATTTTAACTAGCTACGTGCATATTTTGAAAATATTATTTGTATACATTAATACAAAAAGTTGAAGACTTGAAGTTACCTGTTTAATGTCAAAGTGCTCATTAATTGCATTTATATATAAATCACTTGAGAAGTTCTAGGAAATTATTCACAGTGCAAGCGTCAGTAACAAGAGAGCAAAGTTTAAACATGAAGTTGAGTAACACAAATTTAATTTGTTTTACGCAAAAAATTTTTTTTTCTTCGTTAACCTGGCTTATGTTTTACCGCAATATGAAGTAAAAAACATCACTTGGAAACTTTGCAGGCATTTTCAGAGTTGTTGTTTGCCATGAAAAATGCCTGCCACTTTGCAAAGCTGCCTTAAGAGGCAGCAAGGCGTATAAACTTGTTTGTGGTTATCCCCAGACATAAATTTATTTATTTACTACCTTCATGCACAGCTTTTAAGTTTAAAAGTATTTATCCGAGAGAAGACAAATGTTTTTGAATGATCGCAGAGTCTAATATTAACAATAACAAAAAAAATTAAATAAAAATAATATTGAACAATGATTGAGTTGCTCAGATTAACCTTCAGAGCTGTCATAGAAACGCCTCGCAAAAATGATATCAGAAATATACGCCCACAAACCAAACACAAACATTTATACACAAAATAAGTAAATTGTACGCCCCAAAAAACAAAAAAATCAAATCAGGCAAACAAAAGATTGAAAACATTACTGATTAATTACACACACAGAGAACAGCAGAAAAAGACAGAATGAAATGTGGAAATTGCGACACTCGAAGTGAAGAATCAAATGAAAATTGAAAATTGGGTCAGTGGGTACTGGGAAAACGCGTGGAAAATGCACACAAAGGAATGACAATGCCAAGAGCAACAACTGTAAAATGTACAAAAAAAAAAACACATTTCTAAAAGCTTTGGCAACTTGAAAAATCAGTTGTAAGTAAAGTTTGAAAATTGTTCTGAACAGCCAACAAATTGCATGACAAATTGAATGAAAACACAGAATTGTGGAACAAAATGGATCTGATGACTGTTTGATTAATGGAGCGATAGAAATGAAACAAAAATAAACTAAAGCATTTCTGGATTTTAATTAAAATGCTGCATCTGGTTGGGGGATGTTAACATTCGCCGCCTTCTACAATCGATATACAAAAGTTCCATTTGCGTTGCTTTGACATATTTTATTTTTATGCGCCTCAAACTGTCTGCACCTCTCGTGTGGCAGAGTCGCTCTATTTCAGATCGTGGATGCCACACTGGCATTTCCCGCTAATTTGTAGCCTCCACTCCACAGACGTTTGGCAGGTTTAAAATTCTTCGGGCGTAGACCAAAGCGGAAACCAAAGAGAAACCAAACATAAGAAAAAAAAAACTTGAACGACTGCTTTCCTGAATGAATAATGAGGCAGGCGGCGTTGTTGGGGCAGGCAGAATTCCACTTTACAGCGACTGCGATTTAGGTGCTTATTAAGTCAGAAGATTGGAAAACAAAAATGCGAAAAGGATATAAGCAAATCAAGCTCAATATGTCGCATCAATCCATATGAGCATAAGTTAGTTTTTGGCTGAGATCAGATTATTTAATTGCAGATAATAGTTCCCAACAAAATATTGACAAAAACTGAAAAGTTGCGAAAGGTAAAATATAGTTGAAGTTGAAGAAATTATATATGAATATTTCTTACACAAAGCGATAGTTTTTAAACATTATTTTTATTTTAAATCGTTTAAGTATATTAGCTTAATCCAAAAATATTTTTATCAAATTTTTAGCTCGAATATATTGTAAATTAACTGTATTTTTGGCCCAGACAGATCGCTTTTATCGGACCTATATGATATATAGTGATTCGATGCAGCCAGCTGAAATATACAGCCTGGTCCAAAGAATAATATTTTCAAATAAAATATTATTTGAGGATAGAGAAAGTGAATAAATCCCTTTGGGTAACTTATGTGGATATTGGTTGAGTTATGTGCGAGTTATGAAGTGGAAAGACTTAAAATGTGCGAAGCCAAAAGTGGATGCGGCTATCAGCCACGTACTGCATCCATGAGATGCATTGAGAGCTACAAGCCGCAACACATGACAGAACAAAAAGAGAGTAGAACAATAATAAAGACAAGAATAATACCAAATTGGTCGACACCGTCATTGCAGTTCTAACATCTCTTAATACCCTTGCAGAGAGTATAATAATTTTGTTTTTTAAGTTTGTAACGCATTGAAGGAGACGTCTCCGCATAAGGTACATACATATTTGTGGTATTAGAGTAGCAATGGACACACAAGTTACCGGTGTCAACTCATATTAAACATAAACAGTTAAGAGAGCAACTTTAGATCATCTTTTTGAATGCTTATTTTTTGAGGGTTTTCATTTGTTTAGAGTATTATATATTTTTAATAGAATAATCTATAATCTATACAAAAAAAATAATCCGTTTCTAATTAAGATTTATTTTTATATTTAGAAATTACAAAAAAAGAACAACAACAATTTTAAAGGGTATTTAATCTTCGATGTGTCTAAGAAAGTATATTTTTCTTGTGTTGTGTTAATTATTTATTTAGGTGTCTTTTTCAAAAGAACGGAAAACTGACATTGTAAAGCGGCGTATCTGAAATAACCGAGTTGACATTAGACATGCTCATTTCTGTTGGTTTCTCCTGGAATTAACTGACTAATTACCTAACATATGCAGCACCATTCATTGGCAACTCCAATTCTCAATTTCCCAGACTATTTCCATGGCCGGTGCATTGAACTGGGTGGTGCGCAGGTGGTGCTTGCATTTGACCCACTTTGGCTTTGACTGCATTTTTTTATTGCCATTCCAAAGTGGATTGCCAGCCAATTACAAGTCAATTGAAGATGTCATCGTCTGTCTGCCTATGCTGTTTATGGCCAACTTCTAATGCTGTCTTCTGGTTTCAGTCTTTTGGCTGTTCTTGTCTTTCGTTATCTTTTGTTTATGGCCTTTTTGAGCTTTTGAGGTATAAACATTTTTACTTGCTGCTATTGACACGCTTTTTTCTCGGCTCGGCATTTTTTTGTTGTTTTTTTATTTTTTGGCAACAAAAGTAACAATAATAACTACAACGAGTTCTCGCTTTGCCTTGTTTATAAACAAGCTAAAAAAAATTCAACAAAACAAAAATAAAAAGTATTTTTGACTCGTTTGCCTTGAATTACTGCGGTTTGAAGTTCAAACGCGGCTGAATGTGTAATTATAATATTAACTGCAATTTTTTTTCTTTGTTTTGTTTTTGTATTTAATTAATGCATTTGTTAAATTTTTGCAAAAGCAAAACACAATGAATTTTTATAAATATATGGAGATAACTTTGAGGGGATTTCAATCAGGGGGTTAAGATGTAATTTGTATTGAATTAGACAACGGGGATTTTTTTAACTATCTACAAAATTGACTGGTCGATATTGCATTAGTAATGTTATTTATTAAATAAAAAATATATATATAAAGTATAAATATTTAAAAAATATTAAAAATAAAAAAATTACACCAGAAAAAGTGTTATAATTGGGGTTGTCTAAATTGATAAATTGAATAATCGATAAAACAAAACTTTTTTTGTCAAATTTAACATTAGTCTTATTATTCTTCAGTTGTTTAAAAATAAAAATTAAAACAACAACGATCTGCCACCTAACAAGTGTATATAGCTGCTGTTTATCGAACACAAACATCAGCGTGTGAATAAGAAATATATCAAACATTTGTTAGTATTTGTACTTTTATATATACGATACTGGCTATAGTTAAACGTGCTTCGTTGCCTTTGCAAATGGTTAGCTTGTAACGGGCTGGAAACTGACGGCAGGTCAAGCTTAAAGAAACGCCAAACTGTAAATGCAGAACAACAATCCAAAAGCCATAAGTCATAAGACAAACAACAAGTTAACAGAAAACAAAAGAAGAAAAGACAAACAACCACAAATACAAAAAAGTAGCCAAGCCGCATAACTGTGCCAAGGCCTGGCAAATGAAAAAGGCATTGAATATTTTTGGGCAGTACAATATGCAAAGTGCACTGCAAAGCAGAACCGTTAAACACTCAAAACTCAGCAAGTAAATTCAGAGTGAGAGAGTGGTGAGGGAGTTTGGGGAGTGGTAACTGTAATCTTAGAGCGCCAAGCAATGTTAATAGGGGACAAATGGACTTGAGGGAAACGTAAAACAAAAAAAACTATCATGTTACAATGCATAATGAACGCAAAAGAAGAAGCAGAAGAGGAAACAAACAACGCAACGTGTGACGTAATGCAAAGAAAACTAAGCAGAAAAAAATAAGAATTTATAGATAAGTGTAGCTGCAGCTGCTGCATCTTTCGAGTGGGTTTCGCATTACCAAAAAAAAAAACTCTGCCCCAGCCGCAGCCTCAAGTGTCTCAATGTCCTGTCTGCCTCATTTACTTCCTGCTGATGAGCAGGTGGGTACAACTATACTTAAAAAAACAGCTATACAAAGCAGGAAGTACTTGTGCCAACAAGGAAAGTATTCCTCTCAGTGTTGATTACATTCTATGCACATTTTTCTTTTGCCAACTGCTCAGTTTTTATCAAAAATAAAATATATAATTGTTTGCTTAATTTGCAAAATTTTCACCAATTTGGCTTGATTCATGAATACCAAACGAAAAGTTTATTATGAACTTTGCGTCAATTTGCTAAACGATGACAAATACTTTTATTGGTAACAGCTGTTTTGTGCACAGGAACAACACACATTTAAAAGCCCAAGAAATTGGTTTTTATCGTTTTCATTTCGTTAATTTTTTAATGGTTGGATAAATGAATTGTAATCAGAGTGTTGTTAGCTTTTTCTAAAAGAATAACGATGTATATATTATTTCGAGGAAAACGAAACTTTTTCCTAGGCGTGAAAAGCATACCATACGGGAAACGACAAAAAATATAAAAATGCCAAACCAAACTAAAGAAAACATTAAACAAAATGAAAGAAACTGAGCGATCGCACCAACTGGTACAACATGGCTTAAATAACAACAACAGCAAAAACAATACCGGTAATAAAATGGCAAACACAAAACAAACGACAACTGGGAATTTCGCATTTGTGCAAATGTTACAATTAACTCAGATACAACTGAAACTAAAACAAGTCAACAAGACGACGACGAAATCAAATGCTTCCCCAACCATTTACAATTTGAGAATCAATAACGGTTAGCGCATTGCGTGTCAAATAAACGGAGAAAAAAACCAAAACTATAAGTAATAAATTATAAATGTTTGGTAATGTATTGTATTTATGAAAGGTGAAACATTAACCATGTTTTATTTTAATCTGTTTTTATTGGCTTACTTGATTTCTGTTTATTGCAATATTGTAATCATTAAAGTTAATAGTGAAACATTTAATATGTTTTATAACCTAATAAAAGCTGTGTTGTTTTTTAAATTTTGTATAGATTTCTTTTTCGTGTCATATTGTATATTTAAATATATATTATAAAATTTTTTAAGCAGTGCTTTTTTAATTTGTTTCTTTTTTGGACTGTCAGACAGCTTTAGATTCATGTTAAACTCTTTACAGCGCAACGCATGTCAAACTCTTAATGCTGACAAATGAGAACATAGCCAATTAGCAAGCCTTAATAGAACAACAGACGACAGCTGCTGTTATAAAACAGTTAAAGCGCAAACAAGACACAAAATGTGCACCTGTTAAAACGCGTTGGGCGCACTATTTAACTATGAAACAAAATTACCGTTAAGTGGAGCACAATCAAATGTATTTTAGAACAGAATATGCACTTTACGCACACACGCACACATCGTTATACACAGACACACGCACACAGGCAGACGCAACAGTTAGTTTTCTTGTTACTGTGTTGCGCACCTCTATTTTTGATCCGCTGCTGAGGCTGCTGCTTTGGCTGCAGCTTTGGCTGCTGCTGCTGCTGCGTCCGACGAACTTTGAAGAACAGGTAGTTGAGCAATTATATTTACTTTTGTTTATTAATTTTAAATATATTTCTTTTAATAATTTCCACGTTTAAATCTTGATATGATTAAATATTGTGTAGACAAGGCCGAAAAAAACAAACTGCGTAAGTTGGCCAAAAATTTCAGGTAATTTTTTAGTTTTTATTATTTTTTTTGTGTTTATTGCACTTTCACTCGTTGAGCGCGGGCGTTTCTGTTGATATCTTATTACACTTTGCGGTTTTTTTATACACTTTTACAGCTTTTGTATTCGTACGCGTGCGTAACGCTGGCAACGCATATGCATACTATTAGCTTGTGATTTATTTTTTGTTGTTTCACCCACAAGACACTCACACCTAGGCATAACAAAACAAGACGCAACGACGAACAAACCGCGCGTACGCCCGAACCGCACAGAATATACTACGATAATATTAAGTGGCCTGTGTAGTGTGACCGCAGTTGAAAGACAGCAAAATCCTCGTCTAATCGACACAATCGATTAACTTGTAAAATACTAAACATCAATGTTATTTATTTGACATATCGATAATTGGCAAAGAAAATACAATTGGCGCTCAATTTAAGCATGTCAGATTCAAATGCTTCATTATAATGGGTTTAACAAGCGATTTTATAATATATATATAAGGCTATACTTAAAACAATTGCAGACATTCATCACATTGAGCTAGTTCAATTTCTCTATATTGCTATCGGCCGCATTCTCAGAGTAGTTCTGTTCATCTTCCTCGGGCTCCTCGCTTTCATTTTCCGCCTCATCTACCAAAGCTTTCGAGGATTTTAGTTCGCTGGTCTCACTTGAGGTGGAGGAGCAGATGGAGGTGGAATTGACACTTGTGCTTTTGTTATGAATGGTACTGGCGGCATCATTGACGACACTGGGATTGGTGCTGTCTAAGGAGCTAGCAGCAGCTTTATAGTAGGCACTGTTCGCCAGGCAGCTGAACCTCTCTTGCTGCTTAATGGCCGCATTCACTTGGCTGGTGACGATAGCCAAGGCACTGCGATTTGCATGGCCGCCATACGAAGCACCATCCAAGTGGCTGCTGTTCTCCTTTGCCAAATACTCCGCAGCTGAGAAACCAAGGACTGGAGTTCGTCGCTCTCGCTGATCGGTTCGTTTGCTGGCGTATGGCCCACCCGGTTCGCGGAATCCCATTGTTGGTACATTTAATTGGTCCATTTTGAAGATATGCCGCGACGGGATTAAATTCTTGATCTTCTCCACGCGCATTGGCTGCACGGGAACAATAGTTCGCCGCATAGGCTGGTTGGAAGAGTAATCTACTCCTCCGGTGACTGACTGACCCGCATTGCCACCAACGAGCGAAGTGAGCTTGCCGTGGCCCGGTTCACAGCGCTGCTCAAAATGCGGCAGACTGTGCGAATTGACATTTGGATGGAGTACACCCTTGGCCATAAGTTGGCTCGCCGTCAGCTTGGCATGATCTGGCAACAGAGGAGCGACAGAGACGCTAGCTGGTAGGGGACCACTGATGCCAAGTCCCAGACGCTGTTTTACCTCGCTCATCGTCTGCTGGGCCAACTTGCGTGCCTTCTCCGCGCCCATTTCCAGCACGTAGCACAGCTCATTCTCGTTGGCCAGATGCATGTTGATCTGCTCGCGTATGGGACGCAAGTGCTCAATGACAGCGTCGGCGACACGCTCCTTATATTTGGCGGTGTCCAGCAGCTTCGCCTCTTCTACCACAGTGGCGATGCTCTCGCCCGTGACGTGCGAGTGGATATTGACCAGATTACTCACACCAGGACGTAAGTCCGGGCTGTATGTGATGTCCGAGGTGAAATCGGTGATGGCCTTCTTGATCTTCTCCCTGATAACATCAGGCGAGTCGCTCAGATTGATGGTGCCACGAGGATCCTGTTCCGACTTGGACATCTTCTTGGATGGCTCACGCAACGACAGCACCCGAGATGCATCGTTCTCTTCGATCATGGGACTGCACTCCGGGAACATTTCGCCATAGCGTGTGTTAAATGCTCGAATCAAATGCTGGGCCAATTGTATATGCTGCAACTGATCCGCTCCAACTGGCACATGGGTGGCTCTGTAAAGGGTTGAGGAGGGAATTACAATACAATAACTTTAATTGCACGCTACAAAGTGGGACAATTAAAGAATTACATTTTATAGTGTTAGAAACTATTCTATTATCAGCAATAAATTGAAGTCTTTGAATATTGATTTCTTAAACGTTTTTAAACCAAATACAAAAAATGAAAATAATAAAGATTATATATTAAAATAAAAATATATAAAAAAAAAGCCGAAATATGTTAAATTTTTAAATTTTTTAAATATTTCTTTAGCTTTCTACAAGTAATTTAGAGAATATGCAAATAAGTCTTTGATAATGATTTTCTAAATAAAAATATTTGTTTTTCATAGTTTCCCTATATTTAAAATCAGATTATAAAGATGTTTAAACAAATTTGTGTAGTGTTTTCAAAATTTCAAATTTCAGAGGCTAACCAATTATAAATGAATATTCATTTTAAGACTTTAGAATTATAACTAAATTAATAAATATTTTGTAGAAAAAGATTTTGAAATAAGATTTTGAGCAAATAATGTTGAAATGATTTTGTGCACATAACTCTGCCTAAAATAAGAACTCATAGTTTCAAACCATTAATCATATTGTCGATATTAGCATAATAGCACTTTGCGGGACTGATTTGAAGCACTTACTTGTACAGCATTATGTCTGCAGCCTGCAGCACTGGATACACATACAAGCCGAGTGGCACGTCCTTCACCCTGCGCGACTTCTCCTTGAATTGGGGCAACTGCGCTAGGCGCGGCATCGTCGTCAGCGAGCTGAGTATCCAGTTGAGCTCCGCGTGCTCCGGCACACCCGACTGCACAAAGAGTGTGCTCAGCGCAGGGTCAACTCCACAGGCGAGCAGCGTGGCTGCCATCATAAAGATGTTCTCGCGCAGCACGGGCGGATTGTGTGGCATGGTTATCGAGTGCATGTCCACGATACAGAGTGTCACATTATCGCGTGCCTTTTGCAGATGCGTCCATTTGCGCACCGCTCCCAAATAATTGCCTAAGTGCAAGGAGCCTGTTGGCTGAATGCCGCTAAAGACTTTTCTTGGCCAGCGTTGGTTGTGCTGCACAGAGACCAAGGCAGAGAGAAATATATATAAATAAAGAGAGAGGCGGGGAAAGTCAATTGGATTTTGTTACATCACAAGAAGCAACACTCACCACAGAATTCTGATCCTGTTGCTCGCTAGTATTGGACTTCTTCTGTGGTGCCTTGCCAGCAGCCGATTGCAGTTGAGCCGTCGGCGATGCCGAGGCTAGTTCTCTGGTCGGAGTGTCATAAAACTGACGGTTGGCCAGCAAGATTGGTTGTGTTATTTTCTGCAGGCGTTCGCCGCGATTGTATGTGAATTTGCCAACGCGAAACATTGCAAGTGCTATTAATTTTGTACTTTCGTGTGAATCGGGGTTTTATACAAAAATTGAAAAGCTAACGACTAACATCAAAAAAAAAGGAAACAAGTTAATGTTTGATTTTGACAACAAAAGTGAAACACATGCTTTTAGGTGTGACCATACGCAAACGACACATATAGCATATATCGATGATACTCGACTATCGCCTATCGCAGAGTACGTATCGATAGCAAGAAATAAAACGCGCCAAACTTTCTAACCGCGAATATATTTTATTTCTAAATCTTATTTAAACAGGTAATCAAATATATTGCAGTATCTTGCAATTTATATATTGATCGGAGATGTTTCGTTACAGTTGCACAATGAGAATTTTAAACAAAGTGTTGACGCTATTATATCGAATGGTCCTGCTGAAGGCGTCTTTAAAAATTGATTGGTTTTCCAAATGCGGCCGCCACATTGGCCTCGCGCAAAGCTTCGGCACAGGTCTGAAAGGGGTCAAAAGATCACAAGAGATTAGCATGTGTGCGAAGCAGAGTAATTATCCGAAGCTTACCGGATGCGCATGACAGACACGGGCAATATCCTCCGCAGAGGCTCCATATTCCATGCCTAGAACGGCCTCGTTGATGAGCTCACCGGCAGCTGGACCAATGATGTGGGTGCCCAGGACACGGTCCGTGGCCTGGTCGGCGAGCACCTTGACGAAACCATCCGTATCGTTGTTCGTCTTGGCACGCGAGTTGGCCAAAAAGGGGAATTTGCCCACCTTGAAGGCGACGCCTTCCTGCTTGAGGACCTCCTCCGTTTTGCCCACCCACGCGACCTCGGGATGCGTGTAGACCACGCTAGGCACACAATTGTAATCAATGTGCACGTGGCCGCCGTTGATTCCCTCGATGGTTATCAGACCCTCATCTTCAGCCTTGTGCGCCAACATTGGTCCATGGATGCAATCGCCAATGGCATAAATACTCGGCACAACCGTTTGGAAGGTTGCATTAACCGGAATGCGGCCACGATCATCCTTCACAATGCCCACCGACTCCAAGCCGAGACCCTCGGTGTACGGGCGTCGTCCCACACTAACCAAGAGTGCATCACATTGCAGCTCCTCCTTTTCACCAGATTTGGCATTCTCCACGGAGACGGTGACGCTGTCGCCGTTGCGTGTCGCAGCCATCACTTTGGTGCCCAGCTTGAATTTAAGTCCTTGCTTAGTGAGGATCTTCTGGAAGGTCTTGGAGACCTCGTTGTCGATGCCAACGCCACCAATGGTGTCCATGAACTCCACAGCAGTCACCTCGGCGCCCAAGCGTGACCAAACCGAACCCAGTTCCAAACCAATGACACCAGCGCCAATCACAACCATATGCTTGGGCACTTGTGCCAACTTTAGGGCGCCCGTGCTGCTCACAATGACCTCCTCATCGATCTGCAAGAATTAAGTCTGAATAATGATTCCGCTAGGGATTCCATTCACTTACTGTGATGCCTGGGAAGGGGGTAACCTCGGAGCCCGTGGCAATCAGTATGTTCTTGGCGTTGATCGTTTCGGTGGTGCCATCGTCCTTCTTCACCTGCACCTCGTTGGGGCCAACGATGCTGCCGAAGCCCGTCAACTGTGTGACTTTGTTCTTCTTGAAGAGCATCGCAATGCCGCCCGTCAGCGCCTTAACCGCTGTCGTCTTCTGTCCCATCAGCTTCTCCAGATCAAGGGAGACACTGCCACAGTTAATGCCACGTGCAGCCAAATCCCCGGAGTGAGCCATGTGATAATAATGTGAGTTGTTGAGCAGCGCCTTCGATGGAATGCAGCCGACATTGAGACAGGTGCCGCCTAGCGTTGCCTCCTTTTCTACACTAATGGTCTTCATGCCCATTTGGGCCGCTTTAATGGCGGCCACATAACCACCCGGTCCGGAGCCAATTACCACAATGTCCGCTTCGTGTGTGCTTGAATAACAGCGGGCATTTAATGCACCCAAAATTGCAGCATTGCTTCGCAGCTGCAACTGCAAGAGAGAAATAAGGATTTAAAATATCGTTGACTTTGGTCACACTCGGCTATATTTATTACTGATTTGTTTATGTTAATCGGTGCTGGGAATTAACCGTTTTGCTCGCTGATTTGGCCTTAATCAGCCGCATCAGCTGTTAAGTGGTCCAATCAATGGCCTTGACATTTACACACAAACCACAAACACACACCATTTAATGGCAAAGTTATGACCTATTTAGGTTAGAATTGCATAACCCCCCCTTAAAAATATAAGTGAATTTCATTTGGTTTGCCTTTGTACCTTGGCTGCAGCTATCACTGTTCTGCGTAATGTCGACTGCATCGCTGGTCAACTGGTAAAATGTTCACTTTAAGGCCAATAAAAAAACACTAGACTGACGTTAATTTCAACGTTCCAATATAAATTATATGGTGTGCCTACGGCTAGAACATGGCAAACTGCTGATGATGACGGGCCAATTTATCGATGCGTATCGATTACTATATTAATCGCGCCAGTAATCTGCAGTATTTTTATGGTATTTAGCCATATTAATTGCATAGCATTTTTTAGTTTGTCGTTAGCTGTGCATACTTGTACGCGAACACAACAAGATGGCGAGAGTCTCGTCTGCGAATTGAATACCATTAAAAACGCAATAAACGTGTAAATTAATTGCTAAAATCAACATCAAAGTGTTTTGAGCGGCCGCACTAACAAACTGAGCGCATATTGCTCGCGTTTTGTGTATGCGGCAGCAGCATCTACAAGCGAGTTGCGAAAGTTGCTGCAACGTCTGGCCTTGTTTTTGTTGTTGTAGCTGTTGCTGCTTTCTTGTTGTTATTGTTGTTGCTGCTGCTGTGCGTTTTTGTGATTGACGGTTTGACTGACTGACTGTTTGTTCCGCGTCCCCCCTGCTTACCTGCACCTGCCTGAAAATGCTGAACAATTACGGGAATATAATGATGGATTCACCCAGATCCTCGCCACACGGCGGACGGTCGCCGGTTGTGGCACGCCAGGATTCGTCGGGTACGCTGAAGACGACAATATCACTTGGTAAGACGCCGACAATAATACACACGGGTCCATTCTACTCGATGAAGGAGCCACCGGCAAAGGCGGAGCTGACAGGTGACAAGGATCTCATGACCGAATATGGACTGCACCACACACTGACCAAATTCAAGGAGAAAAAATTTAAGGAATCTTTGGCATCATTTCTTCCCAATATACCCGGCATCAATGACCTCATCACGCATCCCGTCGAGAACAGCACGTTACGCAGCGTCATCGAGAAGCCTCCGATTGGTGGCAAGGAGCTGTTACCGCTGACTGCCGTGCAGTTGGCTGGCTTCCGCTTGCATCCGGGACCGGTGAGTATGATCGTCCATGTGTGCCATGCGCCCGTGCTCAACATATCGATCTGTTTTGCAGCTGCCCGAACAGTATCGCACCACATATGCCACACCTGCGCGTAAACACAAGAACAAGCACAAAAAGCACAAACACAAAGACGGCATCACCACGGGTGGCCCAGAATCAACGCTGCTGGGTAAGGCACCTTACTTTGATTCGTATATATACATATTTCAACATGTGCTTCCGCAGATTCGGCTGGCCTGGAGACGTACGAGAAGAAGCACAAGAAACAGAAGCGTCATGAGGATGATAAGGAGCGAAAGAAACGCAAAAAGGAGAAGAAACGCAAAAAGAAGAATCAAAGCCCAGAGCCGGGCGCCGCTCTGGCCATTGGCCTGCCCAGCGGTGGAGGAGGAGGTGGAGCTGTTGCCGCCGGCATGGGTGGTCCCGTCATGGGCGCCACCGCTGGACTGCCCAACCCCATGGCCACTGGCGGGGTTAGCCTAAATGCCGGCATGGGCCTAAACAGTTTTCCGACATCAATGCAGATGCAGCAACAGCTGCCCATGCAGCATCAGCAGCAACAAATGCCAAGTGGAGCTCTCCTGGGTTCGGTGCTGGGCACCAGCGGAGGCGGTGGCGGTGCTGGAGGGAGTACAGGCGGTGGCGGCCAAGGCAGCTTGCTAATGTCACACTTTTAGCCCAAATCCATTAGTTAATATACTTGGCTCATTACCTCTCTCACCGCACACACACACACACACACACACTCAGATATATAACCAACACACAAACACAAATGTGTTAAAAAAAAAAACTGCACACACTAAATGCAATTTCTCGATAAAGTTTCGTATCTAGTTCTTAATTTATAATTATGATTACTGTAAAATAGTCTATATTGTAATTAGCAAACTTTTCGTTCGTTTTACATTTGCTAGTTTAATGAGATTTATTTTAAATGCAAATTATGGTACAAAATGCAAAAACAACATTTTCGCGATAGATTCCAGTTTAATAGTTCCCCTTCATCCCAAGAACCGCAACAATATCATCCTTTATCACCTTTAATCATCCAAATTATTATTTGATGTAGTTACAGTATTTTACCTTGTTTGCAATGAGTTGTTTCTTCCAGCATGCTTGTAAAAATTAAAAATAAAAAAAAAAGAAAATGGAAATGGAAGAAAGCTGAGATTCAACAAAACAAAAACCTGTACTATAAATGATTGTATATGTAAGCGCCAAATACAATAATAAACGGCATTAAAGTGTAATAATGAAAAGCATTTAATTCATTTTTAAATAAGACCTTTTAAATTGCGCACAACTGACAGCTGACAGAGTGACCACCTGATTCCGCATAGCCCAGCTGATTGAATGCGGTGCTGCCAGACAGTCGGAAGGGCATCCCTCAATGGATATACATAAATAAATTAGGAGTGAATAAAATTCTACAATTAATTGACAGCCTGCAGTAATAAACTGGCATTGGAGTAGCTGATTTCGAGAGACCCTGAATCGAATATAGCAATTCATAAATTACAGAATGTATAAACAGACGTGCACCAACTTGCTAGACCTTTCACGAACAGAGGTCAACGATTGGCTAAATAGTTTCGATTCCGTTATATCTGATTGCGATGGTGAGTTTGTGAACTTACCTTAAAAAACAATACTACGTCAATATATGTATGTAGTATACGTAATTTTTTTTTTTATTTTTTATTATAAGTTTTATGTTAGACAATGGTGACAATCGTCAATTGCGTGTACACGCATTATATGTGTGTGCGACTGTGTGTGTGTCCGCGCAAATGTCAATGTCAGAGTACAACATCAACGGGGTGCGGCAAACTCGGCATTTTGCATCCGCTGTAATTGATGAAAACTGTGAAATCAAATTTACTTTTAAAGCTTTTTATGCACTATAAACTGAATGTTTATTTATATATAATAATATTCGTACATTTGATTTTTAAGTTTTTGTTCTTTTTATAAAATGCTTAAATGAATTTTAAATTTATATACAGATTCGAGCATTTTTATTAAAAAATGTATAAATTTTTTTAAAATCCATAATATTGATCAACTAATTTAATTTGTTAATGAAAATGTCTTGATTTAATTGCAGGGGTTCTATGGGTATACGGAAAGCCGATTTCCGGCTCGGTGAATACAATGAATCAATTGAAGAAAATGGGTAAAAGCATTTATTTTTGCACAAACAATTCGACAAAAACTCGCGGCGAACTCCTGGCTAAAGGTGTGGATCTGGGCTTCAATATCACCGAGGACTGCATTATATCGACTGCCCATGCAACGGCCGCCTATCTGCAGAGGCGTAAATTTAGCAAACGGGTCTATGTGATTGGCTCAGAGGGTATTACACAAGAATTGGACGCGGTTGGCATAGATCATTCCGGCGCAGGACCGGATGTTATGCAGGGCAATCTCGGCGAGTTTATGTCAAAGCACTTAAAGCTGGACCAGAACATTGGGGCCGTCGTCGTCGGCTTCGATGAGCATTTCAGTTTTCCCAAAATGACAAAAGCCGCATCCTATTTGAGCGATCCCAAATGCATGTTCATCGCCACCAACACCGATGAGCGGTTTCCGATGCCTTCGCTGGTTGTGCCTGGCAGCGGCAGTTTTGTGGCCGCCATCAAAACGTGTGCGGAACGTGAACCCATTGTGATTGGCAAACCAAATCCGGCCATTTGTGAGTTCCTCATCAAGCAGAAGAAAATAATTCCTGAACGCACTTTGATGATTGGGGATCGTGCTAATACGGATGTGCTGCTGGGATACAATTGCGGATTTCAGACACTGCTCGTCGGCACGGGCATTCATCAGTTGAGCGATGTGCAGCAGTGGCGGGAAAGCGATAATCCCGAGGACAAGAAATTAATACCCGATGTTTATTTGCCGAAACTGGGCGATCTGCTGCCGGACATTGTGGACGCAATGCTGGGGGAAAATAATTGATTTTAGTTCACAATTTAAATGTTATTCGGCTTATGTATTCCGCTCAGGGACGCTATTAAAATTAACAATAGATGGAAATTTATTTTAAAGAAAATGCATTGCCATAAGTCTATATAGTACAATTTACAATAAAACAATAATTTTGTAAACTGACCATTCCTATTGATATGCCCTACCATTTGTTTCGATTGTATCGCAAATTATTAGCGGGAGGGAGATAGCAACACACAATTCATAATCACGATGAGTTGTACTTACTCGACTAGCGATCAGTTGAAGCTCAAACAACGAGGCAACCAGACAGCATTTCCGCAGTTAGTCCGTGATTACAAACAAATATGCTTAAATCAAGCGCCCTTAATATTCTAGATCTTCAAGCGGAGCAGGTAAACAGCTGGCTGCAAAGCTTTGACACAATTATCAGTGATTGTGACGGTAAGTGGAAAGCATATATATATATGTATGTATATGTGTGTGAAAGGGAACCCAGTGCTGCCACCCAGTTGCTTTTATCGATATATATTAATCGCTGATTGCTTTTTATCAAGATAAAAGCGCGATCTATTAGCAATTGCCTAAAACTTAATTGGACTTATCAATTACGACCAGCTACACTGTGGAATGATGATACGGCCATTGAAGGCGCCGCTGATGTGCTGAATGCATTGCAAACAAGGGCCGGCAAAAGGGTCTATCTAATTTCAAACAATGGCCTGAAGACGCGTCAAGAGTTATCACAGCGCGCAAAACGCCTAAACTTCCAGTTGCCCAATGAGACACACATCATATCGCCAACGCAGACCATTGTGGATTATCTGAGGCAGCACAAGACATTCGACAGCACAAAACAGACCGTTTATGTGGTCGGCAATGCGGCCATTGCCAGGGAATTAAACGAAGCGGGCATCAAGAGCTTTGGCGCTGGAGAAGGGGATCAGCTTGAGAAGGGCGACAAGTGGACTGAGTTTGTGCAGCGCGAGTTTGGCCAGTCCGGAGCTGCTGCTGCCAATGTGGGCGCCGTTGTTGTTGGCTGGGACGAGCATTTCAGCTATTGCAAAATGGCGAGAGCCTGTCACATTTTGTGTAGCAATCTTAACTGCGCCTTTCTCGTTACGAATAAGGACGCGGTGCACAAATATCCAGACTTTTGCATACCTGGCACAGGCGCCTTTGTTGCCGGCATTGAGGCTTGTGCAGAGCGCGTGGCTACGGAAATGGGAAAGCCAAATCCGTTAGTGCTGCAGCCGTTGGTCGATGCTGGTGCTTTTCAGCCGAATCGAACGCTTATGATTGGGGATTGGTAAGCAGATGTCCAATCTTTGTATGTCACTCAGCTATGTCAACTGTTTTTTTCCCTTACATTGTAGCTGCAAAATTGACGTCACCTTTGCCAGAAACTGCAATCTGCAATCGCTGCTGGTGGGAACGGGTAGATATCAACTGGAAACGTTGCGTGAAAACCCCCAGCTGCCCATGCCAGACTTTTATCTACCCTCATTGGGCAATCTTTTGCCATACATTTAAGCTTATCGCATATTAATAAAGTTATTAATATCTAAGCAGCATTATATATATTATCTAATCTCTCTCTAATCTACATTTCGGATAATGTTTTTTTATCTTCGCGACTGAGCTGGTTAAAAAATGCTGGCATTTATGCATATACATAAATATACACAGATAACTATTTATTATTATGTTAATTATGCTTATAGTTATGTTAGTGTGTGTTGTGCATCAACAATCTCAATAGTTTATTCAATTGAATTTATTTTACTAGTAACCCACTGTTTACCGTAACTTATGGCAGCCAGTTTAATTAATTAATGCTAACAGATATTCAAATGGCGCCACGGGAAATTTCTAACATTTTCATTACAAATCTTTGGGCAAACTCAACAAATTATTTGTTATAAGAACTTATTAAAATTAGCATTTATAGTGTTGATTATAACTTAGCATTTAAAGAACTTATTAAAATTAGCATTTATAGTCTTGATTATAACTTAGCATTTAAAGGCTCAGAGAAGAGGCAACTTATAGGCTAACTGTACAAATAATATTTAAGTTAATCTTATACATACATACTACGTAGACCGTTAAGGCTCAAGTATCAATGTATGTATGTATGTACATATGTACAATTATTAGTCCTGTGATATGTAAGTTTTGCATTTAGTGTTTAGCAATTTAGCGCGTAAAAGAAATCCGATAAAGCGTTCATAGCTGTTTGAGCAAATCAGGTTAAGAGCAAATAACAACGGAAGATGAAATATTTAATTGAATTACATAGTTAATCCAAAACAGACCGATTATATGTGTATCCTTGCCGCTGCTCTCCCTTGTGGAACGCGTTTTGATTTCTTTTTAGGACTGTGTCTAAATTGCTAAAAGGTAACATCAGGTGCTCGACGGAGCATTGGCCAGAATGCGCGAGCTCCTCGACAGGTATCCATACCAGTAGAACACGTTGATCAAAAAGAACAGCAGTGGGAACACAATCCTTGAGGCTCGATCTATCTTCGAAACGGAATTGTATTGTGGTGTCCGTTTCCCTTTGCGACGCGCCTCCAGCTCCTCTCGCCTGTAGAAGGACATCCGCCTGCGTCCCCCAACGGGTGGTGAGCTTTGATGAGATTTTGCTGCTGCTGCCGCTGCCGCTGCCGCCGCAGCTGCTGCTGCCGATGTGCAGGGTGTGTCGTCTACGCGGAGTTGGGTTTGTTCATCGTCCTCATCCTCATCGGAGCATGTTGATTTCCGGGGCTGATGCGGTCGCCGACGCCAGCTGAACCATTCCAGGCAGCGCCAGAAACTGGAGCGTGCCAGTCCATGACGACGATTGCGTGTTGTGCGTCTGGAGTGGAGCATGCCCAGACGACTGTGGCCGGACGATGGTATATTGATGGCGCACATGGATAGCGGTATAACCTCGTAGATCTTGGACTCACTACTGCCCCGAAAATCCGATTGCCCGCTGGCATCCACGTCCGTCTCAGATTCGCCCGAGTCCGATTCAAGCTCCTCGATAATAAAATAACACTCCCCGGAGCCATATTTGGTAAAGTAATGGACCACGGCGAATTGCAGAATAGTGGCAAAGATGAAGCCAAACGAGAGGAACACAAAGAAGTCTAGGGCGGTGGGATACGACACCTTGGGCAGATCTGTGCGCGCCTCCAATCCCAAGAAAGTCATGGTCAGCACTGTGGTAATGCCCAGAGAAACGCGATCTGCTGTCGCCTCACGGTTCAGCCAGAAAGAGACCCAGCTGAGAACCACCAGCAGGCAGCAGGGTCCATAGACCTGAATCAGAAAGTTGCCCATGTGACGCTGCAGATGGAAATTAACCATCAGCATTGAGTACTCCGCTACAATGGAGATGAGTACAGATTAGATGAGCCACAGCACTGAGCTTACACGCTTACATGGATGCTGCGTTTCCAAGCTGATGCTGCCCGCCAGATTCGTGACAAGACCACCGCCACCAGCTATGCCGCGACCCGAACCAAATGCACCCTTGTCCAGCTTTAAGCCAGTGCCACGAACATGTTGATTCTTTGCCCCCGGGCCAGCGAATGTTGTCATCGCTTTGTTGTTGTTGCTGTTCGGTGGCAGTTTGGGTGACAGTGTGTCCTTGTTGTTGTATTGCTGCGGCATCGGAGCGGCAGCCTTGTAAACAATGTCCGTTATATTACCAGCCGGACAATCGACCAAATCGAATTGTGACAGCTTCATGTCCTCCGCAATGGCAACTGCAGGACGCTCTTTGTTCCATCGATAAATCACATCCGTCGTGGTATAGCCAACTGTGCACAAATTGGAGGTGGAAACAATGATTACAATGTGTCAGATTTCTTAATATATACATTGACAATTAAAATAGATAATCTAAACAGTGATGACAGCATATAAAAATAGATATAGAATAAACAGTTGGTAATATAAGTATTAATATTTAAATAATATTAATATTAATTTGAAGTACAACTATGATGAGGTTATATTTTATTTATATTTTTTTAATTTATATTTTCAATTATTTGTTTTAGTGTTATCTATTTTATATTTTTAAAAATTTTATATATATAAAAAAAAATGATTTTGTCAATAGAAAAAAGTATTTTTAAGCTATATTAACCCCTAAAATGAACCTGTTTTTAAAGTTCTCTGTTTATGGCTTTATCTATTTCTTATCAATCTTTTTAATATATTTGCTAATCAGTTTCAAAATATTGTGACGACTCAGCATTAGTGACTGGGTCATTCACAGTTTATCATATTTTCCTCATCGCTATTCGCTTAACCAATTTTTGCTGAATACTTCAATAGCTCTGCTCAGCAAATGTTTGCTATGAACACACGTACAGATATTTTATTTTATTTTTTTGTGTTGATGTTGATGTTGCCTCGCTGCACAAATTGCCAAACATTGCGACATGTATGGATGTGGATTGGTTTACCTTATTCCTATTTTTTTTTTTTGGGGGGGGGGGGGTTTCTATGCGCCATTCGCTGATTTTGGCAATATTTTCAGTGAACCGACGTTGCGTCGCGTCGCATCAAATGGGAAATTGTCAACATTAAGTGGCAGGCAATAACAGCGACAAACGGAGCGGGGACGGTTGAGTGGTAATTGAATTCTTGACTGCATGCAACATTATTTACAACGAATCGGAAGCAATAATACACGCCGAGCAGCTCTACCAGGTGTCGTCTGTTAATTTTGGTTTGCGATAAGGCAGAAGAGCTGTTAGCTGGGTTCATAAATTGTTGCCATAGCTTAACATGTATATTTAAATATATTCCGAAATTGTATTCAAAAGTTGAACAAAGACCTTGTTAGCTTTTCATTTCTGATGAAAATGCATTTGTGTCAGGAGTTTGTACGGGTTTACCAGACAGAAATAATTGAAATGTCAACTGCATATCTGCTGCGCTATAATAACCAAAAAGATTCACAACATAGTATAAAGATACGTTTTAAATAAATGTGATAAAATCCATTTGAAATAAAACATATTCAAAATAAGAAAACACAAGCCGAATTCCAACCGCCCAATCTTAATTTTCTAACTAACATGCAGTAGTTAATAGAGGTGGACTAGGAAATACATTCAACTCTTCTATTAAATTTATGAAATTGACTAAAAAATGAGTTCTAGTTTAATTGCCATATTTCTCATTTTACACTGAGTGGCATGTTTTCATTGACAAAACGAACACGAAAAAAAATCATTATGAAAGTTTTTATTATTTATTTTTTATTTGCACTCATTTATAGGCAATGGAAGGCTTCAAAATATTCATACCGATTTTACTGGTCGTGTCGCTTGCTTAATTGTATTCCTGCTAATAATATTAGGAGGCAGACGACGCCCTTCTGTCCATAGAAATATAAATGGATTGGTCAAAGTTTGTAACACTCTGCGCAATATAAGTATTATCTTTAAAAAATAATTTATTAGGCATTGATTTATTTAAGCCTAAAGAGCTTTACATACTTGTAGACAGACTTTTTCTCCGTTGTTATTTGATTGTTCCACTACTGTAAAAATCTAGCAGATTTTATTTCACACAAAGTCCTTTTGCTTAAGCATTTATCATGTATATATTGCCATGACATTCAGTTTAGTATAAGACCAAGCTTGAATATTACACATACGCGCAGTCACACGCTTTGGTGTCCTTGCAACAAGTGGTTGCCACGGACAAGCCATTAACATACATGTCGCTGACAAAAGGCAAATCGCATCAAAGCGCTCTAAGCACCAATTATGCATAATTATGCCAGCACACAGACACTCAATGGGATCTCGTTAGCATATTCAATGTTCAGCTTGATTTATTTGTTGTTATTACACTCACATGATCCAAATTTCAGCGGGCATTTCTGTATATCCATGGGAAAATCCGCGAGATTCATGGGACATCCTGCCTTTATTGTCAGCCGGCTGGAGTACAGAACGCGGCCATTTTGATAGATGCGCACAAACTTATTCGGGGTGGTTATCGTATGCAAATAGCTCTGTTTGCCATTGTAAAAATACGTATCCGGCTTCCAAATGCGCGCCAACATTGACACTGACAATGCCAGCGTATCCTGAGCACCTTCGAACGCGAGACGTTTATCCACCCAGGATTGCCGAAAGTAACAGTCCATCGAGTAGGTCTGTAAGCGACATAATAAAGGAGCTGATGGCTGAATGCTGTTTCCTTTTGAATGTGTGTCTCAAGGAAATGTGTGGAAAACGGGGCATGCCTCTTGACTTTTGTGTGTGCAAATCTATTATGCATATATATGTGTGTGTGTGTGTGTGTATGAATTGTGTATGATGTATGGCTGCGGGTGTTAGTTTCTTATAGCATACCATATCCACTTCTGATATTGGCCCCATACTGCGCACCATTATGTCCACCTCAATGGTGGCGGGTGGACCTATTAAGAAATTTGTTAAAATTGAACAAACTTGTGATTTTAAATCGCTTAAGAAATCTGCACATTTTCTAAATAAAAGCTCATACTTATTAATAATTTACTATGTAATTTTATTCTAAAGAAAACACGTGGCGACTATTTAAAATTAAAATAATTTCTTATAGTTAAATTTGTAATTATTTGTGTTTTAAGTTAGTTTTAGTTAAATAATAAAGAATTTATAATTGTTCTTCGATTCATTTATTAGGTAAAATGTATCATATTTTAACTTTCAGACTATTTTTAAAAATTCCTAATAAAAAGTTGTAAGAATATATTTATATAATAGATTCCTATTATTGCATGTATTATAATAATTATATATTTTATGAAATAGACTTGAAAATGTCCTATATACGATCTAAAATTGTAATATTACTTAGAAAACCACTTGAGTTTATATTTTTCTATATATATAAACATATTCGACATAATTCCCCCATATGAATTATTCATGGACGTCCTTCACATGAAACAGAATTTAAATGTTGCCTCTCTGAACAATGACACTTAAGCCGCTTGGCAGACAGTCTCATTCCATAGGCACTACCCCCTTAGTGCGTTGTACCTCGCCCCTCTACCCATTCCCCTCTCCTGTCTCCACTGCCCTTACACTTGCAAATTCGTATAATCTATCAGCCTCTGATGCTCATGTATTTTGCGCTAATGTGCAGTTTTTTTGTTGTTGCTTATGTTTGCTTTTTTTGCCTATGCGAACAGTTTTTAATGACTTTGGCGCTGAGCTTGGCAAACAAGCGTTATGCATCCTGCATGCCACTGCCACATATCCTTATATCCTGCAAGCTCATCGCATTGCAGCGCGAAGCACTTAGCGGCCGAGCCCATTCTTAATGAAGTGTTTAAAACAATGTAATTTGGGCTTAAGTTGCGTAAACGCAAACTTTTAGGATTTTTGGGGAAATGTGCGTTAAGCTTCATTGAGTGCCTGCCCGGAGCCTTTTATATTTCGAAAATATTTAAATTTTTATGGGGCAGGCCATTTGGAAAATTGAAAAAGCTTATCAATTTGCAGAGCGGGGCTGCTAATGGGAGGCGTGCTTGCCAAATGCTTACACAACAAATAAACAGCGAAACGGGGAATAACGCAATGGAATTGTTTGTAAATATTTGTCAATTTTGACACTACCTATTTGCAGCTGTCACATCATCAACACCGTCATCATTATTGTCGCTTGGTTACCGTGATTTTCACCTTACAGCGATTTCCGCTTCATTAAGCACTTCCGCTAAAGGGGCAAATCTGCACATGTACTTGAATCCTGATTACAGGATTCAATCAAATCCAAAGGGTAAACAGCCAAAAAGGTATAAGCAAAACTCGAACCACAGAACCGGATGTCAATGACAAAACATTCACTGAGTGAGACCTATGCAAAACATATTCTTTACACATTTGAAGTTTATTATTATTATATCAATACTTTTCCATATTGAAAATGAAAATAGAGTAATCGAATTACTGACTAATGTACTATTTATAATTTAAATAAGATCCATCAAAGAATTAAAATTAAGTAAAAACTATATAATTTATTGTATTACTGAATAATCTATTATTAATTTGAATTTCATACTTTCTAGAATTAATTTTACATAAAAGTGTAAGGATAATATTATTAATATTTAACTGTATGTCTATAATATACATCTTAATTTAATGTAGATATTTGTAATTGTATTTATAATGGACTAAAAATAATCACTTTTGTTAAATCAATTTGTTGAATATAAGAGCACTTTAATCTATTTACCAAAAATATATATTTATTGATTTAGAAAAAAAAAATTAACCTTGACTTTGAAATTCTTAAGATTTTGTACAATTTCATCTACATAAAATTCATTTTAGTTGCTTCGTAGAAATATCTAGATAAAGTAGTTTGGATATATATTTATTTGAAAATATATTTTTGGCAAACTTACCACCGAAATCGGGTCGAATGCTGTTGTCATAGCCACGCAGCAAATTGTCAAGCAATTCGGAGATATTAGCATGATTATTGCTCTGTGTTAGCCAGGAGCGAGTCAGTGAGTCGGCAGCAATCTCTTCTAGGCGATGCGTATCGCCTCGTCCCTTGATGCTGCCGGCCATCACACCAAGTTGGCCAATGGACACTTGCCAGGCATTTGTGTAAATGCAGCACATTAAAGCGCAGCAGCTAATCAGAAGTTTAAATATGCGCACATTTAAGTGTTGTCCTTGCACCAGCAAACACGGATGACGACTCCTGCTGCTCCTGTCGATGAGGTCAACTGACGCACGTCTCGTTGTTGTTATTGTCTCAGTTGTTGTTGCTTTGCTACTTGTGCACATATTGCAGAGATTTGTTATTGTTGTTGCACGTTTTGTTGCTGTTGTTGAGTCCATTGTTTAGACATCTGATGAACAACTTTTCTGGCCTAATCTACACATCCGTTTCCCAAACATTTGTCGCTCCATTCAGTGAACAACAGGCTGACCATCTACTGCTGCTGACAGCTCTCGTTTTTCTGGTTTCTTTGCCAGTGCTGTTTATTTTCATTTATGCACCGGAAGTTGCACTTGCCGCTGGCTGCATTCCGAGCGTTTTTCCTAATTTCTTAAGCTCATCCACTTTCTTGAGTCGCATCAGCTCCTTTTATCTTGTCCTGTGTCTTGACT
This sequence comes from Drosophila longiperda, assembly GCA_035042125.1. NCBI lineage: Eukaryota > Metazoa > Arthropoda > Insecta > Diptera > Drosophilidae > Drosophila > Drosophila longiperda. The sequence goes on from JAWNLV010000130.1 coordinate 2,758,091, forward strand.
TGTGTCCTTGTGTATTTCAGTACGTTTTGCCGGTCTTTTTGGATGAGTTCTATGATTTTAATTGTTTGAACTGGTGACTGGCCACTGCTGTTGGCAGTTTAATTCTTAACTGATTTGATTGGCCTATTAGCCAAAAGCCAAGAAACTAGTTAGCTGTTGGCAGTTAAACTAGTTTTTTGCTTAAGTGTTAACTTCATTTTTCATGCTTCCTAGTTGATTTATAAAAATCTTTCCACTTTTTATTTAATTTAAGTTTTTCTTTCCAAGTAATTCTCACACACACGTGGCGTATGCGTAATATGCATTTTTAAACTACACATTTGGGAGCCGCGCAAGATTAATGAATACAAAGTTCACGTTAAACGTAATTCCAAGCATATTTTTTTGTAAATAATATTTACGTATTAATCTTGTCAAACCTTCACCTTATTGATGGCGAGTTATTAAATCGAATAAACACGAGCGCAATGCAGTCGAAGAACCCAACCAGCCCGGACCACAAGTCGTTAATGAAAAATCAAGTGCCATCAGGCAGAGAAGAAGAAGGAGGCGGGCAGGTAGCCAGCCGAGGTAGCAGGCATTGCATAACAAAGTCTGTCCTTAAATAAGTCCTCATACTTGGTCAGTTCGATGCCGTCAAGGCGACGGCAAGCCATCTAATTATGCAAAATACAATACGACCCATAAGTTGATTATACGTCTCACCCACTAACCTAATTGTGTGTGTATGTGTGTGTGTGTGCGTGTGTGGGTATGTGTCTGAGGTGGCATCGGGTGACACTAACTATTTTCAATACTAAGTGGGGTTTCGTGAGGTGCATCTAAGGTGCCGTGACTTGCCTGCAAGTCGGGACATCCGATAGCATCTCAGCCAAGGCATCTCATCTCATCATTGTTCCTCAATGCTACTTGGCACTTGATTAGTCGCTGTGTTTGCTAATTAGGCATGTAGCTCAGTTTAAATCAGCGTATTTGGTCTTTAAATCAGCTGGGATATATGCATAATGTTCAGTTGTTACTTATCTTATTTTTGAATTTTAAAATGTTTTCTAATGCAACTTTTAACCACACTGTAACTTAAATAAATATAAAATTAATTGAAGATATAAAAAAGTTTAAAATATAAAAACCAATTTTGAAAAAAAAAAAATTAAATTTTGGAATTTTATTAGAATAAATTAAATTTAAGCAACAATTTAAAAGTTTGGCTGAGAGAATATTTTGCTTAATGCTAAATCTAAAATTTGAAAAACAATAACTTCTTTAATTTAGTGGTCTAATTCAAATAAATCAAATTAAATTAAATAAATTGATAAATTAAATTCAGAGAGAATTTTATACATTTATATGTCAATAAATATATAATATTTCAAAAGTTTTCTTGTTATTCTTATTTGGCCTGTAGCCAATTTCTAAATAAACTGTCATGTTTTATCTCTTTATTAACAAACCCGTAGTTATTATGGAATGCCTTGGAAAAGCCACAATTAAAATTATATTTTGTTATGTTTTTTTTAAGAAACTGAACACTTGAAACATTAGTTTCTTTAATTATAATGCATTAGCAACTTTTCTATTTTCTACATTTTTTGGCTTCCGGATGATCATAATTTGTATGCCGTAATCTGAGCCACACACTTCCTTATTTTAATAACAATTTATTTTCGCTGTTTCGTCAAACAAACAGTAAACAGTAAACAGTAATCTATCCATCCAAGCAGCCCAGCATCCGAGGCATCATCTTTTTGCTTCTAATTTCTTGTTTTGGCCGTCTCGTCGCAACGCCTTTTGCCTTTGTTAACTGGCAAAAGGGTTAAATGTGGGCACGGCCAGAAGCGCTGAGCACAACTTGAGCACGTTCAACGCATTTTCTCATCAACGTCGTCTAAATTGCACTCAATCTTTGAAGGCTGCCCTCCTCATCGCTGGCTGCTTCCTTTCTTTACTTGTTCCATTATTTCTCTGTCACAGCCACTGTGCTGAGGCTCCATGGAATATGTCGCCTTTTTTCGGGGATGCCGGCTGCATTGTTACTATCAGCAAGTATATTGCACATGTGCCCTTGCAGGGTATATATATGTTAGTATCTCAATCTATACTAACGCTATCAAGCATATCTAACTATTCAGTTCTGCTATGCCACATAATTTAAATATTTTTTTCTTTGGGCTCCTGGTCAAAAAACTGAGGTTAAAACTGCACAGTCGACGCGACGCAAAATATATCGCAAAAAAAATATAATAATCTTAAAGTACATTTTTAAATTATTTAAAGAGGCCAGAAACAAAAATTACAAATATTTGCGATTGTTATTTAATATAGTGTTTGGTTATTAAAAAAATAAAATTTTTCCATAAATAGTCTGGGCATTTACAATATTTTAGTACCCAACAACTATTTCAAATTGATGTTTCATGTCCGTGAATAATAAAGATAGCAAATAATATGATAAGTTAATAAATAACTATTACTTTAGTTTAATTTAATTAATGAATTAAGATTGAAACTGGCAAATTAATTACTAAATTAATAACATATACAAATAGTTTTGCTCTTGTTATTTCTATATTTGATCAGTTTTTAATACAATCTTAAAGTGTTTTCTTCCAGTTGATATTCAGATCTAATCGACGTGCACATAGGGTATTTCATCTGTGGCCTGACATGTGCATATTTTCTAACCAGTTTCTCTAACCATCTGTTCCATATAAGCTTGTTTGTATTATGTCGCTTTGGGGGTTTTCGCCAGCTTGTGTGGGTGCAGCAGGTGGTTTCTATGAACCCGGACCTAGACTCAAGCCCAATCCTGGGTCTGGCATTATTTGGACGCTTTTTGTGACTGCGTTTACAAATGAGTTGTGCATTTCAATTGCAAGCAACTTATATAAGTAAATGTTATATATATATATATATATATATATATATATAGAGTGTCGTTTTTTATGCTGCGTGTAAAATTGTATAGTCATAGCGCAATTAAAAAAGTTATGCCACAAGTTTTCTAGTTAACCTAAGTAGCATTTAAAATTTTAATTTTAATTAAGTTTCAGCCACAGTTTTTTCACTACAAATAATCTGTTGACTATCTGCCTTATCCATGAAATATTCCAATTGTAATTATTTTTAACTAGAACTAGCTTCAATACCTTCTATGAAAAAAGCTTACTTTCTAGAGTGAAAAATTATGGCAAATGTCTTTTTCTGAGCTGAGTGCATTGTCTATACTGGGAATGTGAGAATTATGCTCTATCGAACTACCAATTAAAATTTATATATGGTTGATTGGTTTTTACCCAATTACTCTTAAAATACGGATATTACCGTAAAGTGTGAAGCAATGGTATTAATAAAACATTTAAATACCTTTATTGTTTAATTAAGAATTAATAATGATTTTTTTACAAGCTAGACAGACAACTTTTAATTGTGACCATTAATTTACAGAAATAATAATTTTACTAAATTTGCATATAGCTTTAAAAATACTTCTAAAAAATAGAAGAAATTTGAAAGGCGTCGTTTTAGATTTCTTTTAAAAACTGAATTAATATCAGCAATCTTTGGAGCAAGTAAGTTTGAGTGGTGTTGAAAGTCTGCTTGAAGTTGACATAATTGTTTCCATTGAATGTGTTTATAAAAATAATTCATTCTACACACTTCTTGTATTTGTAACGCATTTTCACAACAGCCACACGATATGGAAATGCTTCATACATAATTGGGCAATATTCAATTTAGTACAACTAAGAGCAAAACAGCATTCCAAATGTAAACAAAAACATTTTAGCTTACGTGCAAATTTAATGAACTCAAATGCAGACAAAAGAGGATGCAAAAAGAGATGCATTGCTGGGAAGGTGACCCTTAAGTAAGCCTGATGCGGATGGGACTCCGACTTTGCTTGCGAGTCAACCCAAAATCCCCAAACCAATTCAGTAAAAGCAATAGACTACATCGTGTAGCCACAAGATGGGAGGCAGCAGGCACCAAACAGTCCACGAACCCAACAAAAAAATTTGGAAATTCAATTAATTTAGATGCAGTTTTTGCTGGGCCGTTATATGGTAACATAGAATACACACACACATACAAATAAAGCTTGTTTGTAAGAAGGGTTTCATTTTGGAGAGAAATAAACGCATCACTTTACAATGTAAATCTCAAGAGTGCAATGCACAGCTGTTTTTTTTTTATCTATTTTAAATCGTATCTACTTTACATTTTAAATCGTATCTACTTTACATATATATATATGAAATGAAAGCTGAGAGTTTGTCAAAATGCAAATCGATAGAACATTTAAAATTGTAGATACATTTGTAAGCGCATACTTAAAACATTTTTATATTTACTACTTGCACTTTGTGGCAGACCCCTTGCAATGAAATAAATTTAAACTTGATCACACTCATAAATAACACAAGCTATTTTCCCTTACTAACCCTAAAGTGCAGTTGACCAAAATCCCTTTGGTAACGTTAATAGTTTTGTTAATAATTTGCTCGGTTGACCAAAATCGCTGGTGGTTTTATGCATATTCATACGCATTTTCTGATTTATTTTTATCCGATTTATAATTCTCTAATGTGCCATTCAATCTGTGATAATTCGATTTTGTTTGTGCTTTACTTAATGCTTGTCACTTTGTGGTATTTGCATTTATTATTTAGTTCATGTGCGGGTCACCCGCAGATCAATTGATTTTTTTACACATTTGGGTTTATTAGTGTCGTAAATAATTTTAATTGGACTTTTCCGATTTGATGGATTTGATGGAGTCTTTAATTTTAAATTAGCATTAGGCTTATGCGGTTGCTGATTTCGACAGTTTATTTGGCACACAAAAAATGGTCATATTGCTTATGAGAAAATTTATATAATTGTATTAAAATATAATACTTTTGGCTGTGTTTAATAAGCACAGAGTTTTTATATTTTAATTGCAAACCAATTTAAAAAAGTGAATAATAATTATCAATTTATTATTTTATTATTATTATATTTAGCTGAATTTATGTATTTCTTAGTGTCGTAAATAATTTTAATTGGACTTTTTCGATTTGATGGAGTCTTTAATTTTAAATTAGCATTAGGCTTATGCGGTTGCTGATTTCGACAGTTTAATTGGCACACAAAAAATGGTCATATTGCTTATGAGCAAATTTATATAATTGTATTAAAATATAATACTTTTGGCTGTGTTTATTAAGCACAGAGTTTTTATATTTTAATTGCAAACCAATTTAAAAAAGTGAATAATAATTATCAATTTATTATTTTATTATTAATATATTTAGCTGAATTTATGTATTTCTTAAGCAATTATTATCTTTTTATTAAATATACACAAAGTGCTCAACATTACATGTAATATATTAATTTTATTTGGTTAGCCCTAATTCAATTAAACTTCAACACTTGAATTCGATTCGTAAAGATGCAATTTAAACCATTTTAGAATTTCCAATTATTTTTTCTCAATCAATCGCTGTTGTCGATTTTACAAGTCCACTTCTTATAACCAAACACAACAAACAGCTATTTTTTCCATTGCCGCCGGCAGAAAAAATCAGGCAACAATAATAACAATAGCAACAAAATCAAGCAAACAGATAACGGAATCGAAATGGAAATAAACCGAGTGCTTAATGCGCTGTCTGCTTAGAAAATTTATTTCGAGAAATACGTCGAGACGCGCCAAGCGCGCAACGCCAACTGAAACGACATTAAGTCCAAACCGTTGGCCAAGATTCAATTGTGCAGTTGGGAACATGCCGACAACATAAAGTATACGCACACAAACCCACACCCACACACACACACACACACACACATACACGCATATTCACAGAGCGAGGTGGTTGGGCAGACATGCAAAAGGCGCAAAATCAGTGACGCTTTGCCATGGCAGGCTAAATCATGACAGAAATCCATTAACACTGCCGGACGAGGGGATGGGTGGCATTTTCATTCATAAATGCGAATTGGGCTTGTTTACGTTTGAGCTTCTGCGCAGGCGCATTGCATACCTTGTTTAGGCCATGTGCTCTTTGTTGTGACGCGCCAAGATTTCAACCTGTTGCTTGGCCATAAATTTTGGCTAAATTGTAAGCAGTCAAACTGTCAATCACAAATTACAAATTTTGATGACAGCTATAATTTTGTAATTTTGGCCTAATAACTCATTTGCATAATTTGGCTATACAAATTTGGGTACGCTCATCTATAAAAGGGAATTTGAGCTACCTTCTTTCTGCAGTTATGTTCAAAATGCCTAATCTACCATTATACAAATTTATTGTTTACAATTTGTTGCAAATAAACTTAAGAAATGTTCTCGTTTTTCACTGCTGGCAGCAGACAGGTAAAGTAAAGTAAAGCGAAAAATCAAATTAATAATAATGTGTATTAGTAGTGAAAAAAAAAACTGTGTAGGTTTTTTTATTTAAAGAATTATTATGTTTTTTTTATATTTAATAATTGCACTTAATTATTGTGATGTATGTAAAGTCAATGATTCATCTTTGTATTTTTTGTTCATCTTTATTTGGTGACATCCTATTTTGTATTGCGAAATTAAATCGTTTCTGATCTTTGTAATAAGAGTGACACTTTTATATAATTATGTTTACACATCACAAAAAAGGGTATATATTGTACGGCTTGCAAAAGTAAATTAATAAAATTTCATATAGACATTAAAATTCTTTTAATTGCTAAGAAAATATTTTGTTAGTTGCTTCATAGAATTTTCTAAAGTCTTATTACGGTTATTTGGCCACACTGTTTCGCAGTCCCTTTTTTAAATTACAAAAAAAAGAATAACCATATTTGATTATTGTTCACAGATCTTCTGCCATTGACAGAGCTTTTCTCCCGTAACTCCGTCTTTTCTCAATACGTTTACCTTAAGCGGTCTAATGAGTCCTTAGCTAATTTCCACAAGGATTATTTGGACGGTGAACTAACCAAACTAGGAGTCTTTTTAGACATGAGTTGCGATCAGAGCAACTTTATAACTAATCAGGTAAATTTTTAAGAAGACTGCATTCCATGTACCAATTATGATAATACTACGCTTTGACAGTCAAGCCGATCGCTTCTTTACACACATCGCTTTCACTGGCTTCTCTACGATGGAACTGGCAACATGGATCAATTGGTTGAACTCTTTCAAGGAGCTAATCTTAGCATTAACTCAGATGTTACCTATGTGAAGCGACATCCAGAAAAAAGCTCCAAGACAGGCAGTCTCTTTACACTTTATGATATCTATAACAAGGGCACCCATCTGGGTGGCAAACTTAACATAACCATTGATCAAAGTGTCTATTGTAATCAGACCTTTTGTGAGGTCCAACAATATCTGAGTAATCTACACAAGAGAACTAAACTGCAACATCGCAACAATTTAAGTGGAATTAGCTTTAATCAGTCTACAGTGGTAAGTTGCTATTTTTTCCTTAGAGGATGTTATTTTAGTGTAAACTATAGGTAAGTCTCATATGCTCCATTTTCAAGTGTTTTTCCAAATATTCCTTGTGACCAAAATTACCATTAGCAAATCGGACCAAAATGAGGTCTGCCATTTTTCGCAAGATTTTTTATGTTATTGAATGAAAGAATAAATTTTCATATCGAACTTTGAAAATTATTTTCAAGCAGTTGGCAATATAATAAAAAAATTATTTATGTTAGTTTTCGACCCTTGAAATTTGAGTGCTTTAAAATAAAATACGTGTATTTTATTCAGACTTATGTAGCTTTATTTTGGAAACAGGCTTAAACCATCGTTGATTCACAAACAGTACATTTTCGAAAAAGCTATAAGCCATATTTAAAATAAAATAATGTTTGTGTAATTTTAAATCAACGAAAAATTCAAAGGAGCAACAACATTTGGACTCGTAAATAAAATGTAGGCAGAATTTTATAAATTTTTAACAAATTATCTGATAATTTTTTTTTATGTTGTTAAATTTAATAACCTCGTTTTGTATTTGTAGGTCACTATTTTGCCACTAAATACAGGCGAGGATAAGCTGTTGGCCATTTTGAATAGTAAAGAATCCGTTCACTTGGATTGGGTATCTCGAATAGGTTACCAAAATACTTTGCTCTTGCAGAATGTGCTGAAGTTTAAGTAAGTTGAAACGTCAATTAAGAACACCGAATTTACTTTTTTAACTTATTTCAGTGTGACTCACATTTGGCGGAGTCAGTGGAGCGTCAATGATACCAAAGGCGGTGCGATTGGCGATGCGATTAGCCATAGAGTCGAGTTTACGGCATCACCGTTTGGTCTATCACCTGGACGATTAAGATACATCTCTCCGATGGCGGAGATTTCCCAGTTTCGCTCTATTTGCATATTTCGCACGCCACACAATGGTGGTATTAAGCCTGGTGTGTTTCTGGAGCCCTTTGAGGCAAGTGTGTGGCTAGTCTTTGCGGCCTTAATTGTTACCAGTGGTCTGTTGCTTTGGCTAACGTTTCGATTGGAGCGTCGCTGGATGTGGTCCTGTCTACAGTACATACCCTCGATTCTAACCACCTGTCTTATGAGTTTTGGCGCTGCCTGCATTCAGGGATCTCATCTGGTTCCAAGCTCGTTGGGAGGACGTCTGGTTTTCATAGCAATCATGTTGACCTCATTTCTCATGAATAACTATTACACATCAATTGTGGTGTCCACTCTATTGGGTTCACCTGTGCGTTCCGATATTAAATCCATACAACAGCTGGCCGAGAGCTCTTTGGACGTGGGCTTTGAAGATGTTCCCTTTATAACAACTTATTTAAATGTGAGTTCAATGATAATCGAATAAGACACCAATCCTAAATTGTGTTTCTATTTGCAGAACTCTCCACGATCCGATGTACGACAGCTATTTAAGCGCAAAGTGGATCGACATAATTCCATTAACGTCTTTCCGACCGGGGAGGAAGGTGCGATCAGGGTACGGGATCAGCCTGGTTTCGTTTTCGTCTCCGAGGCTTCAAATATCTACACATTTGTGGAGAAATATTATCACCCCCATGAGATATGCGAACTGAATGAGATATTATTCCGTCCTGAAAGCTCACTCTACATCTATGTGCACCGTAACTCCACGTACAGGGAGCTTTTGCAACAGACCGAGGTGCGCCTCTTGGAGACCGGTATTACGCAGAGGTTTAAGCTCTTCTATACGAAGAGCAAACTTTACTGTTACGACAATAATTTTGTCATCAGTGTGGGCATGGAGTATGCCGCGCCCCTTTTTATAGCTCTGCTTTTCGCATATTTCGTGTCCTTGTTAATTTTAATGCTCGAAATAAGCTGGGCTCGGTTCAGCAAGCAGCACTCAAACATTATGCAATAAATCGAAGATAAAGTTAAAAGCATAAATTATTAAATTAGGTAAGTACTTTCTTAATCCCGCAATAACAAAAATAATTGCTCAATTAGTTGAATTTACAATTTGAAAAGCCTTTTGACAGGTTTTCACTTACCTGTCAATATATCGACATGTACCTGCCAATCTTGATATGTCAATTGTGGTTGTACGACAAAGAGATTGATATTTATATTGTATGCATGGATATATGTATACTTACAGCTGTGTCCAACAAAATAGGAGTGCCACAGCCCAAAGCATTCAAGCCCCACATGTAATCATAAAAAAAATTACTAACAACTATTATTTTAAATAATTTCACACTTAAATTTGATTTAGGAATTTTGTACTATTCTGTACTATTTTCACGAGCTCAGTTGTATATATTTTATTAATGCATCTTGTTGAACTCATATAAAAGCACAAAATTCTCAGCAATTGAGTCATTATTTTAACTAGAGTTTAATTGTTTGGCTCTAGCAAAATGTTTCTTAACCAATTTATTGTGTACTATTTTGTGCATACTGCAAAATTAAATAATATACTTTTGTTGCATTGCTGGACAGCAGATTGTAAGATTATATGAAATTTTTCGAAATCTTAATTAATTAAATTATTAATTTTTTTTCTTTACAGCACTGCTTCGCTTTGCACATTTCGCAGGCAACGAATCACGTTTAACGCAATATTTAAACTTAAATGGAACAAATAATCTTTTAGAGCACTTGCAAGATCAACTGATCAATCATAATGTCGTCAAGCTCGGCGTTTACATGGACATCAATTGTGATCAGAGTGATGAAGTTTTGAATATAGTAAGCCGACTATAGAGAGATATGTGTTGTATCCACTGAACTTCAATTTTACTTGCAGGCTAATGAAGAGCGCCTTTTCAATGATCGTTTCCACTGGCTTATCTATGATCAATTCGAGAACTCCACCTTGATGCAAGATCGGTTTACAGAAGCCGAACTTTATATAAATACAGAGCTGACCTATGCCAAGCCCACAAATACAAAATTAAACAGTTTCATACTCTATGATTTATATAATAAGGCAAAACAATTGGGTGGCAAACTAAATATTACAATTGATCAGCAAATAAACTGCGATGAACAAAAATGTCGAGTTTATCGTTTTCTGAGTGATCTTCATAAGCGGAGTCGTCTACAACATCGAAAATTTCTTACTGGCTTTACGTTAAGATTAAATGCAGTGGTAAGTTATTTATTTAACAACAATTATCCTTTATAATTAATAATCATTATAATTGTTTAAATTGAAGTTATATAATACACTGATTTTTTTTTTTAATTTTTTGTTCTCCAAAATTGGTGTTTGTTAATAATCTCAAACATTTTCTGTGAACATGATCAAAAATATCACTTTTTTTGTTATTAATAATAAGGCTTTTGACTCTCTAAATAACTCTTAGCTAGTTCAGGAACTTAACCTGGGGTTTCCAAATAACATAGTTATCTAGTTTGGTGTAATTATTTTGTATAAACCTATAAAAGGTGAGATTGATTTTTCAGAGTTAATGAGCCGTCCAGGCGGGGGAGCGATTGGTGTGGGACCTTATTGAGGAAAATGTGTGGTGGGAGCCCCCTTTTTTTAGGAAAAAATGTGTGGGTGTGGGTGTGGATTATGTATGAGACATTTATGATCGAAAGGTATAGATTTATGGGCGACCCTTTTCATATTGCTGGTTGATATTGGCTGGAGGATCACTCAGTAGCATTTGTGTGTGCCTACGTGATTATATTTTTGAAGGAGGAGTTTGTGTGCAAGACATGTAACCTGGAACCTATGGGCTTGAATCAAGTGGAAGATCGGTGAGCATCTATCGCAGTTGTGTGCCCGATAAAGATTTAATGTATAAGGGTGGGTTCACTTTTCTGTGCGTACGTGTGTGTATTTTTTTAAAGAGGAGATTGTGTACAAGACGAGTAGCCTGTAACCTATAGGCTTGAGTCAAGTGGACGATCGACTAGAACCTGTCGCACAAGTATGCATGTACATGATTTCGAATATGAGGGTGGGTTCAATGATTGGTGAAAGAGAAATTCTCGCTTCTCCCTTCTCACCTTCTTTGTCATTGCTTATTAATCATAGAACACCTCATTCCTGAATGTTTTCAGACTGTATAACTAATGAGCAGCTACCTTTTGTGTGTGTGTGTGTGTGTGTGTGTTTTACACTCCCTTTTTACAGAGCACTCTGCTGTAAAATAGCCTGGGTTGATTTGTCTACCTACAGGCTTGTTAAAAAGATTCAAATGTTTAAATAAAGAAATTTGTTTTTTCTGGTTTTCATTGTATAATTTATTTATATATAGTAAAAATGCTTATAAGTATGAATTTGTGCTTGTTTTTTTCTTATTGATACAAGTTACAGGCTACTCGTCCTGCACACAAACTCCTCCCTAATAAAATATAATCACGTTCGCACACACAAATGCTACTCTAGCCAATATCAACCAGCAATATGAAAAGGGTCGCCCATAAATTTATACCTTTCGATCACACATTTTCCTAAAAAAAAGGTCCTACACACGTACCATTTGGTGATCCTCTAGTCAGTCACAAGCAAACATAGAAAAAAGGTCGCCCATAAATCTTTACCTTTCGATCATAAATGTCTCATAAGTGATCCACACCCACACTTTTTCCAAAAAAGTTCGCTCCCTCACACATTTTCCTCAAAAAGCTCCCACCTCCCACCTCGCTCCCCACTTAAAATCACTACATTAAGTGCTATAATGAAGCAATTAAAAAACGAAGCCGCTTCCTGTCATAGAATCCCCAATTCCCTACTACTCTTTTATGTCAGAGACATGGAGACGGTAAGAAGTTAAAAAGTGTGTGTTCGATAGACATCGATTTCTCTAGAGATAGGCAGAAAATGTATGGGCTCTATGAATTTACTCTGAATTTTGTTTAATTCTAATGACTGTTATGCAACCAAATACTATTCGGAGTAATATAATCCACACATCGTATAAAGATTTAAGATAGGTAAAAGCTATAAAAGCCTCATAAATATTATATTTACTGGCTCATTTTTAATAATATTAAAGTCTTCATTTGTTAAGCTAATTGTTTAAAATATTTGAACAGATCTCCACCATACCGCTTAGCACACCAGATACGCAGATCTTGGAGTTTTTAAGCAGTGAAGACGATGTGAATAACGATACATATGGCAGGTTCGGCTTTCAAAAGCATGAAATACTTAAGGATATGCTAGATTGCAGGTAGAAACACACAAATAAAATTATGTTTATTTTGAAGAAAAATGCTAATCTAATCTTTTATGGTTTTTCACAGCTTTGAATACATCTTTCGCGATAGCTGGTCAGTTTCTGAATCATCAGGAGGCACTATTGGGGATTTGCTGAATAACACCGTCGATATAACTGCTAACGGTTACATCCTCACCATCGGACGCAGAAAATACTTTAAAAGCTTCGGTTGGCATTGTCTCTTTCGCAGCATTTGCATTTTTCTCAATCCCACAGAGTCCGCCAGCGAACTACACATCGGGAAGTTTCTAAAGCCATTCAGTTGGACCATTTGGTTTATTTTCTGCAGCCTGCTGATGTTGGCTGGATTTCTGCTCTGGCTGACATTTCGACTGGAGGGCAGATTTGGGAAAGCCAGCATGACGCCGTCGCTGCTGACCAGCTGCCTTCTGTCCTTTGGTGCCGCATGCGTTCAAGGCGCCTGGATATTGCCGAAGTCCATTGGAGGTCGAATGGTCTTTTATGCCATTATGCTGTTATGTTTTCTAATATATAATTATTACACATCAGTTGTGGTATCCACCCTGCTGGAAGGAGTGCCCAAATCAGACATTCAAACCATCCAACAACTCGCAGATAGCAATCTTGAGGTGTTCGTTGAGCCAACAATGTATACAAAAGTCTTTTTAGAGGTAGGTCCTTAAATGCTGTCCCAGCACACCTTTTTTTTGTATTAATAAACACATTTCTAGTAAATTTTATTATTAGCATTTTTGCGTCGTCAAGAACAAAAACAGATCAAATTAAATATTATTTTTATTTTTATAAATTAATCACTTAAATTTAAAATTGTTTAAAAATTATATATATACATTTTTAAATTGTTTTTTTTTTATTATAATTTGATTAATACGTATTTAGTAATTACATTTTCGATAATCATCTAACTTGTGCCTATATAGCAAACAACTGATTATCCCGAGGTGCGAAGTTTGTATCGCAACAAAATTGGGAACAGCAAGCGAGACCCACAGGAAATTTGGTTACCTGCGGAGGAGGGTGTCTTGCTGGTACAGAATAATCCCGGCTCTGTTTACATTACGGAGGCAGTTAGCGCTTTTGCGTTTGTCAGGAAATATTATCTGCCTCACGAGATCTGTGGACTAAATGAGATTCGATTGCGTCACGAGACTGCCGCTGACAACATAGTCCTAAAAAATTCCAGCTTTGCCGAAGTACTAAAAATTAAGTAAGTCCTAAATATCATCAATATATATCAAATAAAGGTAAACGTTGAGTTATTTTCCAGTTTGCTGCGAATGATGGAGACGGGAGTACATGCGAGAGTATATGACTATTGGTTACAGGCAAAGCTGTATTGTTATGAGAGCAACAGGACCGTTGTTGTGGGGATGGACTCCGCAGGACCACTGTTCCTACTGCTTATTTTTGCCTACACAATTTGCCTATTTTTTTTAGGCTTGGAAATATTGTGGCACCGACGTCAGCTACACGCTGCACGTCATTAAGGCGAGTGATTCTAATCGCCAATCATTTTTTTCTAAATTGTGCAATTTAAACAAACAAATTGACAGTTGACAAACGGCAGATGACAGTTAAATTGCTACTGCAGCGTCTATAAAAGAGCTCTGCAAAACTGAAGTCTATTGACTTAACAAAATGCACTTAATACAATTGGCCAACTTCTTGTTGCACAATTTACTGCAATCTCGCATTGGTTTCATAGTTTTCTTTCATTGCTGGGCTAAAAATGAAAGTGCGTTCAAAATAGACTGATAACTGCTCGAATTTACTAAGTAACTGTATCTATTTTACAGCTTTTCAATTTGACCAACAAATCTACAATCATCATCATCATCAACCCATCTATCATCAATTTGTGTACTTGAATCAGCGGAACTGGGAGCATTTCGAGCAGCGTTATTTCGATCATGTACATCCCACATCGGCCATTTATGTGGACTTGGAATGTATACATGCCAGACATTTATTGGCAGAAGTGAGTAATTTTTTATGGATACATATATGATATATTACATTTTAAAGTGCATATATTCTTAAGCAATCTGATAAATTGTATAAATCTTCCCCCATTTTTGGTGAATAGATTACATTTGATTTGCGATTTCACTAAATGTCGCAATTTTAAATATGTGAATGGGATTGTTGATTGATAATATATTAGTGGCTTCAAATATAAATTCAGTTAATACCCCGTTTATTGCTCTGCTTCCAGGCGAGTCGCATGGAGCTCTTTAATCACCATTATCATTGGCTGCTGCACGACAGCTCGGAGATCTTCAACTTTTATGACTTCTTCGAGCCCATGAACATTTCCATAGATGCTGACGTTAGTTATGTGGAGCAGCAAGTGGTAGACAATAGTGGAGCTATCTTTTATAGAAACTACGATGTTTACAACAATGGCAAACACATTGGCGGCCAGCTCAATATAACCGGCAACTATGAAGTCAGCTGCAATCAAAGTAATTGTAATTTGAATCGCTATCTCAGCTCGCTTCACTTGCGCTCCAAATATGGGAATCGGGAGCAGCTAACGGATGTGATGCTTCGTGTGGCAACTGTGGTGATATCGCGACCCTTGGACTGGCCGACTGAGGCCCTGCTCCGATATCTGCAACAGGACAACGACACCAACATCGATGGAATGGCACGCTTTGGCTTTAGGATCTGCCTAGTACTTAAGGATCTCTTGCATTGCAAGTAAGTGCTAAAGATATTCACAATTAATTTATATATATTTTTATTAAATCTAAGTTTTTGTTCGGTCAGCATGACTTTTTCATTCCACAATAGTTGGAGCGTCACCGATTATGCTGGTGGTGCTGTTGGTGCATTGGTAAATCGGTCTGCCGACATTTTATCGGCACCCGCAGTGGCAACTCCGGGCCGAGTAAAGAAACACCTGACGGCAATCATTGAGTCGGGTTACTTTCGATCCGTTTGCCTCTTTCGCACACCCCGCAACGCCGGCGTACGTGGCGATGTTTTCATTCAACCATTTACTGCTCTGGTGTGGTATTTCTTTGCCGGCATTCTGCTGCTGACTGGCATGCTCCTTTGGCTGACCTTCTACATAGAATGCAAGCGCATGAGGCAAAGCTGGCACTTCCACTTTGTACCCTCGCTTCTGACCACCTGCATATACAGCTTTGGGGCGGCTTGCATGCAAAGTCCTGCGCTGATTCCGCGCTCCATCGGAGGACGTCTTGCTTACTTAACACTACTTTTGAGTACCTTTATGATGTACAACTATTATACATCTGTTGTGGTCTCCTCGCTGCTGAGTTCGCCAGTCAAATCGCAGATCAAAACCATGCAACAACTTGCTGAGAGTTCGCTGACAGTTGGCTTGGAACCCCTTACCTATACCAGGACCTATCTAAATGTAAGTAAGAACTGTTGGCAACATATTTAATAGTTTAGTTTCAACTTTGATAAGCATTAGTAAAGGAATTTCCATCAACTTAAAAACCGATTTGACGAGGTCAAGTAAATGTCGCAAATGGCCAATAAAGTTTGTGCACTATTTAATATTAATAATATAAAAAATATTACCTTTTTCTACTATAATAAAATATTTATTAATTTTTAAATATAGGCTGGTACATTCCACAGAAATTTTAATTTTGCAACTTAAATATTTGTATTGAGATTTAAGTTACAAAATAAAAAATATTAACATTTCTTCATTAATATTATTTATTCAAGCAAGGAAAAAATTTTAAAATTTTGTTTGGTTTTCAGATTTAATTTACGCAAGGACGACAAACTTTGACTAGTTTTTTTTTTACCGAATTCTAATCTTTAATCTAGCAAAATCTTTTTATTAATAAAGCTCAAATGTATTATTTCACAGTACTCGATACGTCCAGATATTCAACTGTTTGTTAAACGCAAAATCGACACTCAGGCAAACAATAAGGATCTCTGGTTGTCCGCAAAGGAGGGCATTCTGCGTGTTCGTGATAATCCCGGATATGTTTTCATCTTTGATGCATGGTCTGGCTATGCGCATGTGGAGCGCTACTATACACAGCAGGAGATCTGTGATCTCAATGAAATAATGTTTCGACCCGAACTGTCGACTTATACGATGCTACAACGCAATTCTAGCTACAAGGAACTCGTCCGATTAAGGTGCAAAAATGAAATACACTTTACTTAAGCAACGCCAAAAACACTGAACATTTATTATTATTTTTACAGAATGCTAAGGGTGCAGGAAACCGGAGTTTATCGCAGGTATCGGAATCAGTGGGCCCGATTGAAGCTGTATTGTTATTCGCAGAACTTTGTCATTAGTGTTGGCATGGAGTATGTGGCTCCACTCTTCTTAATGCTGATATCTGGCTACATTCTAGTGCTGCTCTTGCTGATGTTGGAGCTCGCCTGGCACCGATATTGTAACTTGGCTTAAATTTCTGCATCTTGCACCTTTAAGAGCTAGCTGCACCAAACGCTTTAAACTGTTACGCAACATAATACAAAACCAAAAAAAAAAAATAAAAAAAAAACACTTTACGTTAACTTTTTGCCACATTCAATGACTGTAAAATTATGCAACATGCAACGCTGCGACCCTGCCCATCTCGCTCCGTTTAGTCGTTCCTTTGCTTCCTGTTGTCAGCAGCAGCCGTGCAATTGCCGGGCGCATCGTTGAGTGGACCACGTTTCCATGTTTTCATGCGATTTTCGTATTTGCATTAAAAACTTTCCTGTTTGCCGTATTTGGGGCTATGATTTTTTATTTCAGCGTCGTCTCATTCTATTTGCATTTTATGCCCCGCAGCTGAACCGGGCACTCCGTGTGAACTTTTCCGTGCCGCGATAAGCGAAAGCCCATTTAACAATTACAGAAGTTGGCAAATATAGCTGCAACTAACCTTTAAAATATATAATATATTAAGGGTCTTCCCAGCATTTATGTTATGTAGACAGTTGATTATCATCGCTGAAGCAATCAATCATATCCTATTTAGTTCGGATTTATCCGTATGTTCAATGTAGACACTATGAACCCTTCGACTGATGATGAAAGCCTGCGGCCTCAGTTTGCACAATCAGTGAATTGTGTCACATTTTTGACAGTAAAAAAGTTTTCTTATAAGTCAAAACATTTAATCAATAAGCAAGTATATACCTTATTTGACATGTAGTTTAAGAAACTAAAATTAAATCTAGTATGAAATTAATTTAGCTTCATAAAAATATTTAATATTTATTTATAACACTCACATGATGAATTATGTTTTATTAAAACTTTACATATAATATAAATTATTTTAGTTGTTAGTTGCTTAAACTAAGCACCACCTTTTGCCATTTAAAGCTTTTACATGACTGAGTTCTAACTGCCAAAAGAGGACCTCAGAGGATTGCCTCTCATCTATGACAAATTACCGTATCGCTGACAAATTGGCAACTCAATTTAGCTGTCAACAGGCAATTTAACTTCTTTCCACTCTTGTTATACAAGATTTCTGCCATTCACTGCACACATCACATTAAGCGACGAGCTGACAACCAATTTTAAATTATTCACTACACTTACTTGTCCTTATCGAGCTGCACAGAAACAAGTCCAAACCACAACCAGCCATGTAGCCTTGTCCACCTCCTGGAATTGCCGCCGCTTGGCGTATTGGAAACAGTAGTTTGTCAACAACAGTTTTCTGTATTTTTCATTCTCGTCCTTATATTTTTCTTACCACTCAATGCATTTACATGTGCACTTTTACTTTTAATACCCTATAATGTAGAGTATGAAGTTGTTATGCTTAAACGTCAGTGGAAAAAACGTATTTTTTTTACTATGTATTTAAATATTTTATGTGGAAAAAATAACAAATCACATTATATTTAAAATATAATTAATAATTATTTATAATTAAAATTAGAGTGACAAATTAAATTAAAGTAAATATATAAATGAAAAGATAAAAAATAAATAAATTTAATTAATAATCAAATAAATCAGTAAAATTGCCCAACATATATTCCAAGATTGGGGATAAGCAGATAACGATTTATATAATTCTGAAAAGGGTATTTCACACGCTTAACCATTTTTGGTTGCATATTTTGCGGCTGTGGTGTGAAATTGTTTTCAGCGGTTTTGTGTACATACTAAACAAGCTCGTAAATGGATTTTTTTTTATATCGCATCTGGCAATTTGTTTCTTAATTATACGAACATATATAAGTATATTTATTTGGTTATGGGAGACTGAAATTCGTTTAGCTTAATATTTATAGCTGGTGTGCGAGTGTAGCCAATTGTTCTGTCTTAACTGATATCTTGAGATTAGCTGGTGTTTTATATATGTCAATTCGTGTGTACATCTTATCAGTTTATTATTGCTTCCAAATGTATTTTAATCTATGCCCGTGAATTACTCTGTACTACGATAAAGATAAAGATAATATTGTCAATAGGTTTCAAGTATTTTAGCTTGAATTTGACACGTTCAGTTGATTTTCATTGTTTGAACGCGTTAATTCACAAGGCGTCCGGTTTCCAACTGCGTCATAAAAAATGTGCGTAAGCGATAAGGCTCTAAAGCGAATTTAAGCAGGCAGTTAAGTAACTTGATTACCTATAAGTGTCCCTACGAATATTTTCGTTTGACATAAAATGGACGAACAATTAATGTTCTTGAAGCAAAAATAACTTTAAAGAGGCAACCAGTCAAGTTTATTTATAAATATATAGTGATGATCCAGTTTGCATCATTAAAAGTAAAGTTGAATTTAAAAGATGTTTGCATCGGTGCATTGTGTATTTTGTTCAGCACTCTTTAGACATATCTCAAGTCATATCTCTGCTTTCGAGCAATTTTAAATGATGTTTAGCGTACTTCGTTAGGTATATTATCTGAACAATAAACAATGCAAATAAAAATACCAACAACACTGACTGACATTCAAAATGATTTTGGCAAAACAAAATACACATATATAATAAAATATTTTAACGCTCCATTAGCAGAGGCCAGGTAGGGGCAGACGAAACAATAGTGCAGGCAGAAATATATAAAATAAAAATAAAAAACAATACGGCGACGTCTCTACCCGACCTAACCCCCAAAGCCCCACACTATTGCACCTAAAGCAAAGGTTGCCATTGCACCTACTTTGTTTCCCATTCATATATATATATATATATATATATATGTTTGTATGAAACATTGGATATATACTCATATAGTTACCTGCTTGATCGACAATTTGGCACTTGTTGCCTTTTGGTTGTTGTTTTGCTAGCTTTTTTCTCTGACTTTTGTATGCTACCGCTCGCAACTCGCGTGCCTTAAGCGCTTGGGGTCTTTCACATTCATCGTCGCTGCTGCCGCTGCTGCTGCTGCTGCTGCTGCTGTCGTCTATATTGTCAGCGTCAGCGACGTTGTGGGTCCCATTTAGTGGGCGGTTTATTCAGATTCAGTCGGTCGTGGAACGTTACAACGCGCGAAACATTGTCGAGCCGGCGACGTTATCTGAAATTCTCGGAAACTGTTCTCTAAGTCTTGGAAACATACAATCAAAAACCTTTGACCATAAAAGATAAAGATTTACAAAAGGTGCTTATGTATATCAAATTTTTTATTTTTTTAGTATAATACAGTTAATAAAAAAATAATTCTTTGATTAAAACAAACAAATAGTAAAAGAATAAAAAAAACAAAGCAAGAATATTGTTAATGAAAATATTATTTTATATTTTTATAATACAATAATTATTATAAAAAGAAAATAATAATAATTATCAATGATTATTAGTATAAATTTATTAAACAAAATCCTCTTAGAGTTACATTTTAAAACAGTTCTTGACACGATTCACATATATTTCCTTGTGGAGGCTTAGACCTGATTTATTTTTCTTGTTGATGTTGTACATAAAAACAACTCAAAGTCTGTTAACGCATTAATAATTAATTTTTTTTTAAAGATAAACAACTTCGTTTGTGTTTGCTCTCAACTTATCTTAAGCCGATCGGTAATCTTTTTTAGCTTCTCTCAACACTTAAAAATTGGTTATTAACCAAAAGAAGCATATATTAAATTAACATTCAATCTTTTATCGAACAATTTATTAAACTAACGTAAGTAGTTAAATAAAATATTGTTAATATGAATCTTGAATAGATATCAAAATAGCATATATCAATATTAATTCTAAAATCAAAGCTAAAATCCATAGTACCGATACTCCCATATAACAACATAAAAAGCTGAAACTTTCAATAGACAATTTGAACTTGTATTGAGAATAGCAAAAATATTTTGCACCCAAGGCAAATGGCGCAAAATTGCAGGTCAGTTTACATTATCGTTTATAAATCGAAATGCATTTTGAGGGATCGGTGTCAGGTTTATTGCCGGCTATGGCAAACGAAAGTGACGACTAAGCTGAGATAGTCTTACAAAGTGGGTCAACAACATGGCTGTGTAAATCACCTGAATGAGTCAGTCAGTGGATATTGTTATCGAGAATTTGAATTATTTATAGACATGCATCTTATCGAGAACTTGACCTGTTGTTATGTATGTAACAAAAGAGAATTGTTATTGTTTTAATTATTGCCGCTTGTCATTTCTCACGTGGGGTGCACAGGCGTCTATTTAGCTGTTTAGTAGCTAATCTAAAGAATTGACAAGGTCACATTGTTGGAGTGGCATCTGAGCGAATCGTTGAGATAATTGATTGGATACTAACGATCAGGCGGAACCTCTCTCACTCTTTCTCTCCCGCTTTCCCCCTCTGTCTGACCCAATCATTCTGCCAGTCAATTGAAATGCACTTTCCTTACTATTGATTATTTCACTTATCTATTGTTCTCTTTCTCTATCAAATCACAAGTTCTAGAGATTGTAAACAAATCGAATATTGTGCACTTTTCTCATTCGAAAAACTTTGCCAATAAATAGTTTCGATATCATCCACATCCGGACCTAGTTTTGTTTCCCTTAATTTGCATTGAATTGTTGATAAACAAATTCTGTTATAATGACACAAACAAAATTAAAGCCCGAATTCCAAAGAGTAATTATATATCTATATATACATGTACATTTTGTACAGCCCAATTATTTATTTTTTTATAATCCCGTCATTTTCCAATACATTTTACATATATGGATATGACAACAGTCAGCTCGAATTGTGTGTTTAAGCAACAAAAAAAAAAGTGTATATATATTTATATATATTTAAACTGAATGACGCATTCAAAACAAATTTTTGCTTCTGTGTATGTCGGCAATTTAAGGTAAAATTACAATTAAACAGCAATTAAAAAAAAAGGTTTAATAAACTTTCTAAATATGAAATATTATTTAACCACTTGCCTCAATATAAGTATAAAAATTATTTTTTTTGAAGAAAATATTTTTAAAAAAAATATGCAGAGTTTTAAGGCCCACTATACGTTTTAGGGGATACCACGTGCTTGGAATAACTTAATTGTTAAACATTGCAAATTAGCTTTTGTTATCTTTACCTCAGTTCAGTTATGACAAGCTTGAGGTTCTTAATTATATAATTGTTTACTCGCAAAGACTCACATAAGTTGAGGGTTATGCCACAAAAAAATGCTTTCCTTGAGTACACTTAACTGATACTAAAAAGTTGCAGCATTGTTTTAGGTTGTTCGCATTTAATTCACGTATTCGCAATGTAGATTGACAAAACTTGATATAGGAACTTGTTTAATGAAAAAAATATTGTCAACTTCAAGACCGCAAGCAAACATGTTTAGCTTAATAAATTAAGTAATTCAAAATAATTCAGTTAATAAATTAAGCAAAGCCTTTGAACTTGATATATTTAAGACATAAAAATTGTTTTCAATGAACTTTTCATTTTCATAATATTTTCGATAGCTGCACAAAATAAGGCACAGCTTTTGGCAAATATCTTCAGAAATAATAAAATAATAATGTTTTGTTTTGAATTTCAGTGGTTCTGTCCAAAATGTCGCTCGGCAAGCAGCAAGAGGCGGAGGAAAGCGAACACGATCCTCAGGTGGTGGTCACTACGGCAGGTGCCACACACAGCATCCGACATGATCGCAGTTTGTGGCGAGATTTGACAGCCTACTGGATACTGGGTCTGTGCAACAATTATGGCTACGTGGTTATGCTGAGTGCTGCCCACGATATCATTGATCAGTTTAATGTCCAGGTAAAATTATTACAAATATTGTGATACAGAAACTGACTGATTCTCCATTTTAGCCGGAGAAAGATCCCAATGATATTGGTGACAAGGCACGACAATGCCATTTGGTTTCCACTGGTGCCATTCTATTGGCGGATGTACTACCCTCACTATTTGTCAAGATAATAATGCCCTTCGCACCCTTTTGGGTTAAGTGAGTTTATATTCTTTATATACTCGTGGGGATATCGGCTATTTAATAATTTGGTCAAGATACTTTGTAAGAAAAATAGATTGGTTATAGGAAAATAACAAGTATATTAAAATTATTACAATGGTTAATGTTAAGTCGAAAAACAATGTTTTTAATTTGTTTAATAGACCTGCTCTGTACTATTATTATATTATGTATATTTATTTATTTATCAATCAACTCAAAAATACACGAAACAAAAAAATTTTATATAAATTTAAGAATAAGAAATATTTATTTATTTTATTATTTTATTTATTTAAATGCAAAATGGATCAACATTTCTTGCATGAATTGAGGAAAACCCAACAAAAAACCCAATAAGATCAAAGAAAATTTGAGTATGAATTCATAATATATTACTTTATAAATATTTTTATTTTAACATATATGTTTTTAAGAATAGCAATTTTACCCAAATTTTTAACGTCTTAAGTATTTTTCGTACAGTGTACGCATTGGCACTGCAATTTTGTTCTCGGCAGCTGGATTTTTACTGGTTGGCTTTGCAGAAGCCGAATGGATGGCATTGCTGGGCGTGGTCATCACATCAGCAAGCAGCGGCATTGGAGAGGCCACATTTCTGGCTTACTCTTCACAATTTAACAAGTAAATTTATCATTTGAATTCTAAAATCTTAAAACGATTCAAACTGCATATTTTTTTTACAGAAATGTCATATCGACGTGGTCATCGGGCACAGGCGGTGCTGGAGTTATTGGTTCATTAAGCTATGCCACGCTGCGATCCCTGGACTTAAGTCCACGTGACACGATGCTAATCATGCTGATCTTTCCCGCAATCGAAGCCGTTGCCTTCTGGCTGGTGTTGCGTCGCCCACAGGTGTTGCCAGTTACCACAGTCGAATCCACGGAGGAACTCATTAGTGATGATAAACCGTTGGTTGGCTTCAAGGAGAAGATGTTCTACATCAAGCATCTGTTCAAATATATGCTGCCGTTGTGCCTGGTTTACTTCTTCGAGTATTTTATCAATCAGGGCCTGGTCAGTCATTCCACTTTTTGACTATTTTACATGCAAATAATTGAAGTTTTTGTGTTTTGCAGTTTGAACTGGTGCACTTTGAAAACATCTTCCTGGATATGGCTTCTCAGTATCGTTGGCTGAATGTGGATTACCAGATTGGCGTCTTCATATCGCGTTCTTCCGTCAACTTATTCCAACTGAACAAGATTTGGCTAATGTCCGTGTTTCAGTTCGTTAACGTTATCTACTTCCTCACGGAAGTCATTTGGTTCTACACGCCCACCATTTGGATTGTGTTCGTCATCGTGCTGTGGGAGGGTCTGCTGGGTGGCGGTGCCTATGTAAACACCTTCTACCGCATGTCCAAGGAAATACCTCCGGGTCGCCAGCAGTTCGCCATGTCCATGGTCGTCCAATCGGATTCCTACGGCATCGCCCTCGCCGGATTCCTGGCCATCCCCATACACAATGCGATATGTGGATTGCCCGCGCCGGTGCGCAGCGTTGTTTGGTGAAATTACAGGATAGGAACATAAAATGCGCTCATAATGAGCTATTGATTTGCCTTTAAACTAGCTAATGTGTGTGTGTGTGTGTGTGTGTGTTAACATTTAGTATTATCTCTATGTGTGAGTGCCTAACTGAGGCCCAATCTTTTTGGTTAATTTATGTGGTAATTATTTAGTCACTTAGCAAGTAGTTTAAAAGAATATTAACTACAAATGAAGTATACTCTGCAAATGTATATTTTACACTTTAAAACCAAAAATATTAATAGTTTAGACACAATGGTGCGATAAAGATTATCAACCAACCGTCAGACCATAAACTCATGTACTGATTTCAGTTAGTTCGAGATTACGAGCCAACATTTTAATAAAAACCCACAGTTGTTGTAACAAAACGATTATCTTTTTTATGACAGCAGTTATACTTTTATATTGTTAATTGCCAACGAGATAAGTAAATTACTGAATATAGAATAGCAAGCAATATTAGAACCTAGTTAAGGGGATTTTGGATATAATATATCATAGTGACCGGGTCTGTAGATAAGATACACCATGGTAAATCGTGCGCCTTAACTGTGCCACCTTCAGCCCTGTCCAGGTATTCAACACGTACAACTGCGCCCAGGGCTGCACACAATGCTATGATATGTATGTGATCAGATTCTTTAAACATGGGTTCGACTTTTCGTTGACGGAACTGTAAGACAGTGAGATCACCTTCTATGAATTGCTGGTAGAATTCGGCATCCTTCTTTAGTTGTGCAGATGTCACCAGACGCAGATAAACAATAACATACTTGGAATAACCCTGTTCATTGAAGATGTTATGCAGCTCCTCTTTAGCCTTTGCAGCTCCTCCGACAGTCTCTAGACAAACTCTATCTATAACACCCATAAACTAGTTGGAAAAGTAAACGAAAAATTCTAGTAATAAAATTCTTCGACTTACAGTTCCATGAAAATCCTCCAATGTTAAACTCGGATAACCAAGTTGCAAGAGTTTGTCTTTTGAGGCCAGTGCAACCAATCGAAAACCATCGTAAGCAGCTTTATTCGAGATCAAATACTCAAAAAATGAGTAAGCAAATGCTCTAAAAAAGCAATTCCCATCAAGTCGTGTCCGTCGTGTAAATTGATATTTTCCAGCTAACTCTTGAATTTTGGCTGTGAAAACTTTGTCACCTTCATATTCTGCCATCAAACAGGTTAATGGCATATGCTCACAAACCAAAGGCGTCGAATCACTGATCTATAACCAATAAATGTGGAATAAATATACCCAAAAATAAGATACCCTGTACCATGATTATAGCGTATATCAAATAAACAATTATGGTTACAGGTTACCCATAAAAATATTTTAGTCTCTCACCTGTTTTTCTATTTTACGCTTCTGCTGTATTATTAATTCATCACGATTACCATCATTATGTTCAGCAGACTCCATGAGTTTACAAAAAAGTAGTAAATAAAAAAACACGTAAATACATGTTCAAATTTTTTAACAAGGTTTTAAAGTCTCTCTAGAAAGAAATGACAACAATGTTGAGACAGAAAGAATAAATTTATATAAAATTACAAAATCTCAGAGTTTTCTGATAAAGACTTGTTGAAATAACGACGGTTTTAAAGAGAAGGGGAAATAATGACATATTATTAAGTCAGATTCTAAAATATTTAATGTTTTAAGGTGTGTAATAAACAAGAATACTGTTACTCTTTTTAAACACAATTCTAAGTTGTCTAACAAAAACCAATAAATTATATCATTCATACTTTTTTTTTGCAAATGGCTCAAATGTTTTCCTAAATTACACGTTAAAAAAAAATAAGCAAGAATCAGTTAACCTCAGAGTTAATAAATAATATAAAACAATAATAAGTATATAGTAATAATAACAATATTAATAATGATAATAATAATTATATTAATAGTAATAAAAATAATAATTCAATTAATAACAAGTTTATTATTTCTAAGATTATTAATACAATTTTTATAGGAAAATTAATTAATTCGGTATTCGGCATATCGACATTGAGCCCTAGAAGTGGCCCACATAATTCACAATTGTATTTGCGATTTGATTGTATTTGTAAACAGAGCCTTCAATGAGCTATTGTAAATTTTGGCTGCTTATTTAAACAGCTGTTGTTGCTTTTGCCATATTATCGAACTTATACGTAACTGTGACACTCGCCTAACTGTAGTGTTGTCTGCTAATCGCTGAGCAGCGCTCGAGCGACTGGCAAGATTTTTTCCAATGCGCTTCTCAGTCGACTTGTAGCTGTCGCATGGAGCGGTATTCGAGCGGCATTCAAATCTTTAAATATTTACGAAAATGCACATCGTTAGCTTATCAGCACTTTTACTTTTGCCCCATCTCAGCTGGGTTAAGGCGAGCGAGAAAAATGAGGCTAGAACTGCCAGCAAATCGCCCAATATAATTATTATAATGGCCGATGATATGGTGGGTAAACTAAATTTAATCAGTTTGTAATAAATAAACGAAAACAATAATAAATCGCATAATCTATAAGGGTTTTGATGACATAAGCATTCGAGGAGCTCGCGAATTTCTAACGCCCAACATTGATGCATTGGCCTACCATGGACGCCTCATGGATCGCCTCTATGCACCAGCAATGTGCACCCCTTCCCGTGGAGCACTCTTAAGCGGCAAATATCCTATACATACAGGTGAGCTTATCTCACATTATTGTATTATTATTATAGCAAATATATCGCACAGGCACACAGCATTATGTGATCGGAAATGAGGAGCCATGGGGACTGGCGTTGAATACTACACTGATGCCGGAAATTTTCCGTGAGGCAGGTTACTCAACTAATCTGGTTGGAAAATGGCACTTGGGATTCGTACGACCGGAGTATACACCCACACATCGGGGCTTTGATTATCATTATGGCTATTGGGGTGCCTACATCGACTACTATCAACGTCGCTCCAAAATGCCAAAAGCAAATTATTCCGTGGGCTATGATTTTAGACGGAACATGGAGGTAGAGTGCACAGATCGCGGTGTCTATGTCACGGATTTGTTGACCAACGAAGCGGAGCGCATAATACGAGAGCAGCCGGCCAAGGAAAAGCCCCTATTTCTAATCCTGAGCCATTTGGCACCCCACACGGGCAATACTAATAAACCATTGCAGGCCCCAGAGGAGGAGCTGCGTAAATTTACCCACATCAAGGATCCAAACCGGAGAATTTATGCAGGTGAGTTCTGATAGTATTTTATTTTTATTTAGCAATAGTCTCAATTATCTGGAAAAATATAAGCAAAAGCAAGCATCTCTGACCCCATTGCGTACATATAAGATTGCATCAGCTAAATCAGCGTTGGCAGGTAAGAATTGATTGAGAAATGATTAAAAGACCACTTAAATTTGGAATTTATGTGTTTGTCATAGGCAGAAGCAAATTGTTTTTGATTCCTAAAAAAATGTATAAATCTGTGATTAAGGTTTTACAGAAACTTTTTTTTTTTTGGTGCATATATACTTCGTAAGTGTTGAATAAAAGCAGTTACAATGTAAATGTATAATCAACATAGGAAATATTTTCAATAAATATACCAAATAATATTGGTATGAAGTTATGCCAATTGAAAATGGTTAATTTTTACAAGAAAAACATCCTTGTAATTTATAAACCTTGTTTAGGTTCATATATATTTTCCCGAACGAAGGTTATGCTTATTTAAATACAGGGTACAAACTAGTCAGTCGTAAATAAAGTAGCTAATCTTATCTACTAGCCGGTCATTAACCCCAATCAAAAACTTGTTCGTAAACAATAACCGAAATTATTTTTATAGCCATGGTTTCCAAACTGGATGAGAGTGTGGGCCGCGTTGTAGCCGCATTGGCACGCACAGATCAGCTGGAGAATAGCATTGTTATATTCTACGCAGACAATGGAGCTCCATCTGTGGGCGAACATTCCAACACGGGTTCAAATTGGCCACTCAAAGGTCAGAAGAATTCGCCTTGGGAAGGTGGCCTCCGTGTTTCCGGCGCCATTTGGAGTCCATTGCTGCAGGCGCGTGGCAATCTGTTTACGCAGCCCATCTATGTTGGTGATTTCCTGCCCACTCTAGCGCATGCTGCCGGCATTGAGCTGGACTCATCCCTGCATCTCGATGGCATTGACTTGTGGCCGCAGTTGTCGGGGCCAAAAGATGCTTTCCATGTTTCGCGAGAGATTCTGCACCAGTTGGATGATGTGTGGAGAGTGCAATCGCTGCTCCAGGGTCAGTATAAGTATGTGAATGGCACAACCTTGGCGGGCCAATTTGATCAGTTGCTCACCTACCGTGAGCTGGACGATCTAGATCCGCGCGCCTCCCGCTATGTAGTGGAAGTCCGAAACTCACCTGCCTCTAGGGCGCTTGCAAGCTACGATCTGCAGCGAATTACACAAGCTCGCATCAATGCACTTGGCCGCTCTGCGGCTGTCGTCTGCTCTGACATGCAACGTGGTTGCAATGCTCTATTGGAGGAGTGTCTGTATGATCTCAGCACCGATCCATGCGAACAAAATAACCTAGCCTATTCAAAACATCACTCAGAGATCCTGGTATCCATGAGGCAGCGTGTTCAGCAGCTGAAGTCTGGAGCGGTGGCTCCGAGAAATCGCCCAAGCGAAAGAGATGCTGATCCCAGCTTGCACGAGTGCACATGGGATAACTTTGGTGTTAAGTCGCCCGGCTCAGGCAAGTAATATCTATTCAAATAATATAATATTACTAATAAATTCGTATTTTGAAATACATGTTTGCAGTTCCTCTGGAATGTGATTTCCATGGAACTCCTTGTGGCCCGGATATACAAAGACCGCTTCCGATGAGAAACGCTGCAAGCTGTGGCCAAAGTTGCATTTACACTGCCGCCGTGACGAGAAGAGTAGCCAAATCAGCTGTTTTCTCTCTAGCTGCATCTACCTTGGAGCGCCTTTCATTTTCTTGAGCTTCACTTGAAGCTTGGCCGTTCATTTCGATAAAAAAAATCGCTGGCTATTATGAAGATATTTTAATTAAATTTTATGTTATTGCAATCAGTGTTATTGTGGTTGCAACTTTTTAACGTACATATGTATATAAATGCAGTAGAATAATAAATATGAAATTCATTTAATTCAAAAGCAATTCGTTAGCCGTTAATAACTCGATAACGAGTGCTACATTGGAGATTTTAGTTATCGAATATGTGGAATCATTTACTGGCTGCGTGGCAGATCATTCAATTTAAATTAATTATTGGATACCTGTTTTGTTGCACTTTTTGTTATTGTATCCCACATTCGACAGTTGCTAAACTTTAGTATTGGGTGCTAATTGTAGTAAAGCATTCGATCTGAGTAGATTTGTATACCCTTCCAGGGGTATTATTTGTTACTGAAGCTGCTTCGTATCAAATCGTAATCAAATGTCTCCTAAACTATAAACTAAGTATCTGTAAATGGCGAAATCTGACGAATGATGAGTACCTATATCAACAACTTTTTTACCACAACATGATTGCGGGCTTAATTGCTAGTTTATATTTATAGGGCAGTTAAAAAGTTTCCATGTTGACTCAGGTGTTACAATCGACGTGCCTAGATAACTTTAATTTTTTGTGCAAAATTACAGTCTCAGTCGCTTTTTAGCTGCCGTCTGAAGCGGTTTCAACATTGATGAAAATGCACATCGTCATCTTATCAGCACTTTTACTTTTGCCCCATCTCAGCTTGGTTAAGGCGAGCGAGAAAAATGAGGCTAGAACTGCCAACAAATTGCCCAACATAATTATTGTTATGGCCGATGATATGGTGAGTCAATTAAACCGCAATCAGGTTTTGAGTCAAAAGCAAATCGTAATAAATATACGAAATCAATAATAATCGCATAATCTATAAGGGTTTTGATGACATTAGCATTCGAGGAGCACGCGAATTTCTAACGCCCAACATTGATGCATTGGCATACCATGGACGCCTCCTGGATCGCCTCTATGCACCGTCCATGTGCACCCCATCCCGTGGAGCACTCTTAAGCGGCAAATATCCCATACATACAGGTAGCGTTCTCTCAAAATATTATTACTATTATTATAACAGATATATCGAACAGGCACACAGCATAGTGTGATTCTTAACGAGGAGCCCTGGGGCTTGGCGTTGAATGCTACACTTATGCCGGAGATTTTTCGGGATGCAGGCTATTCAACCAATCTGGTTGGAAAATGGCATTTAGGATTCGTCCGGCCGGAGTATACCCCCACGCATCGGGGATTTGACTATCATTATGGGTATTGGGGCGGCTTCATTGACTACTATCAGCGTCGCTCACAAATGCCAAATGAAAATTTTTCTATGGGCTACGACTTTAGACGCAACATGCAGGTGGAGTGCTCAGATCCCGGCGTCTATGTCACGGATTTGTTGACCAACGAAGCGGAGCGTATAATTCAAGAGCAATCAGCAAAAAAACAGCCCCTATTCCTAATTCTTAGCCATTTGGCGCCCCACACGGGCAATGAAATTGATCCGATGCAGGCACCAGAGGAGGAGCTGCATAAGTTTGCCCACATAAAGGATCCAAACCGGAGATTGTATGCAGGTGAATTTAATTCTTTTGAATAGCTGTTCACATTTAAAATCGTAAATTTATGAACATAAGTGGCAACAGCAGAAATCTACTTCAGGACTATATAAATCTGGAATTATTGTTCGTTTAAATATTCTTTTTTGTGACACACAGATAATTTTCAACTTCTCTCTTTCATACATATCACAAAGATTTATTTATTTACTTTTACTAATTTTTTGTTAATAATTAAAATTAGGTAATTAATATTAATAATTTGGGTAGAGTATTTTTTTTTAATGTTTATTAAGATTATTATTTTATAGTACTCGATCGTGAAAATAGTAGATACCCTAATCTATGAAATCTAATCTTAAATTCTTTATTGTTTAATACAACAATATTATTTTTATAGCCATGGTTTCCAAACTGGATGAGAGTGTGGGCCGCGTTGTAGCCGCATTGGCACGCACAGATCAGCTGGAGAATAGCATTGTGATATTCTACTCGGACAATGGAGCCCCATCTATGGGAATTTTTGCCAACACGGGCTCGAATTGGCCACTCAGAGGTCAAAAGAATTCGCCTTGGGAAGGTGGCCTCCGTGTGGCCGGCGCCATTTGGAGTCCATTGCTGCAGGCGCGTGGCAATCTGTTTACGCAGCCCATCTATGTTGGTGATTTCCTGCCCACTCTAGCGCATGCTGCCGGCATTGAGCTGGACTCATCCCTGCATCTCGATGGCATTGACTTGTGGCCGCAGTTGTCAGGGCCAAAAGATGCTCCCCATGTTCCCCGAGAGATTCTTCACCAGTTGGATGATGTCTATAGAATGCAATCACTGCTTCAGGGTCAGTACAAGTATGTGAATGGGACCACTGATGATGGCCAGTACGATCAATTGCTCACCAATCGCGAGCTGGACGACCTGGATCCGCGATCCTCCAGTTACGTGATGGAGGTGCGTAATTCAGCTGTCTCAAAGGAGCTTACACGGTTCGACATACAGCAGATTACACAAGATCGCATCAATGCACTTAGCCGTTCTGCGGCTGTCATCTGCTCTGACATGGAACGTGGTTGCAATGCTCTATTGGAGGAGTGTCTGTATGATCTCAGCACCGATCCATGCGAGCAAAATAATCTAGCTTATTCGAAGCATCACTCAGAGATCCTGGTATCCATGAGGCAGCGTGTTCAGCAGCTGCGTGCTGGAGCAGTGGCGCCAGGAAATCGCCCAAGCAAAAGGGATGCTGATCCCAGCTTCCACGAGTGCACATGGGATAACTTTGGTGTTAAGTCGCCTGGCTCAGGTAAGAAATACCTGTTTGAATAAGTATATTATTATTTTTTAAAATAACTATTTACAGTTCCTCTGGAGTGCAATTTAAATGGAATTCCTTGTGGCGATAATAGCCAAACAACGCTGCCTCCGAAAAGAAACGCTGCAAGTTGTTGCAAAAGATGCATTTGCGCCGCCGCAGTGACGAGAAACGTCGTCAAATCAGCTGTTTTTTCCTTGGCATCTTCTACCTTGAAGCGCTTTTCATTAAGTTGAGCTTCTCTTGCGGCTTAGCTATTTATGTCGATAACAAATCGATGACAGCATTGAAGATCTATCAATTCAATTGTATCGCAAATGTCGTTATTGTAATTTAAATTTGTTAACGTACATAAATACTGTAGAAATATAAATGGGAACTTCACTGAGATTCGATAACGACAGCCGGCTTAGAGAGTATAATTAACGAATATAATGGAGACGTTACTTATCTTTAAATTTAAATACAATATCTGGTTTCAGTGTTATTATGAATGTTATTATTTTAATTATATATTATTATCATAATTAAATGCTGTTCATTTATTGTGACTTGCAATAAAATTTGAATTCGACAACTTTGGCGCGCAATACTAACAGCTGTTCTATTATGATAACAATAAGGGTGGAAAAGGATTCAAAACTGCATCCCCTTTCGTGGGGGTGCCAGAAAAACAGACAGTAAAAGTTACCGAGATGGATGAACGAGCTGTATTGGCAAATATAGCCACAATTATTACAAAGGATCTGCTCATCGATGAGCCTTCCAGTAGCAACTCCAGCTTCTTTTCCACCAGTTTTCCACTGCTCGATGCCAGTGATGATGAAGCGGAAATCTACGCGCTAATACAGCAAAAAAGGCTATCGCACAAGGGAAAACTGAAGCGGTCAAAAACCATAGAGCCTGCAAAGGAATCGGGAGCACCTAGCAAAGTGGCGAAATTGGAGTGGAAATACTCCGAACTAAACTTGTTGCATCGCTATGTGGATGCGCAGTTCGAATCCTATTTGCATATGCGTAAACTGACCTATCTGGTGAGTATGCTTTTCCAAAAAAAGCTTTTCTCAATTATGGGCTTGCAGAAGATTCAGCAGACGCTAGAGGGGATGTTGCTGCGGAATGCTGTGCCCGGCTCACCAGCGCCGCAGACAACTTTCTCGCTGGCCTTATGGAAACTGGCAACGGATGAACATTTCGAGGAGATTGCGCGCAAGTTTCAATTTCCCTGGTCGCTGTGCCAGCAGGTGGTGCGCAGCTTCTGGCATATTATCTCTGACAACTACGAGAGCTTTATCAAGTGGCCCAACTCCTTGGAGGCACAGCAGAGCACATTGCAAGGCTTTCAGAAAGTGCCGCAGCTAAGTTGTTTTCACGAACTGTTCGGTATCATATCCCTGAAGCGTCTGGACATCTTCATGGAGTGTGAACATGCCGAGGTGGCCGTAGTACTGCAGCTTATTTGCAATGCTGAGCGCAAGATCATCGACTGTTATGTGGAGCTGGAGCAGGAGTACAGCTTCGAGGAATCGCCCATTGGACAAACTTTGGCGCTGAATCCGCGGACAATGCCAGCCGGAAGCTATCTGATTGGCAGCAACAGTTTTCCACTGAAATCTTACCTGGTGCGACCCATTGAGGCGGAGTGCTTTCGCAAGGACATCGTCTTCAATGGACTGCTAGAACCGGCGTTCCAACTGGCCGATAATGTTAACGACACTTTGGCGCGTCGCTTTCACACTTTGTATGCGCTGGAGGCACGGGATTTGAACGAGGTGCGGCTAGTTGTAGAGAGCATTTGTGCGTTGCACAACCTATGCGTGGATTTCCTCGACAATTACCTGGGAACGGATATGAGTACCCAGAATAAATTCAACTGGGGCGGTGAGCTGCCAGTGCGTCGAGGCAGCGAGAAGGATATCAAAGGACTTCGTCGACGCATGGAACTTCTCGATGTTTTGGTCAAGACTAATGATGGAGAATAAAATTATGTATGTGTATACTTCAAATAAAAAGGAGTAATAAGTAAAAGCATGAATTCGGCCCAAAAATCAGCAGGAAGAATACATTTGATTCGTATTCAAAAATACCGTACTATCGATAACAATTGTTTAGGCCGATAATTTGTTTGCCGGTCATCTGCCAAACATCTGGCAACACTGTAGCAAAACAAAACAAATGCACGTGCGTCAAATTCGTTTCAATTTATTTTATTTATTTGGCACAAAATAATGGATACGCATGATATATTTAGGCAATTAACAGCTGGTGTGAAGTTCACCAAAAAGCGTACGGTATGTAGAAGCTAATAAAAAAGAGGAGACACTAACTTTAGAGAATATTCAGCAGGTTCCATCTAAACCAAGCGCGCAACAAATCTCAAAGGAGAAGAAACAACCAGTTATTAAGCCAGTCAAGGAAGAGACAGAGGAATGCACTGCAACTGCCGAGTTTCGTTTACTCGCGGACAACTCCACCGCTGCCTCAAATGAGCCCAGGCGCAAGAAGGCAAAGAAGCAATTATCGCCGGAACAATTGGAGCAGCTGCAGCGAGCGGAGCAGATCAGTGCGCTGCGCAAGGAGAATAGCATAACAGTGCTGGGCAAGGATGTGCCAGCGCCCATAAGCAACTTTGACGAACTGAGCTCGTCTCACTACAATCTTCTGCCACGTCTGCAAGAGAATCTATTGTCGTATGGCTTCGCCAAGCCCACAGCTATACAAATGCAGGCGTTGCCCGTCCTTCTGGCCAATAGAGCACTGATGGCCTGTGCGCCGACGGGGTCTGGCAAAACGTTGTCCTTTCTCACGCCCATTATTAACGGTCTGCGCAGCCACAAGACGACGGGATTGCGTGCTCTAGTGTTGGCGCCCACGCGTGAGCTCGCCCAGCAAATATATCGCGAATGCGGCGAACTGACCCGATCGACTGGCTTGCGGACGCACTTCATCAGCAAGGTGAGCGAGGCGAAACAACAGCACGGTCCCGAGTGCAAGCAAAAGTATGATATATTGATATCGACGCCAAATAGAGTGCGCTTCATGTTGCAACAGCAGCCACCGCTGCTAGACTTGAAGGGTATCGAGTGGTTTGTGCTGGACGAGGCTGATCGCCTTATGGAGGAGGGCCAAAACAACTTCAAGGAGCAGCTGGACGACATATATGCGGCCTGTACGCACGCCCAGAAGCGTGTCGCGTTCTTCAGTGCAACGTACACGGTGCCCGTGGCTAAATGGGCCTTGCGTCATCTAAAAAATCTGGTACGGATTACGATCGGAGTGCAGAACAGTGCCACAGATACAGTGCAACAGGAGCTGCTCTTCGTGGGGTCCGAGGGCGGTAAACTGCTGGCGGTCCGTGAGATGGTGCGTAATGGTCTCCAGCCGCCAGTGCTGGTCTTTGTTCAGAGCAAAGAGCGTGCCAAACAGCTGTTCGATGAGCTGCTCTACGATGGCATAAACGTGGATGTCATCCATGCGGAGCGTACGCAGCATCAGCGCGATAATTGCGTGCGCGCCTTTCGTGAGGGGCATGTTTGGGTGCTCATTTGTACGGAACTCATGGGACGCGGCATTGACTTCAAGGGCGTCAATCTGGTCATCAACTATGATTTTCCGCCTACGACTATCTCCTACATTCATCGCATTGGTCGCACGGGTCGCGCTGGGCGTCCGGGACGCGCCATAACCTTCTTTACCCAGGACGACACGGCCAATCTGAGAAGGTAAGTGTGTGTAATATTATTATAACTCTTAATATATTTTCCATTTCGCAGCATTGCACAAATAATTAAGAACTCGGGTGGCTACGTGCCGGAGTACATGCTGCAAATGAAGAAGGTGCGCAAATCGGAGGCGAGAGTGCGTGCCAAGAAGCCGCTGGAACGCGAAGATATATCGACCAAAATTCGTCCAGAAAGGCCGCCAGGGCCTACAAATTTTGTCCAACTGCAAAAAGTTGAGAAAACCGAAAAGGTACTAAAACAACAGATAAAGAAACTCAGGAATCAGGATAATAAGCCAGCAGAGAGCTTAGATTCTAAAGTCAAAAAGCTGGACAAGATTAAAGAGCAAATCAGAAGCAACGAGCCAACAAAAAGTAAATTAAATAAGGCCAAAAAGCAAATAAAAAAAAATTAATTAATTTTAAGCAATCAAATGTTATATATGATCTAGAATTTTTTAATTTTTTAAATGAAATTATGTGCTTGATAATGATTTGTGAATTGAGGATATGATTTCAATAACCAATTGATTTTTTTTTAGTTTTACTATAAACTTTATCATTTCAAAATAATTTACGTACATAATTAAAATAATAGACATATGTAATTAATAAAATAATATATTGGAATTGTAATCTGATTATTGATTTTTTTCATTTCACTATGTAATTATTTAGGAAATTTAGGATATCAATAAACCAGTAAACGGCAATATATGTGAATTTATAAAAAAAAATGAGCTTAAATTATTGTCACTTAAAAATAATATTTGAAGATACAATTATATATATAAATATATATATAAAATACTTTGCATAAATGCTTTAGCGAATCTTTTCGAGTAGTGTCTGTTCTTATATGAAAGTTTTCGTGTAATAATGCGTACGCAATTTGTCGTCCCAGTGTATGCGAATATATGCACTTAAATTCGATTTCTGGCTAAACGCCTTTTGTTAATGGAATGGGTGTGGAAGTGAACTTTGAATTGGTTTTGTGCAAACACGTTTGAACTGTGCGGACACTTAAACACACGTTCTCCGGTTACGAGTGCGCTGATGGTTCTTTTTGCTTGACATGCTTAGTTTCTCCTGTTCGTGTTTTGTCTCGTCCGGCAATTCATCCCATTCTTCATTCTTCAGCATTTCAGCCAAGCTTGGCTCCTCTGCGAATTTCTCACGTTCGTCAAATATGTCGGCAAGCGTTTCTGCGCCGCTCAAGCAAGATAAGCATTTTTTCTCCATGACTTACAGCAAAAAATAATAATGCTAAACACAGATAAAGGGCTATTATATTTTAAATGCTGAATATTGATAAATTCAGTATGCATTACCATATATATCGAAACAATTGCAATCAAAATCATTTCCGCCATCAACAAATGTTATTTGTACCAAGTAAGATACCCTGTACCCCGTACCCTGTATTTTTTTTAGATATTGGGGTACTGTAGAACACACAATATAATCACGCTCTTCGATTTTCATGCAGTCCACTTTTGACACACATATGCAGTCGATGTTTACGCTATTAGATATCAATTTATTTAATATAATAATACGTTATGGACCTCAACTGGAGTGTTTCCTATCCGATATAAATAAACCTTTAATATTTGCTCAACAAAATACCAGAGATAATTTTGCCTCCCCTTTTATGACCATTAAAAACACGACTGTTTGCCTATCGGGAATCGATTTAAATCGATATTCTCGAAAAATGTACTTATCGTTGAAATATATTTAACATAATATGCTCGTGAATATTCAAAATTTTAGTTTTCCACCTGCTCATTATCCATACTATAATTTTCTAAAAACCGCTATTAAGTTAAAGTAAATAACATTTTAGCTATGCAGTTTGATATATTTATTGTACTGTTTTGTATTATCTTATATTTAGTACGTTTTTATGATTCTTTTTTGTGTGCATTTATTTATTTTTTATTTTATTTGTTAATTTTTGCTTTTGTGTGAGTGTTGTTTCCTTATATCTAATTTATAAATTAGTGTTCTCTTTTCCTGTTAAATGCTATTCTTAAAATTTATCTGGAAGCAAACATCCAATTCGTTTGCCAAGTTAACAACGTTTCAAAAATAAACATATGTATACGAATAACTTAATAATAATAATAAAGTGAGTAATGAGAACAAAATAATAATTAATAAATATTGATGTATAGATTGTGAATAAATGAGTAAATGAATTTAAAAGGCAACAACAAAACAAATTATATATAATAAATAAAATGCATGGGCGCCCACTCTTAAAATATAGTAGCGTTTTTTTTTTGTTATTTTGAATTAGTTTCTTATCAACATTTCAATCCTCAAAATTCGAAGCTGCCACAACTTAAAAAATCTAATTGATTTTTGATAGATTTTTGTTAAGCTTATCAGTTAGAAAAATGTATTTACTTGTTAATTGTTCTATTGAAATGTTTATGTACTATTTAAGATCTAATTGTCATTGTATTTTTCATCCATTGTTAAGCTTGATAGGAAGCTGTTGCTGGCGCTTATTTAGAAATTAATAAATAGTATTGGTAAGATTTGCTTCTCATATTATTCCTTACGCACATAGCATGCATAAATCATTTACAAATTCGATTATCCGTTGTATATGTCCTAAAGACGCTATTATTATGTACGCGATCGATTATTAGTTGATATAAGCATTTTACAATTAGCACGATCAGTTAATTTGTAGAATTTAATTAATATATATATATTTGATTTTTAATGCTTTTCTTTTGTGTTTCGAGAATTTCACATCAATTTAAGAGTAATTTTTGGGGAGAAGGCAGGTTTAAAATTTCCTTGAAATTCGAACCAACTGTGTTTCTGTGTTTTGTGTTTTACAAAGAACATTTAGGATTGGTTAGTTGAACGTTCATAATTAGCATATGCAAATATAATAATCTATACATATATATATATATATAATTGTGTAGATTTGTGTGTGTGTGTCTAACACTATGCATATTTGTTAAAAACGCGCGACACAACAAACATTTTGATTTAACGAGCTACCAAATAAGAAACAATTAACAATTAATTATACACTTTACGTTATTATGTTCATCAACCTTAAAACGTTGGAAAAAATTTGGCTTCGATTGATTGCAGTTATTCTGTCATTCTGTATGTAGTTTGTTTTCTTTTGTTCCTGTTATTATTATTCAGTAGAAGTGCGGCGGCGGCAACGTTTGCGCTGACATCGTCGGCTTCGGCTCCCATCAGACGACAGAATCCTTGCGTATCCTGTGTGTTAGCATTGATGTGTGTTGTTTTTAGTGTTAAAAGTACAAGATGAATACAGAAAAGATGTCATTATGTGTTTTATAAGTGGTTCGTTTCATAGGTTATGCTGTCTAAAACTGTTATCGCACCACATATAATTCTCAGTCTGGGGTGCACGCATAACGCCAACGCCGCCGCCCAGTCGACGATAGTTCATGCAGCCGCACAGTCGCCATTGATTCGTCTCCGGATCGTACACCTCAATGGTCTTCAAGTAGGCGGAGCCATCAAACCCGCCCACAGCATACAGCTGTCCATTGACAACCGCCAGACCGACCTATAAGCAAAAAGGAAATCAAAAATATATTATACTGTTACAATAATTTTAAGAGCTGTCTCTTACTCCGCTGCGCCGCGAAGTCATGGCCACAATGGGGCTCCAGGTGTTGGTAAGGGGATTGTAACGCTCGGCCGAGGACAGTTCCATGCAATCATCGCGACCGCCAACGGCATAAATATAATTATTAAACACGGCACAGCCGAGATGCTTGCGACGCGTGGACATTGGATTGACGGCCACCCATTTATTTTGTCTGCATTGAAGAGTTGAGTTAGGATTAATTTAAATCATTCACTTAATTTTAGTCCAACTTACCGAGGATCGTAGCGTTCGACAGTATTGAGCGGGCATTGTCCATCGGAACCGCCAATGGCATAGAGATGGCCGCTAAGGACGGCAACAGCAACGCCCAGACGACGGGTGGTCATCGGCGCCACCTTGGACCATTTGTTCTCCTTGGGATCATAGCGTTCGACATGGTTCAAGCACTGTACACCATCCTGACCGCCTACCGCATAGAGAAAGCCATCCAGCACGGCGACGCCGACACTTGTGCGGCACGAGGAGGTTGGGGCAACATCGCATGACCATTGGTTCGTCTGCGGATCATAGCGCTCTATGCTGTTCAAATAGCTTTGGCCATCGTGGCCACCGACCGCATAGAGCAGATCGTTGAGAACTGCAACGCCAACGCCGCAGCGCCGCTTGCTCATTGGTGCGACCATTTTCCAGTCGTTGGTCTGCGGATCAAAACGTTCGACGGACGCAATTGCATCGCCCGAGCACCAGCCGCCTACGGCGAACAGCACCTCGCCACGACGCGTGGGTTTACGTGGACGGGTGCGTGGACCCTGCATCAGTGGACGCTCCTGCGGAAGCAGTAGATAATTTTTGGCCTCGTCGACTAGATCGCGACAGGCCTCGTCCGAGCGAACCAGGAGATCGGAACCCACAGTTCCGACCAGAAACTTGGGCGAAAGTAGCGGCAAACGCACAT
Source organism: Drosophila longiperda (assembly GCA_035042125.1). Classification (NCBI taxonomy): domain Eukaryota; kingdom Metazoa; phylum Arthropoda; class Insecta; order Diptera; family Drosophilidae; genus Drosophila; species Drosophila longiperda. The sequence goes on from JAWNLV010000130.1 coordinate 2,798,884, forward strand.
GCTGCAAAACCTGCGCAACAATTGGCAATTGAACAAGGTCAGGAGAAGATTTGATGGGTATGGAGTATGTACAATTTACCTGTGCCAAATGCTGTCGGCGATCGGCCACATTGTACTTCAGCCAGGACATGACTGCATTAAAGACCTGCTCCTCGCTGCGAACGTTGAGCTCGTCGCTGCAAATGATGTCCACCAGCTGGCCGACGGGCAGCAACAGAAACTCCTCACTCTCCATGACCTCTTGAAAGTTGTGCTGTGTGAACTTGTCGGCGATGCGCAGGAGTTCGCGGCAGGAGTGTGTGTCGGCGAAGGCTCGTATGCCCAAGCAGTTGGTCGGATCCAGTTGGCGCTTGAGGAACTCACAGCATATGTCCTGAATTTCGACCAGCTGCAGCAGGCAGGCTGCTGGAAGCAGTGTTTGCACATTCGACTCTTCCACAATGATGTGCGCAGTGTAGCAGAAATCAATTAGCAGCTCCATTGCATTCTCATCGATGTCGCGTATGGTGACCTCGGTTTGGCGAGACTCCTCCAGCTCGCCGGTAAACATGGCACAGAAATATGAGCTGCACGCGCTTAGTATGACGCGATGAGCAAAGATTTTGCGTCCGCCAACGTTGAGGACGACGTCGCAAAGCTCGCGATGGCGTCGCAGCATGTTGAGCTCGGTGAGCGTAACCTTGGGATGCTTCTCCGAGGTGTGAGTAAGACGGGCCGGTGAAGGCGGACGTTCAGCGCCACCGGTGCCACCGCTGCCCAGGCCACTGCCCGCTGTGACAGAGCCACCGGTGGCGGCGGTGGCAGACCCACTGCCCAGGCCGGTGGAGCCCGGCAGTAAGGGATCGCCCATTCTGTTCGCCGCTAAGCGCAGCGGGGCGGAAGCCCAACCCCACACGGCGTCTATCTAAATTGGCAAAAACAAACAATCCGAAATTAAGTTAAGTCAGTGGGAGGATGGGGTAATAAAAATAATTAAATTATCAGTCTTTGTCTTCCCACGCAGATATAGAGACAGATTCATCTGTCTATTAGAGATGTGCCCTACGCACCTCTTATAACAAACTTTAAACTTTAAAAAGCTTAAATTAAGTTAGGTGCATTTATTAGTGAACATTTGACATACACACAATATTCGTGATTTGATTTTATTTAATTGTGGGCGTGAGCAAAATAATTCACGCGCTCTTCTCTAACTGTAATAGTTCGTAGTCTCTCCCAATACCTTTGCGTCTCTGTTATCCACGGATCCAAAGCACGTCCACGGAAACCAGGTGCAGGTGGAAATGTTCGAAAATGCAATTTTGGTGCTTGCTTAATGCGACATTTGTGCTGAATTATTGCTGTGCGCGTTTTCAACTTGCAGATGCATTTGCAAATCACCCGTTTTTGCACTTGGCCAGACTTGAGGTTTGGGGAAAAATCGAACAATCAAAAAGCACAGAGTTTTTGACGTTTCAATACAATGTGCTTGATAGTTAACTAATTGCAGCCAGTGCTGGGCATTGCGAAAACACATCTAGCATTATTTAATAATGCGTTTGCACATGTTTCTTTTGCACAACAAACACAAATTTTCACAATATTTTCATGCGAAGCTTCTCGCTGAGACAGATAGAGGCAGGCGTTTTTCGATTATTGTAGTATAGTTCATTTTATCGATAGAAAAAGCAGATTAAACCTATCAAAAATGGTAAAAAAAAGAGCCATCGATATATTTAAGCAACGTCGATTATCATTCTATAAATAAAATAAAATAGTTTTAAGATTAAGTAATGCTTAACAATTTCATAAGGGCATTAAAGATACTGGACATTATATTCAACATTTATCAATATAAATAGTTAGCATTAACTTTGAGTATAAGTCAACTCTGGGCCAAGTAGTGTGACCGCATGCTACTGGCATTTTGTATTAGTGAGATTTTCTTGATGCTCAGCGGTGGTCTTATAATTGCGACTTTCATATGTATATGTGCGACGTGGAAGCATTTTCCAAAACTTAAAAAAAGCTATTCAATAGTGCAAAATATTTCATAAATATAAGTGCAACGTATCAATAAATAATTATAAAGCCGCATGCATATAACTATCAGCGAGTAACCCATTCTTAAGCAGCAAAAAAGAGTGACGCAAATACTACATACATACACACAAGCAGCCTCATTTTTTTTTTTAGAAAGTACGTGAAGAAAAACAAGTTTGGTTGTGTGCGTACGTATGTCGTGTGGAGAGTAGCGGAGACTTTTTGTTTCTGTTTGGCGACACAATTAATTGTGGATGGCTTACAACACAAACGAAAGCAATACAAAAACAAATGCAGATAATGTTGATTGCAACACAACAACGGCAACAACAACAGCAGCAAGAACTGCAAATAATAACAGCAATCGAAACTATCAACTACACCGATTGCATTGGAAATTGAAATTTGTGCGACAGAAGCAGCAGCTAAAAACAATAACGATTTACGACGACTGGCAGCCATATTCACAACTACAAAAAAAGCAGCAGCAGAATCAGAAAAAACTCGATCCACGATATTGCAAAGATACGTGACAAAAAATTCGAGAAGAGGAAGCAGAAGACTGAGCATGAAATTAGCGTGAATGACAAAACAAAAACATAACTATAAAAATCAAAAACAAAAATTCTAAACAAAGTGTATTACATAAAAATAATTAAAAAATAATACGAAATATTATGGAAATTGCCCCAATATTTAATACCGCCGCCGTCGTCGCAACTGCCGCCGCTGCCACCAGCGCATCTACGCCGACGTCACAGTCCAAGCAGCGGCAGAGACGATCCGCTGTAGCAACAGCAGCAGTTTTGACAACAACAACAGCAGACAACAACATTCAAAATGATAATGGTAAACTAGCAAATAAATAAGTAGTGTATATAAAATGCATCAATTTCTGCAATGCAAATAGAGGCATATCTATCTCTCTCTCCATTGCACACACATTCGATGCTAACTATTATGAGTATTTTTATCTCTCCGACTCAGTAGTTTTCCACGCGCGCAGTTGCAGTCGATTGCAACACTCGAAGGCAGGTCGCTGAACTGAACTGAGACCCCACACCCTTCTATTCTCTTGCGACACGCTTTTAGAGGCCAAAATACGAATAGTGTTGGTAATTGTGTGACTAACAGTAGTTGTTGTTGTTGCGCAATTTGTAGATCAATGGCCCAGCTGTATGATCATTATGTGAATATACAAATACACATGCATAAATAATTATACATAACAATAATGATTATTCAGCAATTTTTCAAGTTGCTATTTGTTAATTGTTTGAAAACAGACGGTAACTTTTGAAGGTCGTCTATATCTATAGTTTTTATTTTATTTATTTAACTAGACTATGATGAGTTATGAAGTTCATGGCAATCAAAATGTAAGTTGCAAGACATTCGTGTCAACTTCATAGCATGTTTGCCACTTGGCACATTTACAAATTATATACAATTTTGGTGCAACGCTTTGTCGATTAATTGGCAACGGCCCAGTGATTTGTTGTCAAAGCAAATTAAATACTTTGGCTTTATTTATTTATTAAGGTAATACAACTTTTGACCACATGACATTACAAAATCAGCCGTTTGACTACTTTGTAGTAATCTGGTCAAATATGTCTTTAACAATCTTAGGGGTTATATTGTTTGATAGCGGCTATAATCAGAAACGATTTAAGCAAATAATATCCATGGGCAGGAATAGGCTAAGGATACTTGTCGGTCTACTGACAGGACATTGTAGACTAAAAAGCCACCTGTCCCAAATGGGTATCTTTAGCAACAGTCAGTGTAGGTTTTGTGAAGTCGAGGAGGAATCTGCAACTCACATACACTGGGGTTGATGGAGGAGCTATAGGCTCAGAAGGGGGCACAATAGATCTATCAGGTCGCAGTGCGCAGAACCCCAATATAATAATATTGTTTGATACGCTAGTTAAAAGAACAAAATAAATCCACAGGAGTAAAATATTTTAAATATTGTTATCATAACTTATTATGTAGATAGATTGCGAAAGCGAAATATTAATTAAGCAATGAAATTAGATTTTTACTGTTTTTGGAATTTATGTCTTTTTTTTCAAGTCAATAACTTGGCGCTGCTCGCATCGATGACGTTGCAAAAGGTGCTTAACATTAACAACAACAACAACAACAACAACAACAACAACAACAACAACAACAACAACAACAACAATGTCGCGTCTTATCAACAATTGTCGGAAGTTTCTAAACAAACAGCAGCAATTAGGCAGGAACAACAACAACGACGACACTCTGAAAACGAAACTGAGAATGATGTATTAAATCAATTGCTAAAAACGGGTGCGGTATTTACAACAACAACAACTTCGACCGCAGCGGCAACTGTTGCTGTCACATCGACAGGCATCACTAGTGCACCCATTGCCATTGCGTGTAAGACGCAGGAGAAGCAATTGCAGCAGGCGCACAACAGTAGCGCACAAAAGCAACGCCTCAACTCATCCATATCATCGACCAACTCAAGCACATCAAGCAACTACTTAACGGCCAATAGCTATGGCAGCTCCTGTTCCTCCACGGAAGATCCAACGGCAACAGACAACGCATCATCATCAGTAGGAACAACAAAGTCGTCCAGCACCAAATTGCCAGAGAAATCGAAAATTCCGTCCGATATACTCGACGATCTTGCCAGTCGTTTCATAATCAATGTGCCGGACATGGAGTTAAATAATTTAATACGCATTTGCTTTCAAATTGAGCAGGCGCATTGGTTCTACTTGGACTTCTTTTGCGCGAGCGATAACTCCGATCAAACGACACCAGAACAGAAACAGCAGCAACGCCGACTGCCACCCGTTGGCATTAAACAGTTCGCCATGCAACTCTTTCAGGTGAGCAAGAATAATCATTAACATTTATTTAAACATTAGTACATATATTTTGTTTGCAGCACATTCCCTTTTTGAACAAGCATTTTGGCACTGTGGATCAGATATTGTTGGAATGGAAAAATTATAAGCTATCAGTGCCGACATGTGGCGCCATACTCGTATCGGAGGATCTCAATCACTGTCTGCTGGTGCAATCATTTTTTGCTCGAAACTCTTGGGGATTCCCCAAGGGTAAAATCAATGAAACCGAGGATCCCGCACACTGTGCTACCAGGGAGGCAAGTAAACAAAAAAGCTAAAGAAAAAAACTATTTATCTAATATCATAACTTAAATTTGCAAATTTACTAAGCGTTTTATATTTATTACTAAAGGTCTATGAGGAGACAGGATTTGACATAACAAACACCATTGATGCGGATGATTACATTGAGGCTTTTATCAATTATCAATGTATACGATTGTATATTGTGCGCAATATACCCTTGAATACGCAGTTTGCTCCTCGGACGCGCATGGAGATTAAAAGTTGTGAATGGTTTCGCATTGATGATTTGCCGGTTAAGAACGATACCGCATCGAAGGCAAAACTGGGCAAAGGTTCAGCATCATTCTTTATGATTATGCCGTTTGTGAAACGGCTCAAGAAGTGGGTTAATGATCGTCGATCTGGCATTGAGTCAACTTCGACGCAACGACATCGCAAATGCTCCGGCCAGCAGAGTCCCAAAGCCATCATGAATGGCGCAACATCTACATCGCCCACAAACAATAACAACAGCAGCTGCAAAATGGATCAGCAACGTGCTGCGTCGCATCGTCAGCGGCACAAATCAATGGGTGATTTGGATGGTGTTAAGCTAAATAATCTCAATGGGAAGCCGATGAACGGAGGGGGCGCATGTAATGGTGGTCTTACTGCCAGCAATATTTGCAATAGCAATATCAAGCGCAACAGCAATATCAACAACAACAAGCAACTGAATGTGGCTGCGGGCAGCATTACACCAACAGGAGTAAGAACAACAACATTAACAACAAATACGCCAACATCAAATATTCAGGCAGTGGCAGCAACAATTGCAACTGCAGCAGCAGCCGGAACACCAACTACAACTGCAACATCAACAAGCAAACGCCAATTGTTTCATAGCCAAAGTCAGAATGACGCCCAACAGCCGGCAAGCAATGAGAAGGTAAGCAGCAATCAGATTGCAAGAAATGCGTCCACACCTAAACCGAAGCAATTTCAGATTGTCAGCTCGTTTGATTTGATACGCAAGGAAAAGCAGCAGCAACTGAAGACTGCCAAGGCTCAAAAGCAGCAGCAGCCACAACGCACTCGCCCAAAATCACAAAGTGATAAGCAAAGCAATCAACAACAGCAGCAACCACAGCTGGTTGTCAAAAGCATTTTGAACAAAAAGTATATACAACAACAACAACAACAACAGCAGCAGCAGCAACAACAACCGCAGCAGCAACTTAAGCCGCAGCAACAGAAACAAACAGCGCAAACTACTAACGTGAATTTGCTGGCCATGCTGACTGCAGCAGCCGCAGCGCAAAATACACCAAAACAAGCGGAAAAACTGCAACAACAACCAGAACAGCGTCCACGTCCCGCTTCAGTATCGCTCAATTCGCCGGCATTCAGTTTTGCTGGAGCCTCCAGCAGCAACAACAGCAGCACAACGCCAGATGCTCAAACCTTGCAAAAGCTGCAGCGCATGGCATCTGGCACCAATTTGCGCATTCTACAGCGTGCGCAATCGCAACAGCCGCTGTCTCAACATCATCATCAGCAGCAGCAAATGCAATTGCAGATACAGCAGCAGCAGCAACTAGAACAACATCAGCATTTGCAGCAACAAGGGCCACTAAATTTTACGCCCAGTTTTAATTCGTGGACGAATTTCTCATTCACCAAAAATTTTATAGCAAACGTCTTTTGCTAAGTCAACTGTTTTGACTTTCCCCCTTCCTTTCTACTTCTACAAAAATTTCACACTATGCATTTTTAAGTCGCAAGGCCAATTTATGGACAGCAGTAGCGTTACATACATTAAATTTTAGGTGTTTCTCATGGTTCTTTCGGCAAGAGAAAGATAATTTAGTTGACTTTTGGGCACATGTATTTTTCAACAAATACATTTTCGACAATTAATTGTATATAGGCAGCAAGATTGTACAAATCATTTTGTAATTAACGTAAAAAAAAAAAACATTTTCATACCAAAAACGCAAAGAAATCTAAAGATAAATGAAAAACGTGAGTCTTCCGCTCCAGCACACGTCATTTTGTAAAAAAAAAAAAAAAAAAATTGCCTGGCAAAATTTTTATATACATAAAATAAAGCTAGCAAGTTAGAGTTGTGCAATTATAATGCAAAAACAAAACACTTTTTATGTACAATACGACACGATTATATTAATAATTATTTTAATTAGATTTGTTTTTATTTCTTGTAAGCGATAAAGTGAGCGAAACAAATATCCTTCTAATAAGAGTTCCAGCCAAGCCGTGTGCGTATATTTTTTAAGAGTAAAGTAAAAGTAAATGATGAGGAAAGATATGAGGATAGAACACTTAATATAGAAATGAGATGAAATGAAAAGAAAGCATAGCTTTAAATGCCTAAAATTCTGCTTATTATTTCGTTTTCCATAATTTTCTTAATTAAGCGCAATGAGCATTTTATACAACAACAACAACAACAAATGTGACAAAGAGGCGAACAACTAAAGTGCAAAATGTAATTTGCATGACTTTTTGGGTCGATTTGACGACCCCGCCCACCACCACCACCTAAGATGTAATGTGAAGAGCAAAAAATACAAATAATAACAAGTGTAAATAATTAATTGTGATATAGTATTTCTTAGCACAATTGTGATCTTAACAAAACGGCTAGCTACTACGACTACTACAACTACTATACATACGCATACACAAAAACACACATACACACACACACCTACACATGCATACATCCATACGAACCGAACCGAGTGTTTTATAAGAAATTTTAATACAATTCAAATGATGCTCCAATCGCCATACTTGTCCATTATCCACACATAAAACACACCTAAAACTACAATTGGACAGATAGAGAGTGAGGCAGCTAGAGACAATATCAGTCAGGCATATCCAATGCAACAACTTTTGACACCTCTGATAAGTTTAACGAACTGAAACAAATTAGTTTTTAAATGTAATGCTGACCACTCAAACTGTGTTAAATTGTAAACGCAATGCTGCCCATAAACTGGCCTTTAAGACTATTCTTCCAAACATTTTCACTACCTTTTTTTATAATTGACTTTTAAAGCTTTTTGAAAAGCCATATTAATTTTGTATTTTTTGTACAAGAAATCTTGAATTTCTTTTAACTTTTTCAAATTTCTTTATCATTTTGTATGATTTTCTATATGATTTAATAACTGAACGCAAGTGTTCAAAGCGTCAGACAAATGTGCAACGAAATTGCCAAAAATAATTCAATCTTCTTTTTTTCGTTTATTATTTTAAATGTTCTATCTTCGAAATTTCATTGTGCATTTGTTTGAGCCAGCAAAAAAGATGAAAAGATAACAATAAGAAACTTTTCAAAATAAACAAACTCAATAAATTGCAATGAATATCAAATTAAAAACAATAGCAACTATAACATTGTTAAATTAAATCCAAATTTGTTTTTAGAAAAAGAATCAATTTTCAACTAAAGTTTAAAACCAAAATATATATCAAACCCAGAACACACAAAAACAAAAAGTACAATAGAAGATCATTTTATGTTTATTCCGTAATGTGCAACACAAAAAGTGAATGCTTTTTACAATACTGCGAGTATAACTACAAATAATTTACAAATAGTTTATCTTTCACAAATCAATAGACAATAGAAAATAATTAACTTTAGTAACGGGCTGCTGGACGAACACATAATTCCAAGAAAAATGAAAAACAAAACAAACCCCAATACAACAGACCGACAACATTTAAGTTAATAATTAAGAAAAACCATCCAAAATATACTTGGGCGCACGATTGCAATAATCATTTGACAATACTCGTAGAGTCAAACAACAATTCAGTTCAACAATAGAAAATCGTGAATAAACAATCGCCACTCTTAAAACTCTACACTTGCTGTAGAATATATCTTTAATCTATTTTTGAACTTACTGCCCAAGTTAGAAACAAAACTGAAATTGAGAATCCTGTGCATGGCATTTGAATAGTTTTCAATTGTAAAACGTCCAAAACTGTGTATCAAAAATTGCAATTTGTCGACTTTAAGTAAAAGCCGAACCAAAATAATGTAAATTTAACACCCATTTCAATCAATCAATTAGAACAACGAAACAAATTACTCGCCCTTCCTCGTTTTTATGTGCAACCAAAAATTGCAATATTTTCAAAAATCAATTCATGCAATAAAAACTGTATTTACAATTTTATTTTCAACTCCCGAGAAACAGCAAATCCTTGTTTTATTTGTTACTAACCAAATTTTGAATTTTTTTTAGCTATGTGCTGGATACAAAATCAGATTATCAGTGGATCTAAGTTTCTTTTGGCTTCAAATGCGCATTGTATAGTTGTCCATATGAACACTCAAAGAACTCTTCAGCTGGGAACTAAGGATATATTTATGATCTACAATATCTGTGTAAACAGAGAAATATTTGCATCTAGCATTAAGAGACTATTCTATAATTCAGTTTTTCTTAAGCATATATTTTCGCCGACTTGACTGCAACTTTCCGCTGATTTCGGTAACCGATAGAAAAGTTATCTTTGCTTGATGACAACACTGTTGACAACACTTAATTATTGTTATTTTTATATTATCATTAATAATTGTATGTCGAATTATGACTTAACTATTCAAGCACATAAAAATTTAAAACGGCTGCAAATTCTGTTAACAGCATTCGACATTCTGTTAATTGGAACAATCTGGCAGCACCACTGTCAAAAACAAAAAATCGATTGGCCCGTGTTATCGGCTTTATTCTGCATTTCTTCTATTCTGCGTTTTTTCGTCGGTGTAAATTGCATAAAATTATTACATTTGAGCAGTAAAAATTCAGCTTAAGCTTAAAGAATTTGCATATCTAAATGGTACGTAAAGTTAACAGAAAATACAAGAACTGATTTTTCTTACTAAACGCGGTAGAAGTTTTTGGTGACGTGAATTTTGTGAATGTGCATGTGTATGTTTTAAAAGCGGCCGCGTCACAAAAATTGCATGACTGATATTTCGTTGCAAACGTAGATCGATTTTTCCAAATAAAAAACCATTTGATTATTAAATAATATAATTGATTTTTAATGTGCAGTCGTTTGCGGAAAAGATAACGGGACTGCTGGCGCGGCCAAACCAGGATCCAGCGGGCGGTCCCGAAGCGCCCTGGTATCTCAAATATGGCACTCGACTGCTGGGCATCGTTGCCGCATTCTGTAAGTAATAACAGCAACAACAACAAAAGATCGCCAACAATTGCATCGATTTTCATTCTTATGTTAGGCATTTAAATTTCGTTGTTACACTGCTTATCTCTATTCTATTTCCCTTCTCCTCCTTCTATTTGTTGTGTACGTGTGAGTGGGCCTAACCCACCCACAATACTCACAGAACGCACGCTCTCTTTCTCTTACTCTGTGGCCTGACATTGATAAAGACAAAAGCAACAACAACAGCAAGGAAATATGCCATAAAGGATACAGAAATATTTGCCTGTGTGTGCCCGTATTTTTTTTGTATAGCTTTCTATGTCAATATTTTTGGTCGTTTGAAGTGCATTTCCTATTAAAATGTTTTCCAGGGAGTAATATTTTCAGTCACATAATTGCAATCAAATTGTTTAATGCGTTATATTTTCATTCTTGATTGATTGATATGTTCTCTGTGTGTCTCTTACTCTCTTGCGTTGTTTGTTGTTTTGCGTAACAAATACCAGACAACATATCTATTGTTCTTTGTTTCCGCAGTTGCTTACGATGACATTGAACTCTTCCCATTTGATGGCTTTCCCTTCCACAATTTCACGTGACTTTTCCAAACATATATATATATATATATATATATATATATATATATATATTTGTATGCATATATGAGTATCTATTTGCAATCGTGGTTGCATATTTATAAAGTTCCCTATTTACGTCTGCGTGTAAAACAGTCAGGTTCAATGACACACGCAGCCTATATAAACTATTAGTCGAACGCAAAGGGAACTTAGTTTTAATTGGTCTATGTTAAGCTGGCTGTAAGAGAGAAGTTTAAATTCGTTTGAAAATGAAAATTCACTCGTGCGGCTTCCATTAACAGGTTTTTTAAAAAAAAACTAAAACAAAAAAATGAAAAAATAGCGCTTTTAATTAATACTCACAACTTTTGTTTATTATTACTACTATTATGTACATAAAAGTTCATTTAAGCCTATACCGCGCTGACCTCAAAATTGAGATCAGGTTACAGAAAAAATACTGGTTGCCTATTTAGTTTTGCACAAATTTCATCAGCACTCGTTTTAAGCGTAACTAGAAACCATTTGTGTATTCAGCTGAGACTGGCTTGGCTCATTGACACATTTAAACACTTGTTTACCTGCTCCACAGACACTCATCACGAGCGTCTAAAATAATAATTTTTTTAGGAAAGTAAATGCCTTGAAATTCAGTTTAGTTATCTTTATTTAAATTCTTTACACACTCACACTTAATGCACGCATTTGTAGTTTCGTTTCTATGTACAGCATCAGTTTATGTAGCCCACACAGCATCGGTCTATTCAACATTTATTTTTCAATTTCAACAACTGTTTTTTTTTATTGTATGTTTGTCACGCTTCTGTGCTCTCTCTCTCTCTATCTCTCTCTGCATTTCCCTCCCTCTGTCGGTGTGTGTGTGTGGCGCTTTATTTTAGTTTTATGTATTTTATAAATAATAATACAAAGAAACCTTGTCGCTTATTTAGCAGTTGGCTGAGTCAGGTCTTTTGATTAGATTACGCTTCAAATGCTCCAACGATATAATGGGGCCAAATGTTGGAGGCGTTGGTTGATGCAATAAATAATATTTCAGTTAGAGCCGGACTAAAACAACATAAGCTAGATAAGGTTAATGCCTTTGTTTACGAAACGCCCTTTATTTAGGCAACTATAAACCGCATTTTGTTTAACTATCTAGCTTGTCTACACCATATAACATTATTGTTAACATTTGAATTATGGTACAAACGCAGACTAAAATTGTCATAACCGTATTCCTATTGAAGCCTTTACTAATTCCACATCCTTTTCAGTTGCCATACTCTTTAGCCTGTGGAATGTTCTCTCAATCCTTACCTTGGGCGTCCCATGCTTCGTCGCTGGTATTATACAGATGTTAGCAGGATTTGTGGTGATGGCACTGGAGGCACCTTGTTGCTTTGTGTGCATCGAACATGTCGGTGCAGTGGCCGATAAGGTGGATGCCAAACCGATGTATTTCCGAGCGGGTCTCTACTGCGCGTAAGTGCTAAAAATAAAATACAGTATCCAAAAATATATATATATAAAAAAAACAAAGAATCATTATTATAATTATTTTTGTTTTTTTTATCTTTTAGCATGGCGGTGCCTCCCATTTTTATGTGCTTTGGCCTGGCGAGTCTCTTTGGCAGTGGCTTGATCTTTGCCACCGGCGCTGTCTACGGCATGATGGCGTTAGGCAAAAAGTGAGTATTGACTGGAAGTTATGGCTGTTATGGCTCATATATATCCAGTTAAGTTTTGATAGTTAACTATTAGTCTGTTTGCGGAGCGGAGAATCAAATACTGAAGGCATAAAATGCTAATCGAAACAATGTTTTCTCTATTCCTTGAAATGCTTGCGCTGTGATCACGCTTACAATTAAATTCAATGTTATTTAACTTGAACAAAAAATAAACATCGTGAACCGCTTTAACCAATGTTATTTATCCCAATAATCAATAAAAATAACAACAAAAAAACACACAGAGCATCGCGTGAGGACATGGCCGCTGCGGCCACATCGCCCACACAAATGGCTGGCGGCCAGGCGGGTGGCCAAATGCAGATGGGCGGCGATCAACATATTACGCTCATGGAAGATCCCGATGTTTGGCGTCCAACATAAATGTGCTAACTAAAAGCATAAACTGCCAAAAAAAACAGCATAAAACACAACACTGGAATACACACAAACACACATAATACACACACTTACACATAAACAATTAGAAAAGGAAAAATATCATCATGAAATATTGAGCAACACATATTTTACGGCGCAAAGTTTTTAGTGTTCGTTCCAATTGAAAGTAATATAAATAATAATAAAAGAAAAAAACTCGTAGGGCCGCGCAGAGATCATAAAGAGTAGCCAGAAACAGAACAACAGAAATACAGAAAAAAACACCCCACCAATTGAAAAACAAAGAAACTTTTCATAATTGTTACTAAACAAAATAATGTTGACAAATTGTTGCGCAAATGCATTTTCAATATTTTTGGTCATTTGTCGTCCTTTGCATGTAGTTGCATTTTCGCATTATTAAATGTCCGTTGTAGAACGAGGTGTTTTTAAAAAATACATATACATATAAATATATATTTAAATATATATATATATTTATATATATATATATATATTATATAACATTTATTTTTAGTGAGAAAATATATATGAATTACAAAACACGCTAGCTACAAATGGCTAAGATAAAAACTATTAAGCGACAGCTTCCACACGGCTAAGTACACAAACTACCTGCAAAATAAGGAAATCAATTCAAGAATCATAGAGCAATATGTACAACTCAGACACAAAAAACAAAAAATTTAATTACAATGTTAAAGGTTGATTGAGATAAGTAAAAGCTTTTGTTTTGTTTTTTCTTCGTCGCAAGATATAGTATCAAATATCATATATACCACATAATACCAGAATTGTTCGTAATTTATTAAACAAAGGTTACAAGCGATAATTAAATGTAAAATACTACAGATAATACAAAAGATTAAGGCGATGTATGTGCTTCATAATTCAGTTTTCGAAATATTTCACTAAGAAAAATATGTGTTTTATTTGAAATGATTTATGCTTGTCGTGAATTTGATTTAATATTATTTTCGGCTATCAGCAAAATTACTGTCAAGAATAACATTTCCTTATATTATTGGTTATTTATTTATTGATTTTTTTTTCCAAATTGTTATAAGAGATAAATTTATTATACTACAGTATATTTATACTTCTGTTTACAAATATCATTCGCTTATTTATCTAAATTATTGCTTTAAGTTTATACTTAGGTTGATTAATAGTTTATAATTAATAATTGTTTGCGAAATAAAACTAGTAGCTCACACAAATAATACTCGCAAACATAAGCATATATATATATATGAAAAAGCATCCTAATGGATCCATATTGGCATCCAATGTGGCTTTCTCTATATAAACATACTCTATGATTACTTGTTACATAATACTTTCTCGCAATCAGCCTGAGCAGAGTCCTAGCTTAAAATACCCAACATCTTGTTAAAATTAGCAAATAAATTGAATATGTTTTACGAACGCAACACTAATAATGATTCAAGTAAAGTATTATGTTTATAATTTAACTAAAATTGTATATGTGTATGTATACTATCCAAAACAAATGTACATGTCAAACTGCCCCAGAACAGATCAGTTAATGCCAATTTGCAGCCTGCAGCAAACCAACTAAAAAAACTACCACAACAGCAACAGCAGCAGCAAAAAGTATGTTAACGTCATATCAAGTAGTTCAAATGTAGTTTTGTCAATCATATAGTCACTTTTATATTGGACTTTATTATTCCTTTCAATTGCACTGTATTGCTTTTGAAAATTTGTACATATTTATTCGGTCCGTTTTGATTCACGCAGTAGTTTGCTTGCTTTTCCATTTAACTCTACATATTATTTTGAAATATAAAATGTACAATTATGTATTATTGTAACTAAAGATTTTGGCATTTGATTGTGAACAAAAAATGGCAAAATCACAATGTGAATATTATTTCAAGATGTAGATTTCTAAGTTGTGAAAATATTTTTACTTTTGGCTAATGCTGTTCAACATTTTCGTAGCATGAATGTATTTTGTTTTATTTGCTGCTATGTATTTTGCGATTTCACTTGTTTAAATTAATTGATAACACAGATGTTATCATGACTATAACTATTAGAATAAGCCTAAGTAAGCAATGCACTAGTCCTTAGTTTAACTCACAATCTAATTAGCGTCTCTATTTATTTGGCCTGTTTGCCATTATTATCTATTTATTTATTTATTTATATGCGCCTATCTAAATTGTCGATTTCTTAACTCGTCTCAGAGCCCCCGTTGAGGATATGCGAGCCGCTGCACAGCAAACGGGATACGGCGTAAATGCGACAACGTCTACTACCAACGATCGGGCGGGCATTGTTAACAATGCCCAACCGTTCTCCTTCACTGGGGCCGTTGGCACGGACAGCAATGTGTGATGACGTCGGAAGGTGGAGCGCTGGGATCGTGGCTGGTGGGGTGAGCCGTGAGAAAACAAGACTCAAAACGCCAAGCATTATGGGCAAACTGCAAAAACAACTACTATCAAAGAACCGCAACAGGCAATAATATAATAACGTGTGCAATCTACTGTTGGCGATAGACTTCCAACCGGATCGCCACGCATAAAAAGGATCTCTCTCGGTGTAGAGTTGAAAACAATGTTTAAAAAAGTGAGCTGCTGATGGAAACCTCAAGGAACTTACTTAAATATACCGTCTAGTAATTGAAAATAGTCTTTGTGTTACGTTTTTTATTCTGGCATTTTCTGTTTCATAAATTTCTGTTTGTTTTGCCTGTGTATCATTCCAATTCCGATTTTGCTTTCAAAGCTAATGCATAACACTTAATTCAAATTTAGTGAAAATATAAATATTTTTGAGCATAATTAAATTAAATTATTGAGCGATGGCATAATTGTGTGAAATTTATATTTAGTCATAGTTTAAATATACATAAATTATATTTAAATGCATAATACAAATTAATATCAATATAAATAATTAAATGTATGTATTCCATATTGAAATTGAATCATACATACTTTAAATTATGTTAAATAAAATTAATTATACAAACATTAAATTTGTTTTTGTTTTTAATGTTTATTGTCACTTAAAAGTGTTAACAAAATTTATAAATACTTCAGAATTTTTTCTGGCAAAATTAGAAATTTAACAAAACATTTAACGGAAAAATATTAAACAATAAAAATAAAGAATTATTTAGGCGTTCTTCGGTTTGGTTGCCTTGTCGGATTCTTTAGGATCATCTTTATCGTCAACATCGTCCTCCTCAACCTCATCCCCTTGTACCTTATCGTCCTCGTCTTTCTCATCTTTCTTTTCATCAGCATCATTGTCGTCAATATGATCCTCCTGCACTTGCTCCTCGGAGCCTGGCCAACGGAATCTGCGATCACTTATTTTCTCCTCGCTGCCCTCGGCAGACACCGCAATAATTACAGCAAAGAGAGCTAAAATTTGAGAATTGACATTACAAAATAGAAACGCCTCCTTAAAGATTACCAACTTACCAAAGCTCATAATAATAAACTTGTTTGATAGCATATTGTTTGATGTGCTTGTTAAAAGATTTTGATGCTGACTGAAGTATTGGCTGCCTCTTTTATACTCTAATTTTGGCAAATGATATTGCGCACAAATAAAATAGAGTTTGCTTTGCAACAACTGTGCAAATATAAAGCATTATTTAAAAATTGTGCCAAAGCTCTTAATATCGGAATATTAATCAGGTGGCCTAATATAAAATTGATGTCATTAAATTTGGTTGACAATGAGTTCCCTCAATGTTTGAAGTTCTGAAGGTGTCGCAAAATAATTGAGATAGACCTTAATAATGTACGATTTTGATTTCCACAGAATTTGTAAATACCAAGGGCTTATCGGCCCTTAAATGTTTCTTACTATTATTAATTGAGTCGGTGCTCTGCGGGCAATGGGTATTACTACTCTGGGATCTACTACCTCTTTGTGGTAAATTTTTCTTATCCCAGTTCAATCGTGTGCAAAGTTCTAGTTAGAATTCTAGCTTGGGCCCACTCTATTTGATCATTGCCGAACAATCCTTCAGAAGGTGTTCTGCAGTGTCGTTATATATGTTGTGTTTGTACAACTTTCAGTCTTCCTTCTTGAAGCCGAAAAATGTGTTTATATTCCTTAAATTTTTTTCCATAGCTTTCCCTTAATTAAATTCTCTTGCTAGACTAGAAAGTCATTTGTTATTCTATTGGTCTTTGCTAGACCATTTAATACACAAATTTCATACCATCTTAGAGCCAATCTTGTAAGGGAAAGGAATATATTTCTTCTAAGATAGCATCAAATTTAAAATATTTTTTTGAGACAGATCTAAAAGCCAGATCAAAGGATGAAATTCTGTTATCCATGCCTAATATTTCTAATTTAAAGCATACTTTTAGGCGAAGGCAGAAACTATTACAACTTCAAATCAACCACTGCAACATTGCATACTTTCGAGGAGCATTTGGAAAATAGAGAATAAATTTGTCCAAAGTTTTAAGGTATTTTGCAGGATTAGATATTCATAACCAATTACTTGCTGCTTAAAATTTGGTAATCGTAGCTTTATTATGATTGCACCAAAATTGAAATCCAATATTAAATGATTAAACACAGATGTGGATAACGATAGAAAATAGTTGTTAAACTCTTTTATGTATTTTGTACTTAAACAAATGCTCACTCGATAAACTTTATATTTTAGATGGGCTGAGCAGAGAGACCATTCCCTTAAATTACATCATAATGTGATTAAGCAATGATCTTGTAAATTTCATTTACTATATTTGTACAAAAATAAATATTATATTTCAGTTGAAAGCTAAGTTCTTGTATTAAAAACTGTTTATCAAAATTGTCGAACTAATTTTTCATTAATTTATAATGACATCTATCAAGGGCATGTTCCTAAGATATACATTCTTACTACACATTTCCATTAAATTCAATTTTTCCTTATTCAAAAAAGATTCTTGATATCGAAACCACAAGCAAACTCAATTGATTGTGCCCACATCTGTTGAGAGTCTTGGCAGATGGTTATTATCTAATGCTTTTATTTGAGCTTGGGTTTCGCTTTTTATAGGATTCAATGTAGCATAAAATAGTCTGTGGTCCGTTGCGAGGGATCCTCAACTGATCCCGTCAAAGTATCAATTACAGGCTGCGCAATTCAATTGGAAGGCAGGGAATTTAGATTGGTGTTTATATCGTTGGATATATGGGTCAAGTGTTTGCGTTTCAACGATGAGGATGCAGGACTTAAGGATCACTGCTCAGAGATATTCTCACAGTTGTGTTTGATGCCGCCGAATACCGAGTTTTTCTGGTTAAGCGTTGTAGGACTGAAAAATTGTAAAATAAAACTCAGAGAACTCTGATGACAGACAGCTCAATAAGCAGCATGACTTTCAGGCAACCTGCTGCTTAACATATTAGCACCAGGACATCACAGGGCAGCGGGTGGTGTTTCACAGGACAGCTGAAAATGTCAACAGTCGGCGACTGGCAAAGCGAAAAACTGTGCTGTGAACATTTTGTGCCTGCCCTGAATTAGCTGACTATAATATACTTTTGCCAAAAAGTTGAAAGTGGCAGCAGGCGGCAGGCAGCCAAGACTCCTCACAACAGGATATACATATTAGCTTGCAGCTGTGTTGCACGTTTATTGCATTCGCAACGCTTTGAATAAAAAACAGAAATACCATCGATTTGAAATTATTCGCTAAATGGGCTTAAAATTTCATCAGGCTTAAGACGATGCTTCCGCTCTCCGTCTTCCGCATTGCATTAATCGCAGCCTGCTTTGTTGCCCATTTGAGCCCATCACTTTTATTAATCTTTTGCCCAGCATCTTCATTTTTTTTGTTTCTTTTCGCCAGCTGCTGTTGGCCGCTTGCCTTTTGTGGTTCATTTGGCCAGTTGACCATTTGCCGTTGGCCAAGTGCCCGTTTGGCTTTTGTTTGGACTACTTCAATGTGCTGCCGACATGCGATGAATGCATTTGTTCCTCCTTTTTGCTCCTTTTTGCTACATTTTGCTTCTTTGTGTGTTCATTTGCTTAAATGCATCTTATCCTGTTAAAGTGTGTCCCTTCGCAGAAAACTGATCTTTTTTTCTATTTTGCAAAATTCCTGCAGTAGCAGGATTCTGTCTTCCTTTATGTGTATTCCTAATTGAGTTTTTCATGTCTGCAGATGAAGTTACTGTAACACAAGACGAGATTTCCGTTCTGGAATATCTGCCTAGAGTAAAATAATGAACATTTAATAGAATTATTTAAAAAAAAAACATATTAATTAGAAATAGCCATTAATATTTTCCGTTTCTCTGCCGAAATATTTTTTATGGCCTCCAGTAGGTTTACCTATATTTCTATAAAAAAGATTTTAATTGTGGAATAGCTGATTTTATAGCTGATAATAATTGAGCAACAATTTTATTATAGTGGTTGCCACATTTTGTCAATAAAATTCTAAACAGTTACTTGTCAATTATAGGCTCCATATAACCCACATCATAACACAGGTCATTAACAATACTCGGGGCCACACCTGAGGGATCTCTGCCACTCCCCTCACCAAACAAACGCAAATATTCGAAAAAGCTTTTCGATCAAGCATAAAAATTGTGGTTCTTTCTGGCCAATTAGTGGTTTTAAATACCATAAAATTATTATGTGGAATATTTGTTTGTGTGTGCTGATTCGGATTTTATATTCATTGTCCATGTCGTGCTGCCCCCCGGTGCCCCACTGCCCCTTGCTGCAGCACTGTGTACAGCTCCAGCTCGAACTTCACTTCCACTCGTAACAATATTTCATCAAGAATGCAATACGACGCGGCGTTCAAAACATGGTTATTAATTAAAATTCCCAAATCAAAATCAAATTACCACTAAAAAAGAAGAATGCATAAATTTTTGTTAAGTGACAACCATACTACACACTCGCGCACACACACGCACAACACACACAGATGCAGTCTGCAGAGTTTGGGGATTGGGACGTCTGTCGCCAGCGGCTTCCGCTTGCTCGTGCGGAGCACCTTCCAAGAATTTTTAGACTGGAAAATGCTATTTGAAAAATGAATATAATAATAAAATTAAATTATGCATAATTATAATTTCTTTGTTGTTGGCATTTAAACAAAACTAGCATGGCGAAGGCCTATAAGACTTTTTTTAAGACCATGAAAATGTGAGGAGCTAAACTAGTTGGTATAAAGAATATTTAAAAAGTTTATCATTTTATAATCATTTTCGTGGCAGCGGCACGTGTGCCAAGGAACAATGCATATGCAGTGTACTGGAGCAATACACTATGCTACATGGTTTTTAGAGTCATAAAATGAATGTAATATTAAATTGTAGGAATTCACTTAAAGTTGCTCTTTTATTATGCGTAGTGCATAATAATTTGCAATTGTTACTTTGATTTTTATTCATTCATTTATTTCATTCATCTATCTGCAACTGTAGCAAGTTCCGTCAAATTTGCTTCTGCGCAAATTATATTTTCTCTTATTAATATTATTTATTCATTGAATTGCAACTTTTCTGTATTTGGTACAATTCGTATTCATGTATTGTGTTGCTCGGTGTAATAACATTTCCATAAAACCGATAAACGCGCTGAGGGCAAAAATGTTTTTGTGCTCAATTAGTGTATAACATTGTCACAACCTTCCGGCAGCACCAGTTCCCTCCTCTGCTCCATAGCATCAACAGGTAAAAATCCGATTTGGTATGCGTTAGAGGGAGCAGAGGCTTGTGGCAGTGGTAGGGGCACCGGAGCTGGCACATAGCATAATCGTTAAAATGGATGGAAACCCTTTTTGTCTAATGCTTATTTTCATGCGTTTTCCCTGGAAAATTATGGCTGGCAGGCAAAGCGTCCACAAATTGCCCGGGCATAGTTTTCCATATTTTTGCCTGGGTTTACGCGTGGCCGCGATTTAAATTATGACAAGGAGGAGCTCGGCTCGACGCAACTTGGTGCCTGGCTTCCTGGCGCCAGACCTGTTGGTGGCCCCTGTGCATTGCGATTGGAGTTGGGATTTTGTGTGTGTCTGCTTAACGATTTAAATAATGTTTGGGCACAGGAAGGATAACAAGCGCTATGGCGCTTCCGTGGAACTATAAATTATCAATTCGAGATGGAGTTTGTGGCAAAGCATATTGGAAAGAGGCATTAAACTACTAAGTAGGTGCCTGGGTGTGTTGTCGGTAGCAGAGGCAGCTGCAAATTGGGACAAACTAATCTTATCAAATATTGACAATAACCCAATTAGTAACCACCTACAGCAAAGACACGTAGCAGCATTAGACAAACAAACATTGCGCAAAAAAGGTTTTTCTCATCCTCTTCGTTGATTTCAACCGAAATGCTACCAGGGAAGCTGTCACTCCGAATGCGATTGGGAAACAAGAGTAAGACATCAGGCGGCAGGACAAAGTCGCAGGACAAATATCAAACGCAGCTGCCGTCAGAGCAATCCGGGTAAGTCAAAGACGCAAGATGCTCGCGTCAACCATAAAACTAGCCAGCCAGATAAAACGCAGGTCTGACCCAAAACCTGGGACCGCCCCTGGCGAACGCTGCCAGTTTTGGTTCATGCCAGGCAGCCTCTAATTTGCTGATACTTGCCTACAGTTTAGAAAGCGACGGGCAGTCGCTGGCACATCCCTGAGACCGAGGACAATCACAAAGGAGCATCCTCCTACTTGCCGTGACATTTGAGATTTTGCAGTCGATGATTTCGAACATTGCTGGACATTGTCTCTCAATTCAATAGGGACTTCTTTTGTCTATTGTCCATTGCTTGTTGTACAGGTCGTGAAAAGCGCAATCCTAACTACCCACAAAAGGATCCGAAAATTTGCCATAATCATGACATTTTTGTAGGCACTCTTTGCATTGTCCTTTGATCATTTTGTTTCGCTGGTTTCTTCTGAATAGTTTCAGACATATTTTTTTTTATAACATAATCGTTGTAATGTTGCGTCTTTATGCGAGTTAGCTAAACAGATCTGAACAATCAGAGAATGGGAGTACGAGTATAAAAGGATGAGTATATTTTCTGTATCTTATTCATTGTTTATCGTTATCTTAAAAAAGAAACTATCGTTTCTTTTATGTCTAAGTTTGATGTCTATTTTAGGACAATTCAAATACCTAATATTACTTTCGTTATTTTTCTTGTTTTATTTAAATAGTAATTTATACAGATACATAATAATATATTGAATACATTAAAAATTTGATCGATAACTCAAAAAAAAAAACTCTCTGTTTTGTTATGTCAGAGGGCGAAGTTTTAATTTGCATTAATTCAATTATTTTTGATATATTTATATATAATAAGAATAACATAATAATATTTTAAATCGTGCTTAAAGCTTCCTTGCCATTTATATCATTAAATGTTGGCAGACACAAATATATGTAGATATTCCGGAAGAGTTAAACTATAAATTATCTGGCATTCATGGGTCCGATGAGAAACTGTTGAATAAATCCCCAATAAATGTTTTTCATTTACTGAAAACGTAACTCATGAATATTTCAGCAAAATCCAAAAAAACAACTAAAGCCCATAAAAATAAAATGCAAAATGTGCGACAACCGTCGATCTTAAAAAAAAAAAAAAAAACAACAACAAATAAACAAAAATAATGCACAGTTTTATTTAGCAGCAGGTTTTTATGTTGGTCACTTCTTTTTTTTTTGTGGCTTTGTTGAATGGGGGCCAAAAGCAACAATCACAAAAGTAACCTCAAAAATTTCAATAAAGACCACAACAAAGCAATTTATATAAAATGCCACATAGAACGGGACGAAAGTGTTGTGGTGGGGGGGGGGGTATTTGGGTAGGGAGGGAAAACAACGACAACAGACGTCAAATAGAACCAAATATTGGATGGGCGAATGGAGGCTATATTGGTTGGGGACCAGGCACGACATTTTAACAAAACAATAGAAATCAATTGATTGCGTTGTGGGAAGCTTAGCACTTGATTTCCGTTGTGTTGTTATTTTGGGGATACCGCCGATGGGGCAAGGCAGTTAGTGGAGGCAGTGGAGGCAGCAAGCTGGGCGGATTGCGTGCGCCACCCAAAAAAAAGC
The DNA here is from genome assembly GCA_035042125.1 of Drosophila longiperda. Taxonomy (NCBI): domain Eukaryota; kingdom Metazoa; phylum Arthropoda; class Insecta; order Diptera; family Drosophilidae; genus Drosophila; species Drosophila longiperda. Next base: position 2,822,054 of record JAWNLV010000130.1, read on the forward strand.
CAAAGGACTCGTTGCTGTTGTTATTTGTTGATATTGTTGTTCCTGCTGTTGTTGTTGTTGTTTTTGTTGTCGTTACTAGCGCTGCGTTGGTGCGGCTAAAATTCTATTTTTCCAATTTTTGCGCAATTTATTGCATTGTCAAGGGATTCGCAGTAGAGCAGAAGCAGAAAAAAAAATGAAAGAAAAGTAAAAGCCATAAGAAAAACACCAAATACAAATACCAAACAAGCTGGGGAGTCATCATTAATAGCAATCGATGGTAAAATACCCTGTAAACTGCTATGGCATAGCCACAATTATTTTATAAGTTTGTTCTACGTTACAAATTCCGAAAAGAATAATTTTTATAGATTTGGAAGTGCGACTCTTAAGAATATACAAATTTGCATTAGTTATTTGTTTTGGACATAGATATTATAATTGATAAGTTTCCCAGATATTTTTGATTCTTCAATATACCTATTATTTAATTAATTTTTAACTTATCGTTTTCAAAGCATGTGCATAATGATAAAGACTTGTGTAAAATTTGTATATAAACTCTGTAAATTGGTAAACATTACTGAAAACTGCTGTTTAGTTCGTAATTTTAATACATCCTTCTGATCCAATACCTTTGATCATGATCATTAATTGTATATACTTCTTTGAAATCTTAATATTAGCTAAAAACTTGTTAGTATTTTATTTCTATTAAAATAATATTAATAACATGTTAAGCAAACGATTTCGATTTCTTGTCGTTTTATTTACCCTTTGAGAACAGAATATAGGGTATAAAGTCCAAATACAAATACCAAAACATAGTTCGGGTTGTTCGATGGTATGTGGGTTCTGTGGTACGTCTGGCTGTGTCTGGGGTTTGCTTATGGTTCTGGGGCTTTTGGGGCTTTTGTGTGGGAAGCGTAAAAGTAAACAAAGCTAAAAGCGGAAACGCAAGTGAAATAATGCCGCAGAGCTGCACGGAGCTCAACAAGAACATCGGCAACAGCAAAAACAACAACAATAACAATAACAACAACAATAACAACGACAACAGCAACGACAACAGCAACTAAACATCAATAAGCATCGACTAACTGGAATGCTGTGAGCAAGGAACCTGGCAACTGCTCCTCTGACAGTCAACTGGGGAGTCGCAGCATTAATAGCTGAAATTAAATAATCGCTCCTTAAGCGAGACGACGTCACAAAGCACAAAAGAATAAGTGAAGTCCCAACTGGGATTTGCTTTCAATTGAATAAAATTAATTTTAATTGATTTTCCTAGCTTTGATCAGAGTAGGGATTGTTAGAATTGTGTGCGTTTGATTTGTGTGCCTGCATTTTAATTTGTGGTGCATTTACAGCTAAATGGAAGATTGATCTCTCTTTAATTATAAACTATGAAGCTTTGTTTCAATGTCCGTCACCTGTACATCCTCCAGCTGCTTTGCATTGTGACTCATTTTGAGTCATAGTTGAGATACGCAACATCCCTCCATAAACTACCCACAAGTTGTCGGCTTACAGATTTTTATCGCAGCATACCAAAAAATCCATTAGATTTTGACAGTCTCGCGTTTATTAATAAAATTTTATTATATTCCTTAAAATGCTTGAAAGGGCAGATCTAGGAAAGAACTCAATCTGATAAGCATCGGCTCCATAAAGGGTAGTAATAACAAAAATACATGGAATTCAATTTTTATGTATATGTTTTACCTGCAACAAAAAAAATATGACAAAGAAAGGTTTCACTTTGGGTTTGAGTTTGGCTTACAGCTGCTTAGGCCGGGTCCACACCTGTTGATAAGGCGGCTAATTTTTTGTGTGCCCATAAAAAAAAACACATTCACAAAACCAAAAATTATTTCGATGTGTATTTGTGTTTCTAGCAAATTAGTCGATGATTTAGTTAGCCAAAAGGGTTCAAAGTTCCTATAAAATACAGCCAATAATGTTTCGGGCGCCTTGTCCCTTGGGGCCGTTTTCTTGCCGATGAAGTGTGAATCTCTGAGCAGTGCCAAAGAACTTTGCGGAAGGCCAAAAAGTAATCAAAATAAAAGTAAATAATAAAAGGTACAGGCCTGTGTGCCTGATTGTGTTAAACGATTCGAGCGTTGCTGACAGGCAGCTGGGCAAAGCTGAAATCAATGCCACAATCAAAAAACATTGCAACACAAAACTTGTCTAAGCCTTTATTCGATTCGACCCGAACTATCCATCTCTCAAGGATGCAGCCAGTCGGGCATGTTGTTGTTTACTTAGTTGCCACTGGGGGATGCCTAGCAACACAATTTTATTATCCTTTTGCCGAATGTGTGGGAAAGAAATTTTATATTAAGATAAACATGAACCTTTTGATTTGTTGTTGTTTGTGCTGCTGCTGCTGCTGCTGCTGTTGGCCTCAAGTAGCCTGAACGTTGATTGAATCTTAAGGCCAGCATCCTTTTTGGCAGACTTTTTGAAAATTTGATTTTAGGTTAAACGCAATTAAATTTCGCCTAAGGCTTTGATTTGATTTTATTGCTCCCTTGCCCCGGGTACTTCCCTCGACATTTTGTTGTTTACGCTAGAGAAAATTGAAATTTTATGCATTTCCTTATAGTTTGTTGTTGTTGTTGTTATTATTTTGTTGTTGTTGTTGTTGCCGTTGGTTTTGGCTCTGCGGCATTTGCACTGTGCGGTCAGCTGTCGTAAATATTCTAAAATTATTTTGGTCCTTTGGGCTCTCATAGGCTTTGATTAATTGATTGCATATATATGCACTGGTATTCACATATTGCCAACACATTTGGATTTTCTTCTCTACTAATTAGATTTTGCGGTTTCATTAGATATGAGATGAGTTGAGTTATTTAAGCTTCAAGGCAATTGAATGATTTTATAATATTGTTCGAATCATTAAATGCAAATTAATTGAAGTGTTATTAAATAAAACCTATTAACTGTTATATTATTGACACAACATATTTGAGCTAGACAGATCTATTTAGTCAATTGTTTTAAAATATGCACAACTCGTTTTTGTGTCAGATACATATGTTATTTCTGTGCACTGACATTGTCAAGTTTAATGCCAAACAAATGTTGTTTCAATGAGCTTCAAGGCTCAAATGTTAAGCCAACAACTAAATGTTGGCATATTTCACGCTCACTTTGCCGTTAGCACAAGAATTTGTACTGCCATTGCCAAGTTGTTGGCCAAGTATTAACTTGCATAGAGATAGAAACTTGCCAAGGCAGTGTGTCGAGCACATAAAATTCAATAAAACGCATATTTGCTGTCATTTGTTCCAAGTTTTGGGCGCCAAAGTGCCACAAAATTCTGCTGGAGCTAGCAGGAAAAGCGTCGAAAATGGCGCTAAAGTTGCTAAGAAAACACAGACAAAAAAACAGACGGCAAAGCAGACAAGTTGAAATGTTTTTATATCCCATCTACCAACTCCCAACATCATTGCCAGCGTCGTCAACATCATCATCATCATCACCATCACCATCATCATATTTATTATCTAGAAATGATTATAAGCATTTTTGGCTGATTTAGCATATTTTTGGCTCTTACAATTTTCGAGCTCTTCCTCTCTGATTGGCACGCACTTCCGCTTCCGCCTCTTTGGTTTGACGTTGGCCTAAAGACTTCCGCTTTCAGTGGTGCTCTAACTTCATTATCATCTATTTTTTTTATGCGCCTTCAACTTGACAGTTTTGAAATACCTACTATTGGATTGCTGATCTAGGGATATATTCGCACATAATGTGTATTTAATTTGAATCTTCAAATTATAATTGTAACTTTCTTCATACCTTCAGAATATATTTCCATAAAATAAAAATCGCTCTGACAACTAAAATAAATGTTCCAAATTTCTAAATTATATATAAAAAAAAACCAAATTAATTTAAAGTTTTAATTTATATTTTTCAGGCAAATACTTTACGATTTAGAAAAATACCAATACAAGAATTTTTTTTATCATTACAGGGTATCTTTTAGTGCGGTTGCTTTCTTCATTAGGGTTATGTTATTGTGGTTTGTTTGCATATGTCGGGAGCGGAATTGGAGGCTGACGTTGGAGTTGGGTGTGGGTAAATGTGCAAATTTGTTTTGCTAATGTTTATGCAAATACGAAAGAGCACATCAAGTGTCGCAGTTGGAGTTGGAGTTGGAGTTGGTTTACTACTCATATTTATATGAAGTCGACTGTTGCTGTTTATGGAAAAGCGTTGTGAGTAGATGGTTCTGCTATGCTCATCCCCATCCTCATGCCTAGTGGCCCCCCTGCGTTCGCTCATTGTCGCGTCTTATGTAAATTTAATGCAAAAATGTTTATTTTAGTAAGATTTGCTTAGCTCTCCAAATGCTGTCTCTCTTTTGCGCCTAATGTCTTAGGGGGCGGTGGGCGCTGTTGAGCTCAGAGCGGTGATCTCCCAAACATGACTGCCGGCCCTGCTCCTTCTGTGGTTTTGTTCGGATGTGGGTCCATTCACAGAGCATCCATAAAGCTAAACGACGCATAATTGAAACATTATGTCAGATTATTGTTAGCAAGCGCCGAGATTTACTTAGTTGGCGTTTTTTCTCCCTGTCTACCATCTTTTTCTGTGGAGCGTTTAGTATTTGGGTAGTTAAGTTTGTGAAACATACGAGCAATGTCAAAGAGATTTGCTTATTTAATGCCCTTAACAGATATGACAAAATATGATGGCTATGGGTAAAGGACGTTTGGCTAAATGGTGGTTTGAGTAATGCCAACGATAACAAAACTGAAAGTTGAGGCATGAAAGTTGTTATCTTTTTGCTGCCATCTTTTTGGGCGTAATCCTAAAAGGAAAAGTCAGAGATTGCCTTGTGGAAAATTACTTTTTGGTCAAACTGAGAATTTAACTTTATCAATAAAAATAGGCATATCAGAACATATACCATATGGACATATTATTTAAGTGAGTAAACTCTGTATTAAAGAAAGTTAAACATTGTTCACTTTTTAAATATGTTAAGTGTAAAATGCATGTCCACAATTCATCCCAATTATTCCTAAATATTACTTACCTACCTTTTCAATATATTTTCAGCTCTAATTATTAATCTAATTAATTTTGTAAAAAATAGTATAATGTGTGGAAATATATAAATAGATAAGTATTTAAAGATTTAAACCTGGAAACATTCATACTTTTTTTGTTGCGCCTATGATTATGATTTTAAAAAACATACAAACTGCACCAAATATGTAATCCAAATATTTTCAGCTTGAATTTAATAAATAAAGCTTGTAAAAATTTAAAATTTAATTTCATATATATTCCTATACACGAAGCATTATCTATTTTGAAATCAAATGCAACATTTTGAGCAACATTTGCTATACGTTTCCGCTTTTCTTAAAATCCCATTCAATCTGTACTCATATGATTAATGACGATGTAAATCGAGCGTAAACCGAGCTCATTTTTTCGCGTTAAGCCAACAAAAGTGAAGCCAAAACTTTTAAAATCCCTCAACGTTTTCCCATTAATATCACATTTATCAATTTCACAGTTTTTCATTTTATTCCTCGTCGTCTTTTAAACGTATTATTTTCTTTTATTTCCTGCACTATTTATTTTTTAATGTGCAATTTTCATCCGCAAGACAAAGTCTGCAAAAAAAAAGAAAAGAAAAACAAAACATTAAAAAGACAAACAAGAAAGAAAATAGAAAAACCCATTTCCATTATAGTATAATGCCACATTTCTCTTTCCGGTTTATATCGTTTAGATCGATTGCATTTTATAGTTTGTCTTAATGTGGCCTGTTGTTGTTGGCCTCGGAGGACGCAGGATGCAGGACGTAATAGCTGCGGGTGAAGTTAGCGTTGGCGTAGTAACTGAAGATGGGAAAACTGTCTCCGAGACAGGCATTTATTTTAGCCGGTTGCAGCAGCTTCCTTTTGGCCCCGGAAGCGCTACAAATTGTCTGCTTGCAGTTGTAAAAAATTATTTTATTGCTTCCTTTTCATTTAGACTGAATATAACATCCGTTTGTGGCTCGCACAAAACGCCATTGTCCCGAGTCCAGTCAGTTCCACTGTCCCCTCCTTAAAAAGGTTTTAAGTGTCCGCTCTTGCTTCCAATTTTTGCGTCTATTTCTACTTTTGCTACAATTCAATTAGGCATTCGTCTTTGTGCGCTAACCAGAACCCAAGAAGTCAAAAGTGAACACATTTGTCCTAGTCCATTTCAATCTGAGCCGTCCCATTCAGAGGGTCTATTTTTGATGGTCTCGAAGGTAAAGCAATTGGCAGAAGACTTATGATTCCATTTGGGCAATATGTGCAGAATGAAAAGATAACCAACATTTCTAAAATAAAAATATTTTCATATGTTTTTTTTTTATAATCTTCAAAGCATAATAGTTAGTTTATTACAATGTAAGCTTGAGGCGAAAAATATCCAAAATTAACTTTGAACTTTTAAAGTCATAAAATATTAGTAAATTTAATTATTTTAAAAGTCACACTTGGATTTATAAACGCATACAATTTCCTGTCGATTGGCCTTTTATTTAAAATTTGTATATGTGTACATTTTAAGAGCATTAAATGGAATATATAAAATTTAATTCATTTTATTTTATATATGAGAATTTCAATGCTCACATTGATTTTATCCAATCAACAATTTCGTTCAGCAATCATAAAGAAATGTTTTGACAAAGAGGCTTACCACATGCCCACCTCTAGGCCATAATCCTTCAACAATATCAAAATTTAAATGTCACCTAGAAATACCACATTCGCATCAGCTTTTCATCCACAAGAGCAATTTTCGAAGCAATTAATCAAATTAAACAAGGACATTGAGGCACACCAAAAGGTTAACCTTTAACAGAGTTAATTGAAAATTTTGCGGTTGTACATTTTGTGAAGATGAGGGAGGGGCGGTTGTCTGGTGCCCTGCAGCTGCAAAAATATGTTTGATATGCTCTTTGGCGCACTGAGTGCAATCAATGAATGCAAGCATGCATTGGGATCAGAAACAGGATCAAGACTCACGCACAGCACGCAGGACAATTACCCGGACGATTAGGCACACCGCTAAAATCCAGTACCTACATGCAGACACCCCCGCCTCGCCTGTGAGCTCCTCTGCCACTTTCAGTTGCTTCGCTGCCAATTTTTATCAGCTGTGAAACAGTTGCCATTGTAATGGTGCAGAAGTCGTTAGATAGATGGGCACCAAGGCAAGCGAAAAGCAAAACAAAAAAAAATTCACCGAACAAGGATATTCGACTATATGTAGGAGTTGCAGGATGAACCCCAACTCCATCCCATTCCTTGTTTGAACCGCTGCTCGTTGCTGTCGTTTAAAGAGAAAACATTGCGAAAATTGCTTTACAACTGATTAAACACTGAACTAACGCACGGCACGTTTAAATTTGGGTTAAATAGATTATATGAACTGGAAGTGTTATGAAATGATGTGGTCCGCTAGCTCAGCCCCTGCTCAGCTCATCGGTTCCTTGGCTCCTTGGCTCGTCGCCTGCGCTCGAGTTGCTCTGTTTTCTTTTATTTCATTTCGCTTTGGCTTCCTTTTCACGCTCCAAGTGTGCCACTTAATGGATTTCGTAGATGTTAACCACAGTTAAGGATTCGGATTTGGTTTTTGTTATTTCTGCGCTTATTGGTTTGCCGCTGGTCATTTCACACAGCTACGTGAGGCAGGACACAACTGCGATGTGACCTTGGCTACAATCGATGGAGAATGGTCTCAACATGTTGAATCATTACTTGGGTTTTGAGTAAGGATCAAACGATGGGGTCACTTTACCATAAACAATACTTTTAAAAGGTCATTGACAGCAAATGTATATATTTGTTTGAAGTGACCCTTGCAGCACGCGTAGGACTTAATAATTAATTATATAGATGAATTATTCTAATTTCCAATTTAAAAATCAATACCTATTTAATTTGTTAGTTGTCGTTCTTAATTTATTTAATATTATATAAATATCAGTATTACTAGATATTCTATTATATGATGAGTTTTGCAAAATATGCTGCTTTAATCCAGATATATTTTTTTCTGATTTTGTAATATAAATGCAATATTCTAGACTCCCATTTACATACAAATTTCTCAATTAAATGTTTGGTTTTAATTTATTTAAAGTTATTAAAGTATTATTTATTATTTATTAAGCCATCTGCTTCAAATAAATTAATAAAATTGCGTATAAACAATATTTTTTAGCTGTGAATTCGTTTTGGAAATTGATTAGGATTACGGATTACACACATTCTCTGAATTCGCTTATTAAATATTTGAAAGTTGGCCCAACAAACTGGAACCCTCATCAATCAAAAGCATTTCAAAACATCTGATTTTTTTCTAAGCACATGACGCGCCTATCACAAACCCAAATCTGTCCAAAATGTTCAAATATACTAACAATAAAATATGCTCGAACAACAGGATATTAAGGACATCACAGCCCAATGCCGCCCACACGATAACGAAAACTATGCACTATATAAAAGGATTGAATAACTCTCTTTTGAATTTGACACGCATTTTGTAAGCAGATACCCAAACTAAGGCACAGACAGAAAGTTGTCCGGCTTTAACTAACAACACCGATGAGGATAATTCGGGGGGAATACGAGTGGAGGGGTGTGCGTCCAGACGTTGTCATGAATCATAATGGTATCGTCCTTTCAGACGAAACATTCCCTCTTCTGCCCGTTCCCGTTCCCGTTCCCGTTCAGTCCCAGTCCGTCTTTGGGCACTTTATTTGTGTTGCTCTGTTCCCAGCGACTTTTTGCCGTATTTATAATTTAATTTAGCAGAAATTTTGAGGGCGTTAAGCAAAAGAAACCAAAAAATATAAAGCATTCGTTGTCGTCGTTTGCTTTATAAGGATTCACTCGCTTGACCGGAAATTTGAACGCTTCTCCGATTCTCACACCCCCCTCTGTCGTACACACAAGCGTTTACAGGCCATCAGGGTCCTTTCTTGGCTCGTAGTTTGCATGTTAAATGCACATATGAACATATGCGAGGACACTACTTGGGCTTGCGATGCTTAAGTTATGTACTGCCCATATAAACTATGTCCACAACTCATACAGATACACTGAAAATATGATGTGTGTGCTGTGGGGAGTCCAATGGAGCAGTGGGAGGAGGAAGCATTGACTTTGTGGTTACATTGCGGTGGCGTGTTTGGGTTTCTGTCTTTGGTCCGCCTGGGTCTTCAACTCGACGACTCCACGACTCGACGACTCGACGACTCGACGACTCGACGAACATGTATTTATGAATACATAGAAATTTTTTGACATTTTTATGGTTGCTTTGGGGCATTGGTGCGCTACGCACGCTAGCGGGAGCAGTTTAGAAATTTGATGCATTCCGCAGATTGTAAAGGATTCAAGAAGGAACAAAGCAAGATACAAGAATATTCAAAGTATTGATAACAACGATCGTATTACGACAACTTGGCCTACAGAGTTACATGTCTGTAATGTTATATTTGCATATCAGAGAGATAAATATTTATCAATGCAACAAACATATTTTTAAATATAATTATTTATTACTAAAACATTTGTTAACTCATAAAACTAAAATAAATTGTTGAAGTTATATTAACCATTAGAGCTTTGAATACAATTTTTACTTTTAATTATATATTTATAAATTAAGTATTTTTATTAAATTTTTATACAAAATATCATATTTTATTTTATACTGATGGCTTTAACTTATTAATATATCACTTTTCATTTTATCAGTATAATATAAATATGATCTTTTAAGTTCCATATAATATTTAAAATGTATTCAGTAGCGTATTAAAAAATTCGATTAGTCCATAACATTTTATGAATTTTTGCCCAATTTGGTTGTCTATCATTTGTTTGCCTCTGTTTCTGACGACCCCCTTGACTAGTTTATTATGCTGGGTTGAATAGAATATATATATATATATATATATATATATACATATCCACATATATAAACATACGGTCAAGTTTTTGTTAGTTTTGCGATGTGGGTGTTGACTTTTTTAATGTTTCAATATGACTGAACGCTTCGGGGCAGAGCCAAGTTGGTTCTGAGACCTGCCCAGTTTGTGGCACTACACAGAGCGTGTTTCGATGTTTGAGGAACGCCTCTTATATACACAGATATACATATACATATATGTAGATATGTTTTAATATTTAATTTTTTGTGACCTGCCATGTGTATTTATAGGAATTTTTGTGGACATGTGCGGGAGGCCCTTCGCTGTGCTGAGCAAGTGTCAAATTCTCAGGCGTTACGGTCGATATCCTTTGGTTTTCAGTTACGCAAGCTGCCCAAGATGAGGAACCCAAGAAACCCAAGAAACCCAAACAGCCTCTTAAGCACTTTGACAGCTACTCTTTTGCTTATTCATCGCTCTTCATACGCTTCCTGCTGCTGCAGTGGCTCGTCACTAATGAGGCTATCAAATGGCTGCTTACCAAGTGCCTCTCGCTTCTCGCCTGTCAAATGTGTCAAAATTCCAGTGTGTGGTTGATTCCCGTCTGCCTACCACATCTGAGATTTGTATGTCTGCGGCTTGTGCGGGTTGTGTTCCATATATGCATAAAACGTATGGGAATCCCATTCCATTCCAAATTTACTCCCTTTGCCCCGCTGCATTCACATGGGTCTGCCACACTTGTCACTTGTGTTTTTATAACAATTTTGTCTCTTGAGTGCCCCTTTGTTTTTTTTCCCTTTTTTTCCCTCCAACTAAAGTGCTAAAATCTGTGTCATTTATTAATTTTAGTTTGGTTTTTTGTTTCGACTGTTTTGTGCTTTTACATTTGTCATTAGCACGGATTTGACATTTCAATTATTGGCCTCATGTTTTGGCTTGTGGAGAGTTGACATATGTGGGTGCCTAATGGATTTAGCAAATAGCCACAAATCGGATGGTAATCGTGACACAAATGTCTATTCCATCTGAGTTTAACATTTTTCTTTAAATAGTTGTGAGTTTTAAAACTCATTCCGTTGACACCTTTAAGTGCAACCCTTTTGGCATCCTCTACATTAGCGCCTTCCTAATCTCACTCAGTCTCATTCCATCCATCAGAAGTAGTCATTATGTCCTGTGCTCTGTGTGCTCTGTGTTCACTGTATCCTCTGTGCCGTGTCCTGCTCTCCCGTCTCTCATTCGACTTGTTTGCACTTCGTGCTTTTGCATTCAAATTGCGTTTATTCAAATAGATCCCAGCGCACACATTTTCAATTATTTTATGCTGATTTGTCGGCGTCGCAGATCTTTTGTATCTGTGCATTCGTGTATCTGGTAGAAGCTTTTGCTAAAAACAACTTTTCCTGTTTCCCTCCAATGCCAATACCAAATTTAATTATGCAAAATCTTTCGCAACGCTTTCGATTTACATTCTTTTTTTTTTTTGCCCCCAAAAAAAAATCACTCAAGTCATTGCAGAGCTTCTCTTTGTCATTCTCATAAAAATGCAAACCAGCTCGCTCACTTTTTGATGACACTTGAATGTCACATATGAGTCGAGATATGTCAGTAGCTATATACGTCTATCTATATATATATATATACACACACACAGATTTGTTGGTGTGCTGTTGTAGTTGCTGCTCTCTTTTGCTCAAACATGTCACAAAGTTTTGACATTTAGTGGCTGGCAAAAACTGTCATCACGCGCTGGGAACTTGACGATGATTGCTCGGTTTGGAATTACATAAAAGTTCAACTATAAGCTGCATAGTTTGTGTAGAGATTTTTTTTATTAAAATAGAACATAGTAAAGACTGACTAGCAGCGTTTTTTAGTTAGAGTATTGGTCTCAAAATGTGTTTGGTTTTAGTATACATAAATGAAATAAAGTATATACCATAATTGGAGTTTTATTTGAGATTTTTTGCAAGGATTGAGAATATCCAAAAAATATAGAAAATAATCTCAGAAATTGTGTAGTAAGACTAAGTTGGACACCGTTAAGAACGCTCGTAGATTTCTTGGAAATATGTTAATTAACAAGGATTAAATATAGGAATCTCAATTAGTCTTAGAATTTTATTTTTAAACTAAATTTACCAACACTATTTATAGTTTACATATTATTTATATACTGTTTATAAAAACCATATACACGCAGGATATAAAGGATAAAGAGTGCGGAGAAGAGGTGAGCGCGTTGCTTGCTATTTAAGACTGTATTTTAATCTGTTCTTTAATATCATTGACAAAATCAAAAAGAAAGATAAACATTTATCAATGCAACAAACATATTTTGAAATATAATTATTAATTACTAAAACATTTGTTAACTGATAAGAGTAAAATAAATTATTATTTGTGGTTATATTTTTTTTTACATATAATATCCGAAATTATATTAACCATCAGAGCTTTGAATAAGTTTTATACTTTTAATTAAATAGGTATAAATTAAGTATTTCTATTGAAATATTTTGTTAAGTATAAATATAATTTTTCGTACTTAAGAATTATTACAAGTTTACATAGTATTTAAATACTATACATGAACACCATATACGACTCAAATAGCGATGGCCTGCTTAGTACGCATTTGTACCAGACACGCAGGATATAAAGAATAAAGAGTAAGGTGAAGAGGGAGAGGAGAGCGCGTTGTTTGCTAATTTAAGGCTGTTCTTTAATCTCATTGACAAAATCAAAACGGCAAATTTCTAACCAGCTGGACCTAAGCCCTCCAACCCCTGCTCGCTCGTTCTCCTTTGTTTGCCCCTTCTTTCCGTTATCCACGCTTGCATTGTGCACTGCTATTTACAAATTTCCACACCTACGCACACAATTGAGCGAGCAGCGGGCAAGTGCAAAAAGCAACAGACAAAAAAATTGTTAATGCCATTTGACAGTTGACAATTATAGCAATTGTCAAAGCATTTAACACGAGCAGAGTGCAAAAGACTGAACCAAATAAAGCCAGACAACGAGTGAGAGAGAGAGAGAGAGAGTGAGCGTGTGTGTGTGAATGAAATGGCTAACTCTTTGTTGTTTGGCAGGGATTCTGCACAATACTCGGGAAACGGGCCTGCTCCTGTGTTCTGTCAGTCATTTACCCTTTTTTTTGCATGTCAACGCGCATTAGTTTTGGCCTGCTGGCAGTTCTCGGACTCTGCTTATCTGCACCAAATTTGCACAGTCATTGTCGGACCCACCCTCCTGCAGATCTCGGCTGTATTCTGTGTCTGTGTATATCCTTTCATTTGCCATTGCTCTTACTGCTCTTACTGCTTTCCATGTCTTTGGCCAGCACTCGCCGTCCGCACTTTTTGCCAACTTTGCATATGTGCGAATAATTTAGCATCCAACAACAATGTCTGCAGCAGCAGCAGCCGCCTTTGAACCCGATGCTGGATTTACTCGAGATTAGAGATCTTTGTTAGTTGGTTGTCTGGCTGGCTGGCTGGCTGGATGACTGGTTGTTTGGTTGGCTGACTGTTGTTTTTCTTGTTAGTTGGAGCCAAGTAAAAATTACAGTTGTTGAGTGGCTGCAGTTGAGACCTGCCAGTGGGTTATATGAATTAGCCATGACTTGACCCCAAGTACATCTGCATTTTGACGAGCAAGAACTGGACTGGTAGTCCAGCATTCCAAAAAAAAAAAAAACAAAACCAACAGTTTGAAACTGTGGTAAGTTGTTTGGTGTCTTGTGGAGAGCACTTTTAGTTGTGTTAGTAAGTAAGAAAAGTAAATATTATAAATCACTGCTGAGGCTTAAACAGTTCTTAACTCATTTCCTAAAAATGTTGTATTAAATTTCTTTCAATTGTGTGAGATATTTATATAAATTTAATTTACTTGAAATATTATTTATATATTGGTTAAATATATTTAGTGGGTATTACAGTTTTTCTTTGAAAAAATACCATATTATAGCTACCATAGAAATAAGTCGAAATAAGTGTAAAGTTTAGTTGGTATATGGTTTATGGAATAACTATACAAAAGTGAAATATTCATTTAACAGCCAAAATTGAATTATTGGTTTTTAATACTTAACTCTATTATAAGTTTTTAGCAGTAGTTTAGATCCAGAATACTTGCAGACTTCGAATGTTATTTTTATTTAATGTGCATGCTAGACAGTTGGTAACTTTTAATGAAACTATATAAAACTTTTAAGCAACACTAGGATGTCAAAATTTCGCTCCTCAGGCTAACTTAATATATTGAACTATTCTTAAGACTATGTCCACAGTCTCAGCTCAGCTTATTGGAGTTCGGAGCAAGCGAAAGTGTCGCAGGAGTTTGACAACCATCGACGAAGTTTGACTAACGCAATTCGTGCACATCTTAACCAAACTAGCTTTTCTTATCTGATATATGTATTTTTCTACACTCAAGTTTCAAGTTCATAATTCCAGCTCTCTTATCGCAAACGTGTTTCGCTTTTGATGTTGTTCTCTCTTCGCTGAAGCATTAAGCCAGAAGAGTCTCATTTCTTTTTATGGCTTATAACACTCTCGTCTATACCAGAAATTGGCTGTCGCAGATAAGCAGAAAATCTCAGAGTTCGACGAGGCAAACAAATATGAAAAGTTTCAGCGGCAACGAAGCGAATATTTCAATTTTTATGCAAGGCAATCTCACATCCTCAACTCACATATTGTCCTCAGGATGCGGCTTAACACTTCAAGCTGCGCCAAATGCATGAGAAATGCAGCTCCTTGACGAAACCTCAATCCAAACCAGCCAGCAAACCAGCAAGCCAGCAAAGCCAACAATCCAGCATTCTGCATCCTGCACAACACAAAAGCCAAAGCTGCTGAAGTAGGTCAGTTAAGGGAGTTTCGCCACATCTTGTCTGTCATTGTTGAAACTTAAAGAGCGCGCTGAAATCCTTTTTGTGTAAACAACGTTGTGCAGTTACACATGCATATAACACACATAAACACACACATAACGCCCCTCCGTCTCTTACCACACTCCCCCCTCAGAGTTGCTTTTGTAGCAGCATTTCAAATGCAAAATCCCATTTTGTTTCTAATTGCTTTATCGCTCAACAAGCTGTTGGATGTGTTACCCGTTTGGGATCTGCTCTGCTCATTTCTCACTCGACGCCTGCTGACAGTGACTACAGTGTAGAGGACCAATCAACCCCCTCCTTCCTTCCCCCTCCTGCCCAGCCTGCTTGCCTGCTAGCCTGTCTGCCTGCCAAAAATCCTGTTTACTTTTGCGCTCTGTCAAATATGTTCGAATTTTCTAACGATTACAACTGATGCATTTGGGACTATGCTGTACTGGCCCTTTTGGAACTGACCTCATTTTCAGGAGCATTTTTCGTAGCATGTGTTTTCGATGTTGAGCCGGCTCTGGACTTGTTCAGCATGTTCACTACTACGCAAGTTGTTTGTTTGTTGTCCTCAGACGCAAAACGGATTTGTCCAAATGTGTTGTCCGAGTTAACAACCTGCCATGGCTATAGTCACACACAATCCCCCTCTCTCCCCACCCCACCGTTTAACATTTTGTGCTGGAAAATTGTCGATTAATTGCTAAACAGAGACAGCGAGAATACATATTTTGAAACATTTCACATTTTGTTAAACTGCAGTTGTGCAATCGAAGAGGTGTTGTTCTTGTTGTTGTTCTAAGGGGGTGTAAGTGGGTGTTACAAATTTGCAACAGTTGTGCAACGCACTTTAACTAATGTTTTAAGCAATTTTCAGTTTATGTGTCAATCTACAATAGCCTCTTAGCACAAATGCACTTTTCCAGCAGGAAATTGGAAATTTCTAGTTTAACTTGCAACACAGTTACTACATTTAAGTCGAGCATGTTTTGGACTGTTTTGATATTCATGGAACTAATATAATAAATTGTATATATATATATAGCTGGTTCTTTGTCTTCGACATGTGCGTGTAATCAATTTTAGAGAACGATCCTTACAAAAGATCGACGTGTGTTTAACGCGATAGTTTTGTTAGTTGCCTGGTTCTTTTGTGGCCATGTGGCCCAACACTTTAGGCCAAAGATATTGTGAAACCCATTTTAAGCAGAAGTGGCAACAAACCAAACAAAGCAAGCAGCATACAACTTGTAGTTATAGAAGAATAGAAATGGAAAACGAGAGATATTATTATTTTTTTTATACCATTCTTTGCTTGTTTTTTGTCGTTTGTTTTTCCTATTGTGTGCAGCTGAAGCTGCACCGCGAGACGTCTCAGAGTCTGCTGCCTATTGTTGTGCGAGTGTGGCCCACGTTTTAGGGGCAGCTCCTATTGTTAGATCATTGCGGAGACGTGAGTCTAACCACAGGTGTATGTGCATATAAATCGAGAAATCTATATGCGATGCGTGAGAAATTTTCTTCACTCAATTTATGTGATTTTTACTTTGTTCTCTTTTTATATGTTTTTTTTTTTTGCTTTGTTTATTGTGGCTGGCACAAAGTAATTTCTGTTTGTGGCTTCTTTCGAGACAATTGCAAAAATGTGGCTGGGGCAATGACAGGGGCACAGTGGGCGGGCTGTTGTGACTGGCGCCAGTAGGTGCCACATGAAAATAAAGCAAAACTAAAAGGGTCTTATATAATGCAAAAACTTAAATTAAAATAAACTCGTTTTTTCTAGAGCATTTTTGGGGTCGCTTTCACCCAGTTTTCCAGCTCACTGAATTCTCATGCATTTTTAAGCACACATTTGGATTTGCACTGAGTGCTCTTTCAGTTTCACCAGCTCCTCGATCTCCCCAAGCTTCTTTAGCCCCAACATCATGACAAAGCCAGCGACCTCATCTCGGCTGCACTTGGATTCTTTAGCCCGGCATTTTTGGGCTACTTGTAAAATATTAATTTTTATATGCTTACAGCGTGCCACCTGCGCTTGGTTTGCCTTTGCACTGGAAATTGAAATGTAAAAAGACGCTTAATGTGCATATAAAATATTGAAAAAGGAAAGCTCTCTGCAGTAGGTCACAAATAGTACTCAAAAACCATAGCCAAACCGGCAGTCAGGTCAGTCCAGGTTAACCTCTCATAAATGGGTGCATTCAACTGTTGATAAAAGCGTGGCTTAAATGAAACATTCACTGTACTCAACAAAAAGTTATTGATAAATAAAAAAATAACCATTAAAAATAGCACATACGTGAGCATAATATTGAATATACTTTGGTTCTCTGAAAGCCTTTATGAAAGACATTAAAAAAATACCGCTGAATGTAATTACTGAGAATTATACGGAAATTAAAAATAATCATTTTTGCTTATCAATTTATTTATATAAAATATAAGCAAATTTGAATCACAGAGCTCTTCATTTAATAACGACTCTTTCGTGTTCGTGTTTCTGTCATTGAAATGCATATAAATATGGCAATAATTATATCCGCATCAACTCAAAGTTGTCCACTAACAATTTCCATAATTTGTACAATACATGAAAACAGTTTAAACAAAAGAATTATTATGCAACTTTGTGTTGTGCTTAGCGCCATGCCAAACAAATGGCAACAATTTAAACCAAATTGCCGACTGGACGCCCCATTGTGTCAAAGTCGGGTCTCGTGCCAATGGCCACGCCCCCTTTTACACCTTTGAGGCGAGGCGAGGCTTTGGCACTGAACAAGGCGTGTGTGTTGCACGCCTGGCACGCAACTCTCCACTTACGTCTACAAGCAGCACATGCTGCATCGGTTGTGGAGCGTGGCAGGGACACGCCCCAAAAATATTCGAGTCAAATAATAACCTAGGAAAATACTTGCTTTAAATGCTCTATGACATTTGATTGATGTGCACTCTGGACAGCTGCAAAGTGCAAAAATAAATCGATTAAAAGCCAACATTATCAGCTGTTAAGGGATTTGGATTCGTGTTTACTATCCTGGGGTAATATTTAATATGGGTTCTTGTTTTCTGAACTCATTTCATGCGAAATCCACACTGATTGCAAAGCACTCTCAGGCAACCAAAATTGACCTAATACCCTGGCATTGGGTATATATAAGTGTATCTGAAATAGAAATAAATAAATGAAATGAATAGTAACTGTATCGAAATACATACATGTTTTATGGGTTTGTTCCAAAACATACAATATAATACAAAACAATACAATTTATTATTATTATGTACAATTATTTTTATTTGTATTCGGAATACACGATGTATAAAAGTAGAAAAAAAAATGCATATTCAAATCCAAAAAGTTTAACTTTTCCCTCTCGTTTAAAATATTTTTTTTTAGTAATTAAAATGTACATCTTTTATATTCTAGTTACAACTTCAATTAATTTTTAATCAATTCCAAAATAATATTTTATTATTTTTATTTATTATTATTTATTAATAAAATGAAGTTTTTAGATTAATAAATCGTCTACTTGTAAAAAATATTGGAACATTTTACATTTTAATACCATAAAATGTATTCTTTATTTATTTATTTAAGTACTTATAATTTTTATTTAATTTTAAAAATTACATTTTATTTAGTTTACATAAAATACATTAATAAATAGTGTATTTTTAGGGGTTTTCTGCCCTAAATATTCTGTTTTCATATATAATTTTATATAAATATTCATATGCGCTAACTTTCTGCTTAAAATGGTGTCAGTAAAGTCAGCAAAAACAACAATAAGATAAACAGCAACATTTATGACAAAATTCCATTTGGCGATCCCCTTCCACAGTCTGTTTTGGCACAAGTGCTCGGTGTTTTGGCTAATGACTGCTGGCATCGGCACCCACGCGATGGGTGAACCTGTTTGAAGAGTGGCGGCATTTTCATACGAAATTTGTCATGTGTCAGTATGACTTAAATGGCGAGAGAATAATTTTTGTTGTTGTTGCTGCTGTTGTTGTTGTTGTTGAACCAACAACAAATTATGTCGAGCCGACTCTAATGGACTCTGATAAGGTGGCAACAGTCATCAGCAACGGTAACCGGCAAATTTATGCAAATCCGCATTTGACCCAAATTGGCACGAAAATTTGTTAGATTAGGCACATTTCATTTCCGCTCTACAGTAACCAAAAAAAAAAAAAATAAGAAAAAATAAGGCACGGCAAAAATACAACACTTTTGGCCATATCATCTGGTTTGGTTGGGGTGGTTAGTAATGGGGCAGCTCTTAACACGGCCATTTTCGATGGCTGAAATGGCAGCCAGCGTACAAGCCATAAAAATTGCATGTGTTCAAATAAGAAGCGATTTCTGGCCATGAATGGGAACATTTTCTGGGTAGCTTTTAAGTGCAACTCTTTGTATACAACTTCCGTTTGGCGTGTGACTCTGGCAAGAAATGCAAATTTCTGCACATGCTCCACTTGTAGTCGTAGTCGTAGTCGTGGTCGTGGTTGAAGCCGTCGCCGGAGTTGTGAATCGGAATTGAAGTCGAGTCAGCAAGCACACACGCATTCCATTCCATTAACTTTATCAATGTAAATCACCCAAATGTGTTGGACTGCCCATACTGGGCCATTGTTATGAAAGTAAGGAATGTGATAGTACAAACGATAAAACAAGTGCGTGTTGGTGTGCGGGGTGTGTGGAATGTTGAGAGTAATCATAAAAGCAAGACATTGAAATCAGCGAAATCTGAATGTGCTGTGAATACTTTAACAGAAACACACAAACACACAAACACACACACACACACTTACAACACAACATATATGTTATTATTTTGCCTTGTACTAGCAGAAAATCTATTCATAACTCAGCTATCCTCAATGCAATCTCTATGCAATTTTAATGTGTTCTTTGGAAGAATTTTAATTTTGTATAAAATATGTGATGATATTGCTGTACAAATATATTCCGCTTTATAACTTAATATAAAGTTTGAGTTCAATTTGTTAACTTAACAGAGAGAGAGAGAGCTACATAGGTAACTGAACACTTTTCATATATTTAATATATCACAATTTGTCTCATGTTAAACTCCCTTTGGACATTTTATAAAATCATTATTCAACTTTTGCTTGTCCCCGGCAAATCATCTGTCAGGCGTGAGAACCAACTACGCCGGAACTGTAGACGAGGGCGTTTTCGATGCATTTTCCGTGGCAACCCCAACAAAGCATTAGCATGTCAAATTCACAGCCTGCTCCCCTCGCATTGAGGTGCCATGGAGAGCAAATCTCAACTTCAATCCTTTGGTTGTCAAGCCTAAAAATAACATTTTCTTTAATTTGAACAAGAATAAAAGGCAAGCCAAATACTTTAAGCGCCCTTTGACAATTTTCACGTCAACTACAAATCCCGCACGCAGATAACATAAAGCAGACACAGGCCATCGAAAGGAAAAAGAAAATTCCCAGCCTTGCCTCATTTGGTTGCAGCAGTAGCGGCGGCAGTGGCATCGGAAAAAAGATGAAAAATAAATAAATTTACATACATGTGGAGTATTCAACAAAATCTGTCCCTGGCTGCCGGCTTTATATTATATCTCGCATATACAAAAATAAACACACTTTTCTCGACTTTTTGCTCAGCTCAGCTCAGCTCAGGACTGTTTTTGTCTCTCTAGAGGCATCGAATGTATACTCTTGTATGCCATATATAAATATATATACATTTATATATGGTAGATATATATATATATTATATAAATATGAAGCGGAAAATCAGTGACAGCAGCCAAGCGCCGCTGCCTGCCACGTACTTGGAGTCTCGTTGGAGTTTTGAAGTGGAGTTAAATTACTTTTGGATGGGCGAGTTGGGGGGTGGTGTGCGAGTGTGCGAGTGTGTGTATGTGGAAGTGTATGAATACTCGTATCTATACGGGTATGCAGTGTGCGTTGTTATCTTTGTTGTTTCATTGGAAGTTATTCCCACAATTTCGGATGGCGCTGATGGCCAGCACTGACTGTTTGTCCATCTGTCGGTTAACTTGTCCGATTTGACTGGCAGCAAATGAAATATGGCTTTCCAAAAGCAACGAAATTTTGTTCTAAATCAACCATAAAGAGAGAGAGAGAGACGTAGAGAGACAGAGAGGGAGGGAGAAAGAGGTGGAAAGGTGTTGGCTAAGCAAATTGCATTTTGATACTGTGCAGCTTCTGTTGCCTATTGATTTTAAACCTTTAACAGCATTTAAGTTCTTTAAGTTTTCGACACTTAAACTTTAAGCAATCAAATTCAAATTTCATATTTATGCCCCAATTAATGTGATTGCCCTGCCCCTATGCAAATGGTTTCACCATTAATTTATGGCCAAATTATGTAAATTTGACTAAACATCAAACTTGATGATTGTTATTGATTAACAATTGCTCCCTTCCCCCTTTCCCCTTTCCCCCTTCTGCTGTATTTGAATTCTTTTTTATGACTTTGTTGCTGCAATTAAATGATTTCTAATTGCTGTCAGGCAAATTTCTCATGGGCTCAGCCGCACATTTGATTTGATGATTTATTATGCCTTGGACTTGGCTCATAATTTGTCATATTTTCTTTGGCATTTGATAAAGATTTATTATGACATTTCTTTTGTCGTCGAAATTAATCATCAGCCTAAAGTTTCGTTCACATATATGAATATGAACACAGTTTCCCTTTGTGCTGGATATTAATACAGCTAATCAAATCAATGCCTGTTAAGTTCACAAACTGGGGTTGAATATTTCTTTAAGGCACTGTGTTATCGCTCGGGATATTTTATGGCATAATTATGACTTTATTAGGAATCATAAAGTTAAATAACTCGAATATGATTTAAGCATTTAACATTCGTTTAAGGTTCATAAAGCATATTGATTGAAGAATAATCCAAAATTCTATTTTGGTATTGAATGTCTGTGTGTGATCTTCTTGTAAAATCTCTCTTATGTTTTATGTTAAATTAAATGCTAGTTTCATAAAGCTCTTTTACCTTTTTGTGAGTCCCCCAGGAATTTCAGCGCATGCCTAACCCAATTTTTGACAACTTGTCGCACACGAAATTATGCAGAATACCAGCATAGAAAGTTAATCAATGAAATTACATGCAGCATCAGCACAAATTTTGGCTTAGTCATGGGCACACACACACACCTACCTACCACAACCACATGATAACACACCCCACAGTCGAGGTCCCCAAGCAATCAGCAAAGCACATTTGATTTTTTGCCTCGCCAGCCAGAAACTTGAAAAAACTACACGACACATGAACGCTTCATTATCGATATGGGTGTATATATATATATATATATATATATAGAGCAGATATCTATAGTTAAATTAACGCCCGAAAGAAATCATCATGATTGACAATTGACAGTTGGATGGTGGATTCAGCGGGGGTTGGAGTTTTGCAGGCGACGCGACGGTTTAGCAATCAAGCAGCAAATTCTCTTTATTTCCTGCACGCCACGGACAGTGGTCAGTTTTTATGGCAGCTGTATCGAGTATCGAGTATCGAGGATTGGGTTTGGCTGTCTTATCAGTCCCATGACGTGCGGGCTGCAGCAGCCAAGGGACCATCGCTGGACCATCATAAACTGACCATCACTTTGATTTTCATTTCATGGTCCCCGGCTTCGTGCGTGTCTGCCATTTATAGCTGTGTCTGGTCTGGAGTCAACTTGGCACTGGACGCTGGCCACTGGTCTGTGGAGTGGAGTGGAGTGGACCCTTTCCTAATTTGTTTTCTATTTGGTACTAATTTCTTAATTTAGCCGAGTCTCTTTATCTGGTCATTGGTCATTGGGTTTTTCAGTGTGTTAGGCTTGGATCAATGCTGGTGCTCATTCATTTGCTTTTTCAGCGAGTGTGTGTGTGTGTGTGTGCGTGTGTGTGTGTGTGTGCCTTTTCCCAAGTTGGTGATAAAACTTTAATTTTATTGAAATGAAATGGACAGCGTTTCTATTTATTTCACTGGGCAGCTGTGATGGATGAGCAGCCAAATTGGATTAGTTTAGATAATGTTTAATTAGGGAAATTGTTTGTTTTGTTAACACCGCATATGAAAGCAATATGTATAGCAGACTGATTGATGTTGCAGACATATATATATATATATATATATATATATTTATTTACATATATATACATACATACATATAAATTCATGCAACTACAATACATATTAAACTGTTTTACATAAACTAACAGAATATATAATGTTAAAATAAATGTTGAGTTTAATATGATTATTTACCTACATTTTTGTTTAATAATAATACATTTTATTTTTATCATAAGTTAGCTAAAATTCACTGTAATCGTTTATTTCGTATAAATCAAATGGAAATTGCATTGAATTCCAAAAGCCTATATCTTCCGCAATTTAATAGCTACAATTACAATGGAAGATTTTTAGTAACCTGGTTTATTATTTTTTTAGTCACACCATTCCCTTAAGTTTCCAAATCCAATATCTCCTATGATTTAAGAGCTACAGTTACAAAACTTGGAAGTAAGGTTACTAAAATATCTACCGCAGTTTGAAAGGCAAAATCGGACAGTTTTTTTTACTTGTTATTCGCTGGTATTACTTATGCTATCAAAGTATTTCGCAATTGGTTTGTTCATTTTTTTTCTATTTATACTGATTTTTTTTTCTCATATTTTTATTTTTTTTTGCAATCTTTGTCGATTTTTTATTATATTAAACATAAGTAATCGATTACCTCTTGATACTCTATTTACACTTTTGGCCATGTGCAAATCAAGTTTTGCTACTTGAGTGAAAAGTGCAGTGAAAGATTTTAATTAAAATCCACAGACACACTCGGGGCATAGAGGGGCACAAAGCAAAAGTGCAACAAACCCCAATCCCCTGCAACGCATATGCTCTGAGTATTTTACCTGGAACGTGAGCCAATTATCGGGCAGAGTGGTAGAGAAAATATTTGAGACCCGCTTTGCTTTTGTCGACACTTGTCTTTTTTCGTTGACTATTTTCCTCTGAGTCTGTGTTTACTTTTTGTCTTTTTTTCGTCTTGCAACCGAGTGCAATCGAAGTTATTAATCTGATTTTTTAAATCGCTTGCATGCAAAGTCATCAAGACGACGAACAATGTTTGTCATCATCGTCATCGTCATCGTCATCATAATCATCATCTTCTTATATAAACCGGAACGCGCCTTGGCTGCAATTTCCATTTATAATCGAAGTAAGCCGCTTATCTGGTACCCAAAATCCCGACAAATTGGCTGCAGAACTCGGTCTTGGCTCCGAAATAGTCAAGAAGACAATGCAAACGTCAAAGCCATTGATTGGATTTAACCGGGCTTTGACTTATGTACGTATGTTTGGTGTATGTTTGGAAATTATAAAGAATTACGACTTTGATTGACAATTTATGGTGGTGCCTGTCAGCGAAAGAAACAAAAAACTCAAATAATACCCATAATATGCGTTAGTTTTTAGGTGCTGTCATATTGAACTATCGATTATGACTCAATTTTTTCAGTTTTTTGTGTAAGCTGTCAACAAAAATAAAAAATAAAAAAATCTAAAATGCAGCTACTGAGTCCAGTTTTTGAGGGATGCGGGCTTGCTTATTTATCAGCTACCTACTACGGATCCCTACCATCGTTGACTGCTTTATTTATGAGATTTTTCAGAGTTCAGGATCGGTTCAGTTGGGTTGGGTTCCGTGTGGGTCGCGTGCGCGGTGGTTGCAAAATGCATTTCAATAAAAAATTTCTGTGAAAAGGCGAAGTTAATTGCCTGACAGCGGCAACAGCAACAACTGCAACAACATCAGTAGTGAGTAGAACAGAATCATGCACATTCATTTATCATGATTAAAGTTTGCATAGAACGTGTGCAAACAATTTGCCCAAGAATAGCAGAAGTGTGATCCAATGAAAGGAATTCCATTTCAGGGCGTGCCAACAACGCACATTGAACAGACACCTTGGGTGGTATCAGAAAAAAAAATAATGTATAAAAAAGAAATCAGAAAAAGAGAACAAACAACGGGTGGTCACTAA
Organism: Drosophila longiperda; assembly: GCA_035042125.1. Classification (NCBI taxonomy): domain Eukaryota; kingdom Metazoa; phylum Arthropoda; class Insecta; order Diptera; family Drosophilidae; genus Drosophila; species Drosophila longiperda. The sequence goes on from JAWNLV010000130.1 coordinate 2,846,969, forward strand.
TTTTTTACGTGACGCTTACATCAGCTGGGAAAGTAATGAGAAAAAAAAAAACTCCACAGAGAAATCGCGAAAATCAGAGCCAAGGCGCCAAAAAGTATGTTATGCCAGACAAAAATCAAAGAAATGCTTTTTCGTAGTAGTTGCTTTTGCGAATGCGAATGCCAGATTGAACCCCCAACCCCGCTCCCTTATCTTCTTCCTATTTGCCCCTGCAACTTAAAGCCGTGCGGTGGGTGGTTGCCAAACGTGCAAATTGCAAAAATACCAAGCAGAAGTACGAGAGGGCTGCCTAATAACTTCGTCTCTTATGCGAAAAGCTTAATAAAATCAGAAAAATATAGTTTGATCAGTATAATTATTGCTAACAGCACCAACAAAATTTTATCGGAAGAACCCAGGTGTAAAAGTCTAGGTACAGTAAGATATAGTAAGGAATATGTATGAAGTCTGTGAATTTCGATATCAGAATTGGAATGATTATTTTTTCTAAACACAGTAAGCAATTTGTAAAAAAAAGGTTTATTAACAAAATATTTATTTTTTATTTAATTTACGATGCCTTGATGGCACAGCATTTTTGAAAGGAATTCAGAAATTAAAATAGATTTCTATCAGAATATATGTAGTAACATCGAAAGTAAAACGTTAAGAAGCGAGTGAAAGAGCGAATCTAAAATATATATAAATATATAAAATAATAATATATAAAATATATAGGAAGATATCGGAATCTTTAACCTGAGTATAAGTATTTAAGTAGATGTATTAAGAAAACAATATCATTTAATAATACATAAAAAGCTACAATATTTCCTAAATTTATATCTAGTTTCCAAATTTTTCTTCTTATCTATTAAAATTTTGATTTATTTTCTATATTTTAATATAAAACTATAATTTTTAACTTAGTCCTTGGGCAGATATAAGTAATCCCAATTCATATATTGCTTCAAGTCTTCATACAACCCTCGCCGTTTACTTATTGTTCTCGCTATCTGTGCTAAGACTGCTCCTCTTTCTCCCTCTTCTCCCTCCTCTCCCTTTGCAAGCATCTGCAGCTCTGTTGCTGTTCTGTCTGTCAACCCGTTTCCTGCCGCCAATAATTAAAGTAATTGCTACATTTCTGGCACTTGCGTTAGCCTTTGCCCTTAAGAGGACCAAAGCCAAAGGAGATGGCAGGATCTGAGAGAGGAGCGAAGGCGGAATAGGGAGTTGGGCAGGGAGAGCCTCTTAGATTCGTAAGGCTATTGCCAAAAAGGAAACTATTTAAAAAGACAAAACTACTTTGGTTTTAATTGCAACTATCCAACTATTCAACTATTTAACTGTTCAACTGTCTAAAAGTCTTCGTGTCTGAACACATTGTAGTTCTTGGCCCGTTGCTGATGTGTCCTGAGTGTAATGTCCTTTTAAAGTCCTGCAGCTACAATGTGCTTCCGTTTGCATGCAACTGCGTTAAGCAGCTTAAATTTGGCTCCAAGTGGGCATGGCTCAAAAGGTTTGTGCGTGTTAATGATTACTTGAACTGCCATTTGTGGCCTGATCCAGGCCCCTTTTCCTGCTCCTTGGTGGCCTGCAGAAGGGGGGGAGGAACGTAAAAATCAATGTCACTGCGTTGTTTGCTGTTTGTTTTTGGTTAACATTCCTTGGTTCCGTTTCCTACTACACTTTAACCTTCTCTCCAGTTTTCTACTGCGATTTTCCCAGTGTTCCCTGTTGCCGTAATAGCAGCCGCTGCAATTTGCTGCGCTATGCTGTAAAACTTTTGCGGCAAAAACAAAAAGTTTTTCACTTAAACTTCGCCGCATTGCTGCAGTCAGCTCAGAGTCCTGCACTGCCTCTGCCTGCTTATAATACACTCTTCATATTTGAGAGCTTACAACAATTGCTATGCTACATGGCAGAAAATTCATATTTTATTCAGACTCAACCTAAAAAATGTTATTTTTATAATTTTTATAATACCATAGCACCAGTTAAAATACTCTCGTGTTATTCTTTATTTTAATTGATTTAATTTTTTGTAGTTGCAGAGAAAATATGCAATTTTTCTGTTCACACTATGCAATTGTTTTTTTTGCTGGGGTATTTGAAATTCGTTGAAAACATTGCACGTCGTGTTTATTGTTTCTCTTGCGATTATTCCCACGTTGGTTCCGGGTTGCCTCTGGGCTGGCGTACCACTTAAAATTTGTTTAAACATAAGTGGTTAATTATCTTGAACGTTTGCGTGCCACGGCACACAGATGGATAGTCAGAGCTACCGTATAAAATATATACACCTCATGCACATCTCTAACCAACTCGACACATATGTAGTAGACACATACATACATGCATGCATGTGTGTGTGTGCAACCCCTATAATTAGAGTTCATAATTTTATATCACTGCTTTAGATAGCTCTCATGTTACTGTCACTTCTCAAAAATATTTGAAACTCTCAAATTGTTTCATATTTAGCTGCTGTCTGTGTCCGCTCAACGGAGAACGTAGACCAGCATGAAAGTTGTTTTTATCATTTCGGAAATTAAAACAAAATATTTACATTTGCAATAAGTTGAATGTTGAGTGAGTAGCTGAGTGCCACGGGCAGTCAGCCAATCAGTCAGCCAATCAGTCAGTCAGTCAGTCAGTCAGGCAGTCAGTCAGTCAGTCAGTCAGTCAGTCAGTCAGTCAGTCAGTCAGCTTTCTAGCTGTTCCCTCATTTTCTTGCATTTCGTTAGAGTTGGCCAAGTTCTCTCAATTCTTTTTAAGCCAAATTTTGGCTGCTCGCTTTTTGGTTAGCTAATTTTTGCTCAGTCTCTTTGCTCCTCTTGCATCTTATGACAACTAGACGACCATTCTGAATTATGCATAGCGTCTTGGCTACGATGGAGTTTCATGCATAACAATGGAGAAGAGCTCTCAGAGCATCTTAATGTTATACCATTGTCTAGGAAGACAGCATATAAAATGCTAATGTTCATTTGCATCACAAGTTTTGGCTAAAAGTTGTGTAGGCGTTGAGTATACAATATATAAACTATACTCAGACTTGGCTTATAAAACTTGTCTTGCACTTCAAATAAGAAAACTGATTCAGTATTGAGCAAAGATTTTCAATAGTATTTTTAGCTATATCATAATTAAGGTAGTTTCGAAAACTGATTTATGTTAAGCAATGATTGTCAAGAAAAAATAATCCATTTCTACTTATCTTTACTAGTAGATCTTTACATATACTTTTAGGAAAACATCTATATTTTGGACTGATAAAAATTTGGAATTAGATTTAAAATTATGCTTTAATTTGAACAGCTTTTATAATACCAGGAGTGGCCACTAAAATGATTTCAATATCTCCGATGTTATTAAACAAAAGCTAAACATAATTTTTGACTTTAACATGCCACAAGCTATGCAAAAACTGTATACAAAATTTATGGGCACATTATAAATATATCAGATGCAAGAAATTATTTAATTATACATATAAACTGCATCAGTTGGAGGCGCTCATTTAATTAGCTAAAAAGCCTTGGCAGCTGATAGTCTTTAATACTCAATGGGGCTTAATATCTTTCAACTTGATCTAGGTGCCATAAAAATGTATATGTATAAGCCATATATAATAATATACTGCGCGAAGGAAACTGCTCAAGGGACTCTTAATAACTTAATTAACTTCGGCGGCGCACAGATAAAAATCAAGTGCCAAAATGAACTGCAAATCTGAAGCGCAATCCAATAAAAGTGCGTCGAAAGAGCGAAATAAATAAAAATAATATCGCAAGAGAGACATTAAAAATTAAGCAATTACATGCACGAAGAATACACAGGATACACAGGATAAACTCAGACGTCAAGAAGGCATCAGGAAATGCACAGAAGCATTTTATTTGAGTCGTTTTGTCACACAACAAACTGACGCAGAGACTCCAAGAAATTTAAGCGACATCTGACAAATTACAAACCAAAAAAAATAAAGGAATATATATATATATCTATTTATATATATATATATATATATATATATATATATAGAGCGAAGAAGTTGCGTGTCTTAAATTTGCCATAAAAGTGTCACACACGGAGCGAAGAGAGGTTTGAGAGGGACAAGGACATGCGTGTCTTTTGTTTTTATGTGGCACGCCCCCTCACATCTCCCTCCACAACATTAAGCTTGACGAGAAATGGCAGACGGCGAATGTTTGAGGTTAGGTTCATTTGCTCTAAATCTTTTAAATGCCTTTATTTAGACTAAAAGCGTCGAGCAGACGTGACATGGCTGAGTTCGAGGAGCTGAAGAGAGAGTGGGACAACGGGGCGCGGTACATGCCCCGCCTGTCAGTTTAATGTTTAGCGTTCGTTCAGCTCTCCTGTTTTTCTGCTCCTATGCCGTGGCAAGTGTTTTGTTGGGAGCCTTTAGCTTTAATGTCTCGTTCGCATGTCCTGTGGATGTCCTGGTTCCGGCACTGGCTCTGGCTCTGGCTATGGCTCTGGCTGCGGTGCTTATGCCGTGTCCCAGCTGCCTTTGCGTGCTTCGCTGCTTTTATGTTGAAACGCGTGTAAATATTTTGTTTTACAGCTTCTAAACACAGCCTTCTAATAGACTTGGCCTAGGTGTCTCAATTTTTAAATAGTTGCGGATTCTCCTAGCCCCCCCTAAACGACAATCCGTCCACCCACAGGGATTAAGTAAACAAACCGTACGAAGAAAATGTTCAAATCAATGCGAGCCAAGGCACACATCATATAACATACAAAGGTGTATTTATGTGTGTGTGTTTTTGTGTGTGTTTATTTTTTCTTAGGGAATCCTTTTTGATTTCGCATTTCCATCGCTTCACCCGTCGGTTGCATGTGGGTCGTAAACGTCGCCAACGGCTCCCCATTGTAGGGTTCGCTGCCACAAAATGGTAACAGATTTTCCTTTTGTTGGATTTAAGTTTATCAAATTGAAGATTAGGTTTTGTAGCCATTAGATTGTTGTGCCTTTGTGTTAAGCCGGTGGGCAATACTGTTCTCAAGTATGGGCTTATACGAGTAAAGCTGGCTAGCAGAGTTATATAGTAACTAGTTGCATAACTACTAAATCACATGCTCAAACTCAATATTTAATTTACCGTCTTTCATTAGAATATTCAAGCTTAGTTTAAGTTATGCAGCAATCGAAATGGCACATTGAGCCCATTCATCTCAAAGTTCATTTCTTGGCACAGTTGTAGTTAAGACCTAGTTCAATTTATCTAATCCCAGTCAGCTTTCAACACATTTCCCATGCCAGTTGTTCTCCTAACCCATTCGCTCGCACTCCCCTCCCTCGCTTTGTGTGCCCCGCTGTCCAGCTGCCCAGTTGCCTCTTGCTTGGGTGCCTTGTGCCAAAGTTAGTCGAGCCTGCAAAACATATGCACTTATAGTATTCAACTACATCTGCGTCTTGTCCAAAGTCTGGCACACTGAGTGCGGAACCCAACTGCAATTACAGTTAACAAATGTCCGTACAATTCACTGCACATGAAACGCCATCAATAAAATTAGAGCACAGGACATAACAGTACAGAACATTACTGAACATTACAGAACAGAACAATATGGAATTTAATAGAATTTGAAGCGAGGCAAGGCAAGGCAGGCTGGCTGGCAACCACAGGCAATTCTTTATGGTAGCTCAAGCGCTCAAAGACCCATAAAAAAGCATTTATTAAAAATTATCTACGCAAATCCGTTTTGAAATTAAAACAACATCATTTTGATTGAATACTGTCCCGGTTGCGGTCCTCTCCCTCTCCCTCTCCCTCTGCACTCTAGACTCTGGACCGCAAAACATATGCTACCCAATTTTAAATTATATTACACAAAAGGAAATGTAAGAAAAACAGACAGCCAAACAAAAGAAAAGCCACTTGAAAACACACACACACACAAAACATGACTTAAGGAAAAGAAAAAAAAAATAGAAAAAATAGTAGGGCAGTTCGTAAATTGCATTTCAACTGCAGACCGCATTGCGATGCCGAGTCTTGAGACCTGGCGAGTGGAAAATTTATATAAATTGACTTCTTCATTGTTGCGATGCGTTCGGTTGCCCTTAATTTCGCAGAATTTGTCGAGGGCTCCTCTGGCTCTGGCTCGACCAAAACAATTTACCACCTAAGAAGCCACAGACGCAGCCGCAGTAGCCTCAACCCTCAAACCTCAATCCTCAATCCTCAAACCTCAACCACAAACTTGAACTCAAACTCAAATTCAAACTCCAATCTCGACCTGAACCTCGACCACGACCTGATTGAATTTTACGCTTCATTTAAATTGAATTTATTATCCAGGCCTCCAGCACAGGTGGGTGCTCAGTGTGGCTGCCATCCTGACCCAAAATCATAATTAATAGACACGCATACATTTCAGAGAAGGAATGAACAAAAATAACAAGAAAATAAACAACAAGGTAAAAAGCTTTTCCACCAACTTATTTTAGCCTTACAAATTTCCACGCTTATTTCAATTACTGGCGGCACTTTCCTTAAGGAGACAACCTCAGGAATTTCTCGCACTTTATCATAAGCAACCGAGGTACCCAGGCACCCAGGCCCTCCTCCTCTTGGATTATGTCTCGTCTCTCTGATATGTATGTGCTCCAATTTGTTTTCTACTTTATTTGGTACCCTTATTCACTCTCAGCCCCAGCTGCATATTTTTTCGTTACTTATTTTTCGTTTTCACCTTTCGGATATTGTTTTACCCGCTTGGATTGTTTACGTGTTTACCTCGATGGAAGTTTTTCGTGTTGCTGTCACAAATTTCAGTTACAATAATACAAAAAAGTACTTTTTACTTAGCCGACTCCTTGGCAGCAAGATTTCTGGGTTAACAGGTTGCCCTTACTAAAGTTTTTAGGGAGGCTGCCAGCATTCAACCTTTAAATCTCTCTTTAGGAGCACTGCTTAAAGTTGACTCGAGAATGGCAGCCGGCAGTTCCGCTGCCTACACATCCTTAAGTCATCAATCAATCTATCAAGCAGTCGATACGAGTCATCAAGTCAACCAAACTGACATCCAAGTTCCAAGCTCACGAATCAAATGGTAATCAAATTGAGGCGTCTGCCAGCTGCCAACTACAGCCAAAAGCTTTTAGGGTATGCAAATAAGTTGAATTGAAAACGTGAATGTTCAAAATAAACTTGTGATTGTGAAAATTGTGATTAAAATACTCAAGTAAAAAACTTTGTTATTAACATATGCACAGCATCTCAGCATGTGGTATGATAAATGGTTCTAGATATGTTTCTATTAGTTTAGTCTTTTAAATTTCGTTACTTCAACTTTGAATATCATTAAATATTTTAAATTGTTGTATTTTGTTATGTTGTGTTTATTTTTTAAAAATATTGTATTAGTTTGAAACTAGCTAGACGGATGTCTCTTTATGTCCGACTAACTGAATAAAACTATAAATATTTATATTTAGTTATTTATATTTTATTTTATTCAGAATTTCAAGCACAATTTTTATTTTAAGCTTATAAATGGAAAACAGTTATCTAAGCTATGTTCCGTCTGATCCCATTGTTCTTTCTGGTTGGCCTTAATATAAAAATTAAATTTAATTACCAGCCACAAAACTAATTTCAAATTTTATCTCTAGATCGTAGAGAGACACCAGCACGAGGCAGTCGAGCATTATCCAACATAAATTTCCCATTGCGTGTCCAAATGCTATTTGTTGTCTCTAAGCGCACTTCGTTGGTCGTTTGTTTGACAGTCCGTCTGTCCGTCCCTCCGTCAGTCAGTTGGACAGTCGGCATGTCAGTCAGCAAGTTAGATAGACGCACACGTTTCAGTCAGCATTTCACCACTTTTCCTATTTTTTTTATGCCATTTCCCACACACACACACTCACACACAACATACAATTTGAAGTTGCGTGCGTTTTTGTGGTTTGCCGGTGGTCTCCCAATTTATCCTACACAGTGTAGGATGTCGACTGCCTACGCACTCTGGCCAAAATGCTTGGAAGCTGAGACCCTAACTCAGTCTAGTAAAATGTGCTACGTGCCGTTGGCTTATAGCCCTAACCTGAAGTGGGAGTAAACAGTAAACAGCTGGGAGAACCGCTGATTTAATTGGCTCTGCTGGGTAAGCTGGATGACCTTAGATTTTGACTTTACCCAAGTAGCTCACATGAATTATGTATATACATGAAATTTCACACATTATTTCGAAACTTCAGCTTGCGGCAATGCTTAAGTACTTTTCCCTTTCACAGAGAAAAATAATAAAAGGCTTAACACGAGTGCATCGTAAATTTCCGTTATATCCGTAATTGTCAATTGCGTGTGTCATAAAAAGGCATTTGAAAATTGTATTAAATAAAATGGCATTTTACGATTTTTCAATTAAATAAATTATCCGAAACAGTTGGCGTTGTGTTTGGTTTTTAAAAATGGGAAGTGGCACGCGTTCAGCTCCGTCATTTTGGGCTTTGAGCATTGATACCGGGAATGCGGGCTGTGCTGGCCCATCAAATTTAATTCACAATACAAATTTCAATTGTTAACGGCGCAGATTTAAATAGCTTTAAAATGAATTGCCACACATTGTCACAGACACAAATCGCCCACACCTATATACCAAATCTATTTGTTGTTAAATTACTAAATGTGGCACAACTCAACGAAGTGCAACGAATTTGCTGCATCAGACTAACAACTCGCATTTGACCATATTTCTTGGAATTTCCGCTGGTGACAAAAACACTGTGCGCTTAATTTTTCAACTTTTCAGCACTGTCGGACACGTTGCGACCTTTCGGCGACTTATTGGCTCCGCCTGGCTGACCTGACCCAAACTGTCCCGGTCACAGCCACAGCCAGTAAGTGGCAAAGCCACCAACATTACCAGCGAGTGGAGTTGGTTGTGTCAACCAAAGTGTTATTAATGGCTTGTTTTTACTAAATTTATTGCTTGCTATTTATTAATTTATTGACTTTAAATGCAATTAGATAAGAAAAGTGCATTGCAGTGGCCATGTTCCGGCGCTTTGAGCACTTTGTCCTCTCTCCTGGCCACAGTTCATTTTTCTTCTTTGCATCAGACACGTATAATATGACATGTGTAATATGCACTGCAGCTGGCCGATAGCGAAAATTCACATTATTTGTTTAATAATCGAATACGAAATATGGCCTCATGTGTGTATTAATTATTGTGCAAGTAACCATTATAATATTTAAAACGAGCATTTACTAACAGCTCTGTGAACTTTAATATTGTATATGAATTAATGTTTTCAATGCTTTTGCTAAATAATAAGCAGTTTCCGGAATATTTTGCTGTTTGAAATACTTAACAGAAAATGGCATTCCTTATAATTTAAAAACTCTTTTTAGTTAAATTTTTAAATTCTACTTAAGCAGGAACATTGAATTAAATTTAATTAAATAAATATATAATTGGTCTATAAAGATATTCATCATCATTCGTGTTTTTTATTATTTATTAAAAAACTTAATTCTTATATTTTTAATTTCCATTTATAATTTGAATACTTCCTTTTAGTTTTACATAATCTTGTTTATTACTTTATTAATTGTAGATTCTGATTTCACCTATCCTACAAAATATTTAATATTAAGAAAAGCGTAGGAAAATGTTTGGAATTAGAATTGTCAATATTTATCTTTGATATAAGAAAATATTCATTAGTGCCTAGTGCCTTAAATAAAAAGCTCACTTTATTTCTTTTAACTATTTTTATTTTTTCTCAACAAATTACTTCTACTTCGTACTCCAAGACCCCTTGTAAAAGTAATTTTTTTGTGTGATTTGTTTTTATTTTGTTACAAAAATCGACGCATTCGATTCATCTACTTATATATAAATGTCTTTGTATGCAAATTGTCTCCTAAAAAATAACCTCAGTTAATTTACAAGTTGTCTTTAATTTTTTTTTGTGTACCTAATTTAATTTGCTAACTCTCAAAAATCCAGTGGTAGATAAATATACCGGGTGTTGTATATCCCTTAGATACATAGGCGCATATTATCGTAACCCAATTTCCAATAAGTACATATATGCTGTACATATTAATTTGTTTGTTTTCGCTTTCGTTGCCACCACTTATGTGCCACAAAACATGTCGCACACTCACTCATTCACTGGCTTGTTTGACTCCGCTTTGCCAATCAATAACAATTTAAAAGCTGTTGCGACAACATGTGCCAAGGCCCCAATTTCTCAGCTACACCACACATACCACCTCCAATGAGAGGTCCACAGATTGCAGCAATTACGCAACAAGCCATGCAACAACAACAACAGCAACAACAAAAACTTTGTCAAGAGAAGCGCCATATTGTTTTGTGTGGAATGAGGGATGTTTTACCCTAAAATTTGATGTCACATTTGCGTCACATGCCGAACAGCCGAAAAATGCCAAAGAAATAAGCTGCAAAAGCTACAAAAAAATAGAAAAAAAAATCCAAATATATTTATATAAATAGCTTTGCGACACAATACGACAAAACACCATAAAAGTTAAACAGTAATTTGACATAGACGACAAAAGCATATGTGCGGAGTTGAAGGGAAGAGGGAGGGAAGTGCTCCTAGCTGGTTGGTGCGGGGAACTTGTATTTTTAAAAATGGCTTACAAATTTGGTGCGCAAATATGTCCCTCGACAAAGCATTGGCACGTGAGCTATTTAAAAAACAAAAAAACAGTAAAAAATGAGAAAAGGAGGACATGTTTCAGTTGGTCAAGTGTGTCCCATGGGAAGTGCTTCTGGCCATTGGGCATGTGCAAGCTTACCTCTCGATTAAATACATATATGAGAAAAATGATTTTTGTGGTCAGTCATTTGTTTAACAATTGCATTTTGTGGTCTCTGGAATATTTCTAAGTAATTTCTAATCTTTTTGTTTTGCTGTCTTTAGGATTTTAGCTGCGTTTTTAATGGAGTCAGCCACATGGCGCAATCATAAACATGTTCATCATCATCAGACCACAAATCAAAATGTCAAAAGTGCCACAGCTGTTGATGTCTCTATAAAGGTTGCATCTCTTGCAGAACTGGAACGGAAACTGGCTACTGTTTGGCGGGGAAATGCAACCTAATCTTAACTCAAAAACCTCAGGTAAGCAACCACCAAAAATGTTGACTCTGAACAGCAGGCAGCAGGCATTTGGAACTGCTAATTATATCTGCTTGGGATCATATAAATACCAAAAATTATGCATTACATGCAACCACTTTTGACTTATTGCCTTCATTACTCGTCGTCCCGATGTTGATTCCTCTTTTATTTTTTGCTCCTCGCAGTGATCGTAATTACCAAATTATAGGCTTACCCTTTTGCCTGACTGATTAGACTCATTTACAAATTTTTTGTCTGACTGTGTTTGGCTGCCGTTTTCCTACTGACCGATAAACTGGCTAACCGGGAGAGAGAGGCAGAGGCAGGAGACTCTCTCTTGGAGAAATGCCCGACCCAAGGGCGCTTAATAGACAAATTAACTCGGCTAACTTTGGCTGCAGCTGTCTGGCCCTGTCTGGCTCTATCTGGCTGGCCTATACTTAGCCCCGATAACATCTTGTAAATATTATGTAATTTTTTATAAATTTCCCATAATTATAGTGGCCATGTTGTTAGGCTATTTGATTTATAAGAACGCATAATTTGTTGCAGTTTGCGCTGGTGGTGGCTTTCTAGGAACCTTTAAGTTGGAATCAATTTAGATGCATTCACTTTAATTCCAACTAACTGCACTTACTTATATAAATAAATATATACCTAAACAGAAGCTTTGGCTAAATGTTATAAATTTTAAATATCAGTTTGAGCTGGTTATAATGTTATGTTAGCAAGAGAATGGAATTGCCTCAGGTTACCTCTATTTAAAGCATGGTTTGCCAATATATATTTAACTATTTTATTTATTTAACTACGTGAATTACCGAAGTAGAAATCTTTTATATTTCTCTCTTTTCATGCATCATAGTCAAGACTGGAATCCCAAATAGGAACTCATTAAGGAAATGTGTTTTGAAATGTTTGATGTGCGTACTCTAAGAGTATTTCAATTTCCATTTCCATTTTCATTCCCATTCCCCTTGAACATTTTAATAGAGTTGTTTAAGGTAACTGTACGATTTTATAGATTTTCGTGTTTCGACAAAAAGCTGGCAACTTAAATCAATTTGAGTAGTGCCCACAGTCGCAAAGTAAAAGATTTTACAACAATTTTTTATGGCGTATTTTGAATGGCTTTTCATTTCACGTCTGGCAATTTATCATGGGGGCTCTTAACGAGCGCGCACCGAACGCGTTGACTATAAACAAACAATTAAAAAAAGCGCAACGAAAACTAAAACTCAACACTTTCATTAAGGCATAGATACCAAATACAAAATACCAAAATACAAAATATAAAACTGAATTGGGCAACAATAAAATATCTTTATTTGTAAAAGTTGGGGGGCACTGAAATGCTGTCATAAGCCAGCTAAATGGAGGGTGCTGTATGTCGGTTCTTTGTTTGTCTGATTGAGAATAAACAAATGCTGAAATGCGACTTAAATGATAAAAATGTCAGAAAAGTGTCAAATGACGTCGACGAGGGCGACGAATGATGATAAAGAGCTGTGACTAAGAACCCCTTTGGGCCCTCCTTTAAAGAGACCAAAAAAATGACAATAATTAAACGCACGGGACACATTCAAATGGCAGTTCTTTCCTCAGCGGTCTCTTCTCCCTTTGTCCACTTCCGTCTTGGCGATCATATTGCAGTTGCATTTGCAGTCCCATGCCCATCTGCACAGCCTATCGACGTCTTCTTCGACTTCGTCTTCGTCTTTGTCTTCGCCTTCGTCTCCAGCAACGCCCTCTTGCTTCCGCTGAGCTTTGAGTCTGGGGGCAGCCTCTGGTGATCTTGCCGCTTGATTTATGCGCCTCTTTTACTGAAATTTTGTATCTAAATGTGGCATTTAAGTTATCAACAACAACAGCAACAAGAGTCCATTCCATCCATTCTGGCCATCTGCCGCCTGGCGGGGCGCGTTCTTCTTGTGTGTATTTTCAATGTATGCCCTTCGGTTTTCAGCTCTTGCCTCATTTCTTTTGTATGCATTTCTGAAATCCCTGAAATATTTCGCGGCATGATTTAGTTGCATTTCACGCACATCACACGCAACGTTCGGCCCCAACCGGGATTTGGGGCTTGGGGGCTTGGTATTATGGCTGGTGCGGTGTGAGGAGATATGGACAATGTGAATCCGAGTTATTCGCGTGTGCGTATCTGGCATATTTCCATATTGGCTGAGGGGGTAACACTGTGTACTCTGGTCTGGGTAGGTGTGCCCCACAGCTGAATCTCGCTGCCAGTCCCCAAACCACAACAGTTCCCGCTGCGCAAACTTTGTGCCATCATTTTTCTTCGATATTTACAGCTAAAGTCGCCCCACAACATAACCCGAGGCGCTACAAATTGTGGGCTATCATCGTTATGTGGGCACGTTTGCTGACGGCTTCTTGTGATATATTGTAAAATTTCCAAAGAAATTGTGAATGAATCATTTGTATTATAATGACATTTATAAATATTTTAAATAAGCCATAAATTAAGCTATACCAAACAAGCATTTGTTTTAATATATGTTTAATTTATATTTTTTATTTGATTATTTGAAAGTAAAAAATAGATTTTATTTGTAAGTGAAAGCAGAAAAAAAATATGCATTTACTTTCGTAAAAATTATTTACTTAAAAAATGTGCATACCTTAAAAAAAGTAATTTATTCTTATTTTGTATTTTCGAATAATGTTGAGTTTTATATAAATGCCTTTTATTTTTTGTGCAGCGCATTAAAAGTCTTGCAGCTTGCCGAAATTTCAGTGATTCGCTTTCTTCTTAGTTTCGTGTGGATCTTGGGGTCCAGGGGATTTTTTTTTCGGCGAACCCAAAGCAACAGCTGCCTGCAAATCGAATCATTCCATACCCAGACACAATTCCTTTATGACGCGTCTTAAAGATTTTGTTGGTTTCTTTATTTTTTGGTTGATTTAAATACACTTGAGGCTCTTAATTATATTGCTACGTATTTTGTTGGAGGTTTTCTGTTGTTGTTTTTTTTGTTTTTTTGTTTTTTGTTTTTTGCCGGGTGGGTTTGGCCTTTGTTGTTCTTTGCAATGAAACTTAAGTCACCTGCGGCGATTCGTTGGGTTTCCGCTTGTACTGCTCATTTTTGTGGATACTTTTTTTATTCTTTTGTTTTTGGCATGTGTTTCATCTTCATCAGCAAACGGAAATTTAGTTTTCGCTAATGGGCGCTAATGAAGCAATGTGTCCGAGTCGCCGTTGGAGATCTTAAGAGCTTGTAAATTAGAAGCAGGCTTTTAGTGGCCAACTAATTAGGCAACTGTTATGCATTTACATCGATTTGGCCTCTGTGTGTTGACCTAACCGCTCCACTGCCGCCCGGTTATCATAATTAACAAGCTCTCGCATTGACCAGCTCCCAACACACAATTGGATAGAGAGATTCCTGCCCACAAATCTCAGTGAGGCCCACCCATTGAGTTGCTTCCGTTGTTGCCTTTTGGGGCCCCGCAGTAAACACAATGAGGCTCAGGGCACTTGAACCGCGTCAAGAACGGACCACACACACACACACACATACACGTAGAAAAAACTCAACGATGTCGCCTGACAGTTGAGTTGGACAGGCCCAAAGAGGCGACTGCGTCGAGTGGCTAAAAAAAAGGGAGAAATTTATATTTTGTCTTGCCTTTCATACAAAATTAAATTTACAGTAATAATTCAGACTATTCCCTTACTAGATTTATAATGGTTTCGACTATTGATTAAGTCTGCAACTTGTAAATATTTTTGAAATATTTTATTTTTTGTTATTATTTGCTATGAGCCAAGTTGGAAAGCTTAAAGTATTCCATATTTTAATTTAAATATCTTGGAGAACGGCGAAATTGATGGATGAGTTCTAACTCTTAAGGGGGTCATATAAAGCACATATGTATATCGCAGCATGGTGTTCCAAAGGTATTCCATCTTCGTGGTGAGAAAAGTAAATTTCTGGGTTGATCTTCTTTTTTTTTCTTCTTTTTTCTATAGTCGCAACACTTTTGTCAGCAGGCCGCGACGCCTGCGTCACATTTCATGAGAAAATGTGCAGTCTGAGTTGACGACGGGACGGGACAGGACAGACCGGGACGGGATGGGATGGGCATGGTACTGGAGTCTGGGGAACTCAAGTGGTGACAGGTCTGGTTCTGTTAGGGCCTGCGGCTGATTATGGCCAGCACTTGGAGGCAGTGCTTGGGCCTGGGCTACTGTTTGTTTAGACTCCTGCGTCCAGTCAAAAACTATGCTCGGAGACGACGATGATTTACAAATCTGTACAAAAAGTTATCAAAAAAAAACTCGAACTCATTGCGGCTGTGGCTGCGTATCTGGTGTCACATTGTTTACACAGACAACTGTGTGTGCGGTTTGTTGTGGTTGTTGTTGTTTTTTTTTTTTTTTGCTGCACTTCAGTGGGATTTGAGAGATTAACGTGTTAAAAAATAAATATTTGGTCTAGTTAGTTTTCTCCGACAATTTGTTATTCAACTCCCGACAAGAGCAAAAACAAACAGAGATTCGGAGACTCACAGAAATACAGCTCACAGCATGCACCACTGTTTATACATTTCTGCAGTGTTTTATCTTTGCAGTTTTGCTGTTTTGCAGTAGCAGCACACCCATCAACATCATCATCTACAGCACATCCGCAACGTCGTCATCCTGGTCTTGGTCATAGTACCTTAGTTCTCAGCACACAGCTCCTCATAGCTCACAGCTCGCAGCTCCGAGCTGAGCTGGTTGTTTGTTTGCTCTTTTTGAAATGTGCATAAATTCATTTTGGTAATAGGGTTTTCCTTGGCTTCAGCTGTGTCGTTTTTTGCCACTCTTTTTTTTGTGGTTCTTTTTCTGTTGTGGGTGTTGTTTTTCGGTTTAAAAGATTTGTAGCTGCTTGTTGTCCGTAACAAATGAGTTTTCTCTGGTTAGCTCAGCTCTGCATTTAATAAGCAACAGCTGCCAGCGCCATTTGGGAGAGAATCAGTCAGAATGATGAGGTCCAAAGTTGAGCTAAAATTAATTTTACTTATAAATTGTTTACAATTTTTTAATTTGCTTTCCTGATGCAATTGTAATTTCATAACACAATAAACAAACATATGTGATTTTTAATCCAATTGCAGCTTAATTCATATTTCAGATTCATTAATTAAATTATTAATGTGCTTTTTTTTGCTTATATGCATTATTTAATATGTTTAAATGTTGAATAAATTTAAAATTAAATGATTATTTATTAACTTTATTTGTTGTGAATTTTACTTGAAGTGCATGTCAACATTTCCGATTTAGTAAATGTTTATTTCCGACGTAAAATTTGCTAACACAAATTTGATAGCTGTTTTAACATTAGACATATAATTTATCACTTTAAAATTTCCACAATTAGTAAGTAATTAAGTTCAAAGAGCATGCAAAAATCATTTTTGTGCAAATTATTGCCCCGAAGGCAATTCAAATTGAAAAGCCAGCGTTGCACTGAGGTTTTCCATCATGTTTTCGCAGTTTGTGGTTTGGCCATTCGAATGCATTTCCCATAAGCAAAATAAATTTTCCCATGGCCATTTCATAATAACGCAAAGCAACATCAGCAACAACCCTGCGAATACTTTTCAATAGATGACTAATTACGACATGCTCAATTAGTTGCATTTGGGTCACGACTGCCCACAAGAGGGTGTGGCACGGGTGTGGCCGACGGTCCAAAAAAAAAACAATTTATTTTGTATGTGTGAATCAGGTATTTTCGGGCAGTTGCTGCTGATCGATATGGAAATTAATATGCACAAACAGAGGAGAAAAACAAAATTAAATTTAAATATTGGACGAGCTGCCTACTCACTGTGTGCATAGACGTGAAGGGTTAAGATTGCCCCAGGGTCTAGTTACAACAATCGTTGTTGTTGTTGTTGTTGTAATCGTAGTTGTTGACGTTTCATAGCGTAAATTGGTATTTACATATGTCCCGTTGCCCGTTGTCGTTACAGCACCGATCAATGGGCCCCGCCTGCATTACCAATTGGGAAATTTTGTACATGTCCTTTGAGCTTTCCATAGTTAAGCAGCCAGGCAGGCAGGACGAAAGGACGAAAGGACACCAGGATAGCAGGACTTGTCTGTATGCTAACGTTGTGTGCATGTTTATTTGGTGATTGTCCTTTCGTCCTCGTCGCAATGCAGCTGTTTCATGCCCATTTAACACCTTCAATCCGCTTTTCCCTTGCTCTTGTACCTACCAATAGATACATTTTATACATAGATAGAAGCATTCTCGTAGATTCATTTGAATATATTCAAGTACATATGTGTTTTTTGTGTTATATATAACTGGCAGTGTTGTAAAAATATTATCGCCTGGCATACACTGTTTGTCAGCCTTGGCATGTTTGCGCGTTTCCCACGTCCTGTCTGTGCATTTATTTGTATGTATCTGTGTATCTCTGTATCTATCAGATGCACAAGCCAATTGGTTTATTTTTCAATACGGTAGCCGCTCAAATATGCCAACAGTCAAGCGACCAAGGAGAGGAGCAGTGAGGGGCAGGTGAGGCGGATCAGGCAAATGTAATTTGTGTAAACATTTGCTCAGTTTTCTCACTGATTTTTGGCTCTCCTTTCGAATCAGATTTTTTTTATGATAAACAGTGTGAGAAATCGTTGGAGGGCTGCGTTCGTATTTTGAATTTTCCCTCTGAATTTCGATTTTGATTTTCGTCTACGTCTCTTGTGTAAACACATCACAGATTCTGTTTCTGTTTCTGTTGCTGTTTCTGATTCAATTTCAGATTTAAATTCATAAATGTGTCTGCGAAATTTGTTAGGCAACAGAATGTTGTGCACACATTATTTTTTTGCGTTCAATTTATAAACACATATTTCTGATATTTGGGTCAAACAAATTATAGTTTGTTTGCATCTCATTCAATCAAAAATATTTAGATATTTTTTACTTTTAGTTTTTGCATTCGATTTTGTAACAAAACTGTGAACTGTGAACTGGGACCAAATAATTCCTTAGGGCATCGACCATGAGTATTGGTCACAGTTCACTGATAAAGATCTCATCCGTGAATTGTTTCCCATGACTCAAGCTACGAACAGTAGTTTGTTGCTTTGTTGCATTCTCATCCAGCTAAATGATCCCGATAGATCCTACAGCCAAACGCTCGACTGGCTCTGCAATGACACAACAATTTGTTGAATGCCCAAAACCCCTCCAAAAATAGCAAGTAATACTAACAGGATAGTACCACCCACAGATTGTCAGTTGGAGAGGGACCACCGCATAGCTTTCGCCTCGAAAAACAATTTTCCCATGAAAACAAGCCAAAAATGTGCTCATATTTTTCACAATTTGAAAACCAGCAATAGATCATTTTTAATAGGGGTTGCCACTGCTGGGATGCTGCTACTCGTGCGTGGCATGTCCTACGTGGCTTGTCCTGTCCTGTGCACTCTCCCTTTCTCTCTTCCCTCTTCCTCTCCCTTTCCCTTTCACGTTTATGTTTTCCTTTCACTTTCATGTTGTTTCTCATGTTTATGTGCATTTAGTTAATCAGTTACGGCTCTTTGATAGTTGGTTCTAAGGGGGGGCGGTTTGGATTACACAAATTATAAAACACGTCACGCTTAATGAAACTTTATAGCGGCTACTTTAGAGTTAGCAGGCTTTGTGTGTTGGCCAGGCGCCTCTCTTACCTGTTTGCAATTAAGCGGCAGGTGTAGCTGCTGCGTGTACGTGAACATTTACGAGCCCACATATCATTCCTGTTCATTGTTGTTATTGCTATTTCAAGCGTTCCTTTCAGCCTCCCCCCTCAACCAAGCAGCAAGGGGAAATCCGTTTGGTTTAACAACAGCTTCAGGCATCGTTGTTGCTAGTTGCTCGTTACTCGTTGCTCTGTTGTAGGGAACACACACATGGCAACAGTTACATCCTATATTCTACTTTTACATGTGTGTGTTGGCAACGCCCCTCCCCCTTCGAACCAAGGCACATACATCAAAATTAACTGAAATGTCAGCTGCAGTTCCAACAACAGCAATAACAACAACTATTTACACTGGCCAACATCGAGTTGTTCGCATTGTTGTTGTTGCTCTTGTTGTTTTTTATGTGTTTATAATTCATGCTCATTCATCTTACACATACTGCAACTGCCACTGCCACTGCCACTGCCACTGGCACTCTCTGGCCCTGGGTCTGTCATATTGGTATTAAATGTTGAGAGCAGCTAACGTCAACCTTACTGCAAAGATAATTACAATTGTGTCATATTTTTCTCATTAGTGCTGCTCGCTGCTGGCTTCATTCTTTGGACTTTCTCTATATATATTTTCGTTTGGGATCGACCTACTTCCTACTCAGTTTTCCATTTCTCATCATTGGGCGCATCGTTAGTTGCTTGCCACGCCCCTATTTGAAGTGTGCACCTTTTGCAAGTTGAATCCACTGTTATTAATAAGCAATGCTTGATTACCTTCGAAAATTATAAACTGTCAACGCATTATTTATGAGTGAAATTTTATTTTTAACTATTGATTTGTATGCATTTATTCCCAAAGGATAAATTTGGAAAATGTGGCTCTGTTCATTCCTGTCACTGCAAAATGAGTTTAAAAAAACTGCACTTGAAACTTCAACGTGCACTGAAATTTTTTCTCTTTATTTTAAGCAAACAACTTGATATGAAATGAAAAAGTAAATTCATTACAAAACTTTTATCTCATATGCCCACCATATATGAAAGCATTTTTCGACGAACCAAAAGTACTGAAACTTGAGAATAATTTATGTCAACAAAATTTGGAGAGCCACCGAAACGAATGGCAAGCATCGCTTCCATTACCCAATCTTTCAGAGCAAACGAATATTATAGTTTTTTCAGAGACAAGGGGAAAACTTAACTCGAGAGTAGTTTATACAAACAACTGTCAAGAAACAGCAAAAGTTATTATATTGCTTCAACCATAGATAATTTCATGTGCAATTTTTTGTTTGCTTGCTCAGAGCAACCATTTAAAACTTAAATTTCTCTTAGAAATAATTTTATTTTTAAATAATTTAATACTCTGAAATTGTTTATATATTCTCGTGTCATAACTCTGCATTATAACCCATTTTTAAAGCAACCCCTTTCTTCTCAATCTTTATATTTCCACTCTGTTAATTTCTAGATTATTCGAATTTATTGCTGTACTACCCAAAAATATGTTGCTATCAATTAGTAGAATCACATATCGAACACGCCTCAGAGCACAAACCGCAAAGCGTGTCGCCGCGGGGGAATTCCAGTTAACCTCAACATGACATCTTAAAATATATATATATATATATATATATATATATATATATATATGTATATGTATATGTATATGTATATGTATATGTGTAAATACCTGGGCATAAAGCTGACACACATGATCAAATTATCGGTCTGACATGTTCCCTGGAAAGTATCTGCTAAATGCGATCGACTGTTGATCAAATGAAGTGCCGTCAGATCTACGAGTGGTAAGAGTGGTTTGGTCTGTGGTGCTCTGTGGTTTGCCCCACTTGGGCCAGCTGTGTGGCTGTGGTGTGAATGCAATCACTTCCGTTTCACTGGTTCTGTTTGCCTCCTTTGAAGTGATCGTGCGTGCTGATAAAAGCCAAAGGCAGTCACAGTCGCTTCGTATCTTGTATCTTGTGTGAGTATCTTGTATCTGACGGATAGGCATCTGCAGCGTGCCGCATGCCGTTTTTACCTTGCCTTCAGTTTCTGTTTGATGTGCTCTGTTGATATTTCTATGGCAATTAATTGATTGTGACAGATTGCTATGAAGTTCTCAACCCCCTCTCAACACTCCCCGCTCCCCACTTCCCCATCAATTCGCTGCATCTCCGCCTGACTGACACTTTTGTGTTGTGTCATGCGTTTAAATTGAGAGAAAAAAATTGAACGTCCCGTCAACGAGTGCTTCTGTCAGGCCACATCCTCTTCTAGACAATGTCTTCCAAACACGAAGTAATACATTCTGTTTACATAGCGCAAATCTAGCAGCTATTGCACCATGAAAGACGCAAAAAAAAATGCTGCTGTTGCTACTACTGCTGCGACTACTGATGTTGCTGCCACCATTCGATTGCGCTGCTGATAATATGCAAAACAGATGTCGCAATATGCCGTTGCATGTTTGCTGATGTTTCGCAGTTCGGACTGTCATCAAAACTGTTGTCCCAGCACGCATATTAATTTTATTGCTAACAATAACAAATCCATCGACAACTATTGTGAAACGCATTTAATAGTTGCACTTAAGCGTTGCAACAATGCAAGCAACAAAACAACAATAGCATCCATTGACAAAACCCCTTTTCTAAAGAAGGCGACTAATAAATACCCTACGAAATTGAACTTATTTGTAGTTTAAACTAGTAATTAAATTTGAAATTTTCTGGTGGGTCAGGCTTTGATTATTTATTTATTCAATCGACTAAAATAAATAAATAAATAAATTTCATATATGAATTTAAAATATGTGTTTTATATTAAAATACGAAATAAAAAAATACATAAATTACAAAGTTTCAAGGGTTGAACTAAAATAGAGTTTGTCAACTTTGGCAAAAAGTTAGCCTTCTAAATTTATTGCACGATAATTTATTACATTCACTTTATTTTATGGTTATTAATTGATTCTCTCTTTTTCAACATATATAATAATTATACTAAATATAATTATCATAATTTTAAATATAAGAGCGTTTATTTTGTATTAATTTTTTATTTTAATTTGGACTAAAAACCGTCCATTAATATTTTAAATTAAATTTATAATACAAAATGTAAGTTGCAAATTTGATGATGTCATATTTAAATTGAATAGTTAAATAAATATAAATAAGTGATTATCATTTACATATAAATGTGTTTAATTAGTATTATATATATATGGTAAAATTCTAATCTCTGCTCATTATTGTTTTGCCATACCTTGCCATGCATTCCATGTGCTTATCCCGGGTGCTTACATTAGAATGCAGGGTATGGAATGGAGCAATGAAGCAAAGAAACCTTAGAGTTGACAACAAGTGGGGGACACCTCGGACTCGCTCTCTCTTCGCTGTCAACTGACAGTCTGTCACTGACAGGGCACAGTCAGTAGTCAGTGTCGTCATTGTCGTTGTTGTCACCGTTATGCGTTGCTGTTGTTGCTATTGTTGTTGGTGTTGGATTGCCACATGTGCACCATCAGTGGCAGAGAACAAAAAACAAACTATAAGATTTTATTGCTTTCTCGCATGTAAAGAACTACGCGAAGTTGAGGCTGCAGGTTGCTGCGGGTTGCAGCCACTGCTGCTGCTGTTGCTGCTACTACTGCTTCTGCTTCTGCTAGTGGCAGGAGGCAACAAGCCGATGCTTGGCAAAAGCCCTGCAACTGCAAACAAGGGCGTTGCACGAGCTGTCAAAATGAGCAATTACTTTGCAAAAATGTTTCAGTACCTCACGTGTTCTGTGCGCCCGCAGTCTGTACAGATTCAGAGCCACCTATCCGTCCTCTCCCTGCCCAACCACCCACTCTACCCACAAGTAGTTTGTCTTCTTTGTGTGCTGCTGTGTGGCAAAGTTTTCATTGCACTTTCCCCTCCAAAAAACAAGCGTTTGCAATATGGAATATGGAAATTGATAGCATTACCTACTTATTGTTAATTTTGGGCTTTATGTAGTAAACGGCTGTCTGCAGCTGCCTGTTAATTAATTACCGAAGCTAATTACCTGACAAACAGGTGCTCCACTTGCATGCTCGCAAACAAGCATATTGTTAGCTTTTTAGACATTGGATATTGTTGGTTGGAAACACTCGTTGCACAAATGAAAGTTCATTGAATCAGGTGAATCGAGAACAGTTGTTGGTAAGGCATTAATTTCCTCTTTGCCAAGCAACAGTTTAAATTTGTCAATAATAAAGTCTTTAATAAAGTTAACTAATGATAGTTAATTATTTTTGATTTTGCTTAGAATTGTAGAATGTATTTTTATTTTTAATACTGACCTTGAGCTTATAATACTCAGATTTAAAAATTCAATTAAAAATTTGTACGATTAAGAAATTTTTTAATTTCAAGCTGCTTTCTTTAGCTTTTTACGTCATTAGGTTATTACCACTTGCATTAGCAGCCAGCTATAACCGCGCCCACTTTAAAGACTGCCGCCTGAACTTAATGTGCTGACCACAAATTGCAGTAGCCCATTAAAATTTCGACGCAACCTCAACTCTATTTTTGCTTGTCGTACTTACTATTTCTGGACCAATATCTTTTCCGCACTCTTGCCATCAACATCGAGAGGGGGGGCGAACATTCACATTCACCGTACACACGTGAAAGATGTTGACGTTTACGACGCAGACGAGCAACAGCCACCGGCACCGGCACCGCCTCCATTTCCATCTCCGACGCCAACTACAGCTCCGATTCTGATGATGACGAGGAAGATGATGATGCGGACTGTGGACTGTGGACTGCTGCGATGACGATGACGTTTGAACCAGTCAAAGATTGTGGGTCCTCTCCTGGCACCCGCCAAACTGGCAACGGTTCTGCGGGTGTGAAATGTATTGCCACCGGCACTGGATGCAGTTGCCTCCTTTTGCTGCTTCTGTTCTTCATTTTTCTTTTTCTTTCTTTCTTTTTTTTTTTGGGTGGCAACTTTTGTCGTTCATTTAATGGCTTTATTTCTGCTTTGACATTTTTCCATGTACCGCGTTGCTCTCGTTTTTCCTGCTGGCATGTTTGTTGTGCTGTCAGGCTGTCAAGATTCTCCATTTTCCGTTCTTTCCTCCTCCCTTTTCACCGCTCTCTTTTTGGCCTTTTAAACTAATTGCATTGACGTGTGTGTGAGTGTTTAAGTGTGTGTGTGTGCTCTGGAAGAAAAGTGCAATAACTATTTAAATGATTGCCCTGCGCTCTTGTGGCAGCCACAACCGCAGACTCAAGAACCCAACTTTCCCCAGCCTCCAACTGCCTGAATATATTTCTTATTGAAGTCCTTTGGCTTCATAACAGTAAAAATAACATTTGCGATATTTTATAAACATAAATTAATATCAAAACTTATTTTTCAAGAAGATATGGACTAAAAATATTCTTTGTTTTAATAAAAATATCATACACATTCCTCAGACTTTTGTCTATATTTACTTAAAAATTGTATATAATATTTTAGCATTTAATTAAAATAGTTAATATATCGAATTACAAAAATTATTAATCGTGTAAAATTCGAATTTCTCTTAAGCACTTATTGGAATATAATATATGAAAATATATTTGAAATAATTTTCCACTTATATATAATTTTCTTGTTAAAACTCTGTATTTATTTTTTTAAATTATATTTTGTATATGTTTAAATCATTTTTTTCATTCTGATTAAAACTCTTTTTATTTATTATTTACATTTCAATGGTTTTATTGTAATTAATGTTTGTTTTTTTAGGGTGTATATTTTCTTCTGATAATTTTTATAATTAAAGTGTATTCAGGCTTCGTTTAATTTGTGCTCATTTATTGTTCGTCTTTCAAGTGCCAATTAAAAGTTGCTTATGTTTGGTTATTGCTGTCAATTTGGTTGCACATTTGCTGTTGACTGTTGTTGATGCAACGTCAGCAGACTCCAGCTGTTTGTCATCGAGATTGAGACGGAGGCTGTGGCAAGTGTCAGAATTCTTTTAAATGCTTTTCACTGGAAATGCTCCCATTTCCCTTATGACAGCAAGGGAGGGTGGGAAATGGGGATAAAGTGCGTTGACCGCAACTAGTGAACCGCCCCAAATTGCAGGGGCGTAACCTCCTGCACCACCTTGCCCTGCCTGGCCCGATAGCTGCTGAAATGGTAAAATGCTAGGCAATCAATTAATCATAATTCTGATAGCACAAAACATGTTGCAACACGACCGCAATGGCAACAGAAATTCGAAAAGGCAAAATCGATAGAACGTAAATCCGATTCCCCCAATCGACTCCCCCCCTTAGCATGTGTGTGAGTGTGAAAAACCATAACATGTGCTTATCACATCGCAAACACAAATACAAAACACTCTTGAAACACACACTCAACACACTCCACACACACATATGTAGCTGAAAGGCATGACAAATTAATGACAACACCCCCAACATAAATACTTGCAGCATTTCTAAGCCCAATCGCAAACCCAATTCCAATTCCAAATCCAATTTCAATCTTAAATCCCAGCCATATCCGAAACGTGCCACGTTGCGGCATAAACGATAATTACAATCGGCGTTTACCTACACGACATGAAGACATATATTCGTATTATCCTTATTGATCCTTATGAGCGCGGCTTAAATGCATTTCCAGGACATTGATAAATTGTAACAAAGTGCAGCGAATGGAGAAAATCTTTGAATCTCAAGAAACTCTCTCGACATGTGCAATATAATCAGATTTTTTTCTTTAGTTTTTATATTTCCTTTTGATTTGTGCACAATGGAAAATGATGCAGTGCCTTTTTGCTCGGCAGTTTTCTTTTTCTTCGGGAAATTTATCGCATATGTCGCAAGTCTCACATGATATGCCAGATTCTCGACTGTCTCTGTTGCCATTGTAATTTTTAATGGTCTGCCGGCGTTGCTTCCTGCAGGTCATGCCTCCTGCCTCCTGGCTGCAGCATGTAGGATGCGATGTGGAAGGTGGGGGTTGGGGGTTGGGGCAGCACTCGGTCTGTTGGTTTGTAATAGAATTTTTGCATTGCATTTGGAAGAGCTGTGTAGAGCTGCCTGCAGCGATAAATGTGATAAATGAAGCTTTGGTTGGTCTTGTTTTTGGTCTGCGTAGAAATGCATTATGCAGATAGCCGCTTCGAAGGATTTATAACCCCGATGTTTGTCTTGGTAATAGTCCAAGTCGACACTTAGGATAGAAATATTAGCATGCATTATGGCCAGAATGTTAACAACAGTTTGAAAGTCGAACAAAGAGGAGCTTACAATTGTCCGTTCTTAACATCATTGTTGCATTTGACTATATATAAACTTTATTTTAATTTTTGAAAAATAAAGAATTTTTTAAGCAGCTAATATAAACTTTATTTTGATTTTTGAAAAAAACATAGCAGATGCTGAAATATAATTCCATTCTACAGTAAAATAAGTTAATAATTTAATAGTAAAAATTTTGTGAGATACACTAAAAAACAATGAAAATCTCTTTTAATATATGCTAAGTTAAGCTTTAACTGCATAAATGGCACAAGTACTTAAAATATAGCAATTCAGTAGTTTACCTCAAAATTATAGTTTTATTAAAGGTATTTGTAGATAGGAAAAGATAACACAAATCGTTCCCTTTATATTTTTGGAATTGTTTTAACCCTGAATTTAACGTCAATCTCAATAATTCTCAATTTTTTATACATAATTTGACAGTTAAATGCCAAAAATGAAAGCTTATGACAAAAAAAAAAAACATTTATTTAATGCATTTCCTGTAATTTATTGCAATTTATTTTGCCAGAGGCAGTTTTCGGATCGCTCTGCTTATCAATGGAATCCGACATGGCTATGGGGAGAGGAAGGGGAGTGGTATGAAATGTGGGGCAATTTGCACTGTACTTATTTTTAAAAGCATTGTTGTTTTATATGATAATCGTTATATTTTGTCTTTATTTGCATACATGTATGAAAATGCAAACAAACTGACGACAGGCCGTTGAGTATCACAATTTCAATATATATATAGAAAATATAATGCAGCACGCGTGCACAGAATTTTAAATCGAAATATAAACATGTGCAACACAATCGCACAAAGTGTGGCTAGAAGAAGACACTGGTTGGTAGGGGAGGGTGGGGTGTGTAGGAGCTCGGCACACTTAAAAGATTAACCAAAAGCGCACGGCACACGGCAAACGAAACAAGGTTCAGTTTCAGTCCACAGTGCTTCACATAAGTACACATACACGTCGCTATCTACACACACACACATACTGTACAATACTGTTGAAATTTAAATGTTCTCTTTGCTATTGTTATTGTTATTGTTGGCTCTGTTCTGTTGTTTCGGCTTTATTTTTGTTAAATATTAAACATTGCTTAAGCTGCTGAACACAATAACAAAAGGCGCTCACCTTTGTTATAATGGAAAATAGTCTCCTTTTTTTTTGGGTTTTGTAATTATAAACAGATTTTAATTTCAGCGTTGATAAATTCCAAGTACTGAATATTACTTCCTTATACACTATAATTGCATGAAGTATATTGCAGAAGTAAAGCTAAATTTACACAAAAAAAAAAAATATATATATACAAGTTTTTACTTCCTTTTTTTATTTTTTGTAGTTTGTTAAAACCTAACATTAACTATTTAATTTTTTCATGTAACAAAAAGATTCGTAATTCAAACATTCCAAATGTTTGAAAGAATAAAAACCATTTGTAAATTAGCGATTTCTTTGGTATTTATTCCAAATATTTATTTTACACACGTAATTCAAAATATAATTATACATTTAAATAAAATATTCAAATTGAATACACATATTTTAAAATTAAAAATGTAAGCTAAAACATTTGTTTATGAAAAGATTTTCTTAAAATGGTCTTTATTATTTTGTTTATTTAAGCAGTGCGAATGAAAAGGGTATTTCTTTGCCGTACTTCAGCACAAATTTCTTTTCTTAGAGTTGGTTTTTTGTCTTTTATTTACATATGCGACTACAAACCGACAATTTGTTTGCTTTTGTTTTCTGTCAATATCGCAGGAGCAATGCGCACTTGTCGTCATCATCATCATCATCAACTACGGTCTGGGAGTGTGCCTTGGGTAAACAGAGAATCCCACGCACGTTGGCTTACGTAACCCAAAGAGTGTGAGCGTGAGGCATAGATGTATAGATTGATAGGGTTAGGGGCAGAGAGTGAGGCAGAGAGAGGGAGAGAGCTGATGAGACACTTGAGCGTCGAAGGCGATGCAAGTTTAGCCGGCGAAATCCACTTGACTTTTTGTCAGATACTTGAGCAAGTCAAACTGTCGGTCTTTGAGCTGTGTTCTGTTCTGTTCCATTCTGGTTCTGCTTCTGCATCTGCTCCTTGCCACCTTTCTAATTATAAACTGCTCTGTCAGCAGTCAGCAGAGCGAGCCGTAAACCCTTTGCAAGCTCCAAGTTCATGAACTTCTGCATTGAACTTCGGCCAGTCAGCCAAGTCGAAAAACCAACTTGGAAATGGCTTCAGCTACAGTTTAGACACGAGTTTTCTTTTTAGTTGTTGCTGTTGATGTTGTTGCTGTGGAAGTGTTTGTTTTCATTAGGTTGCAGTAGCCATCTGTTCTTACTTGCAACTGCCGCAGACTTTTAATTTGTGTGGATTTCCAGTTCCGTTCCACACAACGATGCGCGAGCTCTTGGGCGAGGTCGAGGTCATTGCTTGCAGTTGTGTCTGAGGTTGAAGTTGGCACTGAAGTCGGAACCGGTGCCGGTGCCGGTTGCGGGGTCGCGGTCGGGTTTGAGGTTCCGCTGTCGTACCATGTAATGTAAAGTGGAAGTTGTAATTTCGTTAGCTCCAAATGACTTTTCGGCACAACATTATCATTATGTGCATTTAATTGGTGTTTGTCTTGCACTTATTCTCGAGCTCTTCTTTCCAAGATCTTCCACTGTTGACCTCTGCACTAATTTGTGTGAACTTCCTAGACTTGTAGGAAATATTTTTCCTATTGATATCCCTCATCAGAAACGTAGCGTGAGAAATATTAAAATACATTCTTCAAGTACTTTCTACATTTCTGATAGGTAAAACTAACTTACTAAATTTTGATATAAAGCAGGTTAAATACGGTTAGCTTAGTTTATCAGAAAGTATACCTCAAATATAGTAAATGTTATAGTTGTAAAATATTTTCGATCGTATCCAATAATTGTGTTAGCATAAGAGACTGTCAGATATAATTGCTAGATATCCCCAGACTCCTTCGCTGTCAACTATTTGTAATTCCATTCTAAATGGAGCGAAATTCTTGTCCAACATATCTGGTGGCTGGACTTACATATCATTAAATGTGAATAGTTTTGTCTGTGCCACAACGTACACTCATTTGCGAGGCTTGTGGCACAGGACGTTGCCACAGAGACCGACAACTGTCCACAACCACAAAACACATCAACGGCAGTGGCACTGGCAAAAGCAGCGGCACAGAGCAAAAACGTTGAAATTAATGAGAAAATTCTCAGCTTGATATAAAAAAAACAAGCAGATAACGGAATGGGACAGGAGCAGGAGCAGGAGCAGGAGCAGGAGCTGGGTTGGCATTCAGGATATGCGCCCGGATATGCAAGTCCGGCTTCAAATGCAAAGCGCCAACATCACGTAGCTGAGGGAAAAACTTCAAAACAGATAAAAATGGCAATGCATTTAACAGCATTAAATAATCTAACCACCCACCCAACAACAAACAAACAAACAAACAAACAAAAATACAAACAAACAGAGTGATAAACAAAATTTGCAGGCAAAAAATGAGTAGAGAAGAGAAGAGTGAAAAAAGGGAAGAGGGAAGAGGGAAAAGGGAAACTTGCAAATGATATTAACAGCAGCGAGGACAACTAATGAAAGCACAGCTGGCAGCTGGTATAATTACGGAATGCACCGTTAGCTGGCTTAGTTATACGCTATCTTTTTAATGACTCACACTGGTTGCCCCATAAAAGCCATCGTATAGTTGCAGCAGCAGCAGCAACGGCAGTTACTGTGCCACTTGCAGTTGCAGTGGCACTCGAAGCCGTTCGACATGTGCTGACAAGTGCTCCAACGCTGGCGCTGACGATGACTACACGTGGCAGCTGAAATTGCTGCCTCGGATTGGGATTGCGTTGGGGATTCGGATTGCGATTGGAACTGGCACAAGCACGAGGCGAACGTTTGTCGGTCACGTGCAGCAACTTCAGTTAACAGTCTGTGCGTATGAGTGTGTGTGTGTATGAGTGTGTGTGTGTGTGTGTGTGTGTGTAGGGGGCGTTCTTTGCAGTTGAACGCTTTGCCAACTTCATTTTCATTTGGCTGTACAGTTTACCTGACTGCGGTATTCCTTATCCAACTGCATCATCATCGTCGTCATCAGGAACCACATCAACGTTGACTGATTTGCCCATTCATTTGGAATGGCAAACAAGTAAGCTAAGTATGACGACATTTAAATGTTCTTAATGGAATTGGAAGTAAACATATTCTAATTTTCATTCTTCACTATATCAAAGTTATTTAATTGACTGTAAGCAGAATTAATTTTACTTACTAATTTATTTATTTGTATAATTTTGTTATAATAAAATGTAATATTTCTTAGTAAATTTGTGAATAGAATTATTACGACGATGATGGGAATCTCAGTTTGAAGAGGTTCTAACGGCAGTTTCTAAAAAAAAACTTTAGATCATTGAGATTAGTTCAAAAAAGGCAACTAATTTATTAATTTAAGTTAATATACAAACCGTTACTTATAGTTAAAATAGCCAATGTAAACTGTAAATTATGTGAAATGTGAGCCAACTGGCTGCCATTTCAATTTTTGCCACTTGATTGCAACTTTTATGATTAACGCCTGGCAGGGAATGAGAGAGAAAAGGATGGGAAGGGGGGGGGGGGATGCAGTCGCTTATTCACTAATACAGATACGCCAGCAATTTAATTAAAGTGCCGCCTGTGCATCGATAATTATGCAGCAGCTTTTCTGTTTGATGCGTTTATCGAATTATTGAAGTGTTAACCAACACTGTGGCAAGTTGTTGATATGCCTCGTTGTATGTTATATTGTGCAATACCACCCACACAAACATACAAACACACACACACGCACAGCCACTAACGGACTTGTAGCATTGACGTCATGTGGTTATTTTTTTGCTGCCACGCCCCCTTGTGGAACGCCCACATTCAGTAATGACACGCTTCAACGCGCTTAATATTGATTTCGCCTCGCTTTCGCATTATTTATTCTGCTGCATGTCTCCCAATCTTTACTATATTCATTTAAACATTTAATATTTTTCATCGCGGAATTAATTTTCTGTAAATTTAAAATTGCTTTTTGTATGTATTCTGTATGAAAAGCAATAAAAGCTAAAACTAATTTCGTTGCTCTCAATTAAGATTTTATTTGAATCAATAGATTTTAGCAAGAAAAAGAAAATAATCGATCGTAGTGGCTAAGTGTCTGTTGACTGATTATACCATTAAGTTAATTCCCAACACTGGCTTTTCAGGTGCCTAGCCAATTAAATTACACCCAACCGCAGTATGAGCGACGCCCTTAAAACCTCTTTCGAAAATTAACTAAACAAAGAGTATTAATCTAACCCAAAAGTGTAACTCCCTTGATATTAATTTACCCCACCCAGACCAACAACTCCCCTCACAGACCCTCTTCCATTGAGTGTGCGCTTGCCTCAAAAACTCCATTAAGTTGACGGCATTCTAAGCACTTGCCAAACAATTAAAATAATTTGCCACATACTCTCCACGTCCCCTGACGCAATGTTGTATGTACAATAAGAGGCAGTAGCAGTGGCAGTGGCAGCAGCAACAGCTAAAAAGTTTTTACAAAAGGCTCAAATTGCCAGCACTTAACGCTGACAGTGTCCAACTGTACTTTCAGCCCAGAACTTGGCTCAGAACATGGCTAACCAACTGCCTGGCCTAGATGGTTGATGTCAACAGCAGCTGCTAAAAGTCGGTATACTCTTGGGTAGATATAATAGATCTTCTCAAGCCTAGATAGTGCATCCATAAAGTAAACTTTGATTTTACAATTTACAAAAGTAGGCGAAAAAAATAAATAATAATTAATATTTGTATAAAACTAGCGAAAGATAAGGCCCAATCTTGAACATATGTAAATTTTTGCTTACATATATAGGTATATATGTTATTAGTCCGATAACTGACAAGTCTGAGTTGAACAGGGTATAAAAATTGCTCTATGCAGAATGTAAATGTAGTTGTTTTGGGGTTTGGCTGTTGTTGTTACTTGGGCTATGTGTGAAATATGCCACTTTAATGAGCCAACGTGGCGCACTGAGTGTGCTACACGGCCACGCCCCCCCCCCCCCCCCTTCCACACACACACGACAGTTGTTGTAGGTGCAACGACGTGGACTAAACTGAAGTCGGCTCGCGGTGCTTGTCGTTGGATGTTTGACGTGCTGCATTTGCATCATCAGGGTCCTGGTCCAACATCAGGGGGTACATAAGGGAGCAGGGCTGTTGGGTTTGGGGCTGTGCTGATGTGGCACTCAAGGGCTGTTGGACTGCCACATGGCCGCATGCCTCAATTGACATTTTGAATTGTGCAGTAGTAGAGTGCAAAAAACCGTTGCATAACGCACGGGGTGTGAGCAAAGCAGTGTGTGTGGGTGTGTGTGGGTGTGTGTGAGTGTGTAGTGTGTGTGTGTGTGTGCGTGTGTTGCTGAGTTTGTTGTGTGCTGTATGCTTGGAAAGGATAATGCCGGGCAAAAACACGTGTTAAATGCATAAGTGCGAACGTGACGCTAAACTCATTTAAAGGATTACGTACCAAAGAGTGTTGTGTGTGTGTGTGTGTTGTGCCAGTGTGTGTGTGTGTGTCTACTGGTGTGTTGGTGTGTAAATGAGATTAAATTCTGTTGAAAGCATGCGAGCAGCGGCAACAAAGTGCGGTCCACACTTTTTTTCCACAGATATTCAAAGTGCTCGTGGGAGATTTGAGGTAGGCGAAGGAGGTTAAGTTTATTTATGCATATAGATATATATGTGTGTGTGTGTGTGTGTGTGTGTGTGTGTGCGTGTGTATTTGTGCTTTGAGTCGTCGTGTAAACAGAAAGTAGGTTAAAAGCACTTTTGGGCCCCAGCCACGCCCCTTACCACATACAACCATCCCTCCCCCGGCACATACATGTTTTGCTGTCTGCTGTTTCTGTTTCTGTTTTTGTTTTTGTTTGCATTTTGTCTTCGGTTTCGGGAACAGTTTAAGCGTCAAATGGTTGCCCATTGTTTTCGAATTTGTTAATCCTTTTGCTCGTACCGCCGCACGCCCACCTCACACCCGCTACCCCCGCCCACAATGCCTGCAAGAGTTGACTTTAAATTTAATTAATTACAATTTTATGCGCTGACTGTTTAATTCGTTCAGACACCGTTGTTCTCCCTTCAGCCCCGCTGCCTGCCCAGGGTCTTCCCTGCTCAGTTTGTTTTCTTATATCATAAGATTAAATATCATTTATTTGACTGGCTGTCCATCTGTCTGTCTCTTTTTGTCTGTCAGCTTGACTTGAGACAGGGATGTGCACTTGAAAGCCAACTGGTTTGTTCTATTTGGGTAAGGTGTGTGCTAATCATTTGAATTGGCACTTTAGGGTTGCCAGGTGTATTTGTTTTATCCTCTGAAAGCAGACGAATCGAGGTGAAGTGGTCTGCTGATGCAATAAATGATGTTTAACTTTAATTTCCTTAGAATGAATCCTTGATCAAAATTACATATACAGAATATATTCCCATAGTTTTGTTACTCTTTCGGTTCTTAATTAAGATTAAAACCAAATTATATAATTTAACGATCACAATAGAAATGAGTACAACTAATTCATATTTAAAACTCTTAAAGAACAAAACAAATGTTTTCTTCACTTAATAAAAATATTAACACAAATTTTAATTG
This sequence comes from Drosophila longiperda, assembly GCA_035042125.1. Classification (NCBI taxonomy): domain Eukaryota; kingdom Metazoa; phylum Arthropoda; class Insecta; order Diptera; family Drosophilidae; genus Drosophila; species Drosophila longiperda. The sequence continues at coordinate 2,880,783 of JAWNLV010000130.1, forward strand.
TGTATATGATTGTTATTCAATTTAGATTTAACTTATGTTACGTTATGATGCATTAATAATTAAACAAAAAAACCTATGCTTTTAAAAAAAAAGGATTTTTATGTTGCTTCCATAATTTGTTATTGTTAGCCACACCTCGCTGTAAGCCAGTTGACAACCCTGGTTAATCAATTCTTTGCGGTGCTTTTGATGTGCCAGTCACACTGAAAGGGCTCAAAAATGTAAAACGTTTATTGACATTTTGGCAATTACGGCGCCACTTGCATTAACCCTCTCCCCCTGCACTTCGACACCCAACCACAGCCCACGAGCATGTTGACACTAGACGGCTGCCAAATGGTAGTTGTCGGTTTTGGGCTTATCAAATGTTAAATTAATGAAGTTAAAACATGAGCATCGAGTGACACAACCTGCCACTGCGTGTGTGTTTCCCACTCTGGGGACACCAACAGCAGCAGCAGCAGCAAAAGCAGCTAATGATATCAGAGCGAGCTGCAGAGCGAGGAGAGAAGAGCAAAGAGCGACAGCGACGAACTTATCAATGCTTAATTCAATTATGTTAATTTCCTTAACGCAATAAAGTTGACGACAATCGCCATCTCTCAGTATTTATTTTTTTGTATTTTATTTTGCTGTTTTTTTTTCTTCTTTTTTACCGTAACGAGCAAAGCTATCAAAGTTGTCTCAGGCTGCTCACAGGTGGTCAACTAACCGTGAACAATTGTGGGACAGCCAGAGTAAAAGAGAGTAAGAAAGAGTGAGGGAGAGAAAGAAAGAGATCTATTTGCATATATAGCTGAACATGTTCGATGTTGGAGTTGGGACATTCGATGAGACCAACGGGTGTCTAATTATGCAGCTAGACTCCCCTCCCCCTGTTCACATTTTTTGTCTCGTTTTGTTTCGTCTCGTCCCGTTTTGACTCGTCAACGCCTTTGCCTCTGTTCATCAAAGTGTTTAAAGGGAAATCAAGATAAACTTTTAATTTCTGGTCAGGTCGTAAAAAGGTGGACGTGGGAAGCATTGTTTGTCCAGCAGTCGATGAGGAGCCGTAGCTCCGCCTCGTCGCAGTTTTGTACAATTTATTCAAACTTCAACTGCAGTCTGCGAATGAACATAAAACTGGTATTTTATGAGCGTACTTTTAATTGTCCAAAGACCCGCACAACCTACTAAGGAATAAAAAGAAAAGGGTTAATTTGCAAGAGGACCGACCATGTGCTACCACAATTTTCCTGTCCCTACTCCCGTTTCCTGAGTGAGTCCTTAGACCCTTTTTTATTCACTAAGCCACCCAATACTCGGCCATCTGATAATTAGAAATTTATTAAGCTTAATTATGTGTTGGCTGAAAGTACGCACTTTGAATGCGTTCCGTTGGTTCCAGCTGCCTGATTAAAGGAAGAACTCGACGAAAAAAAAGGGTTTGGTTTTGGCTGTTGGCAGAAACTTTGCCCATTGTGGTGGCGTCATCATAAAAATAAAATTAATTTAATACATACCCCTTCCGCACATGAAAGAGCAACAAAAGGAACATTTACATGCGGATGTAATTCATTTTAGTGTTTTGCAATAAAAATAAAATAATACTCGTAAAATTGCCATTTGCGGCTTGAAGGTTCTAAGGATATTACGAGCTTAGCCGAACGGTAAATTTCTTTTTTAGTTTATGTGTTTCAACTGTAAATTTAAAGTTACTTACATTTTGTATCTGTTTATAGCTCTGATAACTCTTTTATCTGGCTTTTTTATTAGTTTATTTATTTTTTAAATATCCATTCGGTGGATATATAAATATATCTGAACATTTAACATGTCGTAAAACTTACGAGAAATGTAAGCGATTTGAATCATGTTTTGTTGATTAGATTTGTTCATCGCAATCGTATCATAAACATTTCTTAAATCATGAACACATAAACGCCCAATCTAAATGCCATAAGAGCAGCGCAAACATTTTGAAAAACTTTCCAAAAACACATACAAAACTTTCTTCTAAATACCAACCAGAAAATATGTTTAAGCTGATCGATGATCACATTAAACTTTTAACCCGTTTAGAATCGAATCCAAAATTAGAAATCAAAACGCTGCTATCGTGGCGTGGGATGCCAATGAGGCGACCGGAAAAACGCCTCGAAACAAGAAAATTATTTAAAAACCCATAAAATTTGCATATTTATGCGTTGAGTTGTGAGCTGATGTGTTTATAGGCGATCATTTCCAGGCACCAAATACTGTGGGCAGCCAGCAACTGTCATATATGCATGAGGTGATAAAAAACTTTTTAATTGGGTGTTGCACACACATATCAAAAGAGTTTAAGTTTTTACAAAAATTTCAAATTAATATATGCCAAAACATACACAGCACAACACAACACATTTGTGTGGATGGCAAACGTGGCATCTCAGCTCCGACGAGACTCGCTGCAGACGTGGCTGAGGCAGATGGTGCACTACGTGACCAATATGAAATCCGTTGACTTATGTCAATACGACGTAGCGGTCGCGTTTTTGCCAGAAAAGCGACTCAACTCAAATGAAGATAGACAGTGCAGACGTCAGATGACAGACTCTAGACAACAGCCCAAAGGTTGGGGTTTGGGTTTGGGTTTGGGTTTGGTTTTTGGGCTTGGAACCGGTTGCATATCGTGTACGAACTTTTTGGCAGTGGAGAGAAATCAAATAAGGACGACAGACTGCCAGGATGGCAGAGCTGAAGGGCTGTCAGCCAAATGACAGTCTGAATTTTGAACTTGAAATTATTTGCACGACAGCACAAATTGTGCTCTGCAATATGAAAAAAAAAAGTGGTTGCGTTATTTCTAAGGGTAACTATGGAACAGTCTTGGCTATAAGCCCATTAAAATTATCCATAAATCTATGTTAAAGTAGATTACACGCATATGCTTGAAAACCTACAAATTCAAATGCAAAATATTTTATACCAATAATGAAGAATATTTAAAGTTCAGCTTGGATTCTAAGTCTTGATGAACAATTTTTTATTGCTCTTTTGCTATTTTAAATGACAGAGCAGAGCAAAAGAGCATTAAAATCAGTTTTTTACTATTGCTGTGCAATATTTTATATCAGGGTAATAATTATATTTATCTTGCTGCTACGGGGAAGTAAACGAATCATTGTTTTTTTTTACCTATATTAATTAAGGTACAGGTAATTCTGCAGTCGGCCACGCATCAAACTTAAATTCGGAATTTAATTTATTTTCACGCCACGTTTTCAGGCGCCACATTGAAATGTAGTTTTTTCATAGGACTAAAGCGCTTAACACTGTACGTAAAGTGGAGACCAGGCATGCTTCACATGCCGAGGGCTTCCTCCTTTTTTTCCCTTTCCCATGACAGCTGTCAACAATTCGCGAAATGGCGCTCAGCCAACAAAAAAAAAGAAGAGAATTTGACAGGTGAGGAGCTGACAAAGTGTTTGCCAATTTTAATAATCGTTTTTTGGTACAAAAAATATATATATATTTATGTTTAAAAAAACTTATGTATATATGTTTAAAAAAAATATATAAATTTATGTATATGCAAATATACAAATTAAATTCAGCACTGGTATTTACAGTGCCATAATGTTATTTGATGCCAGCCGAAGGAAATTGATATCATAGTCAACATGACCAGGAGAATACGTGTTGTCCCTGCTCATTGTGGATGGGGTGTTTTTTGCGCGTTGACGCCTCTGACCAGGCCACACACTCACACAGATATGCAGAATCAGAGCTGTTCGAAGGAGGGGCAAGGGGCAAGGAAGGAAGTGAATAGCATGCGTCGCCAGCTGTCGGAGCTGTGCGTTCGGTGCGTGCAGCCACAAAATGTCATGCACCTGTCAACTGGCCATAATAAGATGCCAAAACAGTTGTGCGGTTTGGGCCTGGCCAACAGTTAGCAGCCCCAGGCCACAGGATAACAGCAGGCTGTGTAAACAATGGATTAACAGGACGTCGGCCGAAAAACGTATGAGTTGAGCTTCTGGACAGCTCCATTGAGGTACTCGAGTATGAACCCACAGCACTGCAATGTGGTCAAGTTGCATTGCCAGATTGGCTACTTACTCCTGCAGACCTCAGTAGCCAAATGGAGTACGTGTTTAAGGTTTGCTTTATTCCACTTGCAGAGAATATATCTATATATTTTAAACAAAAATGTTTAAATATAAATATCTTATTTATCTACAGTTATTTATTTATTTTCAGAAATAGAGTCTAAATATGCGAACATTATTTTTTATTCGATGTTTTTTACTTAATTTCTGTATAGCAAATAATTATAAATACGCATATTTATTTAGAAAAAACCCTTTCTGAAGTGCGCAAAATAGGAATGAAATTTGTGCACTCGTCTGTTATTGTAGATTTTAGCTAAATTTAGAATAAAACTACCTCAAAGCATTAGAATTTCTCAAATTGAGGTCTGAATGTACACATTTTGCTTATAATTATGAACATTTACTAATAATGTAGTTTTTTTTTTTGTGTATGTTGTGTTTTATAACTTTCACATTTAAACGTGAGCATTTCATGTAATTTAACTTTCGCAGTTCTTAGTAAACGAGTTTTAATACCTCATAAACTGAAGGCGAATGGTGTATGTTGATTATAAAAATAAAAAAAATTAAAATAAATAAATAAATATAAATAGGCAAGTTTATTTATATTTAAATGCATTTATTCTTCAACCTTTTAAATTTTAGTTGAATTAATAATTTTCAATTTTAAATGATTTAACCTGTAACAATAATATTTATAATTTATTTTATTTATTTTATATGTTTTATTTTAATAAAATACTAAATAATTTATTATACATATAAACATATATACATTATACATATAAATATAAATATATTTGTAAGTTTTTACAATATCCTCATATTTTTCAAATAACTGTTAAATATAATTTGGTTTTTATAAAGACTAATTAATTTTCTTTCCTGGAACTTGAGTTATTAATGAAATTATTGTTTTTTTTTTAATTATTATTTTAGATTCTATATACGTAAAGGAAATTAAAAAATATAAATTAATTATTACGTAATGTAGGACATATCTGAATTTGCAATCATTTTTAAAAAATATTAAAAAAGTATGTACAAACTGGATTTAAGTAATTATCATAGATAATTAAATACCTTGTAAAATTAATGGGTTTATTTAAATTTTTTTAATTGATTGTGAAGTATATTTTAGCCTCTCAACAACTCCAATGCGACAATAAGTTATCTGGCCAAGTTAATTTTGTAAAGTGAGACAGAGAGAGAAAAGGCAGTTATAGTAATTTTACTTGGCAGCCTCTGCTTCAAAGAAGAAAACTTTTACCATGGCTCCGCAGTTGTAGCCCGCACTTCGTCCCTGTCAGCCTTCCATCATTGCCGTCAGGCGTTTATGTCGCGCACACTTCAAAAATATGGCAAGCTCGTAATTTTAATCCAGCTCTGAGCACTCCATGCTCCGCTGCCCAAAGTTCCCCAGTTGCCGTTTGCTGTTCACGCACAATGTGGCAAATTAGCAACAATATTTAAAACTAACGCCTGGACTCTACTGCCCCCTCTGCCTCCTCATGCCTCCCCCGCTCGACAATTATTTAAAGCTGAAACTTTTGCCATTTGCGACAGTGCTAGACAAAGAAATAATGCAGGGAATGAGTGGTGGTGGTCACAGAGTGGAATAGCTGGTTGGGGGGTAGCCACAGCAAAGCAAAGCTAATGCTAAAAGCTTTGCATTATGGCCAAAAAACACTTGAAGCCATGAGGACGACACCAGTCAAGAAGCTGTTTCAGTTATGAAAGCGAAATATGATCGCAAAAACTTTTCGACGAAAATCGTGACACATTTTTTGGGTCAGCTGTGGAATGCAAAAAATTTAATTTTCAATTTGCTTGCGACACAGTTTTTAATTAAAACCAAAAGCGCGAAATAAACATTAATTTTTATTAAGCTGCATTCACAGCCCCCCACCCAATTTCCCGTTCCAGCTTCATTTTCTGCCTGTGGCTTATAATGTGTATTTTTATGTTAATAACATCATTATCGGGCGTCCCTCTCCAGGACAGGAGTCAGCGTATCCTGACAGAGCCTGCGCTGTGCTGTGCTGTGCTGTGGTGTCCTGTCTGCCGTCTGTTGGCTTTTAACGCCTTTGCTTTTAGCCATTTCATTGCCGTCGTTTGGTTGCTTAGCTGGCCGCATGCCTAATGCAGCCTCAACCATTTACCAAATGTATACCAGGGACATAAGTAGCTGGCGTCTTATCCTTTGCCTTCTTATCCTTATTGCCATCGCATCTTCATTTTTGCTCGTTCAGCTTTATTAGAGACGCGCTTTCCTGCCGCCTGTCCACGCAAATCCTGCCATCAAATTTACACAAATTTCTGCTCAAGTCCGGCCCAGCCAAAGGACATGGATTTTGCCAGCTCCCAACGTGGCAGAGAGCTTTGTTTTTGTGCTTATCATTGTTGTTGTTGTTGTTGTAGTTGTTGTTACACTTGTTGTGGCTTTTTCGTATTGCCGGAAATTGTGGCTACCGGATGTGGGATTATGCTTTCAAGTTTGTACCGGAACACTCGCGCTTTCCGACTTCGGTTGTTAATATCATCATGACTAGGTTACGGTTCAGTTGGGTTTTGGTTTTAGTATTGCGAAAGGTCAGGATTCAGCATGGTTTGGTTCTTGATTTGGGTTGGCTTAGCCATAATTGATATTTTATTGCCCAGCTCAGACGTATGGAATTAAATTCAAGATTATTACTGAATTTATTTGTATTCTGAGTTAGAAAAATAGTATTATTTTTTTTTTATGTTCGTCTTTTTGTCCATATAATTGTAATTATAATGATAATAGAGGCTTCTATGAAAGAGTGGGAACACCTATCGACATGTTACCCAAAGTTTTGGCGAGACGAAAAAAAGCTACCTTTATTCGGCTGTAATACACTGAAATAAAACTAAGGCACATTTGTTCACTTATTTTGGGTATATTTAACCAGAACAGATTTTAATTTAATTTCTTCTTGAATCAGGAGACGAATAATGGGGAGTATAGAAAAATAATAAACTTATTTAAATTTACTTATTGTGTGTGACAAGAAAATACCAAAATATGAATAAAAATGTATCTTAGCACTACTAAATATGTGCTCTATTTTTGTAAACACCTATTGCAGGCCAATCAATGAAAATGTGTGTTAAAAATCCAAACATTCAAATGCCATTCATTTAATGGCATTTAATCAAAAATTCGACTTTAGTTGTGTAACAGACTTTATCGCGATGGTTGCTCAGTTTATAATACGATTGCCACTAAGCTTTCAGGCCTCAATTAATTTCACACTGCTTTCAGAATTGTTTGTGCTGCACATAATTCACGTCAAACTCAGCACTTGAGAGCAAATTTTGCGATTTAGTTGGAGCAACTTTTATTGGCTTGTGGCGCCTTTTGTGTTGTCACCAGGCACCAGCACCACCCACCAGGCATCAGCTGAAGCTGGAACCGACCCCTGGTTACTGAGTCACTTCGTCGTCGTCTTCGTTTGCGCACTTGAAGTAATTAAGCGAATTACTTCGGAAGTCGCCAAGTTTTCTAATTATATCGAATAAATTTGTTTAATACTCGTATATTGTTAGAGAAGTTCGCTTTCTCTGCGTATCTTGTGAGCTGATCATTTACCTCCTCACCCTCTACAAAATTCAGTCCTCACCCCACAAGCCAATTTTGCAAAAGCAGTTTTTTATCTTTTCCATTTACAATTTTGGAGTTTTTTGTTTTTGGATATTTTGGCCTCGTTTCTGTTTGTTTACTCTGGCGGAAATGTTAATTTCTGGACTTTTGACTGCCGTTGCGTTAATTTCTACTGATTTCGGTTGATTCCGAGCTTCACTGATTTGAATTATTTTGTTTTGAATGGCAGGCGTCAGTTTTTCCACATCCCCATCCCCTTCCCCTTTCCCCTTACCAATTCACCCATTTGCACATTTCTCGCATTTGGCTTTTATTTAATGCTTTTCTTTGAACGCTTTTGCTTTTATATTTTTGATTTTTGCTTCAGTTGTTTATTCAATTTCCGCCTCTTGATTTTATGTTTTTTTTTTTTTTTTTGTTTTTTGTTCAGCGTAACGATTCCTCTCGATTGGCTTTTCCATTTTAAATAAAATGGCATTGAGTGTGGGAGATTCATTTATTGGCATTTAAAAAGCCTCGAAATCAGTTTTGACCAATTAATATTAAAACGATTGCTAGTTGAAAGTAAATTGACTTCAAAACCAACAGATCTTTAAGACCTGATGAAAAGTAGAGTGTATTTTATTTTAATTTTATGTTCAACTCGAATGCTTTAATTGAGATTGCTGTTACTAACCAAAGCACTAAAAAACTAACAAATTTAAAGAGCTGATTTGAAAATATTTAATTTTATATTTAGTGTAAACACATTCGTGTTAAAAATTATAGATTAATCTTTAAATAAATCGGTTATTTTGCCCAAGGCACTAATTATGTCATAACTATTTATTTGCCATATAAATACGAACGAAAAGGTTTGGTTTTTGAATGCAAATAATTAATCAGAAAGCAGCACTCTAAAAACATATCAAAAATATACAAAAATATACAAACTGTGGATATATATAAATAATAAATTAGTTAAATTATAGACTCTCCCCTTTTTGCATTTACTGTAGGATTGTCTACTTCAATTTTCAAATTTCACTCAGAGGCGAAAACTTCTTTTGCTCAATATGAGAGTTTTCGATCAAACTCGGAACACAATTTATAACTTTAGCCGCAAATAATCTGCCTGCACACTTATTAAACAATCCAATCTATATCAACAGCAAATAAACACGCGCCTCTTGAGCAACCCTATACTTGCCACCGTACACTGCCCTTTCCCCCTCGACACTTCGAGAAGAGCGAGAAGAGCTCACAAGTAGCAGCAACGACAACTGCAACACTCATTTGGTCGACTGTCTGACCCAATTCAAGTCTGTGGCAATGTGTAACTGTAGTCAAGTAACCCTAGCGGCAAAAAGTGACGCCCCTGCAGCGGTGAGGCAGGCTCTTCTCTTGCTTCTCGCTCCCCGCTCCATGTGTGTGCGTCAGTTCTTAATGAAGCAACGCACGTAAACAATAAGCAAACTTTTAAGCGAAAATTTTGCGCAAATAATGTTGGCTTTCTACATTTTTTTTTGTTGCTGTTGATTTTCTTGTTGGATGGGGAAAGAGATACGGATGCGGATACGTGCGGTGTGATGCGCCGGCAGGAACTGGCACGAAGGTCGTCCTGCCTCCGGTCGTGGCAAAAGTTTTGCTCGCCTGTAACAACTTGCTCGGAATTAGTTGCGAAAAGTGTGGCAACTCTGGCTCTGCTGCTCCGCTGCCCCCGGTGCCCCTGTCAGCTCATTAATTTTAAGGCACAAAACGGAAGCATGCAGCCAGTTTCCGGTTAGCAAAAGGCACAGCAAAATTCCCCCCACCCCCACCGCACCGGAGACAGCCACGGCCATGTCACGGCTTTGGATATTCCTATTTCTATTTGTATTTGTATTTGTATTTGTATTTGCTTTGGTATTTGTGAGTCGCACTTGAATTATGGCTGCAAATTCCTTTTGCCTTTCAGTTTGTTGTCGGTTTGTTTCTTGTTCTTCTCGCTGCCTCTTAATAAGCAACGGAAAAGAAACTTTTCAAGTGCGCAAAATATGCGCGAATGGCACGCGATTGGCAAGAGGAGGTTTAATAGTGCGGGGGGATGGGTTAGGAAGAGGGAGGGCGGTATGGGGTGTTGTGCAAAACAGCTGATGCTGCAACCCGGCCAGCCAGCAATGAATACAAAATTAATGTAGGTCGAAATGGCAAAGCATGCGACTGAAACTGAAATAGATTAATTACAAGCAGTTCCATTTGGGCCCACAAAGGGAAGCTTGGGTCTTCCCTTCCCCCGCCCACTCCGCCGCCGCACCACCCCAGCTAGTCTAGTTATGCCTTTTGGGCCAGCTAAAGCTATTTATTTTGCATATGATATTTTTGACTGACATGTTGTCCAAAATGGTAGCATAAGCTCCTCACAGCTAATCTCATTCGACATGAAGTAATGAAAATTTGTTACAACTTTCAAAGCAATGAAAAAATAAAATCAGTCAAGTTTATATGTATTTGAATTTATTATTTACGTAGGCAATAATAAAGTATATATTTAGTTAAAATTAGCTAGAATAAATACAAGTGGGAAATGGATATAATTAAATAAATTCAATTCGATATAAGGAAGTTATTCTCTCAATACAAAATGTCAAATTATGCTTTTAATAAAAATTTAAATTTCCATTTAAATTTATAAATAAATTTACTTAAATTATTTGTTTTGCTTCATAATTTCAAGTTTCAGCCATCCATTTTTATGTTGAACAACTTCTTCTGTACTTTTTTGAAATTGTGTTTCTCACAGGCATCTTTTCTATTTGCATAATGTGTAAAAGCATTGGTTTGTAGTGAGTATCTTAAGCAATGTGTTGCACATACAAAGATCAGGCAACAAATCCTTTTAAACTGCTCTAATGCAGTTTGGCTTTTGTTTTGTACTGATGCAACATGCCACAAGCAGCAACAAGGATAAAGAGGGACCTCAGCCGTATTTGTTGTGCCAGTATCCCAAAGAAAATATGCAACTCGGCATCAAAAGAAAAACAAGGGATAAAAAAGCAGAGATGAGGAAAAATAACATAACACAAAAATGAGCACTTGTTTGTTTGTCAACAGTTTGTCCTGTGCAGTCCTTTTTGTGGCCTGGCTAGTTTCCTGCCTAGCTGCCAGCCTGCAAGCCTGCATATGTTGTCAGCGCTAATCAAGCGCACATATGATAAACACACACATCTCCGTATTTATGTAAGAGTCTACATGTCTGCAGACACAGGGCAGGACAAAGGACTTATGCAATTGTATTTGTTTAGCCAGGCAGCAAACTCTGCTGCCTCAGGCAGAGCTGCTTGCATCCTTTGTGCTGCATTCTTTGCATTTCTTTGCCGTTCTGCACAATTTCACACACAATTTTTTTGAGAGAGTTGCTGAAGTTCTTTGGGTTTCCCTTTGATTGATTCATGCTAATCCTTAAGCCTCTGGCAATTATGCAAATTCACACAAAAGTTAAAGGCATGCAAATTACATATTGCATTAATGTGATTATGAATGCTGGCCTTGCCTTGCCTGCTCCAGGCTAACCCAACTTTGTTTTTAGTTAAGAACAGCCTCAAAATTTGCTTAAACTCTGCATATTTCATGTGTATAAACTCGAGTAAAGTAACATTTTATTATGTCACTGTGTCACCACACAGCTAGTCTCTTCGAGTCTCTGAAAAGGAACCAGAGATTGAGTGGGTAAGTGGGTGGGTGACTCTGAGTGTGTGGGTGGGTGGCAAGAAAGAGAGTCGGCGAGCTTTTGTTGCATGTTGACTTGCTAAAGAGCCTGTAAGTGAAGTGTGATGGAAGCTTGCTGTTGCAAAACCATAGAGTACACTCACAGAAAATCTAAGTACTACATTACAATAAAGCTGGCCTTTTATTATAATTTATTTTCTTTAAGAACTTCTTCTTTCGATCTTGCCTACTCATAAACTAAGAAAAAAGTTTCAATTAAATTAAAAGGCGTCTAATTGTCATAAATAAACTAGAACAAGAAATTATTAAATAAGTCCAAGTAACTATTTTAAAATTTATATATTTAAGTTAAATGTAAAACTTTCTTGAAGACATTAGCTTAAACTTTTAATGTTTTTAATTCAAGATCTTAATTTTCATTTTTTTTTTTATTTAGAAGAAGAAGATAAGATAAAACTTTAGATTATTATTAGATTTTACAGATCCCTTTAAAAGCAAACAAAAAATTTTAATGAAGTTCTTAAATTGAGAATTTAGTTTTTTTTTAGAATTTGCAGGGTTTTGCTTATATTTAAGTACACTAACATTTTGCCAAGTGCCTTGGGGAGTGCACCAGAAAGTGTGAGATAGACACAGTTAGAAGGCTGCCATTTCTCTCGTCTTTGACTTGACAGCTTTTATGGTTTACTTTTTAGTTAGTTAGCAAAAAATATACACATAACTTTTTCGCTCTGTCTCTCTCTCTCTCTCCCTCTCTCTCGCTCTTGCTTATCATCTTTTTATGTCTGCTTGTGTGTGTGTGTGTGTGTGTGTCTAGGTATTCTTTATGATGGAATTTTTAATGAATTTACTTTTAGTTCGGTGTCACAGAGCATCTGCATCTGCATGCATGGAATACATGGCATGAATGCTGCCTTAGCTTCATAAGCACTGACAGCTTGCATATTTCTTTAGAAAATATATATATTAAAAACGTGCACAAAATGAAAGGTGTAAATTTGTTTATAAAAGTTAACTTCTTGCGCCTCACTAGCCACGAACACCAGTCTAACAACGATCCACAGGATAGGACATGACGGAGCATCTATTGTCATATGTGTGTGTGTGTATCTGTATCTGTGTGTGCTTAAGTGACAGTCATGGCTTGGTCTGCCGAGGGGTCTGAGGGGGCTGATGCAGGCGTGTAGGCAGCAAATTTGCAAATTGAATGCGACAAGTCAAGTGCTGTGAATTTAATTCCCATTCGCTTGGAATTAGATTGAAACTAAGAAAGAACAAAAAAAAATATATCGGCAAAGTGTTGAAAGCAGAATAAGTAAATTCAATTCAAATAAAATAGTATTTTTTCTTATCACAAGGCTGTTGTTGATTATTTCTGTATTTCTGCAAGTCTCTGTGGATAAGAAATAATTTGGATTCATCGATTTTAGCTACTTCCAATGAATAATATGACAACCAATTTGGCAAATTTATTTCTAAATCAAACTATAAAAGTTTCCTTATTCATTTTATTATAAAAATGTAAATCGATAATAAAATCATATTTTTTCTCATCATAAAAGCAATTAATTATTTTGTTTTCATAGGTTTTAATTGCTTATTAAGGCAAAGATCATATATAACGAACTTAGGCTTTACCGAAAACAAGTTAATTTTGCAGTGATTTAAAATTTAAGGTTTCTCTCTCTCTCTCTCTCTCTCTCTCGGTGTGTCTCTTTCACTCTGGCAATTTCCCTTATCGTGGGGACATAAATCTCAGCGGCAATCTACGGAAAGTCGTTTGCCGCTCAACTTATGTTTAAGTTCGAAAATTAGTCGAAAGCTAATTAACGATAAGCGTTTGGCTGTTGCCTAAGGCTGCAGCAGCAACACACACAGATGCAGGCCCAAGTTTTGCTGCAGCAGTCGAAAAGTTTTAATGCATTTATCGAATGAAATTGCTAGCAGCAGCAGCAGCAGCAGCTAAGTGCATATTGTCGGGCATCTATTTCAATTTCCTGCAGCAATTACAAGCTTTTACAACACCGCACTCCATGCAGTGCCCCTTTCCTGACCAAAGTTGCCCAAAAACCAGTTGCTGATTGTAATTTTTACGTACTTTTTTTAACGTGCGTGTTAGCACAGCGCCCACACGGTCTAACCTTTAGCCGGGCGTAGTTCAAAGGCGAATGCAGACAATTTGACTCTGTGTCGCGCTCTTTGCGTGACCATGCGAGCCGAGGGAAATTTTACTCAATTCTCTGAATTTACTCTCAGCGAGTGCGCAAATGCGCTAGGCCAAACCGGTTTTCGAGTGACACTCAAACTGTTGAGTTTCAGTTGGGATTGAGTGAGACTGTCTGACAAGGGGGTGAGAGGTCTGCCAGCCAGAATTTGTTCCACTTTCTGAGCACGTATTTTTTTGGGCCAACATATCACGAAGAAGCCTTTGTGCATTGAGTCTGGGCTGAATGCGGCTTTTGGTCAGTTTGAGTTTGAGTTGCAGGACATTTCACGTCCTGATTGCAACGGCCACCAGGCAAAACAACTTTGGGCCAGGAAGCAATGCGGCAACCCCTCGCCCAAGGGACACATAATGGCCGAGATTTTAACTCCATTCAACAATAAAGTTTTTTTTTTTGTATTCTGGGCTATTTAAAGTTCGTTTGCGCCTGGTTGCTTCTTAAACGAAGTGAATTCTTAAAGTCCTTAAAACACTTAATAATAATTAATTCAGTTTCTGTAAATAAATAATACTAAAGAAAGATAAAAGTCCAACTGCAAAGTGTTGCAAGCAAAATAGATAAATTCATTTTTAATAAAATAATAAATATGAGTTTATTTGTTTTCTTAAGACCTGTATGGATGAGAAGGGTCAGATTCTTAATTAGAAACTATGATTAATAATTTAATTTGATTTTTTTTAGCTACTTTCAATAAATAATATGAATTTGATCCAAACTATATATTTATTAACTATATTACTTTTTTGTGTTTTAAATGAAGTAGTTGTTTAATTGTAATTCCTTAATGTATTATTAATTAATACGTTTATTAAATAGCGAGAACAAATGTAGCTTTATTTAAATTAACTTCATATAAATTGTTATTAGAGCTGAGACTTTGGAACAGATAAATGCTCAAAGTTATTTTTATTATTTGGTAGCTATTATTATTATTTACACTAAAGTAAAATTAAATTAAGTAATTCTAAAAGAGTGAGAAATTTAAGCATTGCTATCTTTTCACACTGCTTCCACAGAGCAAGTCGGAAATCTTCAGATTTATGTTCTTATTAAAAATGAGCTCCTTAAATTTATGTGTGTTTTTTGCCACTGATGAACAGCTTCAAACTTTATAAACGAGATCCTGGCTCATAAATCCTAGACCAAGCTTCAGCTTAGCAAAAACTCCTTCAACGCCCCCCCTATGCCGCTTTCCCTTTGCCCATGGAGTTTTGTCTTATTATAAACGCCGGAGAAGTTTTTGCCATTTGCTTGAAAAAACTTGAGAACTTTAAACGCCCCAAAAGCTGACACGAACGTGACCGGAGGGAAGTTTTCTTTAACCAAAGCGGCGGTGACGACTTTTGCTTTTGTGGACCGTTTCAAACTGGGTCAACTAAACATTTTATACAAAAAATAACATGCGGCCAAATTACAAAAAACACTTCTTAAAGACAAGGACTCGCCACTTTCACTCAACATTGTGAGTAAGTCGAAAATTGAGTGAGTCACAAAATGTCCCCCGAAACAGCGAGAGAGAGAGAGAGCGCACTGAGTGCAGCCGCCACACTCAGCGAGTGCATTTGCAATGTGGCAACATTTACCTTACGCTCGCCGCCCGAGAGACCAATTCAGTCAGCAACGAGCCGCTCCAGCGAACGGACGTAGTGCGCACGCCAAATTACGTGTTTCGAGCAAACGAACTATTCAAAATCGACCAATGACTATTTATAGACTGCGCTTTGTTTACGTGTCGTGACGCGTGTGTGTGGCAATAACTAAACTAAATAACAGCAACAAAATATAAAAAAAAACAACAGCGAAATCAGTGATAAACTAAAAAGAAAAAAAAGAGAGCAATTTCAGCAAAGATGTCTCCAATAATAACAACAACAATGGATTATTCGCTAACGGAGACAACAACGGAAACCACTTTGGTTGCCACAACTGGTAGCGGGTCGGAGTTGTATGCTGAATTCATTTCGGCACCGGCAAGCAGCATGAGTCCCGCTGCCATTGCGGAGCACATGCAACAGAATCAAATCACGTTCGAGATACCCACGGCGCACGATCTACGCCACATTGATGCACTGCACTCGTTCAACACGCTGCTGCAACGCATTGGCTACGATTCCCTGCCACCGGCCGGCAGCATCAGCACCGAGCAGCTGTCCAATTCGGTGGTGCTCGATCTGGCCGATCTGCGAGAGCACAGCGAGGCCGAGGATGCCCTCGACTCCTCGTGGTCGTGGTGGGAACAGGTCTTTGGCGATGCCGACATGCATGCAATTGTCAACTATTTGTGGATCGGTGTCGTCACCTCGCTGGTGGTGCTCTCCCTCATCTTTATACTCTTCAGCTGCTACTTCTATCGCAAGTTTCGCACATGGAAAAAATGCAGTAAGTATCTCCTCCACACCCCCTCCATTAACCACGCCCCTTTTAAATTCGCCTTTTTTATGTGCCCTTTGACTTTGTGGCTGCTGTAATCAAAATGTTATTTTTTGGGTTCGTCCTTATCAGCGGGCCATTTATTCAGCTCTTTTGCCTGCCAGGCTAAACAATATAAAATGCAGAATACATCGCAGCATGCCACAGTCACCCACCCACCGACCTCCTCGTCTCCCACTTATCACTCCACCCACTGGTTATGGCCGACAGTCTCATAAATTTTGGCGCGCTTCGAAATTGTCAGTCGTTCTTTGCATTCCCCTGGTTTGCTGTTGCTCTTCGTAATTTTAGATACAACACAAGTTTATGATGCCACAAAATATATGTGCAGCATATTTATAATATTAAATTGACCCAGCGCCATACCCCCTCTCCCCCTTTTTGCACACATTAACGAGCTTGATTATGTTGAAGCTGTGCGAAATTTGTTTTTGCTGCCAGTTTTACAATTTGTTGTTGTTTTTGTTTTTTTGTGTCTTTGACGGAGCGAGAAAGGCGTAAAAATGTTGTGTGTTGTTGCCGTGGAATGGACACTGATAAACAGTCAGATGAGTAATACTAAATGGGTATTATGACTTATCTCTGCTGCAGCAACAGCTATGAAAATATTAATGCCACAAAACTAAGACTAAGAGAAATTCGAGTGAAGAGTTTTGTTTAAGATTTTTTCTTACAAAAATGGTTTAGTTAGTAAAAAAAAATATAGTTTGCTAAAGAAATAAATTACGATAAAGTAAATTTTAAAATTAAAAAAAGAGCTAATTATTTTATAAAGTTTTAGCCAATCTTATCAAAATCATATAAATCCAAGAAAAATAAAATAAATGAACATAATAAGCAACAACATAATAAAATAATCAATCTGCTAGTTCTGCATATAATAAATTTTATAAATATTTAAAATATTCAACACATACATTTTAAATTTAAAAACAAAAAAAAAAAAATAAAAAAAATTAATCGTTCGCTAGAAAAGATAAAGTGTAGTTCGCAGTGTATTAAAAATGATAAATGTATTCAAATGTTATATAAATGTTAATTTTTGGTATATATTAAAATCTATAATAAATTTCGAGGAGCAAAAATAATTAATATCCAGTTCTTGGCCAAAAAAGCAAAACCTGTTGCTTAAGTGATGTAAGCAAATACCGAAAAGTAAATCATATGCTTAGGCACTTTACACATAATTGGAAGTAAACGAGCTGTGCACACACACATACGTACACACACACATACCCGCACAACCAGGGGCAACTATAGAAGTACGAAACTAAACAAGTCTCAACTCAAGTGTCAAACTTTTTGCAGACCAATTTAGCCAAATGATTTATTTAGGCCAGCGACAGCAAACCAGATGAGAGTTACGAGCACCAAACTTGAGAGAGGGATACGTTAAAGGGGAGAGGGGATGGCAAAGGCCGTGGCATTAAAGTATGGCCAACTCAACTGTCAAACTGTCAATTTCGTGCTAACGAGCCTTAAAAACTTTGCGCCCCACAATAACGAGGAAGAAAGGAGAATCGATGCGGGGGGAGGAGTCGAGGGGTCACTACGTAAAATATCAATTTAAGCGATGCGTGTATGTGTGTGTGTATGTGTGTGTGTGTGCATTTACAGCTTTTAGGCGTCTATGCGTCTAATTAGTTTCGTTAGTGTCGTGTTGGTTTTACTTTTAGCTTGGTTTTTTTCTCTCTTTTTTTTCTTTTTTTTTTGTGTTACGTGCTAGACTGGCCTACATAGATAGATAGACGGGGCCTAGATATAAATACACATGGATGTAGTGTTAGATGCGGTAACGTTGCAACTAAAATACACACATACACACACATACACACACACAAACACACACGTGTGTCATTTATAATTAAGCAACTTTGGCTTAAGTCTGCTCGATTTTCGTAGCACGCTTTTCTGCGTTTAATGCTGGCTACGTGTGCTGCCTCACTACTTCCCCCCTACCCCACCAACTCCCACACTGTTGCCTTTGTTGCTGCCACTCACACGCACACACACACACACACACACACACACATAGTGTGCTTACCTTATAAATACTTAACGAGCCTGAGATGCTGAACAGCCTCTGTTGGGTCTTACAGTTTATTTATTAAGCAAGGATATATACACACACACACACACAACACACAACACACACACTGAGTAAGTCGGTAGCAAGTTTTGGCTTGTTATCAATTAGAGCGGCACACACAACTGAATTTATTAACAGGACAACAGGCAGCGTTGCTCGTTGGCACTTGTAAATTAGGGCAAAGGACGAAACAGGACGAAACAGGACGACGCAGAACCTGCCACTGCCACTGTTTATTATGTTGTATAGGTTGTGCATAATTCAGTTGCGTTAAAAATGTAATTAAGCATAGCACACAATGTTTTCCCCTGGTCTGGCGCATAACTTCTTGCCCCCCTCAGCTTGCAGCAGTCTTTTCAATTTTTAATAGCTTTTGTGGCTGCCACAAAAACTAGCAACTGCTAACCATATATATGAAAATGTATGTGTGTGTGTTTGTGTATGTGTATTTGTACACTTTTTTGTGTGTGTTGTTTGCCTTTTGGTTTTCAGTTAGCCAACGCCAAATTGAGTGCTCTAATTAAGCAAATTGTTTTGTTGCCAAGCAGAGTTTAGTTCCAGCTGAAAAGTGTTTTGCTTGCTAATATTTGATCAGGTTTTTCTGCAGTTGCAGCTTGAATTTGGCTTATGTGCTTAATGCCGTTTAAGTGCTGATTAATTGCAAGCCAAGCCGCATAAATTTAATTTGAGCCGCACTCAACACACGGTTTGCATTGATATCACCTGTGAGAGCGATTAAATGTAATAAAAATTCAGAGCCAATCCTCAAAAAGGCAGCCCCTACTCCCCCAACCCAACAACGTGTTAAAAAATTAACGAACATTTATGAAAAACAATTCACACACACACACACACATATATATATATATATATGTGTATATATAAATAAATTCAAAGTTGCGGGCAGCCAGTTGAGCTCAATTGTTGGTGCTTCAGCGTTCGTCAGCTCATTGCAATGAATTTAAATTGTTGCATACATTTGGGCGCAGCAGCCAGTCAAACAAAAAAAAAGTAAAAAAAAAGGAGCCGCCAAACTGCCAACTGTAACAAAAGCCAAAAACAAATGGCGTGCTAATTTTTTTTAACCCAGCTACTGCAGCTGCCACCTGCCTTCCCCACCTCCCTCAGCGAACCCAAGGGATACTGAGCACTACTCGGCTGATGTTGCATGCCCCAGCACTTGCATAAAATATGAAGCCCACTGTAGTGTGTTTGTGTGTGTGTGAATGCCCCGCCCACTGTGGCCGCCGTGTTTGCCGTCTGTCTATCAAAAAATGAAACAAAAGTCAAATGGGTCTCGTCCAGCAGCACCCAAAGAATATATGCGAACTGCTGGTGCCACAGTTATAACAATAAATCAACAACTGCTGCCAGCAGCACACTGACTGCTGCCAGTATGTGTACCAGTGCGGATACTCCGGCTGTGTGACGCTTTGGTTGTGTTTTAATATTGTAATGCGCACAATTTTTTTTTCCTTTTTGCTTTTGTACAGCAACACGCCACGCCTCCCAAAAGTAAAAAAAAAACATCCGCCCACCCGCAGCCCAATTCGCTTTAATGGAAAACCATTTGGCCAAAATATTTACACATACGAAATTCTAGCATAACAGCAACATAATGGAAAACACAAAATACACATATTAAAAAAAAGCAATTAAAACTCATAACATAAAAAAGAGAAATATTCGAATTGTTGCGCTGACAATTAAAAATGTTGTTGAGAGTTTTTAAATCGCAATATTCAATTGCACAAAGCAAAACGGCGGATTTTATTCAAAAAATGCAGCTTAAATCGCATTTAATAAAAAACCAACAATTTGTTGCCAATAAAAATTACAGTAAATTGGTATAGACAACCAATAAAAAAATAATTAAGCACAGTTGCCATAAAATGGTCAATATAACTAAACCAGCAAGAATGTTGTAGTCGGGTGAACTCTACTGCTGAAATTGCCCTTAATCGTTTTACACAGTTAAATGTAGGCATACCTGGAAGTGCACTTATCTCACAGGATTGATCTGGAATAAATATACTTTACTATCGAAGATGCTTGTTTCTGTCTATGACATACTTTTGGATAGAACCTCTGTAATCCTTTTATATATATTAAATGATTTATTTCGTTTTATTTAGATTTCGAGCCAGCTTAAAAGATTTCCTTTCCGATTCTTCTTTCCAAACCGATTTGAGTGTTTGCCTTAAATGGCTTTAAAATAAAAGCATGCGAATATTATATAAAAAATGAGACATTTATTGTTGCATTCTTTTTGGAGCCTCGTCCCTCTGCATTGCTGCATCTTTTACAATATTTATTTCTCCCCCTTTTTTGGTATTTCGTTTCGTTTGTGCCACGCGCGCACTTCCGTCATGTTATTGCCTACTTGTTGTTGTTGTTGTTGTTGCTTTTAGTGTTGCTGTTGTTGCTTTTGTCTGTCAGTCAGACAGAGAGTCAGGCAGCCAGCCATTCAGTCGGAAGCTTGTTGCGAATGGAAAACTTTTCCTGTCCGGTCAAACTCGCAGGCATTTCCGGTTGGCGCAAAAAAAAAAAGTTTTTTTCTTTCGTTTTTTTTGTTTTGTTTTCCCATTTTTTGTGTCTTTTCAATAAAAGATCCTGAGGTTCCTGTTCATGTCCTGCCATTCACAAAGTTCAAGCGTTTGCGCCTTTACGCTAAATTGAATTTAATGCCCAGCCCTGCCACGCCCACCACCCACCATTCCGATACAACAAGTGTGCAGCAAACAAACTAATGAGACGTCTGTCAAAGTCAAAGTCAAAGTTTGAGCGTTGACCAACAATACAAAAACAAAAAAAGAAAAGAAAAAAGAAATACAAACTGAAAACAAACTAAGCAACTTTTTTTTTTCTCTTTTTCTATTTGCAGACAAGGATATACGCGCTCAGATCCATGCGGCCAATGACTCCTACTCCTCGCATGGGGCCAGTCATCACCTGATCAGCTGCGATGCCAGTCGATTGCTGCAGCAGCTGCCTGCCAGTGGCAGTGGCAGCAACAATGCTGCAACAGCAACAGCGACAGCTGCCGAGGGCAGTGAGGCAGGCTTCTATCAAATTGAATCGCCACCCTGTTATACAATTGCCACCGGGTTGCCCAGCTACGATGAGGCATTGCATCATCAGCCGCGTCATTTTGCCTACGGCATGAAGTTTGTGTATCCCAGCCTGGCGGCGGTGCATCATCATCATCATCATCATCACAGCAATCAGCGTGCGTGCATCACAAGTTGGGAGAAGGACGCAGTGCAGCAGCAACAACAACAACAACAACAACAACAACAGCAACGTTCAAATAAGCTGCAAAAGTGCAAACTGTCAGCAACAGAAGAGCAGACGAGGACGCAGTTGCAGTTGGAGGACAAAGCCTTGCCAGCCATTTGCATTAACATGCCGGCTGAGCAGGAGCTGCAGAATGAGAGGCAGCCTCGAAATGTGGCATCCACTGGCGCGTCGACAGATGCGACACAAACTTTGCTGCCGGCTGCGGCAGCTGACGACGATTGCGCCTCATTGGTTGTTGTTGTTGCCGCGTGATTGCCCAGCAACTAAATTGGATGTGGGTGTGCTGCAGGGGCATGGGTATAGGGGGAAGGGAGGGGGTAGTCGAGCTGAGATCATGGTCACTTGCTTAGTCACTTGTAAATAGCCACAGACATCCAGCTGCCCAGCTATTTTGGGTTTATCTGTGTAGAGTCAGAGTCCCACAGAGGAACAACAGATCCTATTTAGATGCTCCCTTGTAAATGATTTGATTTCGTTTTAGTTATTTGTTATATAATATCGTGTATTATGCAAGACTGAGTATTATTTATTGTATCTATAAAGTAATTTAAACAAATTGCCTATCGATTAAGCCTAAATGTTACAAAACTAAATTAAATAACGAAAATATATATTAAAAAAAAAACTATGCTAGAAAAACAATTCTAGCAATCATCATAAAAATTACACGTTTTTGGTTTTATTTACTTTTATCTCTTTTTGGTTTTAGTTTTTCAGCACCAGCTGTCAAGTTTATCCAAGGTTCTCCATAATAACTGGAATATTTGCATTTCGTTTGATTGTTGTTTTCGGCCAAATTGCGTACGTGCCATTTGGCTAGAACCCACAACACGTGTGCGGCTCAAAAAACATGCTTCTTTTTCTTACATAAGCTGGTCAAAATATATTCTAGATTTGTGAGTTTGATAAGCATATTTGAATAGAATTTTGCTATCACATCAACAAACAAACAAATATTCAGTAAGCAACATAATATTTTGTTTTCTTGTCATTTCACAACGATTTTGGCTCAACCTTTTTTCTTTTTATGATATTTCATCATTTAAATTTAAAGACTTTGCTTACCTTAAATGTTTTTATTAGTAAAACTCTTCATGATAAAAATCATACTTTAAACATTTTATAATGAATTCACACATTTTTTAACATCTTAAATATATTCACTTAAAATATATATTTTTTTTAAATTTAATTTATTTGTTTATTTTTGGGAAATGCAATGAAATTGTTGTAATTTGGTTTCAATTCAGTGGCACCTCTTGATTAAGCACAGTTAGTTTATAAAATGTTGCAGTTACTACAACTACATGCATAAGTAGTGAAAAATCAATTACCGAAACTAATTACATAGTACATATACACTGAGAGAAACTCGAAATCTAAAACAAAATAAATAAATTAACTAAATAAAATAAATATTGTCAACTATGGTAAACAGAAATGCAAGCAACTTAAATATGTATGCAAATATATATATATAAAGAAAAAAATCAAATACGAAAACCAAAAGAAATCTCGCCTAACTGTTATTTGGTTGACTTGCTGTGTGGGGCACGTGCAACACGGCAACAAATGGAATAAATAACCAGGTAAACTTCTCGTGTGAGCATAAATAATTTCATGTCAAATTTGACACTTTTGTTAAAGCTTTTGCCCCTCAGCCTCGTAATGCTGCAATTTGTATTCAAATGTACGATTTGGTGATGAGTCGACGAGAGACAGTCGGCATAACTGACTAACTGACAGTCGGACTGACTGACTGACTGACTGAGAGTACGGACGTCGTAACACGCCACATCAAACATAGCATAACGCATCGGAGGCAACAAACACCAAAAACAGGGCCATAAATTATATTATCGTGCATCGTGTATCTGGTTCAGGTCACATTCATGAGTGACTGCCAGCTAAACTGGCTAAAAGGCTGGAGGAGGAGGGCGGCTTGGCGGAAAGGGTCTGGGACCTGGCACTGGCATCAACACCAGCAGCAGTTGCAGTCATCGTTGGGTTTGTGTCGCGGTCGTGTTTTGCGTTCTTGTTCATGATTTGCTTTAATGCTCAACATAAACCAGAAAGAAAACAAACCAATTTTATACTAGTCGACAACTGAATACCCTTATAAAAATTAAATGAAGCTTCTTTAATCAAAACTAATTTAGCTACTCTGTCCTAAGAGCAAACAAGTTGCATGTCAACAACTGCAGTTTAATTTGCTTAGAGCAATTAGAAAATTTCACTGTAATATATAAACTTTCAGTTAAGTTTTTTGCAAAGCTTTGGCTCTTGTCCTTTACAAAAAAGATATTCATGTTTAGAATAAATATTAAATAGTAATAAAAAAATTAAATTCATTTTTTCTTAATTTCTCTTTAACGAGTTAGTGTTTAAATATTAAATTTTAAACTAAATCTTTATTATACACTTGATTTTAAAACTTTTTATTTGCGAAATTAATTGAATTTTGTCTGGCTAGAAATGGACGAAAGATCATGAGAAATTATTATTTTATCAACACTTATATAACTTTTTTCGGGTGATAAACTTTGAACAGCTGACGATATTTCAGTGTGCCCAAAGATAAGCAATAGGCGATTGCGTAAGTACGTTCAAGTATGTGTTACGGTATATATATTGACATATATATATACCTGTGTATATATGTCTGAACATATCTGTGTAGTACGAGTACTTTTTTATGGGGTCTGCACGTGTTCTGGTCGTAATTGAGAAAACGGTTTTCTTTTGTTTTTTCGGCTGGGGTTCATTGAACAGGTTGTTGTGATTTGACTTCGAGTGATAAATCTTTGAAGCAACCATTTGTATGTCACCTGTTAGTTAAATGACAGCCAAATTGTCAACGTGAGTGCTATTAACTGATTATATTGACAATTATGGGCCAACAACCCTGAGTAACTGCTCACAAGCTCCGAGGTATATGCGCAGAGCTTGTGAACAGATAATCTGGTTGGCTAAATCTGACACATCTCATATAACATCATCAAAACTAATACTTTTTTGCACGATTGCAGATGCTTCTAGTAGAAACAGCACTTCATCGATCTTCCTTATTAACTATGTTATTCTAGACTCCGCCAGGGATTTCTTGCGTGACTTTCCGCCAGATTTTTCTCCTCCTACAGGTCAAACATTCTTTATGGCGTACGGGAAATTCCTCAGCATCTCTAGTAGCACCGTAATATCGATTTGAGTCCCCGCTATTGCCTCCGCTTGACAAAACTCTTGCATTATCTGGTCTCTAAACTTCAGGTCTCAGCCAGGAATTTACTCTTCGTTGAGCGCTTTCCCCGATTCTATCGGCTTGTCTACTAAATTCCCTTCTAGTCTGGTCAGCTCTTGCCTCAGTCTCTGCACTTTCCTCTGGTACTTTTGTGGGGTATTCAGCTGCATTATCCCTTTGACCAGCGGGAGAGCTTCCAACCCTAGAAGTGTTTCTGTGTACTAGCACCTTGAGTATCCCATCCACCTATTTTTGAATATTCTTCATTATCATCTGCTTTTTGATACGTAGGTGCAGTGCTTGTTCTGCCCGTGGATGGATGTGTTTCTCTTTGTGTTACTTCTGATTCAAGTGGATCAGGATCTTTATTTTCATATTCTTCGTTATCTTGATATTCCAGGTTTTCTATTTTACCCTCCGTTGATGTCGATGTCACTATCCATGAATTTGGAGTGAAGGGTCGCTCCAAGATTTGCCAATAGAAAGTCAGCCAATATAGGATAAGAAAGTGATGGAATATAATTAAAGATCCTAGAAGGGCATCATTTAGACGCATCTCTGCAAATCGACTGCCGATGATGGTTTGAGCATGATACATCACAAACTAAGGGGATGGAAGGAAGGAAGGAAGAAATTTAAATCATTAACTTTCGCTTATTATTTCAAACTTACACTTAGTATCATGATGCTAGTGGCGATCTCAATAATAATATATGGATATATCTCATCGGAGAGTAACACGAATCTAAGCATGAGAAAGTAGACGGCGATAATCAGGAAAATAAAAGCCAATATAAAAATTATAGCCACATCCAAGGTGAAGTCAATCTGAAAGACATTTTCAAAATAAGAAGCAAATAATAAATATTAACAAATTAACAAATCTTACATTTTTTGGGAGAAATGTTCCAATCAAAATAAACAACCAGAGAATCGCAAAGCACATTCCATAGAAAACAAGTATTTCGTTCAAATGACAATAAACTAAAACAGCGAACACTGAAATAATTTGCAGCTCAACCTTAAGAAAGTACAAGAATAGTCGTTAACAAGGCAGACATTATAGATATATATATATAATCAGTAACTCACAATTATAAAGCTGATAAGAACGTTTAAAATTTGGATGTTACGAAGTCTCTCACAGAATATGAAGACTCCAAAAAGCAGAACTGCTAGAAAGAAAGTCACAAAGCTGATATAATAGTGTTTCTGGAATATATTTTTCGCATCTTCGCTGAAAGTAAAAATAATTATTCCATGATTAAGTAATTACAAGTATTTTATTTCGAGACTTACACGAGGCATATGGCGGACCACTGTATCAGAGCCAAAATTAGCCAGAAAAACAATATTACATAGGTTTTGAGAGCAAATGTATTTCGGGCATTCTTGTACCGGAGATAACTTTCGTAAGTGTATTCCATAATATACCATTTATCGGACAAAAACTAACTTACTGCGCATTTGGCAAATAATTCACAATCAACAGCAAATTTAAGAAAATTTCATCATTAAATTTCTGACACTGATCTAAAAACAAGCTTTGTTTTAGATAAATAACTTACTAAATATAACTCAATAAACAAATTTTTGGAGAAAAATCCTATATAATATATCCTTTATAATAAATTAAAATAAGAACTATAAATTCAGTTCATACATTACCAATATAATTATAATCAATCAGTCGTTAATGGAGTTGATATTTTATAATTATATTTTCGAAAACGTATATAATTTTACAGCTGCTTTCAACAAGTTCCATTAACCTTAACCTAGGTGCACCTGCTGATCTAAGCCATTTGTGAAGTACGTCAGCTCTCAAGGCACAGCTGCGAGAATTTACTCGAATATTGCAACTGAACCGTTGACAAACAAAGCGACAGAGAGACAAGCAAGCAAGCAAGCAGCTAACACGAAAAGTCAACAAAAATTAACTGCAGATACAAAGCAAACAAAAATAATAACAACAACAACAACAAGTTAAGCTCAACGCTGCAAACTGATTTACGCTTGTTGGCAAATTTGAGAACATAATGTGACTAAAGTGAAGGCACAGAACACGGCACAACTGTCAGGGCCAAGTGTTAAAAATGTCAAATAAATAATGCTAGAGCAACAGCAACAACAACAACGATAACAACAACAACAACAAACAAACACACTAATGAGCTGCCTGGCAAATGCAATGCAAACTCAAAACTTGAACCTCGCTCACAGCTCTCGATCTGTCAGAGCCAAAGTTTTGCATGAGGCGTACGCAAACAAGCCAAGCTGAATTCCACCACCCCCTTCCTTATTGAAACCCAATTTGCATACAAAAACCGAAACGAAGCCAAGTCAAAAGCTAATGCCAGTCGAAAGCTGCGTTGTCACACGGGACGTATGCGCAACGCAGATAGACATGTAGACAGACGGACAAACCGTGCGGGGAACAGAGAGTGGAGGTGGAGGTGTTGTCGCCGTTCAGGCAGTCAACAGACAACAAAAAGATACATTTAGCGACACATTTGGCATAACAAAATTGGATGGCCGGGTCCATCATTAAACGTCATGTGGCATTCAAAATCAGCTGTGCCTTGTGTGTGTCGTTTATTAACTTCCAAAACTGAAATACAGCCAACTGACTACGCACTAAATACCTATACATACACTTAGAAAAATCACGCTAATTTTTAGAAAATGTTCATATACTTCTGTTTATTATTGAGTAATTATATTAATAAAAAAAACAGTTTTCTCATTTTTTATTTATGTAGCAAATTTTTTTTTAAATGTATTAAAAAAACATCAGATCTTTACATTTAAGTTACTTATAAGTTACTTATTTAAGTTACTTATAATATTAATAAGGCATTAGAATTTTAGATTTCAATCACTAAAAACAAATAAAAAATATATAATTTAGAGTTAAGAATGTCTTTTTAGCTAAAAATACGTCTTGACAGCGAATTAAAATGTATTGGCAATTCTACTATTTGTAAATTTATTCATTTAACTAAACATACTTACATTATCAAAAGTAAAATTATCATTATTTTAATATACTACTCATAATTTCAGATATTTTTTTTTAGTTTATATACATTACATATTATACTATATATGTAGTCTCATGCGATTCAGTATCCATCTGGTTGTCTCTATCTGACTTGCATGCAAAATTAATTACGAGCAAAATGTATTTACGATGCTGACGTTGATGTAGGATTTGTCGTTGTTTCTGTTGATGTCGTTGCCTTTGCTGGGCTTCTTCCACGCGCGATGCGCCAGCCATAAAACTTTTACGTTTTAGCCCTAACCGAATTTAGAGGCAGAGTGACAGAGTCGCGGTCTCGGACCGTGGCCCAGACCCAGAGCCACAGCCAGAGCCAGAGCCAGACCAGGCCTCAGTTTAGATACATTCTCGCAGCCGTTTGCGGCAGAAGGCCATAAAACTTGAAGCAGCGCTGACATTTTTGGTTCTGCATTGCAGTGTTGCGGTTCTTTGCTGCACTTTTTACGAGCAATACTTTTGCGACTTTTGCTGCACCACTGGGCTGCCCGCTCTGCCACAACAAAAGGGTGCACTTTGCCCCATGCAACCAAATTCACAATCACAGCGACCCAGTCGAAAGTGCGAAATGAAATTTTAATCAGCCATGCTTTGTGTTTATGATTTGGCCGTAAAGTTGAGATTGTTCCTGCTACAAGCACTTGATAAGTAAATCTCTTATGCAATCTATAAAGTATATCTATATAAATTATATGGATGAAGTATAAATTGTATGGAATATAACTCAGACATGAAATGAACGAACACAACTCTCAAAAGAGCTCTGATAAAATATTTTTCCATTGATCGAAGAATGTATTAAATGAAAATCTGCTTATACACGAGCTTTTTGAGTTATTAACATAACAACATAATATTCCTAATACTCTATATTTAATAAAAGTTCTTAAATAAATATATTTATGTGGATATGACTTGGACTTGGAATATGTAAAATAAACAAATTTTAAGTTTTTGTTATAAAAATATAGTTATTTTTATATTTTTTATATTTTATATATTAAGCTAAATATTACAAACAATAAGAAAGATCTAAAATAATCATAATCTTTATTCAAATAATTCGTTATTTAGCCAGGAAATGTTAGCATGTATCCCTTAAGCAACACGATTAAATAATTCATTAAGACAATGATCTAATTAGATAAGATGCAAGTGTTATTTATATTAGATTTCACAGAGAAATCGCATATTTAAACTCTGAGGAAAACGCATATTTAAACTCTAGATAAACACCAATGTTGTGTTAGTCACAGTTTTGGACAAATGTTGAAACAAGTCATGCCAACTAGTTGTTTGACTAAGCCAAATGCAAATATGAGTAGAGCCCGTTTGCGAGTCAGGCACACGATGCTCAGATAAGGACCACAGCGGCCAGGCTTGGGCCACGTGGAGTAGTAGAGAAGAGAGGAGATAAAATGCCGCTGGGCGAGTTCAAAGAGCCGACGATGACAGCGACGTCACATCATCAAGCAAAGTGAGCAACAAATTAGAGGCAGCGACTACCAAGAAATGCTCTGGGATTAGGCTAGATACGACGTGGATGGCGTCGACGCTTGCGTCATCAAATTTGTTGCTGCTTATCAACGGGAGTCGGAGGCAACACGGCGGCATTCTCTGTGTCAGCTGATAAGCGCAGAGACCTGTGAAAACTGAGCTGTGTGAGTCATCTCAGCCTCGGTCAAAAATGGAACGTGACCTGGCACTTTGCTGGCATTCCATAATCACTTAGTTTTTCCTGCAGCCCATTTTCATGCTTTGTCCTTATCAATTTTACGACTTCCTTTGGCTGGCCCTCCGGCACTTGGAGCACTCGAAGCACTCTCTTCCCAACTCCGGACCACCGGCTAACTGCAATTAGCCTGCTTTCCCATATTTGAATCGTTGACCATGTCTCGCTTCGGTCTCTTTATCTTATTTAATTGATATTTATTGCTGCACCACGTTTTCAGAACTTTTCTCTTGAAATTTTCTAAAACAACGTTTTCAATTTTAACTTTTATTAGCAGTTTATTCTTGCATAAACTTAAGATTTGACAGTCAATTGAAAATGCGGATGGGCGTTTTATTTGTATTTTATAGTTGAACAGAACATAATAAATGACAAACTAAGAAAGTCTATAGGAAATTGCATTTACCTAACAACAATTAAATATTGAATGTTTTCCTAAGATACTGCAACGACTGCAATGCCATAAAAATGCCAACTACAGGAAGCACTATGAGTTCCCCAGTTGTTCGTCAGCTGCCTGTGGATCGAAGTAATGTGCTATCATATTTCCAATACATCAATACTGAAATAACCATGAGGAAGCAGTTTCTTTTTTACCAAACAACACTTAAGAGGTTTCCCCTAAAAAAAATTAAAAACATGGCAGGAATATATCGAAAATTAACAATTGCTGTTGACTTGATTTATGAATGAGTTTGTTGTCAGGACATTTTCTACAGCATGATGAGTCACTTTTGAAGGAGCAGTCCGGGAATATTATGTTTATACATCGAGCTAGTACTTAAAAGTAAATAAATAATAAAGGAAATTACAATCTTGTTTGCTAAGGAAAATCGTTGGCATGAGTCGTAAAAATTAAACCTGAGATATGATATGTCATTGACAAGCTACTGTTGGATAAATAATATTTATAACTATATATATATATATATAAAGTAGTGAAAGTAAAAGTGAGTAAAATTATGATAGGTAATTTCAAGGTTTCAACTGCTGTTCATTGATAGCCAAAACACCTCAAGGACTGATTTTCTGCGCCGCGGGAGCAGCAGCTATATCGACTTGAGAGAGACTTCAGATCAGATTTATGACAACAACTTTGCAGAGCAGCAGGAAAGTTTCCTAGTAACTATGCATACAAAAAACCCTAATATTCCGCACAGTGTGTGGGAGTTGAGTTGAGTTGCTGAAAAATTCCGGGAATAGATTGAAGAGATAATTATGCTCACGCTTGCAGTTTACTGGATGGCTGTCAATTGCAAAGGCAAACAAACACAAGACACACGCAAACAAAAGCCCAGACTTGGGATGGGATGGGGCAAGATGAATAGGTAGAATTCGAGTTAGTTGCTACCTGAGTATCGCACAACTCGGTTGTCCTTGGTTATTCCAGTACTCCGACTCATCTGAGGACAATGTCAATGTCAAAGCCTGGCTATTCCTGGTGCTGACAAATCAGCAGGCGAATTCAGAATTTATGAATAGACGTAGGTTGAGCTCTTTGGCTCAGGATGTGGCCTGTTGTGTCTTTTGCCAGTGCCTGCCACTGATCGCTTCATTATGCTGCAGAACATGTCAATTTTTGTTGGGTTCTTGCTGAGCCAATATGTTGCAACTGCT
Organism: Drosophila longiperda; assembly: GCA_035042125.1. Classification (NCBI taxonomy): domain Eukaryota; kingdom Metazoa; phylum Arthropoda; class Insecta; order Diptera; family Drosophilidae; genus Drosophila; species Drosophila longiperda. Next base: position 2,911,860 of record JAWNLV010000130.1, read on the forward strand.
CACTTCCTGCGGCGACTCAAGCACAGTTCACATATCTATCAAACGAACCCAGCACAGATAAATCAATTTGTCGTCTTAATGTCAAGGCATAAAAATATTTTTATTCATGCTGCAAAGTTAAAGCTAAAAGCGACTTACAAATTTTGATATCGTCTCAAATTTAGTGCCTCGCAGTGTAATTTAGATTGATGGCCCTTCAGATGGGGCAAGCGAAAGTGTTGAAAATAGGCGAGTAAATTTGCACCGTCCTTCAAATAACTGAACCTTTTTGCTAATTTTATGGCTAGTTCGTGACTGCAACTACGAGAGGCTTAATAGCGTACTAGCTGTGGCAAAAATAACGGTACTAGAACAACCAGAGAGTCGAGTCGAGTCCATATGCTAACCTGTTACGCCCGCCGCATGTGGACATTAAATTGGCTTGCCACGGCGACTGTTCCACTCGCGACTGCCACGCTCGCCTGGCCCAGCAATTTGGTTGCAGGTAAACACAATTTGTACGTGCCACGCGTCCCGTCAACAGTTCATTTCTCTTTTTGTTTTCTCTGCACATTTCGAGTGCCTTCGCACGTTGTTTTTTTTCCAGAAAATTAGTTTAAAAGCATCATAAAATAATTTTCGTGTGCGCGTTGAAAATTTTGCGCGTTCGCATTTGCCGTTTTATTGCGGCTAAGGTTGAATGGCTTTTAACTTTCAGCTAATACCCTGCCAACTCCACGCCTTAAAGTGTATATGCAATGTTCTACCTAATCGTGGCAATAAGTTAGCTGTGAGGCTTAGTTAATTTTTAATTAATTTTTATATTTAATTTAGACTATTGCATATTTTTTAAATTCTATTTCTCAGGCTTTTTTACAATTGTAATATTAAACAGCACCAGAAGATTTATACTTTTAAATAGCACAAGTATTATATTTGTTTTTTATTTATATAAATATATTTTTCTTAGAATTTTGTAGATTAAAAAATCAAACAATGCTGTTGCTGCAACAATATTTGAGCTATTTGCAGGGTATTTTATAGCTGACCATTTTTATATTGCTTCCTTTTTTGCTTGTTATTTTACTCGCAGGTGTGTAAATGGATTTGGAGTATTCCGTTTTGGGCGCTTAGGTGAGTCATAGTCATTATCATCATCATCAACAACAACATCATCAGCATTAAAATGAGCAGCATTTGGCAATTCTGTTTTTCAAATGATCTGCTGCATGGGCATCATAAAAGACCCAAAGAGCCAAATTAGATTTATGCGATTTTAGAGATTTTAAATTTTATGGCATTATGAGGGTGCTGATTTGGAGTCGGTAAAAATCAAATAGTCCTCTGACTTTGCCTGGGGTCAGTAAATGGTAATTACAATTGATGTGCGGAATTACAAAGCTCAGACGAGAATTGAATTCACAAATTAGTTAAATTTAAATAATATATAATATATATTTATCTCCGCTATTCGCATATATTATTACTACTAAAATCTTTTTGTTGTGTAAACCTTATATTTATTTTATTTATTACTCATCCAAATACGTCTGCAGATGACGTGCATTTCGTAATCCTTATCTGAGTCTTATTTAGATAATATGAATCACATCTTTACTTCAGTTTTTATTTCACCTGAATATGTAATATGAATCATATCGAGATAAAGTTATCTTAGTTTGGGTTGAACTCTTACACAACTCGAGAAGGCAAACAAAATAAATGTAATTTATTAAACATTTAAAATGTATATAGTAAAATAGTATTTTGCTTGCAAAAAAAAAAACATTTAATAGAAATTCCTCGTGCTGCATGCAATTGTCCTTTGGCTCGGTCTCATTCGTAATCCATACCATAATGCACTTAAGCAGCTCTTCTCATCCCACAGACCTGTGTCAGGAAACTACAAGTACATTCAAGTTATAGTAAAATGTATAAAAGAGATGGGGAAAATTGAGAGCCTCTTGTAATTTGAGCAATTTGTTTTTATAAATTGCTCTGAGCTGGCAACATTCTTCCTTATACAATATGAGTCCAGTGGCCAGTGAATAGTATCTTGTATCTTGTAACTTGTAACTTGTGCCTCATACTCTGGAAAACTATTTGTCGATGCTGTGTGTGTGTGTGTGTGTTTTCGTAGGAATTACACTACAAAATTTGTTAAGAATCTCTTAAGATAAGCATGTGTGGATGTGGATTTATGTGGCCGCATGTTATTCCTGCTTTTAGCAGCACATCCTCTGAAAACAATCACAGATCCTTGGCAAACCACTTGCCTGGAAAAAAATAAATACTTGCCAGCGGTTGAGGCGTTAACGTTTTAAGTGCTATGCCCGGCCTCCCTCTGCCCCTCTGCCCCTGCTGACAGTTGTTTTGTAATGGTTTTAATAACAATTTGCCGCAAATGTGACCAGGTTTCTTACACTTATGTTTGTGTAAATATAATTTCTTTAATTTGATTTTGTCGTCATAGCTGCAAGCACTAAAAAGCATTAAAAGCGCCGCAGAAGCATTCGCCAGTTGGCGGTGTTGGTGTGAAGTTAAAAAGCAGTCACCAACCAAAAAATCCAACCAGACAGTCAGACTGTCAGATAGTCAGACTGCCAGACAGTCAGACTGCCAGACATTCAGACTGCCAGATAACCAGGCAGCTGAAAAAACCCGTTAAAATAGCACCCAAAAAAATACGCAACTTGTGGAAAGATCTACATCATGAACTGCAAAATACCCTGCAATAGTTTAAAAAATAAAATTTATTTCATTCAAAAATGTAGAAATATACAAAAAATTAAATAAAATTTAAACACAATTACATATTCATGATTTAATATAAAAATATCTTTTTTTTTGTGTTATTTATTTATGTAATGTAATGCTGTTTATTTATTTAACGTTTTAAAGAGGATTGTACATTGTTTAATAAAATTTAAAATAAAAATTGAACATAAATGTCTAAACAACAAAAAAATTAGAAAAAAATAAACGATTTAATATATTAAAATTAAAATTAATTATTAAATGAATAAGTTAAATATTACCCCTTATATTGACTATTTTTGTGGTTAAAATAAAACTAGTTAAAGATTCCAGTTTATTTACTAATTTTATTTACAACCATGTAGCAACCATGTATGAAAGTCGAAATAGATAATATTCGAATTAAACTCAAAACTAAAGTTTACTATTAAAGGTCTTAAATTAATATGTTAAATGAAATAATAGCAAGAAAATATTTGGGGCTTACTAATTTAGTTTGGTTCCTTTACAAAATTTGTTAGAAATTCTATTAAATGGTTATTTGGGAAATGGCGTCCAACTGTGAAGTTAACTAACTTTATACATTTCGTTGCACATTGAATTAAGCTTATAGTGCCTTAAGGCAATTTCCAGAGTCCAGAGCAGCGTATATGTATATATATATATATATATATATATATATATGTATGTATGTATATGTATACGTAATATGTTGAACAAATGTTGGTGACAGGCGACAGCGCGACAGGCTGTCTAACAATTTTAATTTTCAATTTTAAGAGCGACGAACGACATCAACAACGACGATGACGACGATGACGACGACGTCACACGGTTCGCCTCTTACTCTGTGCCAGTCATAGAAGGAGCCAGGGACAGAGTTGGAGTCAGAGTCGCAAACAGAAACAGAGTCGAAGCCAGAGCCACGTCCAGTTTTATCCGGCCCGTTTAACTGGGTCACTGGTGTCAATCGTTAACTGCTGTTCTGCTGGTTATAGTTGTTGTTATTGTTGCTGTTGTTGTTATTGTTGCTGATGTTGTTGCTGTTGTTGTCAACTTAATTATGTCGCAATTGCTTTGAAGTCGACTTTGGCAAATGTAAACCAACAGCAGGTGGCATTGCTCCATGGTCTTTACGTACGAGATCTGTGGACCGCGGTCCGTGCTCCTTGTTTCCTGGTCCGCAGAGCCATTTCAAATTGAGCTTTATTCAATTTTTATGAGCACCAGCACCTCCTTCACCCTCCACCTCAGAGCGTTCCCCTTTTTTTTAGTAGTTGCAACATCGTTGTCACCGCTTTAATTGGATTTGCCCCACTGACGCGTGGCTTTTGTCTTTCTCTATGGCATTAGCTTTGCCATTTCCCTTCCCTCTCTCTCTTCCCTCTTACTTTCCCTGGTCGGTCGATGGTTTTGTAGTCGTCGTCATCATCGCCTTTTGGCACTCTCTGTGGCAGTAGCTAAAAAGCTTCAGCGCATTACAAATTGGTTTTGTTATTGGCTTAATTGAATTGTTGCAGATTGGACTTTAAATACGCAACTGCCTCAGCAACTGCTGGTTCTTGCTACTACTCCCATTCTGTGCCTGGAGCAATCTCTCCACTTACTAATTTTCATAAGGTAGCATCAACAACTTGGCATGCAATTAATTGTACAGCAATTGTAATGGACAGCTGGAGAAATGGATGTTGGGTGGATTTGTGAATGTGCTTATGTTTCAATGGTTTTGGTATAAGCTGTCGTTGCAAGCCCGAAAGGCAACCAAGTCATGTAATTAGGAGCAGTAGTGGTTTTATTCCAAGTGTTAGAAGTAGCTGAAGGCTGTTAACTTCATTAGAAATGCTAATTATATGCAAATGAAGAGTCAAATATTTTGCAGCAACTTCGTTCAATTTTTGAAAAACACAGTTGAAGTTTAGAGTATTATTTAACTAAAACTAAACTTTGTTCTTGTAGAACTTGATCTAAACATAGATAATTGATTCGAATAACATTAGTCTCATTACTTTCCCTGATATTCTCTTACATTTTTGATTTAACCATTGTTAAATTACTTGCAGTATTTCAAAGTACGGCTGTGTCACTTACCAAGAATTGCTAACCCACAAAGCGAAAAGCAAACGCCTTGTAATGCTACTGTCGCCAGTCTGATGATGTTGCCCCGCTACCTTGTGCTCCAAAAAAAAAATAAAAATAAATAAAATAAAAGTAGAAAAAGAAAAACCTATTTCATTGTTTGCATGCAACGTTGACGAGGCAGAAAGAAATGTCAACAAAAAAGTTGAAAACTCGAACCGGGACTCAAATGAGAATTGATTGACACCAAGATGTACTCCAAGCGGAGAAATTATTTTTCTATAAGGTAACACTCGAAAACTAATGCGCTTATCAGTGGAAATTGATCGGGTCCCCACAATGAATGCAGGTGATTGTTGCTTGTATGGGGAAATAATTAACATGTACTTTCGATTTCGTGACTTGAGGCCTGCAGACCCAAAGAAATGAAAAAGTAACAAAAGGAAAAGAAGCCCGTCGAAAAGTAAAACGAAATGGAGCCACAACTACACACTTGTGTGCAGCACCTCCTCCATGTCTACCCCCCTCCAACCTACAATTTCCACAATATATTACACACTTCTGAGTGCAATCAATAACATTTGTAATGTCAATAATGACAAGCCCGACAGGGCGTCGGGTAGTTCTTGAAATTGAAAGTTTATAGCTGATGGATTTTGATGAATTGCCCAACTTTCCAGCCAGATAGCCAGATAGCCAGATAGCCAAGTCCAAGCACCTTGCATATTATTTTACGGTACCTCCTCGAAGCGATAAGAGCTGTGCCGATAAGCCACTTTCTGTCTGATTTCCCAATGCAAGCCCAGGGCTGGAATCAATCATAAAATGCATTTATTGATGGGCTCAGTCACTAAGTTTGTTTTATTTTCTTTCTTTTTTTTACTGTACAGTAAAACAGTAAAATCCCAAGACGTTAATTGAGGTCGTCGGAGCAGTTGGTCAATCGGTCTGTGGGGTTTGGCGCCAAGTGCGAAATTAGGGTTAATTGAGATATTTTCAACATATTGACACATATCCAGTAGATATTACAAAAGAGCTTTCATTCGTCTACTGGAAAACTAGAAACTAGCTGTACTAATTATTAACACTCTGATTGTACAATGAGGTTCTAATGGACAGCTGGGGATCGTCTTTTAAGAGTCTTTTTGAGAAACTTGTTTCGCTCGATGAAGTTGAATGACTTGCAAAACTGACAAGTGGTCTAAAAATATATTTAACATTTAAGTTGGCTGAAAAAAATAGTTAAAAACATTTTTAGATAGATGGGCGATCAAATATGAAGCAAAAAAAAACAAGTTAGTTCTTATTCTTATGAACAAAAGTTTCTTCAACACATTGTTAGTATTATATTATCAAACAATAACAAAAAAATAACTTATCGTTTTGATTTATAGCACGACAGCATTTAACATTTGTAATTAATCGTGTTGCCATTTGCATAGCTCTAAAACTGGATATAATATGTATTGTTATTTTAGCATTCGTTAATATCTTAAATACGCTTCTCTGATATTAATTATCAATTCCAATAGCTAGGGATTATGTATGCAAATTTCATCGTTCAATTATTCATCAATAGTTGAGATATATGTAAAAATAGATCTTGTAGTATTTTCTTTCCCATTTATCTTTTTATGATGATTTACATTCTGAATTCATTTAAAATGTCGCGCAGTTCAAATAATGAATTAATCTTTGATCTTAACTTGAACCTATTGTTATTAGCAAATATAGTCTTGCTTATCCAGTATTCAGATTTTTTTTATGTATTTTTTTATACTCTGATCTCGAAGGCATCATAATATATTAGTTTTCTACATTGTAACTTGCAAATAAAAATCGATAATCGAATTCGGATTACTGGGAATTTCAACCAATTATACTTTTTATGATATGGTATTACTTATGGTAATAGAGTATTACGCAGTCAGCTTTGACTAACTGCAATATTCTCACGTGATTTATTATTATTTATTAGCATTGAAGCAAAGTAAGGAATGTTTAGTTTAGTCAACGCAAGAAATAAATGTTACTAAAAAGCAAATAATTTACTTTAATTACAGTAGTTGTTAAACAGATAACAATTAATTTAAATTTATTTTAGACGTTCAACAATAAAAAATATATAATTTCCAACTCGCAACTGAAATTGAGAACTTTCCTAGTTGATTATAATTCTTCAAATAGCATTTATTGTGCACCAAAGTAAAATGATCTCACTCAAAATGTAAGTTTGAGTAATACAATATTATCGGACAAATAAACGAAATGAATAAACAATAATTGTTAAATGTTTGTGTTTTTTTTTTGAGATTAAGTTCAATATCAATAACAGCTGTTACCAATAAGTGTTAACTGAAATAATTGTTTAAATTTGATAAGATTCAGCAGAAACTTGAATATGCGCAGTGCTTAATGTAGCATGACGACATTTTCACCTATGCCACAAAACAAATTAAATAAATTGCCCAAGTAATCAATATTTCAACTGCTTTTTTTGAATTATGTAGTAACCCTTGCCCCCCCTCAATAAGAAAGGGGTAAGCTTAGCTGCACCCATAAAAAAAAGAGGAAGAGAAACACACACAAATCAAGAGCCATATAAAGCCACTTGGCTGACTATAATATCGAATTAAATTTATGCTTGAGTGCTAATAATATTCAATGAGTTGTTGTTTTATAGCAGAACCTTTCAAGCGATAAAAAAAAAGAATCAAAACATATTTGTTATAAACTATGATAGAAGACGGCGAAACGAAAAACACGACAACAATAAATGAAAATAACGTCGTAAGTAATGCATGGCAATAGCTATATACCGATACAGATATAAGCACATATATATATATATATATATATACTTACGTGTATGGGCTATAGGAGTTAACTGGCCAAGCGCAACGAACTTGAAGCTAACGCGCCCCAAGATTATCTGAGGCGGGTAAAACCATAAACAAATAAGGAATAAAATTCAATCCGACTGACAACTGACTGCAACGGAGCGTATGTGTGTGTGTGTGTGTGTGTGTGTGTGTGTGTGTGAGTTGACAACTGCGGTTCATTGACATTGAATGGGTTGACAGTTGGGGTAGTTATATGGCTCGGGTTGGGGATTGTGTTTTGTTTTTGTTTTTTGCTGTTGAGCAACTGCGTTTTTAATTGTGCATGCAATGAAAGCGGCACTCAAAATGCACTTGTTAGTTGCACACAGATACACAGAGACACAGTGGCAATCAGCATGCAGCAACATAATGGAAGACTAGGACTAGTCACAGGACAAGGAGAGACACGGCTACTTTCTGTGGCAGTTGAGTGCTGCATGCTTGCGCGTAATTTCTACGAATTCAAAAGCCAAAGACAATGCAACGGCATGCGGCATGTTGCATGCGGTAAGAGGGGGGCGCATGCTGTACTACGCGGAACCTTGAGGGTTGCATGACCTATATCACAGCTTAGTGAGACATAGGCCAGGCCAGGCTAGGCCATCCAGCACGACTCCGAAGACGCTGACAACGACTACTTTCCCAGGGAAGTTCCCGGCCTATGACAAATGTTTCACATCAGTGCGTTTCGAAAGGAACAATTACCTGCCTAGTCAGTTGTTGTTGTTGTTGTTGTTGTTGCTGTTATTATGATTATTGTTATTCTTTAGATGCCTCCCGGCGTCACAGCTCAGTTGGTCGTCTGCAGCGTCTTGCTGCGCCTCCGAGCTGTGCCTCTCGTTGGCTGACTTTGTCGGGGTCAGGGAACAAGTGCTTCCAGTTAACAGGGCCTGGCAGGATGTCGAGAGACGGTTGGGGTAATCGGTCTCTCTGACTTTATGGCGCATAGTCCACCACAGGAGTTATTGCAATGCTGCCTGTGCCAAGTGTACCTAGATCTACTTTTTCCAGCACCTACCCCTCTCCATCGCTCTCTTTTTTCCGGGCCATATCGAACTGCAGCTGATTGCTCAATTAGGGTGTGAGAAATGCACTTTGGTTGCCAGTAATTATACGGAAATTTTGAAAAGATTTTCACATGTGCAAAATAACTCGATTGACGACTCAATTCCAAAATCACATATGCTAAGTGAAATTGAAATCATGCTGAGCTCAGGCAAAAGTGATGTGCAGCTGTGCAACTGCAATGGAACAAAAAGTAGCATCTAAAAGTAAAAAAAAATCTAACTAAAATATGCAAAAATAAAATCTATAAACTTATATATTTCGAGCTGATAAACATGTTTAACAAACCGTTTATTATTTCAATTCCTTCAGATTACTTATTAAATTTATTACCTAAAATTATAATATTGTTATTGTTTACATTGAATAAATAAATAACTTGCCATTCCAGAAACATTTTCTCAAACAATGCTTCTATAATTTTTTTTGTTATTGAAGGTAATTGTTAAAGACAATAAAAAAAACTGTGATGAAAGCCACTAGAAGTTGATTAAAATGCAATTAAATTATCTTAATAAAATATTGTTGTCGATTAAATGCACAATTTACAATGAATAATAAAAGCATCTATTTTACATTTATTACAGCAGCATTTTTGTGATAACTAGAAATGTGGCTTTTAAGTGGGCTACTGATTTAGACCAGAGTAAAACACATACATCTAAATACACACATATACATATATATATATATATATATATTACATATAAGGTCAACAGGCCATCAATGCAGCTGAGAGGTTTAGAAATGAAATACGTTGTTCAAGATCAAATTTAAGCCGATTTATGAATGTCAGAAGCGTTTGACAAGCCTCCAGCCAATAAGTAAATGACCAACGCAAATGGAAAACAAAAAATATCTAAAAAAAAAAAAAATAAAAATAAATAAACAAAGTAAGCAAAACAACAACAACAAAAATCAAGTTAATAAACTATGTTAAGTTTTTGGATCGTTTGGTGCATTATGCAAAGCAGCGCATCGACTTGGAATTGGACTCGGACTTGGACCCCATAGCCAGTGAAAAATTAAGCGGCTTTATCAGTGCCATCACCCGCATGCAAAGCTAAAAGAAGCCAAAGCCAAAGACAGCGGATTCGGTGTCGAGCTGGCCGTGGACTCATTAATTTTTGTGGGGCTCAGCACAGTAGTCGGCATTGAATACAAAGCCAGAATGCAGAATGCCTAAATGGCTCATTAGGGTCTTAAATTAAGGCTACTTGGAGGCTACCCAGCAAACGCAACTCGGTCAACCAGGCCCCAAAGGGTCACCGAGAAGCCAAAAGAAAGCAGCGGCAGAAGCGGCTTCCAAGACACGGGTTGCCACCAGCTACCGGGCGGGGAAGAGGCAACTTGGTTCACCTAATTAGATGGCCATTGTCTTACTGTGTGTGACAGTTGGGCAGAAATTATTGCAAAAGGTCTAGGGAACTACATACAGCCAACCGGTACCTGGCCAGGTCTCTATTTATTTGGTTACCCGCAACTGCCGCAAATTCCACAATTAAACAAACTGAAAAAAAAAAAAACGTAATCGACTGTGACAGAAGATGCAACCCAACCAACAAGATCTGCTAATCTTCCCCTCTTAATAGATGATCTGAGTCCAGCCAAAAGAGTCTCATCCTCAACATCAACATCATCCTCAGCCTTATCCTCATCCCCGTCTCTCTTGTGCTGATTCATTTCGCTTGTTCCGAAGAGAGATTAGCCGATCATGATAAGAATGTTCTTTTGTGCACTCGATGAGCTCATCAAGGGAACAACCCTTTATAAATTGCATTGGAATTTATCATAGACGAACCTCGTTGAAAAGCAATTTCATTACTTGCAGTGTGCTTCTCCATAATATCGATGTCTTTGGCCAAATAGAGTCTGATCTTATCCAGCTTTGTTTTGAGTGCCTGCGTTGCCTGCATAACTATGAATGTGATTTCTTATCGCAATCTTAATGAAAAATGGCAACTGAGAGATCCGCCTAATGGGCAAAAGATCACTGTTGATTTATGGACAGTATTTATAGTTGAAAATCGAGTTTATAAAAGTATCTCATAATGAAAAAACTATAACTTGGTTTGTTCAGTTGTTTATTAATTACTCTTTGCAATAATGTTTAACTTTAATAAAAAAACTTTTACTTTATGTATTCACTGCAACATGCAATTTTGATTAAGTTGACTTTTAAATAAAAAAAAAGTTATTAATTTAACATAGTTTAAATATGTATACAATGTTATTATTTACTATTATCTTAAAAGGAAACTTTCACGTATTCACTTAACTCATCTTCATAAAATTACAAAAAAAAAAATGTAACCAATCCCAATTGAGCAGCTCTTGCAACTTGGTGTGCTGTACCAATTTCAGTCTCTTACCTGACGCCAACAACCAACTCATCTTCATCTTCCACCAGGTGAATGCATAATAAGTAAAGATTCCGCTGTGCGCCCACAAATTGCTCTCGAGTCCCGAAATAAGATATCTGCACGTAGCTGTAATTTAAAACCCCACCAAAAAAATATAAAAAAAAAGAAAAACTACAAAAAAAATAAAAGCAGCAACCAAACCGAGAAATGGTCTCATGCCCCGTAAATGCAGCACACACCTACAAACAAACACACACATACAGCATTATCCTACACAGCAATAATTTCTTTTCTCAGGCTGGCGGGCAGCGGGAACAATACAAATGTAGAGATATGTCATTTGCCAGGCAAAGCGAAATCGAAGAACACAGCTAAACACAGCCAAACAGAACTGAATTGAACTGAGCAGAGCAGAACCGAAATGAAGATCGATGCTCCATAACAGTTCGACTGGGACAAGAACTGGAACTGGGCAGGCAGGCAGCCAGGCAGTCGAGCTGGCTGTCGGCCATGGGTATGGGTAGGCAACATGTGCGCCGCTTTGTAACGCCAATTATGGGCCCATAATTTGAAGGCATTGTTGTCTGGCGCACAAAAGACGAACTGAGAGCGAGCATTACACGAAACCCAAAGAAGATGAGGAAGAAGAAGATCATTTCCCAATCTCACACACATACATAGTTTCTGGTCTTAGCGGTGCGTAACGAAGCGGCAAATGAGCAAAAGCCGCTTGCTGACTGAGCAGAGCACATTGAGCACAATTGAGCGCATCTTTAGCCAGGTAGCGCGCGCTCTCTCGTGATCCGCTGCGCTCTCGAGCTCTCTCTCTCAGTCTGTCTCTTGAGTGGAGTTGACAACGCGCTTGACGATCGAGCCGAGTTGCCATCGGCTCTTTTATGTGCTGAGCGCTAATCAGTTTGTTTGCAGACGTCGCCAGCGCCGGACGTATGTGTCGCTATGAGAGCACAGTAAATAGAGAATACAGTTAAAGATACGAAAACAGATAGAGAAAAAGATACAGATACGGATAAAGTGAAAGTGAGCCGCACAACAAAAGATACGCAATACTGTGTAATATTTGTAATTTAATCTGAGAACGAAAAATACATAAGAAGCAATGGGGGAGATGCCACGAGCATTAAACTACGAGCTGTCGCACGATTTGCATTTCGATCATTTTGGAGGTGCCGCACAACAGATTTTGGATAACGGCAAGAACGTTGCCGCACAAGCCGCCGAAGCGTCAACGCCAACGATCAGCACAGTGGATGTTTTGACCAATAGTGATTTCCTGCAAAAGGTTGGGCAGATTTTCAACTCCATACAACTACAGCATCACAAACTAAACGAAGCCAACTACGCACAGAATTCCAGTGAAGTGACCATGGACTTCGATTTCGCCGCCAATCGTGTGGTACTGGATAGCAGCAGTGTGGACCAACTGCAGCAGCAGCTGGAGTACGACAAGTTCATGAACGAGGTGTGGATTGGCATTGTCTTCACGCTAATCTTGATCTCGATGGTCTTTTGCATCTGCTCCTGCTTCCTCTACCATCAGTTTCGCACCTGGAAACGCAATTGTAAGTAAAACATTTCAGTGTGGTTTTCCAGCATTTAATTTCGCATATTTAGTGATTAGTGTTTCGAATAAGACCTACGTGCTAAATTGTTTACCAGTACTAACTAAAGTGAGCCAACCGCCTATAATTTATTATGAATGAATCACATAAATGGCTTTTAATTGTGACACAATCATGAATGAGATTTATTTTTATTATTATTGTGCTAGTTATCAGCATAAGATTAAGATTAGTAAATACTCTATTTATATTTTTTGCAATTATTTTACACCAATAAATCTAAAGCGAATTTCTGTTAATTTAATTTAAATAATTGTTACTGTGAGTTTAATTAAACTTATTTTTCAGTAAGAGGGTTTTATTGTATCTGATATTCAAGACTCTACGTGGTGTTCTACTTTTTTTTTAAGTGTTACAACCTTCAAAAGAATTAACACAAAAACATTGCCTTGGTTTCTTTTTGCTTTCACAATTTTCTTTAACTGTTGTTATTTGCAACGCAAGCAACAAGTGAATAAACTTTATAAGAGAAAAAAAAAACACACAAATGAAAACAGCTGGCAATAAAGACAAATCACAGAAATGTTTAAGCTGCTTGAAAGATATATACAGAAATTAAAATAAACACTAATCAAAAAATTTTCTTTTTATTTTTATTTTCTTGTGCAGATTATAACAATGCCAACAGCTCGTCGCAGTGCACAATTATTGATGTTGAGGCATTGAAATTGAAGCCCGACTCGGAGGATCCGGTTCCGGAATACACACTCGTCTCCGGCCTGCCCAGCTATGAGGCTGCCTTGGAGTTGTTGCACAAAAAGCCGCAATCGTCGTGCTTGATTGTCTATCCAAGCGTGTTTAATGTGTTCAATAAGCATGAGAGACCCAACACACCAGCAACAACAACAACAACAACAACAACACCTACAACTGCAACAACGGCGACAACAGACGTTGTGGAATCTGCGACAACAACTCTGCAACAGACGTTGTCTTTGTGCGAGGCATCAACTCCACTGTTGCCAACAACAGCAACAGCAACAACAACAACAACAACAACCACAACAACATCAACAGCAGCAGCAGCAGCAGCAATATCCACACCCACATGCGAAACCATTAAGCCCAATTTTGTGCCCAGTTATGCTGACGTATTTTGCTTTAAGACCATCGACGAAAAGAAGAAATCTTCGAGATGCCAAAGCCAAAGCCAAAGCCAACTCCAAAACCAGACAAAAGACCATGGCAATAAATGTTAAGAAATGGCTCTCCAGGGAGCGAGATCTGAAGTCAGCTCTCAGTTTAAGCTCTCGGCCGATAAAACCAACCAAAATGTGCTCTGTGATAATTGCTGCTGTTGGGCTGCCTAGTTTCCCTAACAAAATGATACTTTTGTACTTAGATGCAACTAAGCGCTGTGATTATAGGAAAAACAAAAAAAATATTTAACAAAAGATAACTCGCAAAAAATTATATATATACCATTACCTGTACTTAAGAAATACTTAAAACATCGATATAAATTCGATTCGCTTAATGCATAATTGTTATTAGTTTCTAAGTAGACAACAAAGTAATAAATTAAAAAACCAAACAATTATTAAACTAAACCATATTAAGTCTGATTAAATACGTTTAAAACTACAACCTGCTGATTTAAGTGGCTGATTTGCATTCGCATTTATATTATATATTCAGAGATTTTGACACAGATCAAATTAATGTGATTGACGCCAACAAATATTTCTAGCATGAAACGAATCCCGCTTGGCATTGGATGCCATGAAAGGCTTTCCCAACCTTTCTATTCTTGAGCTTTATAAATTGAGCAGCTGTGCACAACTAGATTGAGATACTTTCAGTAGACAGACAGATGGAGACAGTTTGACTTTGACATTGAGCAGAGCTACGTGCAACGTGAGTAGCTGCATAGAAAAATATTGTGGAATTGTTTGAAAACAAACTTGCTTTGCCTTTTTTCCAGTCATTTGTATTGCTAAATCCGCTGAGCTCGGTTCAGCTTCGTAAATCTGTAAATCTGATTTGTTGTGATCTGCTAAACTGAAGCTGCACATAAATAGAGACGTTGAATTGTAATACTCGTAAATACAAAAATACTGTTAAGCATCTCATAAACCTCAGCAAAGAGAAATAAAATGTGTTTTTTTTCTATTTTAAATGCGACTAGACTCATATCTAATTAAATTCGCGAACCAGTTTGAAAATGATTATAAATTAAAATATTGAGTTTGCAAATTACATCAATTAACCGTGTATTACATACGGAGCATATGTATATATCAACACTCAGAAAAAATCTAACTAATATGACAGAAATTATTCATATATTGGCGGATGGTTGTATCAAAGACTGTATAAATATGTCTATAGTATTTGCATGTTTTATTTTTTAAAATCAAGTACATGCAAAGAATTTAATTATTGTTGAATTAAATTAAATTAATTTATTTAATGCATATAACTTGATTTGAAAAAATAAGATTTTTAATAAGTTTGAAACGAATTCTACAGACATAACGATTTGCCGAATTTAAGAAAAACATTTTCTAGAAATGGTTTCAATGATTTGAATCAAATTGTATAATATAAAAAAAATCACTGAAATTTTAAGAAATATGTTTCGTATAATTAGAAATTATTTTCCAGTTTCTGAGTGTAACAGTTACTAAGATTTCTTATCTCTATCAAGAATGTCATTGCCACTGAGAGCGTATGTATGCAAATTGTATTCGATTGCAAAGCGCAATCGATTGCAGTTTGCATTTGTCTGTCTATTTATATTTTCCCTTTTTCGCAACATTAGTTGGCCAATTGCGATTTGTTATCTTTTTATTCCCAACAAATAAAAAATATTCACAAAAAGCGAAATATTTATATAAACGCGTTGGCAACTAAACCTATGGGGCAGGTCAGGTGAACGTAAAGCCAATAAATAACTTGCCACAACTATAAAGTGGATAATAAAAATTATTTAACTCAACATTAATCATTCAAATAGAGAGGGGATCCACTTGATATGCACGCGCGAAAAGGTGCTAACTGCAATTTGCATATTGTTGACCATTTTGCAGTCGTGCAAATAATATATTTTAATTGAAATTGCAATTTATGACAGTCGCAACTTTATTTGACACTTTATGATATTTACAATGTATTCTAAGTGGCCTCCTGAATTGCGATTTCAGTAAAGCAATGACTCACCACAAAGTGCGACTTGCGTTAGTTTTCTGTTTTCGCAGAACACATTGCTGGCCAAAAAATAATTAAAACCAACGAAAAGTTGCATTCGCTTTGTGTGCAAATTATTTCATTACCAGACACTTCGGAATCAAGCAGCGCAAAACACATTCCAAAAATGTTGCGCATGCGCGTGCCAAATCAAAGCGTGCACAGACTGAGTTCCCAGTATAAACTCTATATATATAGACATAGGAACATATAAGAAATCCACTCACGTAGCCCCAATTTACGTTCCAAAAGTATTTGTGTTGTACGTTCCCAATCAAATACGAACTGCTGTGCTCTCTTATATTGATTGTTTAATAATATTCTCGGCTAGAACAAAATATCTAATGCCAATTCAACATAAATTATCAAGTTCTGAATAACATTTGTGGAATCTACTACCAGGAAGTAAAAAAAAGTTAGGAAGTGCGCCGTATTTTACTAAACGAATTATTTAAAAATTATTGAAATTTGAGATGGTTAGGTTGAAATTTTTGGGTATTCCTAAAGTTTTCAGACTTTAATTATAGACTAGAGCAGTGAAATATAAGTGTATCAGAACAGCGTAAGGAAAATATATAAAATGAAAATAAATAATCATTAAAATAATAAAACAGACATTTTTTTATTTTCAATCTGACAGAAATTAATCTGAACAAATGACAAATGACAGTTTGAATTTTACTTCAGCCTGTCAACCAACATATCACAATTTTATGTGTTATTTAACTAATTTGTTACAATTATTTAAAATCTATTTCGAATGTATGTCACATATTTTTTATAATTAATTATAATTTGCTTTTAGCTTTTAGTTGTAATTAGTTTTTTAGTGAATAAACTTGTGTTAGAAGGGTAGAATGGTTTTGTGGAAATGTTTGTAAAAGTATTTTTTTTATCTTCAGTACCTGTGGCTGTGACAAGAAATGAGAGTAGCTCCACTTAATATTATATATGGGGAAATAATTAATCATAAATATTTGAATACTTGCAGGTTATATAGAATTTGCAGAAAAGTGGTTTAACCTGTAATTTTTATTAATTAATTGTTTTGTTATTCAACACAAATAAAATTCAGCCGATTACCTGATTTATTTAAATTAACCAATAAACTTGTCAACGGAAAATTACATTGAAATTAAATGTGAGTGTAAGAAAAGTTTAGTGTATAACTAACCAGATGAATTGGTTTGGTATCAAGTAATTTCAACTTTACATTTTTAAAGTTTAAACTTTTTTGGTTTTTTTGTAAGAATAAACTGAACTTGAAATACGAACACTTAAAGGGCTGCACTCACTTTGGCAGCATACCTTTGATATTCTCAACTGGCTAACAAATTATTGGCAAAGACTGAACCAATAATCGCAGTGTATTATTAACTGGTAATATGATATTTAATAGCCATATGGAACTCATCTTTTAGACCTTTGTTAAATAATAGTCAATTAGCGCACATGTGAACTGCCTACTCTAGACTGTTTGTAATGAGTTTTTGTTTACACAAGCTAATTGCTCAACTAATGGATTTGTAGCGTAATAGTTGATGTAAGAGCTACTAGGTATTTTAGGGTTATAGCTTGAATTATTAATAACTAATTCACGCTTTACGGCTGACTGTGAAATCCACTCGTATCTTAATATCATCTGAAGAGTTCTCATTTGCATATGAAGTGGCGCACCTCGGAGATTACTGCAAGAGCATCAAAACATGTGTTGTTCGGACAGCATATCAAAATATTATACAACATAAACAACATAATTAGCTTACAATTCAAATAAAATGAACAAATTCAAATACAAATGCAGTTGATGAGCAGGCGAATGAAAGAAAGCGCAACCAAAGGGCAAATAATTTATTAAAAAGCAATACACGAGATGCAGATGCAGATGCAGATGGAGAGAAAGTTGCCCTGTGGAGTGTGTTGGCCAGGCTAATGAAACGAACAATTTATTAATAAAATGCACATTAACCCACGTCTTAGGCCAAACACTAAACATGGCTTGAGCCCGTCCTACGGCAGCAGCATTTAGTTGAATGAATTTTCAATTAATCGCCAAAATTTGTTGGCCGCAACTCTGGAATCAAAGCTGCAGACGCCTCGCCGCCAAGTTTTGAAAGTGAAAACCGGTCGAGCGACGTATTCGAAACCGAATTCGAATTGGACGACGTCATACGCAACATTTGACCCACTTTTTGTAGGTGGTGCAAAAAAAAAAAAATATATATATATATATATATATGTATTCGAATGAAATTGGCAAGCCAGTTTTAAAAAAAATAAAACTTAGTACATTCATTTGTATATAGCATATTTGCATATTTATTTATTAATAAAAATTATATATAGAAATGTTCATTCAACTGTAAATATATATTGTTTACTGTTAAATAAAATGGGTAAAATTCGCAAGTTATATAAGTAATATGTTTGAGCAAGATCCAGACAAATAAATATCTAAAAGGTTGAGTTACGTCAGGTATTTAATGATTCAAATTAAAGTCAAATATAAAGTAACTGAAACACACGTCATAAATAATTAAAATTTAATAATAAATCGACAATATTGTGCAATTTACAGAAAACTAAAATTATTAAACAATTTTCTGTGTGTTACAAACTTACAAAATGATTTCAAAATGCACAATGATATTTTTTATTTTCAAAGTTAGTTGCGCTAAAATATTTATCATTAAAATGTTTATCTCTTCCCTTTCAAGCTGAGCAAATATTTAAAAAAAAAACCTGGGCTGCTGAATTCACATGACATTTATTTAACTTCCATTTTATGACCTAAAAAATTAAAGAAAACGTTTATTTAAAAACAAATACAAAAACACAAACAAATAAGAAAAAAACAAATCTTTGCCATTTGACTTGATATGTTTGCTAATCTAACATTTTAAGGAGAATGTGTTGCCAGAATAAATATTTAAAAATAATTATTTATTGTACTAAAAGCTTTTGAGAACTTTTCGTTAAATGTGTAAATTTCCACTTCTTAATGGAAAAGTGTACCTGTTTGTCAATATAAATGAAATGCAAATGGCTTTAATACTAAATATAATTAATAACCATTATTCATATGAAACATGTAAATCTGTTTTACAATTTATATGACAGATTTATTTGCTTTGTGGCTCATTATTATAAGCTTGTTAGTTATTGGTTTGATGTTGAGTAATTTATACATTTAATGTCAAACAAACTTAAATTCGTATCAGCAACTAATGTGTTAATAACACAGTAAACTATACTGTAAGTTATTTTTTTATTTTTTAATAAAAAATGTATAGATTTACACGACAAATGTCTCTTTTCGCTGCACTTTGCTCAATCTTTAAGGCTATAACTGTGTTGATTTTAAACCCAACGCTAAAAAACAAGCTTTACAACAATCTTGACATTGTGCATATTTTTTATTTGCAGTGCAGCTGGCTTAGGTTTGGTTCACTCGAACAATTATCGTTTTAAATAAGGTCAAGTTCGTCATGTTAATAACCTGTTAGAATATGCGTACTTAGCCATTTTTAGAATCTGTTTTGTGTTAGTCAGAAAATAAAATTAGTTGCCATTGGCAGGAAAATAAAAGTTCTGAGAAACCAAGAGTTCTACGAGCATCAAAGTTATGGGCATGCAGCAAGATGCTCGTTCAACTTTAACGTGAAACCAACTCATAAAAAATGGAGTTACTGAGAGACGGTCAAAGGGAGGGAGAGAGGAGGGGATTAACTGCTTTACTAACTGATAACTGTTCCTATCTGGGCGCTTGCATCAGAAGACATCAAAGCGCAGCAATTGGATAAGGGGCGAAAGGGTTTTTTCTAAACTGGGAGCAGCCACAGCAGCCCAAGATACATTTACGCAGCAACAGTTACAGTTACAGCCACAGATTGAGATACATTCACATATAATGTAGGTTGCCTGCAGGTTTGTTTTGCTGATAAGGTTCTCATCTCAAGATTAACATGATGCTGTCTCGCTCACACGCACAGTTTATGTTGCTCTCTTTCTATCTCATTTTTTCAGATGGGGTTTTCTCCACTCTTCTGCGTATTTTGCTCTGTTTTAATTTTATGGCCCAAAGATTTTATTTTGTAACTTAATGTTTGTTTAGCTTGGCTTGTCTTGAATTGAATTGGCTTGGATCGGATTAGTTTGGTTCGGAGCAGCAGGTTGTTGCCTTTGTGGCTGGATAGCTTTTCCAGAGAAATACACTAAGCACAAAATGCTGTGCATAGTTGAAGTCTGGTCAGGGATTTGCATTTTATGGCCCTAACTATTAAATCTTTAAGTGAGGCTATTTGTACGGCTTAAGTTGTGTGTTTGTTGTCACAATATTGGAAAAAAAAAACTAAAAACAACTAGAAATAACATGATGAAGACCATATAAATTGAGGTTGTATCGAAAAATTAACTATGCATCACTCAAATTGGATTAGCCCTTGAGCAAATCACTTAATTGACTATTACTTAAAAACAATTTAGGAAATTTAATTTGACAGCTTAGCTTGAAAACTCAAATGCAAAACTGAAGAGATAAATATAGCTATTAAAATGAGGTATTATATTATATTATAACATAAAAAAATATGTTATTTTGTTGCAATTGTTAAAAAAAAGCACAATTAAATTACCTATAGGTGAAAGTCAACTTTTTCTTTATAGTCACTTTCGAATTTGAAGACCCCCCATTGAGAGAGGTACAAAGGGGATCAATTGTTGTAGCTTTTCACTATTTCACACAATGCACGTGAATCACACCTGGAATAGGTATTATTAATTGGACTGGAACTCTACGTGGCTCAATTAAGAACAATGTGCAATTGGATGCTTGTGCTGCATCCCATATCTATATTACTAAAAATACTACAATAATAATATCAAAAATCCATAACTTAATTTGAATGGTGGCCTCTATAAATTGCCGGCTCTCAGTCTTTGTCATCTTTTTTATCGCTTGCATATTGTTATGACATTCAAAACATTCGTTTAACTTCTTTATGTGGTGGACTGCTCGCCTTACCCACCCCCCCTCGCCCTATCCCGCACTTGACTTTTCATTGATAAAGTTATCAGCCTCCGGCTATGGGTTTATGTGACACTACAGCTCCCTTTCGTTCCGTTCCGTTCAGTTTCATTCTTTTCGTATCTTTCTTTCGTTTTCTTTGCTTTTCTTTGTATTTTCTTTTACTTCCTTTGCCGCTTTGTGGTTTGACTCAAACATCGTTTCCTTTATCAACTGCGTCACGGCAACGAGGAAGTATCTACTGAGAGCACTTTTATCTGACTCTGCCTTTTGTCGTCATCGTCAAGCGGGAACAGCAACAACAACAACAACAATTGGAACAACAACAATAACTACAATTACAATATGCATATGCGTTCAGCTGATTGCACTCCGGGGAGTTTTTTCTTTCATAATTGGTACAAATTTGATTAGCTCTTTGAAATTGAAACTGAACATTTTCTCAGGCCCAAGACAAAGACACTCAAATGAAATTTGTGGTCGGTATTTAGTCTGAAAAGACTGAAAAAGTAGATTATGCTGTTTAACACAAGTAAGAAACTGGCAAAGAATTCCATAGTATGAACATTAATTCTAATGATGCCCAATAAATATAATAATAATTCTGACTAGTTTAATTGCTAAATTATTTCTAATGACGAAAAAGCTTTGCCTGTAGTACACATAATAACAATAAATAGCTATATACATATATACATAATATTTTATCAATATTTTAATAAAGTATTTTAAGGGAAATTCTAAAAAAAACCATTTGTTTTTGGCAATGTGAACCTAATAAAAATTATATTTATTGTATTCCCAAATTAAGTTATCAAAATTTGATAATGTTTTTATTGTGAATTGCGCACTTTGAATTGCCCATTAAAATTTGAGCATATAAAATCTATGCTTATCGCTTCTATTTTTGTTGTGGATTTTATTTATTTCAGTGCATTAAAACTTAGTGTTAAAGGGTCAATTAAGTATAAGCGAGCTGTCAATGGAAGTTTGATGTAATTTATGCCGACATACATAATTGGAAATTTATTACAAATGATGTCAACACCATCGCCTTGCAATCGATGAAGTGATATGAAATATCGAGGAATTTAAGTCGACTTTAATGGACCTTAAAATGAGACAACTCGTTTAGCTTATCAACATGAAATTTAAATGTTTTCAGTTCTTTTCTTAAATTATTTATAACCAAAACCAAAGCGTTTTTTTTTTTTGAGCTTGAACTAAGCACAGACAGCTGGCAGACAGCAAATTGAAATCACTTAAGCCTCCGGCGAACCGGTTTTATTTTGTTCATGGCAGAAAATAATATCCAACTAACATCATTTGTATAACACCTTACCTTATCGTCATTATCTACAATTATTTTGGCCGTTTGTTTGGCAAATAAATCAACAATTTCACGCACACACATACACACCGACTTGTGTATACAGAATTTGTTTATTTGTACTCGTGTTGAGTGTTGGCTTACTTGTTTTTCTATTTTTGTATTATTTTAGTTTTATATTTATTTATTTTTTTGTTTGTTTACTGCGCACATTTGCGGCTTGAACTTGGCATTGTTTGCTTTGGGTCGCCATTCATTGAGAAACCGATCTTCGGATCTTTACTTGCCGAATCTTATTGACAAATAAGAATTGTTTGCGTGCAATTAAATTTTCGTGTCTGTGGGTTTTTTTATTTTTATTTTTTGTAATAACAACAGATCAGTGTTTGCCTTATTAATATGCCTGATTTGGCGGATTGAATGTACTTGGAGAGTTTGTTCTTTTGATTTGCACAACAAAGTTTTTGACTGTCCGTTCTGGCGAAATAAATTATCAGAAATAATAAGAAAATGTAATAAAAATTGTCTAAAATATTTTATATAATTACATACTTAAGTCGAAACATTAATGACTTTAATTATATTAAATTAACTGTCGAATTAGTAAAGCATAATTACTTATTAAATATGTCGTTAAATAAACACTTTAATATTTGTTATCAACTTATTAAGCATAACATTTTATTAATTTTTTCATTATACATAAAGATTTGTTCATAGTGGAAAATTTACCGGACATTGTCGAATATTATTTAGCAATTTAACTGATTAGACTACAAGCTGAAATGGCATGTAATTAAAATATTTATGAAAACTAGAAAATGTACTTTTTATAAATAATTTATACTAAAGGTAGATATGCAAACGATTATTTAATAAAAAAAATATGTGTTGCATATGTTAAATATGAATGTTTAACAATAATAAAAGTGACAAGAATGCTAATATAAAATTGGATAACATATATTTTTTTACTGGATGTAAATTTTAAAAGATTGTTCGAGGAATGCAGAGTATTCATAATGACTACTGTCAATATTTGGTAAGACTTTTGCTATAACTTTCCCTTTAAGACATGCGAATATCAGGTACATATTTTTGACAAATCTGTGCATAATCCCATGGATCTGTTACCTTACCTAATATAGATACCACAAAATTGTCGCAGCTGCCAAAGTGTTTCCGTATTTCAAATGTTTCGATTACGTGCAGAGGGGCCACACCTTTGGTTACATTTACGCTTACAGTTACTTCCGTGTAACCCACATATCATCTATCATCTATCTACTTAGCCGAACAGTTTCTCACATAACTCATGCCACATACGGGTACACAATCTCAGCCAACTTCAGCCCACATTGAGATACGTGTTCATCAATGGAAAGGAACGTCTGCCCATCCCCTCTGTTGCTCCAGGTCTCAGTTTTCCCGGGCCTTTTGTCTGTGCAAAATTACTTCCGTTTTGTTGCAACTGCAAAGTGTCATTGTTGCTGCATGTCTGGCAGTTGACAGTTGCTTCAGGACTTCGCATTCGACATTGCTTTTGGAATCCCCTGACAAAAGGGCGAAAGGCAAATTGAATGCAATATTGCGCTTTTTTCTGCTGCTGCTTCCTGTCTCCTACCACACTTTACCTATGTCTGCGTAGGCCTTTTGTTTACTGCCAACCTGTTAGCCAACAATGAAAACTCATCTGGTAATTTGAGCACGTAAACTGAGACATTAATGCCCTATATAGACAAATATCGTTTACCTTTACTTGTCTTTAATCTTTTCTTCTCTATTTTTTTTTTTTTTGACAGTTTCACGTGAACTCACACAATATTATATAAGTGTTTCTAGCGTTTGCATTTTTTTTTTTTTGTGTTTTTGCAAAACACCTTTTCTAGTCAACAACAATAGCTGACATGTTTATCTTATATGACAGATATCTGTTTTTTTTTTGTCTATTTGATAGATATGTATGCAAATCTGACAACGTGTTTTTAAATTTTTTTTTTTTTAGTTTATGCCTGCAGCAATTGACTGATTGCTAAACCACAAATCAGAAAAAATTAAATAAAAATTTAAATAAAATAAGTTTTAAAATATTTTATTTGCTTAAAGTGCAGTTTAAGTTTCACAATTTCAACGCAAAGCTTTAACCCAATCCCTGTTTCTAAAATGCCAGTTACTTCAACACCTCCTTCGACTCTATTACAAATTCAACATTTGAGAACTCCGCACATATCAAACTTACACTTAAAGTACACACCCTGAAATTTGCTAGTGTTTCGCCATTGGCTGTTTAGCACTCAACGTATTCATATTAAACTGCACTCCTCAATGCTCGACTTGAAATTGCAACAGCTTCAACTTCAACTACAGGTTGAGTGCCTCGCAAGGCATCGCTGAGTTACCACCCAAAGAGGTAAGCTAATATTTCTAATTGAAAAAGGCAATTTGTGTGCGGCGAGCCAATCGAGTGGCAGCAAAGGGAAGCCGAGGGGGCAGCCGAGGCAGACTTCGACAGACAAAAGCACTCAATATAATTAAATTGTAGCCCGGACACAGACCGCAAGCCCATCGTCAATGCTGCTGAGATTTCAGTGTTACTTTTTTAAAATATATTTGATGATTGCTTAGCACGCGACGCCTCTTTCTGAGCTGCAAATATAAAATTAACATTTTCAATCCTTGCAGCAGCTGCTACACCAAAATCTGCTCTGTTCTCGATCTGCTCTGACTGCTGCTGCAAAGGGATGCGGAGTTGGGATACCAGTTGCGCCTCCTCTCGTGACACATCATTTTTTGCATGATCTTCAACTTTGAATATCGGTTCCACAGTGGTTCGCATCAAACGTATCTGGTCCAAGCACAGCGACCACTTTCAGTGATAATTCCTACGATAATTTGGAGGAGTCTTATCAATCTGTATGGCAAATGGCAGCAGATGACGATAGTGATTGGTTTATATGACAAGTATAAGTAAAAGTTCGTCCACCTTTTCCATCAATAACATTTTCCAACACTCCTTTAGTTTTTTTGTTGTGGAATACTGCCAATAATTAGGTAGTTAGCCTATCTTAAATTTTAATTAATTTAACTTAATTATTATTAATTAGGCCACTTTTTAGCAATTTGTACTGATGGCCATGCCCAATGAGACCCTTTGCATCTTCGATCCAAGGTCATTGTCCGACCAATGTCAATGTTCTGGCTGATGATAGTCAAGATCACTTGGGTTATCATCAATTTTTGGCATCCGGAATAAACAATCTTTTTGACAAACCGCCACAGAAACTTTATCGGTCAATTCAAATTCAATATATATATACAAAAATATTTTTATTTATAATCAGTTGTCCACAAAAAACTCACATCTTCCGGATGATATATATATCTATATATATATATATATATATATAATTTTAATCAAAGTTCAATTTCAACTCAACGTTTCATGAATTATGAATTGCCCCGATGAAGATGAATGATATGGAAGCTACCCGGAATATCCATACATAATATTAGTTAAAAATAAGAGATAAATAGATATAATTTAATATTATATATTTTACGAGTATTATCTTTTGTGATAGTACATTTAGATGTGTAAGTTTTGTACTCAGCTTTCATTGGATACTTTATTTTAGTTCCCGAATTATCTGGGCACATTCTTCCAAAAGTCTTCGAGGAGCTTTTCGTGAACATATCCAAACTTCCATTGCTGCTTCAGATTTTGGACATCACAGGGATTCGCGACGACTTTGCGCTGTTCCACTCGAGCTTCTAGGCAACGTTGCTGATCTTTGTGCTGACCATTGACGATTTGATTGGTGTTGGTGTCGTAGGACCAAAATTGATTGCCAGCTTGATGATGGCATTGCCAGAGCCAAATCTCCGCATTGGGCTGGCGCTGTTGCAACTCTAAGCAATGGAAACTCGAGTGCAGATCTCGAAAGTGACTCAAGGACCACTTTTGCTCCAACTTGGGATACATGAGATCTCCATCGCAAGGCATGAGTTGCGGGTGCTTTGCAGTCTCTGACCTCTCCAAACAGAGCTTGGGCTCCGCCAAGTTTTGCACAACTCCAAAGGCATAATCCTCTGGCTCGTCCACAGGATACAGCTCGAGAAAATCTCTGGCCAGGTGATCCAAAAACCATTTAAATGGTTTGCACTGCAATCGTTGACGCAGCGCCTTCTGCTTCTTCAGCGAACCCACCTTGATGTGGGTCAAGTGCGGCAGATTCGCATACAACTTGTCCCTGTACTCATCCAACCAGACCTCTGCGACTCGCCTGTAATTCTGCAGAGAAGGATCATTAGAAGAGATTTTTTTTCAGTTAATCAACTCTCACCCTAGCTAAAGCCTGGCTATCCGATTTTGTGTACTGGATTTTAAAGCTGCCATTCCTGTACAGGTGTCCCACTCTGGAGCAAGGCACTTCCAACAGTCGCCCGCCGCACAGCCAAATCTTGAGGCTCAGCTCAAACTGTTCGGCGCCCCAAATGCGCAGACCTTCATCATAGCCACCCAGGTCAAAGAACCACTTGCGATAAATGGCAAAGATACCGCCATTCATGATGGGATTCTCGTGAGGTGCCGGCAATGCCAGCTCATCCTCTTTGCGCAGTGGCAGCTGCACATAGTTAAAGTCCCAGTTAAAGAAGCCACGGGATGGCTTTCCACGTCTGTATGCAAAGTTCTCGTAGTCTATGGTGTCCACCACGGGCGTGGTGCAGGTCTTGTTGTTTTCCAGTAGCGGAAGGAGTAGAGGCGGCAGCCAACCATGAGTAACCTCTACATGTGCATCCAGAAAGATAAGTACATCTGCTAGAGCCCTCTGTGCACCCGCCAGACGTGCCTGCATCACACCCAGTTGCTTTTCCTGGCGCTGATAATGCACCAGTCCCATGAACTTTTCCTCCACATAACCAGTGAAATTGCCAAGCATTCCAAGATCGCTGCCATCATCCACCAATATGATCTCTCGCAGTAAACTGGCTGGCGTTCTACTCCTCAGACTGCTCAGCGTTCTCAAAAGAACGCTCTTCTGCTCATTGTGGTGGGCGATAACGACACTGATTGCCGGCAGCTTTTGCAGCGAATATTTTAGCTTTTTGCAGCTGTTAACAGTTAACATTTAACAGTTATCTCAAGCTTGTCAACTCTTATACAGATGTTACTCACCTGCGGTGCCGCATGTCGAAGAGCGTCCGCTCCGGCGATATGCGCTCTGAGAGCCAAGCATTATAACCAGTTTTCAGCTGGCTGCGCTCCATGGCCAAGAGCTGAGCAGCGCTCCAGTTGCTCTTCGCCGGTCTGCCCAGCGCACCCAGTTCGGCCATTACCAGATTCTCTCGCCTACCAGCCAGCTGACTGATCTCATGCTGTCCAGTTGCATCTTTGGTTGTCGATGAAATCACTCCGTTTGTTATTGTTTCGTCATTGTTCGATTCCATTACATAGAGGTAAATGACTACATTGCAAATTGCAATGAGGATCATTAGGAATAAAATAATTTTCTTATGCCTTAATAACATCTCACGGCCCATCATCGTAAAGCATCGAGATTTTGGCGGCTTAAGCCGCTCACGTTTTGACCAAGACTGAGCAGGTTAACTTAGTCTAAGAGCAACTCTTAAGTCTTATACGCCATTCATTTGATCTTATACATTGTGAAAGTTTTCAAGCTGTCGGATTTAAGACACAAGATTAAGACGAATAAAAAAAGACTATGATTAGATAAAAATAATAAAAACATAAAAAATTATTGTGTAAATTGATATTAAAAAGATTATGGTTTTTTTTTTGTAGATTTTAAAGCAATTCAAATACTAATTTTAAATAATATAAGTTAATATTTATTTTTTCATTTTTTTTATTGATTTATATATAAATATATACATTATATTTACCCTTAAAAAAAATGCTTTTTAAAATTTCAAATTTTATTTTTTATATCCATACTTTAAGTAAAATATTTATTCTCTGTAAATTATATAGATTTATATAGAAAATAAATCTTTTATATAATTGCGTGCTGGGTGAAGTATGCAAATGCCTTCCAAGGTGCGCTCCCAATTTGTTCTTTTTTGCGAACCACAGTAGATTATATTTCACCAAATATATCGGATTCAGTGATATTATATTCCTTCAAAAAATCGTTTGTCCATTTATCCAATTTTTCTTTATGAACAGCACTTAGCTCATCTCTATACGAACCAACAACTCCACGTCGCATAAATCTAGAAAAGAAAATTGCGTTTAGTAAAACATAATTTTGGATTATATTGAAACTTACTCAAAATCTTCAGTCGTTGTGCGCACTTGCTTTATAAAATCTGTCGGGTTGTAAAATTTGTTTCCTGAAATTTAAAATGTGAATATTAAATGCACGTTTCACAACCTAGTTGATTTCTCTACAACAACCTTTCAAGGTATCAAAAGATAAGTGATGCAGCAGTTGCTCCATAACCTCTTCTTCTACAATTGGAACTGCCAAAAACTTGGCCAATCTCTCAATTACATCTCTTAGGTCCCGTTTCATTTCTTCGTAAGTAACAAAAAAAATGTTGGGTTCTCGGCGCATTCGCCAAAAGTCGATGATATGTGACCAGTAGGAGGTGTATTCAATCTGATCCTTCACAAACTCATCGACATATGTATCCAAATCTCCCTTCCAACTATTAAGTCTTTTCAAAAAATGATAGCTGGATACAACAACATCTTTGGGATTTCGGGCTACATAGATTATCTTACGACCATGTGACCAAATCTCACGAGGCAACAGTTGTGCTGGCAGATGTGATTTGATTAGGCGTGGACTACCCATCTTCTCACATTCAGTTATTCTATCCCCAATCGAAGGATTAAACGCTTGGTACCTAAATTAAAGTTGTACATGTTTTTAAATGTCTTTGTTTTCAATTATTAGCTTTCTTACTCTATATATGGACTTCGTTTCACTAAAAGGCTACTCTTAGCACCGTTAAAATCCAGTTGATTGAGTAGCAACCAGGCCAGCTCCTGCATCCAAGTGGTGCCGCTTCTTATAAAGGTCACCACAAACACATCGCTTTCACGAGTCTCAAAGTTATGGATTCGGTGGGCGCACATCTCCTTGTACAATTTAGGCAATGTGCACCAACGAGTGCTCCAATCCTGCTTCAGTGGAAGCCAGGACCCATCTAGTTCACCTTTGCAGCGAATCCGAACCAGGGGAATCGTGCATAAGGTTTTAAGGCATTCGCTCTCGTACATGACTTTAGATTGTGAATAGTCAGATTCAACTGAATGGCTATGTTTAAAAGGTGTTTTAAGAACTGAGTTCTATTTTTATAAAAGCAGATTAGATTATAGAAATATAGCCCATATTAAGTTATGTATGTTGTTTATTACAAATGAAACAAATCATTAACTTGTGCTGATAAGAGTTCGAGTAACAAGATTATTTTTTATATAGCCAACAGAATGAAGCAAATACGTTGAATATGTGTAATATTCAGGTATTAAAAGTGGAATCAGAGGAAGATTCATTGCAACTTGTCCGGAAGGTGATACCATGGGAAGTGCCACGAATAATCCTTTTAAGTATCATCATTATAACATCCTGATCCGTAAAAAAAGGGTCAATATCAAGTTATCTGGTAAGAGAATTATTTTGAGTATTAATTTTAACGACCGCAGTATTGTGTAATTTCTCACCAACTTGTTATTTATTAAATTATGATCTTTAATTTATTTAAAATTTATGTTTTGTATTTTTATACTCGATTACATCTCACTGACAACCATCATAATTATTTATGACAGTGCAGCCTAACTGAGTTTATGAGAAACTGTTATAACTTTTACGTCATTTAATTAAACTTATACGTTGCAAAATTAAGGGAAAAAAATTAAACAGAGCCCCAACAAAGGTTAACGAAACATAAAATGATGAATATAATTCATAAGTAAACAAAGGCAAATTTATTCTCGCAGAAGATAAGACATATCATTAAGATCCGGACTACGAGATTCTATATGATTTTATATGTTTAACAAAAATGTAATTTATATGTTTTCTGCTTCACTATTATACATTTATATAGTCAAATATAATATATACACCTCAATCCCACAATTTACAACACAAATTATATTTCGACTCGGCTAACAATGCTTATTAAGAATATAAAAACTTCGAGGGGTCTAAGAAGATTCTTTGAATTCATAAAAAAAAACTTAATCTGCGAAGGCGATTATTGATTTCCCAATAAAAATAAAAAAAACTATAACTTTATTTAAAGTCTGATGTGCTAGTATTTTTCATACTTAAAAATAGGATGCAGAAACAAATTAGGTGCTTCTCAAGGTGCATTCCATTTTTATGAAGTAATTCTATATATCACCAAATATATCGGACTCAATTAGGCCATGTTCCTTTAAAAACTCGTTTGTCCATTTATCCAATTTTTCTTTATGAACTGTACTTAGCTCATCCTTATAAGAACCTATAATCCCACGTCGCATAAATCTGGAAATCGAGAATAGAGTTAGAAAAGCATAATTGCAGATTGTATTAAAAACTAACTCAAAATCTTGAGTCGTAGTTAACTTTTGCTTCAATCGTCCTGTTAGGTTGTTGTAGTTGCTTTCTGAAAGGAGTAAAAGGGATGGATGTTTTATGAATATATTAATAAGTAAAACTGTTAACCACCTTTCATGGTATCAAAAGATAAGTGATGCAGCAGTTGCTCCATAACCTCTTCTTCTACAATTGGAACTGCCAAAAACTTGCACAATCTCTCAATTACATCTCTGAGATCTCGTCTCATTTCCTCATAGGTTACAAAGAAAATGTTGGGTTCTCGGCGCATTCGCCAAAAGTCGATGATATGTGACCAGTAGGAGGTGTATGCAATCTGATCCTTCACAAACTCTTCAACATATGTATCCAAATCTCCCTTCCAGAGTGTAGTTCCATTCAAAAAATGATAGCTGGATACAACAACATCTTTGGGATTTCGGGCTATATAGATTATCTTACGACCTTGCGGCCAAATCTCTCGGGGCAGTAGTTGAGCTGGCAGATGGGATTTTATAAGACGTGGACTGACCATCCTTTCACATGCAGCAACTGTATCTATAAATGGCGTTTTCATAGCTAGATTCCTAAAACATGCGCATTAAGTATGGTTTTTTAAATGGAGAATACATTTGTCTTCAATTTTATTGTCTTACTCTATAAATCGACTACGCTTCGGCAAATAGCAACTCTTGGCACGCTTAAAGTCCAGCTGATTAAGTAGCAACCAGGCCAGCTCCTGCATCCAAGTGGTGCCGCTTTTCATAAAGGTCACCACAAACACATCGCTTTCACGAGTCTCAAAGTTATGGATTCGGTGGGCGCACATCTCCTTGTACAATTTTGGCAATGTGCACCAACGAGTGCTCCAATCCTGCTTCAGTGGAAGCCAGGACCCATCTAGTTCACCCTTGCAGCGAATCCGAATCAGGGGAATCGTGGATAACGTTTTAAGGCATTCGCTCTCGTACATGACTTTAGATTGTTAATTTTCAGATTCAACTGCATTGGGTGCATCTGTTTAAAAGGCATTTTTAACAGCTGAATACTTTGTTGAAGAAAAGAGATTAGATTAAACAATCGTAAGGGATGCCAAACATGATAAGTAATATATCTTTTGTTTAAAATATACTTCAAATAATATATAAAAATAAATGATGTTATAAAATATAATATATAAAACAAAAAGAGATTTAAAATGCTTTAATTGTTGACCAAACTCAAATAAATGTTGAGTCGAATAATAGATCTCGTTTAATCTTGTGTGTATATAAGAAAAACAGAGGGTTTATTCGGAACATTATTTAATTATAGCTTTGCACTTTTTATTTGGAAAATATCTATGGTTTCGGTTATGCATCAGATGCATGCCGAAACTGATCAGGGTTACCCCAAAGCTGCAACTGAATTTGCATTTGTTGAAACACTTAAATAATCAGTAGCAACCCTTCAAGGCTGGGAAGGAGTGGACTCATTAATTTACGTAAAATCCACTTAACTTTTTGTCGGTGCCCAAACCAAAGCAATAAATTCCACAACTTTGCGCCTCATCAAACGAAATGAATGCTGAAATCTACCACGAGTAAAAGTCAGACAATAGAATAGATAGAAATCTACATGGAGTACACGAAAGAGATGGCGACGTGGCGACGCCGGCAGCAATTTCAGAACATGTGGTGTTATGATGAGGCTGGAGACCCATCAGCGCACAACCACCCAACAACACACCACCCACCACCGCCCGTTTTGAAGCCACCCCAAAATTCTTAAGCTTGGTCTTTAACAGACAAAAGGGTAGCAGCAGCCAATAGCAAAGAAATTTTTTCAGCCAGTTTTATAGGAAATTCCCTTAAAGCATTGCCCGGTGCTGAGGCTGGGTACGTGCCGGCAGACAGAGTCCCATACCAATGCACTGCATAATTTGAGGCAATTGTCAAACAAAACGAAGGGTGGCAGGCGGATAAATTAGATTTTTACTTGCGCGCAATTGCATAAAGCCCAATAATCCTCTGAGGACCCAAACGGCGAATGCTCGTAAATATTCATTGCATACGCACAGGCGTTTGAGCTTTAAGTTCTATCACTCACCTCACCGCACCGCACCTCATCTCATAGTCCCCATTCGCTAGACGGGGCTTTTTATGTTATTCGATGTAATATTTTTTTTTCAAGGTCTATGCCAAATTTTGGGGCGGCAGCAATTACATTTTGCCACCCAACCAATGTCCTTGGGACTGGAGCGGGCTGTGCGTGTGCGTATGCGTGTGACCTCCCCAAATCGCCCACTGGATAACATGGCATTACACTCCAAGGGTGTCGAACTATAAATTGTACCTTTTGTTGCATTTTTGGCTCGAATTCAGTAACGGGGGGGCTGCCAAAAAAAAACCCCACAAACCCAAAAGGGTCTGTCATGTCTTTAATAAATGTTTGAATGTTTCGTTGCGAGATTAAGTGGATTTCTTTTATAGCATGAGTAATGATCGATGCATAATGCGCACGTTCCTATATGGCAGGTGCTTAGGGCGGGGTTGTACCGTTAAAGAGGGGGGATTGAGTGGCAAGACATTTATTAGTTGTTGAACACTATCACAAGTTAAAGTTGTGTGCACTTATAAAATGGATTTAAAAAAAATATAAATTTAACTATATAGATATACATATTTATTTAAATGTTTTAAATATATATTTAAATATTTACTTTTTTTAATTTTGCATTAAATTATTAATATTGTATATATTTTTAAATATTATAATACAATTTTGTATAAGATGATACAGGACTCATACTATAAGGAGTATTTTCTTAACATTAACATGGTTAAACACGTTTAAGTTTAAAATTCGAATATTTGAGTCAATCAGTGCACCAGTGTAATCTGTTAGGTGTTAAAAATGTTTAAAACCCCTTAAAAAATAAATATAGCAAACGTTCAGATAATATCTCAAGAATGCAAGTCAGCAGTTTTATTATTATACTTTCGATAAATGACAAATCTGAGTTATATTCGTCAAAGCAACAAAACCGCGATTGCTGTTTAAAACTGCACTGCCATAAAACATTAAGAGGACATGATGTCGGGGTAGTGGGGTAAGGGGGCAGACGACATCAGAGCCATCAGTTGAGCATTTTGCTGTACAATGTACCCATGCAGAGTAGACAACTCAAAGCGCCCACAATAAATTTCACTTATCAAAGTTTTCGCTGGCACAGACCAAAAATCAGCCAGAAAAAAAAGAGGAGGAAAGCGGAACTGAGGACAAACTTTATGGCAGAGATACTAGAAGCTGGCCAAAGCAAACTAAGGGAAAATTAAATGTCTTTTGTCAACAGCCGTTCCACTAAAGATGCTGATGGTAACAAAAAAAAAAAACTAAGATTTGTCGAACGAGAGCGAGCCAGTGCCGTCCAGTGGAGGCCAGTCGAGTCCAGTTCTACAACAATGACGCACTTTTTGGGGACAGAACTTTGCCCACTTTGATATGCATTAAAAAAGAATTGGCAAACAGGCGAAGCAACTGACGAACTGAAGAGCTGACAAACTGAAGAACTGTAGAACTGACGGACTCCAATGGAGCGCAGCGCAATCTCGCTGTGCAAACTGGCATCATAATGGGCCACTTATCATGGCAATCACTCAGCAGCTAGCGCCCTCTGGCGACTGCTGGGTGCAAGCTGCAGGCAGCAGGGAGTTCCTCCACTCGTTATGGACCCCTGGAATGGACATACCCCAGTATCAGGCAGCACCCACACATTCTGGCTATCTGGATGCTTTCTGGGTTTGCTTTACTTCTTTCCGATACTCAATCGTCGTTGCCTTTTAATACTTTGCGCAAACACATTAAATGGAAATTTCGTCCAAGGCGAACAGAACCATGATTCCTAGAGGGGGTTGGCAAGCACACCCCCCCAAACCCCGTTCCCACTAGCCCATGCAAAGTGCTGGCATTCGCAGAGCGAACGCATTTTTCATGTGACATTTGCAAAGGCAAAACAAACTTTCATTCAAGCGACTCAAACCCAGAAAGCCTCAAAGGACTTTGGCAACAAGATTCGTCAGGAGGACCGCCTGCCTCGTGGTTCTACTATTTGATCTCTGCTCGGTACTCATTGCACATTTGCCACTGTGTTTTTTCTGGGGCGAAATCCTTGCGTCAATATGCTCAAAACAAAAAAAAAGGACTCCAAGCTCTGCGTCCTGTTCTATTTCTTTTCAAGTGTTTTATAAATAAAAACCCAGGCGCTTTTTGCTTGATAGTCCCACACACACTTACACCCAAAAAAAAACAAACAAACCCACATCGAGTGTGAGGGAGAAAAATGTTTACTTTGAAAATGGCTGTGATTCGGTCAGAACTTTTTGCATTTTTTGGCAGCTCATGGTAAGCCCTAAAGCACAAGCAAAAAAACTGAATTTGAGTGGCGTATCTAAAGTGGGAATTTGAAATTGAATGATTGTTGAATTAGCAGATTAAAATTACTATAGTTCTTGAGGTTATTTTGTATTGGATATTTCATATTAAGTTTAGGACAGACTAATAAAAAATAGTTTGGATTCAATTAAGATATTAAACTTAAAAACCTAAATGGAATAATAACAATCTTAATAGATATTTGGAAGTAGACATTGCATCAATATATTAGGGGATGTATAAAAGGAAAAGTAAAGGAATTTAATTGCAAAAAAAAAGTTTGTACACTTTTGCCGAAAACATATTAGATTCAAATAATTTTTTCATTGAAAACTAAATATTTTCTGAGTTTTAAATATTAACTTGAAACATATCAGCCTTTGACGTGCACAACACAATCTCGAACTTACAGCAATATAATATTAGAAATATTATTGATTAAAAAAAAGGAAGCTAAATAAAAAATCGCAAGTAAACTTCATAAATTCTCAAAATCTACTGCATATTTAATTACTCAGTGATGTGACAAGATGTGGCATTAAAGTGAAATTATGGCACTAATAAATATGCTTAGATTCCATCCAAATTGAAGAGAAGCGTAATAAGTGATTTCTGGGGAATATCTGTGTGTAAACTGTGTGTGTAGACATCGTCTGGCATATCTGCGCCTAATTAATTGTCAAACATTGCGCGCAATGTGACGTTTATAAATGTCAACTAAATGAGCTGCATGTACGCAAGCGAAGCGCAACGAACTGAGGCAGAGACTGAGTCAGTTGCAGAGGCAGTCGCAATCGCAGATGCTGATGCAGACAGGCTACTTAGTGACAATGCCAATGCCACATGTTGCAGCAACCGACTAAGTACAACGCAAACAAATGAAAACTATTTTAAGCCATTGCAACATGGCAGCAAGGAGTCGAGAGCATGGATCTCTAGTTTGGTCTGGTGGTGTGGCAGGCAGGTGTGACGATGAGTAGCTGCCTGTTTACCAAATTAGATGCATCTGAATTGATGTGCGTGCATAAATTATGTCGAATCTCAGCTATGAGTTTGAAATGGAAATGTGTGTGTGTGTGTGTGTGTTGTAAGTTTAAATTAAATGTTTAACATTCAATCACAGACGCCACCTTTTGTGGCCTGTGGCTGTGTCCTGCCTCCTGAGTGTGCCACAGTTAACGTCAGGCTAACCGCTGACAGTTGAGCAAATGAAATGCATTGTAAAGTTTTCTATTTGTCAGTTTTGTTACCTACTCTGTTATATATATATATTTATATATATTCTTATATATATATATATATGTAACACATGCACTGTCTGTGTCACTCTCACTCTTGTAATCAACTCAACTTCCTGCCGGTTTTCACACTTTAATTTCCGGTCTTTATTGTTATAGTTTCATGAGTTTGAGTTCGAGTTGAGTTGACAGCGGCTACGGTTGAAGTGGTTTTCCGAGATGTCAACTAAAGGGTGGAAATAACTCGCTTCGGTTAGCCAAGTAGCTTTGAGGTACAATCTCAACGAAAGTGTAATGAAATGTGCAATCCAGACGAGTTAAGGGTTGCTTTTTTGGTTACAGGAAATATTTAAGACACAAATGAAACCAAATTATTCACCATTATTTCAATGTTAAATACCGTTTGAATAATATGATTATAAATCTTCGAGATTCATGATTTGTCAAAAAGTAAATAATAATTATACAAAAACCAACAAAGTTACAAAATTAAATAGAAACATATTTAAATAAAAATATATTTATACTGTTAAAAATTTCATTTATTATTTTGTGTATATATTTATGACAGAATAAGCTAGAATTTTACTCTTTAATGAAAAAGAATAATTTAATTTAATTTAATTTACAACTCAAGGGTATAAATAAGACCTATTTGAATATTATGGCTCGTGAAAATGATCAGTTTGATTTGCACTCAGTTTTTTAAGCAATATTAAGAAACAAAGTGGCAGGACTATATATATTAGTTCCAATCTGCCCAAGGGCCAACAACCTTCAACAGAAAGCAACCTGTGAAGCAACTCCTGCTGTGTGTCGTCTCCCGGATTGCAAAGCAACAGCAAATCTCTTTTTACCTTAGGTCATTTTCAGCAAGAGAAGGGGGCACCCAAACCAACACACACACACACACGGGTGTACGGGTTATGTGAGTATTTGTTTTACGTAAGCTTTTAGCAGGAAAAGCGACGAGGGGGGGAATCGTGTAATAAATATGCGCTTGGGGTTAAATTCTATTTGAACTTTCTACACTCCTCTGACTGCAGCAGTTGCAGCACAAAAAGATGAAAATTTCATTCACACTTTCATTACATGTGGCTAAGCAAGCAGACATTTACTACATGTGTATATATATATATATATATATATATGTATATATATATATATATTGTACCCTGGAGGCGTTTGTCACTGCCTGCCAGAGTTGGAATCAAAGTCCAGGCAGCAGCAAGTGATATATTTGCATTGAAATGAGTTTTAAAACTTTTGAGATGAGCAGGTTCACTTGGAAGGTGCAGCAGGAAGAGCAGTTGCTTTAACTGCATTCCAAAGCATATCATGTAGGAACATCTAAACAATGCCGCGCAATTAGTTGATAGCACGCCTCAGCCTTGCAACCTTGCAACTCATTTCCCTTGTCTCCCTCTCTGTGTAACTGAAAAAAAAGACGCCCAGTCACGCGGCAACTTGAGGCGTGGGTTGCACACCGCATTAATCAACATTGGCCACAGTGCAAGTTGCACTTGTAGGCGCATGCAACAAGCTGCAAAGTAAAGATTAATTAAGGTCACTCCCGAGTTCACTTCTAAAAGACTGCCGCCTTGAGAGTCGCCCCAGCAGTAGCAGAGCGGCTTAGTCATGCCAACTAATGCCAGGCCGTGTTGGCTTCCTTCTTCCGCATGGGGAGTAGGGGGAGAACGGGCGCCTTGATGCATGTCCAATGCATCGTAATGAGCGGGGGGTGGCGGCACATGTACGCCATATGTGGTCCACTCCTGCTACTTGACCGCTGCTCGCCCAAAAATAAATCTACGGCCAAATCAGCTGCAGAAGTCATCAAACATCATCAATTTAATCAACAGTGCAGTCCGGCTGGGGCGTCTTGGCCCATCTGGGGGTAAGTATTCGGATGGAGATGTGGATGCGTCACTCAATGCGCTGCGAAATTGCAAAGTCAAACTGCCTGATCCAGGAGTCGATTCCTAGACACGGGGGGTTTTCAGCTTACAAGTAATTAAGGGTGGCAATTCTAAGACAAATCCTGTGAGCCATATATGACTGAGGTGTGGCTGGGGGGTACTGGGGGTGTTGCCTTTGTCGCATTGAAATACGTGATAAGGGCATTAATGATGGCTCAGCCGCCACCTTCTTTGTAATACATCGGAATAAAACTTGATGAGTTTCAATTATTTTTATTTTTTTTTTTTTTTTTTTGGGGAGGCAAGTTCATTGATGAGGCGATGAGCTGTTAGCAAAAGAATTCAAGTGTAGTTGAAGTTTTATTTGCTCAGCTCGTTTACTGATAAAAATCAGTGGAAATGAAGTAAACTATTCAGTTGTGAAATTACCTTAAACTGATATCAAAAGAACTAAGTAAATTTCAAGCGAGTCTTAAAATTAATTCAAAAAGTTAAACAAAAAACTCTTTTCTTACTTACAATCTTTTGTGTGCTAAATAAATATATTGTCAAAGAAAAATCTTCTAATGTGATAAGTAAAAAATTCTGCTTAAAAATTAAAGGTATAATTATCCATTTAAGCTGGTCCCTCAATTTAAGAACTAGCTTTATGAAACATACATCGAAAAATGTATATGTTTTATAAGTTATTCCAACCAAACTTGCCAGTTCTGTGTGTTATTATTATCCAAACTATTCATATGACTCCAGTTGGAACAATCGGTTTATTTTAAATTTATAGAAAAACTAAGATATCAGCAATTTGAGTCTAATCTTTGTTGCTCAAATTACAAATCGATTTAAATTCATAACAAATAAAATTAT
Organism: Drosophila longiperda; assembly: GCA_035042125.1. Lineage (NCBI taxonomy): Eukaryota > Metazoa > Arthropoda > Insecta > Diptera > Drosophilidae > Drosophila > Drosophila longiperda. The sequence continues at coordinate 2,951,159 of JAWNLV010000130.1, forward strand.
AATTTATTGAATTAACTATCCTTATACATAATTTTAAAAGCTGCTTTCATATATACCATCCATATAATTACCCCTGGGCATTCAGCTCTCAATGATAATTAATTTTTTGGTTCTACACGCAACACTCAGGTTTAAATTGCACCTGTGGAATTCATTAGTTGCTAAGGATCTTCGTGAAAGGACATAAAAAACCAGAAACTGCCACAAATTAAAGCTGAATTTTGTGTCTTCAGCTGCAACCGAGTGTTACTCATAGCCACAAAAACTCATTAATTTGGCACGTAATTAGGGGAGACACACAAAAAAATACCTAAAGGGCAAGCTGCAAAACTCCACAGCTGTAAATCAGTGCAATTAAATGCGACTTTTCAGCAAAATTTGGCGAAAATTTATGACAACAAACGAGACTAATTACCCAAACAAGCAAAAACAAGTGCGGCCAATGAGGGTAACAATATGCGAAACGAGGAGTTGGCTAAAATAAAACGAAACATTGAAATAAAATGTGTGTTGGCCAAAGACGCGACAATGTACCCAAAATGGGTATCTCTGACATTAATCAAGGCTTAATTGAGCAAACTGGCTCAGAAACATAGTTTCATGCCAAGATTCAAGGCGTTTCGGTATATTATCGCAAGCTGGTCATCAAATATTTGGCCAATTCAATACATCAAAGTTAAAGTATTTATATATATGCATGTGTCTGAGACGCAGACTTGAGGCACAGCCCACTTAACAAAACTGACAGTTCAGCTGCCACAATTTAGTCGATTAACGTCAGCAGACCCAGACAACAGGCTACATTCGGGTTCTGGTTTGGGTTTAAAGTATTCGGATGAGCCTCCGATCGTTGCAACCTGTCGTCATCAATTTTGTTGATCGTTCTGGCAAAAGGCAAAAACCAAAAACCAAAAAAGTCGCAGCTGTTGGTCAAGAAATCACTAAATGAGACAGCGTCAGGCAGGTAGCAGAAGGAACATCCAATGATCCATGTGCCCCGAAGGCCAACAGCAACTGTTGAATGTGTGGCACAGTTGAATTTTTTTGTTTTTGTTATTAACAAAGAGCAGGTGACTTTTGAGTGGCCATTTGAATTATGAAATTATGCGTGAGTTAAACAATAGATGCAATATGATTATAAACAGATTTTTGGTGGCTCCACTACTGTTAGATGATATGAGGACTGATCTTTATCAGGATGAAAGAAGACAACCTTCAGCCGTATAATTAAAACTCATTAATTTGCTGGCATTTTGCCTTATCGGATATTTCAAATCTATTGATTGCCATTCCAGGAACAGAACATTTGGCTTGTTAGTTTAACAAGCTAAGCAATGAGAAGCCCAAGGAGCTAACCACCATTTAGCTGAAAAATTAATGGTCAACGGGCTTTGGTTCGGCTTCGGCTTCAGCTTGCACCTAACGCCTGCCTCCATCTGTTGCCACAGACGTTGCACAAAGGTTCGATTTAGGTGGCCAGTCTGTGCTACGCGTGTCCGCATTTAATTTAATAATATGGTGTCATGTAGCAGTTGTTAGGATGCGCTAAATGCCCCATCCCCAAACCAGATGCCCTAGACAATAAGCCGAGCAGCGTCCAAAGCAATGCTTCGCCATCTGTCTGAGCTATGTAACCCAATGCCCTAGCCAACTGTGCCCCTTGCTCTGTGCTCTCTGTGGAAATTGTAGTCCATTTGAGAGCATTGCTAGGTGTGTTCCCTTTATGCTAACAAGGCGCGTGTTGAATGCTTTTTAAAGTAGCTGCCTTAAATGCTCGGAATTCCTGCTAAGAGCCAACAAAGAATGCGTATAGGTAGCATCACTTGCCCTTAGCTCAATGGGAACTGAGCTAAATACTTCAAGTGACCACACAGCAATGGAATTCACTGAAGGACTTCAGATATGATCTCAAATTGCTTGAAATGTGATCAAGATACGAACATTGAACACACAACTATTTGGTGATCTTAAATTTATAGACAGGCAGCCTGTAAATACGGTTTATTTTAACTATTGCCTCTTTTAAAAATATTATTTATAAGGCTTTTATAAAATGAAAAGACAAATTTGAGAAATTTTAACGTGCAAGAAATTATTTTTATCAAATAAAAATACAAACAAAAAGAAACCGCTGACATTCAAGATTAATTTAATAATTAATCTAATTAATTAAAAGTATTAAATACACAAAAAGTCTTATACATATTAATTGATTTATATGTATGCAAATCTTTACAGATAATCCAATTAAATCTGGATCTATCTTTATGTTATAAAGTAAACACAAAATTATAATTACGGAATAATATTGCTTAGTAAGTTCCTTCATATTATTATATACTATAACAAAGTATGTTAATGTCAAAAATAACTACTTTTCATACAGTAAAAAAAAAGGAATGAAAAAAACCAATGATATTTTCTGGTGTTTTTTACTTAGCTTCAATTGCGACAAGCAGACTATAAAAATCATTGCATAATTCAGTTTTATCAACTTGGCTAATACTGTATATTTATTATTATTTGGGGCAGTGCTTTTATCGTACTATGATAAGTCATAAGAGCCTGATTATCATATCCATCAGCTGTCCAGCCAGTTGAGTGAGTCCTTTTACTTATTATATATGCAAATGGCAAACAGATTTCAATCCCTAACTGCTTGCTGACAGGCAACCCATCAACTTTTATTTGACAACTTTCTATATTTGTATGTATGTATGTATGTATGTATGTAGCTGAACTATATTCAAATGCAAATCTCAAAACTAATTTTGTTTTTGAAAACATTTACGCCTAGTTGCATTTGCTGTGTAGCATTTGGGAAAACCCTTTTGAGGGTTCTGTCCCGGCGTACCAGCTGGTCCATGGCGAATGCCAGTCACCGATTTGGCCACAAAAGCCACTTGGTTATATTAAAAAGCGAGCCACACACTGAATGCCACGAGACGAATACTGACAATAAATCGCATCACAAAATTTTTCATTCTCATTTCGAAATGTTGCGTGCAATAAAATCTAATAATTTTCCACGGCTGGCGGTTGAATGATGGTGGGGGTAGATGGGAGGGAGTATTGATGGGGGAGTAGTTTGCTGAGCTACGTCAGTGTTTAACTTGGGGTTGCTTGTCGTTTGCTGGGCTGACAAAACAGTTACAAACAATTGGCAACACTTGTGACTCAGACGAGGAAAAACCAAAGCAAAACCAAACAAGAGGCAAGAGCAACCCTCAAGTGCACTTGCCACAGCGTCCCCTTTATCGAGAGTGGGGGGAGTGGATGATTGGTGCTGGGGATGGTAATTGCAATCAAAACGAAATTATTTTTATGCTTACCCCCCGTCCAAAACAAACTGGAGAGCAAACTGATATATGAGACATAATTAAAGCGCAGACCGCAGTCCAAATATTCGCAAATCAGTTTGGGCTTTATATATATATACATGTAGTTAAGGCTATGTTCAGAGGGGGTTAGCTGGACGGGGCCAGTGGCTGCAAATTGGTCATAGCCTGTTTGTGACGTGTCTTTGATTACGCCGCAAGTCGTTGGCGCCTGTCATCGTACTGGATTCCACAGCCTCAGCCTCTGCCTCGTAGCTTTTGCTGCTGCTGCGACTCGTTTTGTTGTTTGTTTTTAATATAAATGCAAATTTGGCCAACGGCATTCGCCCTGACTCTGCCATGACTATGACTATGTAGTAGCACACACACACACACACGCGCGCACACACACACACATGCAGATTTGTCATAATTAATATTTTGCAGCTTTGTCTAGGATATCCTACACGTCCTGCATAGTTGCATGCCGCATACTAAATATCCTGTCCAGCTATTTTCTAACATTGAAGTTGCGCCTACTGCGAGTCGCAGTTTAATGCAATCTAAAGTTTTTGACAAGCCCCTCCCTTCCATCCCCCTCATAACCACACTTATCTATGTTTCGGGCCTGGCATTGCCTCTTTGCACTTTGGGTTAGCTCTAAGTTATGGCCTGCAATTAGTAACTGGCAAATATGTCATTTTATTGGCCCAAAGTTTGGCTTACACAATAAGGCGACATGCTTGAAAAGATATTAAGCTAGAAGTTGAATTAGTTGCAAATTACAAATTATATAAAGATCCTCAAGCTAATTGCTTCTGATGACAGCACGAACAGTTTTGGATGTTGCATGAGTTGCGTTTGTGTTGTAATGTTTATTAGGTGTACTGGTTAAATAAACAGTTAAAAGTTACACTTTCTAATATATGAAGTTTTCAGCTAAGTTTGAATCAATTATGTCAATATAGCGATTATTTTGAGCAAAGTTACATTTGGTTGCAATTAAAACCAAATCTCATTTTTGTTTTGTAATTTAACTTATATATATAATTTACAAGTAAACATTTAATATATAAACGAAATTAGATATGTTAATGAAGTATAGAATGACTTAAAGCTAACTATTTTTTTTTTAACAAATTCCAAAATAATTGCTTACATTAGATTAAAGTTTTAAATGCTTTTTCTTTCAACAAATAGTTAAAAAAAAAAAATAATTTAAATTATAAAATATTCCTAAGCAATTTGCATTTATCAATTTTATTATTGTTCAATCTTAAGTTAAAATCTAAATGAGCTGTCAGAAATAAGGCTTCGACATTGTAGACTGTCTTTGTTACACTCTCATATCTGTCTCCATCAGAGATGAGGCCAAAACAAAACCATTAAATCGCCGGCTAGACAGATAAATTGAGTCGGAAATCGGTGCTTTGGCTACGTGTGCTGTTGACATGCCACGAACTTGAAAACAATTAACGTACCATTTTGATATGTGAGCTAATCGAAAACCCAGTCACACACAAACACACACACTACACACACTCACACACACATAAATGAGGTATACAATGCAGGTAACTCTGTAATATTTGCCAAATGGCTGAACAGCATCAAAGAGTGATGCGCAGAGGGTGGGGTGGGGGACAGAGATGTGGCTGTGGCTCGTTACCTGCCCAGAGGGAAAACAAGTGCTTTGAATGATAACAAAAGGTGTTGCACAAACCTGGAAGGCGAACGGCATGCAGCTCCTGCTGGCCACACGATTTATGCGATTACATAAACCAGATACAAAGTACACTCACACACACACATACACAAATACGCATACACATACATTTAAAGAAAAACAAAGAATTTTTGAAAGTCACAGAATTTTATTTACATTTTTGAATATACGAAAACTAATTTGATTACTTATACAAAATATATTTAATACTAATAATAAAAATACGTAACATTATATATAAAAAAAAAAACTTTTTTGGTATAAGAAATTTAGTTTTCTCTTATTAAAGTTTGCATATATGAAATTTAAAAATTATTAATTCCTCATTTTTAATAATATAAGAAATAATGACAAGCGAATTTTTTGCACACATTTTTCCAAATTCAAATTGTATTGTGAATATGGCGAGTATCGATGATTAAGGTAAATTTTTTCTAAGTGTAGAGATAACCTGAACTGCATAACAGTCTCGGACAGTCTCTAGCTCATTAAATGTCAATTTTTGGCTAGCAGAGGATATTGTCGAGTCGTGTCGCCGCACATCAAACGCTCTCCTGCTGCGCGCGTGTCGCATCGTTAGCGAGTCCTGAATCCTGAGTCCTTTTTTTGGTAGGACAAGTGCAATGTGCTCCCCCTATGTGAACGACTAATGCCCGATGAAAAAACTGTGCCCAAAATGCGGTCAGTTTTGGTTCATCTGGCTCGCCTGAATTATTATTATATGGTCAGGTCCATTGTTTGCTGTGAATTATTATCCCTTTCGCATATGTTGTTGTCCTTTTACTAAATACGTATATATCCTCGGTTCTCAAGCGTCTGCTGACTGCCTGCCCGACTGCCACGCCCTCACCTTTTTTTTTTGTATTTATTTCGTATTTCATTTCGTTAGGTTTTGCTGGGCGTTTGCGTTTCTAAAGTTTTCGGGGCGTTCTCTTTCATAAATTGCTTTGCTTTCTTTGGAATTCTCGGGGTTCGCTTATTGGGTTTGTGCTTCACTTTTTGCTTCAAATTTCATAATTATCGGGGCGTGTATTGCAACTGCAACATTCTGCATACATTGTCAGACCACTTCAGCTCCCGCTACTCCTTTTGTATCTGCTCCTAGTGAGTCCTGTCCTGCACTTGTTCGCAAAGATACAAAATCAATTTATTGTTTTTGTGCTGCGGTCAATGTTCTGTCTATTGTTGTTGTTGTTGTCGTTGTTGTGGTCAGCCAAGTGTTGGACAGCATTATAAATATTTCAGCTTGCATTTGCAGCTTATGGACAACAAATGCTTGCTGGACGGGTTTTGGTTTTCAAGAGGGGGAAAAGGCAGCTCCTGTGGCCAGGCAACTGAAGTCCATTGAATTGTTTAAGTATCCGAGAAGCTTAACTTTTGTTTGATTTTTACAAACGACCAAATTTATTGTTTTTGGGTTTTGTTTAAGTCCATGTAAAGAAAAACTTTAGCTTTGAGGATGCTTAATGATTGTTACTCACATAAAGTCAAATTGTTTCATTGTTCAACACTTTTGCTTTAAGGCAAATATAATTTCAAACCATTAGAAATGATTTGGGGGAATAATATATCTGCCAATATTCGCAATTATATTATTTGGAATTTATTTAATAAAACTATATACAGTTTAATTGTACTTAGTTGAAGTGAGATTATTTTACAATTATATTTTGAAACTTTCCTTAAAGAGTTCTATTTTATTTAGTAGTCGATAAAAATGTTAAAAATTTAGAATATTTAAATTTAAAAATAAAATTTAAACAACAATTTATAAGTTAAGTGCTAAGTTGCCATAAGCAATAAATAAGAAGTTCAATAAAATAAGCTATTTAATACACATAAATATTATAAATTGGCAATCTTAGTCAACAATCAATTCTGGCTTTCTTTCTAAAATTCTCCAAATAGTTGAATAAAACAAAAAATAAAACACCTTCTACCCCTCATTCGGTGTATTTGATTTCACGAACAAATCGCTTAGCATTTGCACTGTGTGACCCCTTGGAAAAATATTAAAAAACCAAGCACATGATTCAGCAAACACAATTGCACTGGCCTCCACCTCCTGCTCCTCCTTCCATTATGTAGAAGTGCTCCGTAGACAAGTCCTTTAACATCGACCACATTGTGGGCAAATGCCGGTCACATTCGGGGCACCAGCTGTTGTACAACCACCACCTCCTCCCCACCTCTTCAGCATCACAACAACCAACTGAATTCTAATAATTTTTAAACAAAAACAAACTTCCTTCCGTTTTGCCATGGCCATGCTGCAAATTCTGGAACATTACAAAAATTACAATGAGACACATTCGCTACGAGTGTCATGTGTTTTTTCTTTTGTATTTTGTATTTTGTTGTCTTTTTGTTTTTGTTGTTGTTGTTGTTGTTTAGAGAATTCGTTACGAAATTTCACGCCAACGTCTGTGACGAAATTTCCCGGTCGCAGCGAACAAGTGCTGCAGTTTTTCCGATGTCAACCCCCATTTCGACCCGATGTAGACCCTTCGCGTACCGCAAATGTAAAGGTTGCAATACGAGACAAAAAAAAGTGGAACTCAACCCCAAAACCGGCCAAACCGTTGCCACTTTTAATCAGCGCCCTGCGCAGCTATTTAAGGGACCAGAGCAGGAACAAACCTCGCCTGGATTCCCCTGGCGCTTTGGCACTTTCTGCAGCGGCATTAAAATTCAGTAAAATACAAAATGAAAATTTCTATGCTGCGGGATTTGCGTTAGTTTTTTTAGAGGCCAAGGAATGAGGGAATGAACGAATAGCTGAATGCATGAATTCCAAAGCAATTTTGATGTTGACATTGAGTAATGTTGGCATTGGGCCCACTCACTGAACCCCGACAACGGGCTCACAAGTTCAGGCGTTAGCGTTGGCGTTGGCGTTGGGTGGTTGTTTGGTTTGGCATTTTCATATCATTTTCGAATATTACATGCGGATTAGCATTTCCTCATTGGGATTGCAACAAAACGTGCCATCGTTATAACCAGGGGAGCACTTTTGGGTGGCGTCCAAAGAGGGTGGCTTGCATGTGGGCGATTGGGTGGAGTAATGGATGGATTCAAGGCAGACACTAGCAAGTGTTCCATTGTGTCCCCATAACTCAGTGAAGGGTTACGAAATTAACTTAAAAGAGAAATATTAGACTTGACTAAAAGTTTTCTGCAATATTTATAGAATATTCTAGGATACATGATTAAAATTGCCACTTAATTAAGCAAGTGAAAATCAGAAAATCAATACTCATTCTTCATAATGACTTTAAAACTTAAAAATCACATTTTTAAACTAAAAGTTTAAACTTTCTCTGCTATTTGGTTTGTGAAAATAAATATAAAAATTTAAAAAAAAAAAAAAAAAAAAAACATTTCTTTTGACAATTTAAACTACAAGCATTTTGCTCTTTGATTAAAAATAAAAATAGAGAATATACTAAAAATTCAGAAATTCATTTTTGCATATCTTGCTTAAAAAGTTGTATCAAATCAACACAATTATTGAAAACTATGTTTATTTCTTTATTAAAATTGTATACATTTTGTTAAATTTATTTTGTTTTCCCAACTATTCTTTAAGTTTACATTTTTTTTTTGCTTGTAAGCTGTTACTCGTATTAACCCAACACTTTGCCCTTTACGCTTTACCAATTTGAAGCGCTGGAAACTTAGCCTAGTCAAACCCTAATTCTTAACAAGTTGGCTCAACTTTTAAAGAATTCTCAAATCAACAGCCTTTCAAAACTCAGCCAAGAGCAACTTTTCAATTTTCTTTTCACGCTCACATTTTACAAGCTGCTACATGATTGGGGTCGCGTGGTCCTACACCCTACAAGATCTTTCCCCAACACCACACCCCTCGCCTAGTAGCCCCTTTGGCTGCTCGTTTGTAACAAGCTGCCAAATTTAACACTCGACCATGCGGCGGAAAAATTCAATAGAGGTGCTCAGCTAAAACTTTCAACGCGTGGCGCTTGAAATGTGTCAGAGAAATGGAGAATTCTTGATAGGAATCGAACTACTCCTAAGCCTAAAAATACACCCCACTTTGGCAGGGACAGCCGTTATCTAATTCACTGAAAATTTTATTATTAACTGACAGTTTATTAAAAACCCATCTGAACTGGGCCAGATTTGGATTCGGATTTTGGATCTCGGTTTGGATTCCGACTTGGGGTTGGCTCCTTATCAAGATCCACGACACATGTCAGCGCTGTGTTTGCTGATTACTGACGCTAGATAAATATTAAACAACTATATAACAGCTTCCCCCTTGCCCCATTCCCCTTGCCCTTGTGGAACGACGTCATCGGTTGTTTGTTTGGGGAGCGCCAAATCAGCTTCCTTTCTGTAATTGACTCACCGCCAAGGGGCAGACCTCCACTTCATCCCAGCCGAGCTCCTACCCCGCCCACTGCAGTCTAATAATGAAATTTTTTGGCTTCGAGTGCTATAAATGTATGCAGGGCAAGTTCAACATTGTTATTGTTGCTGCTTGGCACGTGGCACGTGGCAGTTGCCAGTTGCCAGTTGCTACGTGTAGGTGGTAGCTGGGGGGCAGAGGAAATGGCATAAATTGATTTAGATTTTAGTTATGTTGTTATTCAACTTGCAGCCCCGCGGCTGACTTGTAATTATTTTTGAGCAGCGAATTGTGCAATAATTAAAAATGATTACCTCATAAACATTTCCGCGCAGTCGAATGACTCACAACAGGACCCAAGGCATATTTAGTTTCACCGAGGGGTTGACTTGAACAACATGTAAATATTTCAAGTTTCAGTTGTATGCTTATCAAGTTGTTCTTAAGAATTAAACATAGGACAAGATCTCATTTTATAATCAAATACTGAACGTATAAGATTAAGTTGTTTTTTTTTATATATCCCTTAAATCTTGGTAGATCAGATTGCTAGAAAATCGAAATATCGATAATTATCATCTAATATTATAGGGGTTGCTTCCTAATTGTTTTTAATTGTAGTATTTATAATCAACAATTATTTATTAGGGCCTTGTACACTGCGACCGAATAGATCTATTGTGCCTATAGTCAATAATAATAATAATAATAAATTTAAATCTTTGTCTAAAAAATAGTCATTATGTGTCAGCTTTGACTCTCTTTGCTCCAGCTCAACCTCAACGAAACAAATTCAAATTTTTTATGGTGTCTAGAAAAATCAAACCAATTTCATGTGAAAAATTATATTTTTCTTTTTTGTTTTTGGAAAAGGTATTACACAAACACACACACAGCTTAGAGTTGGGGCTGGCGCATGTCCACAACTTTAAGGAAATCTTAGTGGGAGTCTGAGGATGCATCAAGTGGACGACAAGCATGACGATAATGTGGCCATGCTGAAGTGGATACTGATGTGCTGCGTGCTGGCTGGCCGACTGGCTGACTGGCTGACTGACTGACTGACTGACTGACTGACGATGACGAAGCTGCTGAATTTGTGTCTGAGTCTGCTTTGGCGTCTGGGTTTTATGGTAATGCCAAGTACGTGAAAGATGCACCAAACTAGCCTGCTGATTCCTGGAATAGCTGGCAACAAGATTGGGTTGTTGGGGAAACTGAAACTTGTGCGCCAGACAAGATTTATCGAAATAAGTCGAAGACACTTGTTCATTGCCACGCACAATGCGCTCTTCTACTTATAGTAATACACTGAAATTTATAAAAGTATATTCTGGATTTTTTTTTTTGCTAAAAAAGATCTAAAAATAAATAAATCAATTGTATTATATTATATGACACCATTTCCCTTTCAAAAATATACTTTTTGAACTATAAGGGAAGTCATCCTAGGAGTCAATATTATGGATATGTTGGAAAATGTAGTGCAATTTATTTTTGTGTATACCAACCCACAAATAAAAATCTGGCTGAGCCTCACAATTGCAACCGAATTGTGGCGAACATAAAAAATTGTACATATAAATTACATAGCTAAATGGGGTTTTATATTCTCCCCGTGCTTTTAAGTTATGACAGTGAAATAGTTAACAGTAAGAGCTTGGTTATATTTTTATTAAAAAGAATGTTTTCTCTAATAAATATAAAAATGTAAAACAAATAACATTAAGTAATAAACAATATAATATTAATGTAATATTATTGATAGCTAAGATTAAATCGCATATAAATCACTTCAAACTGTAGCTAAATAATCCCTCATTTTATTCCAGAATGCATTCAACTAAATTACATAATGTTAAAGCATTTACAAAAAATCACTTAAAAAAAAAAAATTTTATGTAAGCACTTGATTTTTTAACAAAGTACTTGAAGTATTTATTTACAGCAAAAATCAAATTAGAATCCGTTTGCATGAAACAAACAAATAAAATAAAATAATAAAGCAGGTCAAACATATTTTGTTAGTACAATAAAATCAATTTTAGTTACTTGTTCAACTTAAAAGCCTCTTGAATCAGACTTAAATCTACCAAAATTCCTAATTGGCGGCTGTTAAGGGAGAAAATCCCAGATTTTGCAATACACACAAAATATGCGAATTTAAGAAGCTTTGATTAAATGACTTACAAGCCGGACTGGGTGCTAAACCAAGCCCCAAATCTAGTTTACAAATTGGAAACCACAAAGCCAACAACAAGACAAACCACAGCAGCAACAAAAACAACAGCTGCTGCAAAATCAGTTTTCGCCTCTGCCAAGCCACAAAAACCCCATCCAAAAGCCCCAAATGAAAGAAAAAACACAAAACGCCCACTGCCAAAATGACAGCTATTTTGGGGCGGGGATGTGTGTGGAGGGGGAGCTCTATCCTTTTGTTGAGTGTCCAGCGGGAGGTAGAGATTTGGTTGTGAGTTTGGAGTTGGACGTGGAAATTGGAGTGTGTTGCACTTTTGAATTTCAACTTTGTCTGCGTCTAAAATTTACTTGCTCCAAATTCAATTCAAAAGCGATTATCACCACTTAGCTGTCAACGACACGACGCCAAATACAGAGAGATCTCAACTGCCCAACACCAAAGAGCCCCGAGAGCAGTGCCAATAACCAGCAAAACCACTTCACAAAGGGAATATATATATATATATATATATATATACATATATATATTTATGTATGCATGTGTGTGTGCATCCGTGTATCTACATCAATAACACTTTGGTTGGCTCAAATAAAATTTACACTTACAAGTGGCGCTAAAGTCAAGTGCAATGCTCCTCCTCTTCCTCCTCCCTCCACTCTATTATTATTATACCCATTCTCTCCTTAACACCCTGCAGCTGAAGCCGTCAGCTGGTCAGACATGGCTAAAAGTGTTGCAGTCCTCATGGAAGCTGGAAGAGGGCGGTGTTAAGGGGTCTCTGTGGCAAATGTGGTCAAGAGTTTTATAAAGTTCATCATCCATGGCCTGGTCCTAAGCATTTTTCAAGTGCAGCTCCAAAAGATTTTCAATTTCAAATGCTTGCTTGTATTATATAAACAGCTGGCAGGCAGTCGCAGCATGTGAAAACCAATTCCCCACCTCCCTGCCTGCAATGGCTTTAAGCCATTTCATTATGCTCTTCACAATGGGGCATAATAATTACGTCATCAAGTTGGCAATGTACCAGCACATTGCATGCGATTATAAATGCCAAATGGGTGGATTATTCTCTTCTAAATTACCAACTTTTGGCACTGTGCTACTTTTGAGCTTCTATCTTAAATATTCTCAGTTAAATTTAGTTAAAAACTTTTAATGTAATAAAGTTAAAGGTAATGTAAATAATATTTTTCTGTACGAGAGAGTATACAAATAAAGCGTAAAAAATAGACTTTAATCAAATTGATATAATGTCATAATGTTAGATTGATGCATATAGTAAAATCATTATGTAACTAAATATTGGGAAAAGCAATCAAATTAAAGCTTAATTGCAATATATTCCTATAAATAGTGCTAACTTTAATCGGTTTTGGCTTTGATAAAATATTTAAAGCAATATCTTAATGGTTCGAAATTGATTTCAGTAAAAGTTTAATTAACAGAATTAAAAAATTTATTTCTTTCGTATTCGAAAGTGTATGCAAACAAAAAACATAAAACATTTGAGCATTTGTATTATTCAGTAAAGTTTTTAAAATATTTAATACACAATCAAATCAATTCGAATTCGAAGCAAATTTTGTGGGTATTTCAGACTTTTTTTTCTCAGGATTTTCGAATTAAATCATTAATTTATTAATTAAATTAATTAATACCAAAACACATTAAAGAAATTAAAAAGATAAAATTACAGCTAAATTGAATTTATTCTATTTATTCTCCTCAGTTCAAAAACGAAAGAGCATTAAAATGATGTTTTCTCATATGACATATTTCACTTCCTTTCCACTCTTCCACTTATCCCGTTGCACATTCATAAAGTACATAATCATGTTCATGACGTGAGTTGAAGTGGATTTGGGTTTGGGTTCGGGTTTGGGCTTGGGCTCGACTCTTGGCCTGCCTGTGGGTCTCCTCTGTAAAAGCTTAAACAGCTACAAGTATTTAAAAAGCACTTCACACAAATGTATTAAAAGCATATTGAAATGTATTTCACTGTTTATTTTGTTTATTTATCAACAGCAGTGGAATGGTGCTCGTTGTTACATAATTCTCTTCGAATTTAAGGTTATGACCCTAAGTGTTGAAATATAATATTATATTTAAACACGTGGTAAGATCAGAGGTCTGGGTCGGGGTTGCATTTTAGCCAACTTGGCCAGTTCGTGACAGTCCAGCTTATGGGAGGGATCTGCACAGAATTAAAAAGGAATTTAGTTACAGGCAGTATTTAATATACTTTTGAGTAGACTTACTCTGACAGGAGATGAGCTGAAGATCACAGGGTGATAGATCCCTCCAAACCCAGCGAGCTTTTGTCTTCGGGCGGCACACGTCATTAAAAGTAACTAATTTGGGGATTTTCATTGGACATCTCAGACAAGCCTTATGGATGCTGCGACAATCAGGCCTATTGGCACCGATGTAAACGCAGCAGACCACCAGGAGAAGGACGAAAATGCTCTGAATATGCATTTTGTTGGGATAAAAGTGGATAACTGATATCCAAGTCGAGTTCCAATCGAGCTTATATAGGCGAAAAACACGCCATCTCAATTAGTCAATCAGAAACATAAACAAAACTGTTCAATTGAACTATTACAAAAGGTAGTTATATTTTTAACTCATTGTCATTCATTGTTGTGCAAAATTAGGTCGATTACAATTGCATAAAATCACTTCCTCAACTTGACTATCGACTATATATAGCTGGTATTTTATCAAAGCTTAGCTAGAGTAACACTCAAGTGGGATCGCTAAGCAAAGATGTCGAAATTAGTGCTGTTGTTGGGTAAGCTGGCTACTTTAATCCATCAGAGATCATCCTGAACATAGATCCCTCCATCAAACTAGCCATCTGCTGTTTGTGTCTATTGCAAATTCAGGCCAATCGGTATACCTGTGACATCTTGTTAAAGCAGTGCTTGAAGCATCAGTGCCAAACGGGAACCACAGACGATCTCACAAACTACATAAATAACAACTGCCGTCGACAGCTGGGCAATTGGAAGAACATTACACGTTGTCAGCTGGAACATGTCGCCTGCGAATGTGAGTTCTGCATATAACAAATTGTCAGATATTCGTGATAACTTTTAAATATTTGTATATCCATTGTTTTCAGTATCATTGAACAGGTGTCTAGCATTGGATTGTACCAATGTGGCCAGACATCGCAGGGTATAACGTACCAAAGGTACAATATAAATAAATATAGATAAAAAGAAATTAATACTTTGCAGAAAATTATTTAATATACAGCTTCAGCAAAAAACATGTTTAAACTTTGATTTGCTGAGTACGTTGCTGAACATAGAACAGGATGGAATTGACTGAAATTACAATAAATTGATTCTGTAATTAATCTGTCCACGTGCTCGTTTGCCACATTTAAAACTAATGCCTATTAACCAAGTCCCCACACTCAAATAGATCTCTGCCAATAGCTGGCGAAACTCACCGCAGTTTTATATATTTGCATATGCTTAAAACGGTACAAATTATCACAGATTACGTGCTGCTTATCAGACGATTGCCTTATCCGAAGCTCTGCTCACTCTGTGATCTTCTCTCACCACATGCACCTTCTCTCTCTTACTCTACTTACACAACAGAGCAAGCAATGCTCTCGCATGTAAACAAAACTAAATGCGTTGCAGAGAGGAAATCAGATGCGGGAGCAGATAAATACCAGTGTGTGTGTCCGTGTGTCTATCTGTCTGTCTGTCTACCTGTCTATTTGCCCGCTGATCTATGTGGTTAGGTATACATGGTGATAATAAAGATTGCGAACCGAAAATAAAATTATTGTGCGCCGTTAATCGTTGTCATCTACTTTTTCTCTTGTTGTCGTTGTTGTTGTTGTTGTCGTTATTGTTAATTTTTCACATACACTAAAAGAATTTGGGAGCCAGAGTGTCGACGTAGCTCTAGATAATAAGCCAGTTGTACGACGAGTGACAGCCCAGTTAACAGTTGTAGTGAGTGTCGTGTGAGCAACGTCAAAAAAAATAATAACAAGAAAAAGTAATAAGAAAAAGGTTAAAAAAGAAGTACAATAAATCAGATATATTTGCATACTGCAATATTGAATAACTGTTTGACTGATTGATTAAGTGATTTGAGTGAGTGAATGAGTGAGCAAACAGCAGCAGCTGTTGCCAATGCTGCCACGAACATGTCAAACATCACATTCCTGCATCTGACCAAATCGCAACCACTTTTCCATATGGTGGGCAGCAGTTATGCAGCGCTGGCGAATGCTGCCGATGATGCTGCTGCTGCCGTCTACTCACCAGACTTGCAAAGCTTGCACAACAGCAATAACAATAATAACCATGAGAACTTTGCCAGCAACAACAACGACATTTTGGTACTCTATGAGCAAGAGAATTACAGTTACCGTTCTACATCGACCATTGTGTTAATGGTCGTCGCCTGGATATTGCTGATATTGGGCTTTGTGTTTTGCTGTTGTGCCGAGTGCTTTGGTGTCAGCGTCTGGCGGGGTAAGAAACGAGCCTGCATCTCGATGAGAGGCGTTGAGGGCGGGACTGCTGCTGCTGCAATAATTTCCAGTGCCAACGAGCTTCATGCAGGTGAGTTTACTTTGTTTTTTTTTTTGACCGAGAGCTTTCATGGGACACAAGGCAAAACAACGGCATACTTTTGGGTGCTTTTGAGAAATGGCACCACGAACAGTGACAGCAACATCGACAATGAAACTTTTCCTTACTTTCGGTGCATTGGCACAAGCCACTTTTACCATCCACCCACATTCCCTGAGCGTCATGGCTCAAAATTTCAAAATAGCAACAGTAACCGAAAAATGGCAGAGCAACCGGGCAACGAGGAATTTTCTATGCTCTTGCAATAACTGTTATTTCAAAATAAGTTGAAACCATAAAAAAAAGGATGATAAATTTAAAATATTCTGAACTACTAATAATTGAATTCTTTTTAGTAACCTATGCTAAAATGGAAAAAGGTATTATTTGAGTATATATAAGAATTATTACGAACCTCAAAAAAGGTGCTCTTATCTGAAAATCATATTTGAATTGTTTCACTTAATCTAGTTAAAAGCAAAATATTACATAAATTGAATAACATTCAAATTAAATTCAAATATGAATAAAAGACTTAATTACTAACTACAAAATATAACTATTTTTGTAGAATATTTGCCATTGTAACTAAGACATCCTATAATTTATTTGTATAGCATAGTTTAATCAAAGTTTTACCTTAACTGTAATCAGTTTGCATTGAATGAAATGGAGTTTGTGCAGCATTGGGAAACGCTGCGCGTATCCGAGTGCTAAATAAAGTGAATTTCTCTCGGGGTTAGAGTATAAAAATGCATTGTATGGGCTGTCAATGCGCTCAAATGCCACTGGTGAACTACTTTCAAAGAGAGGAGCGGGAGCAACAACCATAACTACATGGCTCCTGCAGTGCTGGAGCAGCATGCAAATGTGTATTGTATTTTGAGCTCTGAGAATTGTGCATTTTGCATTGTGCAGTGGCTGCAGTTTTTTTGTTGGTGCTGTGGCAGCCCACATCGTATGGCTGAGAGGGGTGTGCGGCGTCAGACTCATCGATATCATAAAATATTTAGCTATTTTTCGTATCTCGTTTCGTTTTGTTATTGGCAAATTTGGCATGCGTTTTGGCTGAAATTGGCTTTTGGCCAAGTAAACGGGCGGCCAGCTATGCACGTTTGACTACAGACACGAATTGCCCATATTTCTGGCATCATTTTAAGTTTATGTGCAACACACCACACACAAACACACACACACACACACGCCCCCGCCAGTTATGGGTTGCAACTTGTGCATTGTACAATGCCCCCTAAATTCTCAAAGATTTTGGGTTTCATTAGCCCAATACTCGTGTATATGTAGGATAGTCATACTTGCTGGCCAGCACCAACAGTCAATGGGTCATTAGACGTTCGTATCGATAACACAAAATTGGTTTGCATATTTATTTGGCCCATAACTAGTATGGGATTTTGGCTACTGGCATTTCTGGATTGTGGTTTTAGGCTTTAAGTGGCTTTCAGTTGCCGCATTCTTCGGTTCAATGTTGCAGATGCCGGCTTGTTGTCTTGTTCAAATAAATCGATACATTTTCTATAAGAATGTAAATTTGTAGCAAGTTAGGCAGACAAATACTTATGAAGCTCTTAAGCCAGCACACATTTTAAGCTGATAGAAAAATGTATAAAATATTAGCAACATATGAAACTGTCACTATATTTTAACTTATATAAGTAAGTCGATTAAATTTTTTTAAGAAAGAAAAATGTGATAACCAATAAATCAATTATGTCTGCAAGCCAAATGCAGTTCAATTTATTTATAGCTCAATAAATATTATGTTGAACAAGTGTTTAAATGTAAAAAGGTTGATAACTTGCCAAAATGGAGTTTTGTTTACAACAATAATCAACCAGAACTTTGTCGATAATACATCAATCAACTTTTTAAATCATAGAATGCTGTAGTCGAGTGATCTCGACTACAATATACCCTGGAGCTGTATATTAATTGAGAAATGTAATGAGAATAATAATTATAACTGCTGTTTTCCTAATCATCATGATATTTCAATGCATATTTTATATCAATAATAATCATCTGGATTTATAATTTACTTTATTACCATTGACAAAGGAAATGTATTATGATGAGGACACATTCCGTTAGCGATACAAAACATTAAACTAAAAGCAGCAAAACACACAATGTGGAATGAAGCTCGTAAGTAATCGATTTGATGGTCCCTATTCAATTATATATATATATACTTGGGCGCATTGGCCCATTTCGATAACTATATAAAACCAGTCTTAGTGGGTCAGGCGATAAATTTTTGCACTTGCCAAGCCTGTCCATAAACGCGCACAAATTTAATACATACAAAGTGTATCAGATAAAGAGAGAGATAGAAAGAGAGAAAGATAGAGGGGGAGAGAGAGGGCAAATGAGAGAGAGAACTTAAAGTTGCAGCCATAAAATATTGCGAAAGTCACAATGAAAGTTTCTTATTTTATTTAGCCTTTTATATTATATCAGCGCCCCGTGCAACGACTCGTCGCTGCACAAGTTTTTATTAAAAGTTGTATGCAGCAATTGCAATAGTTCCGCATGCCTCTCGTCGCACTCCGCACTCCGCTGCTCCACATTTGGAGTGTCAGCTAGTCGCATTGGGTTCTTCTGTTCAGAAATTCATAGCCGCATTTCACTCCGCTCCTGGCAAACCTAGCAGCAGGCGCAGTTGTACATACCAATTACTTATATATCGACAATATAGCAGAGACAATAACTGTGAGCAGCCCCCTCCTCCACTACCCAACCCTTAACTCGATGCCTCCTTTGGAGCACAGCTGATGCCACTTTGGCGTATAATAAGTTTTTTGTCTTTGAGAATTTCGCACATAGAAAATTGTGCGAGGCTTGCCAAGTTTGGTGCTTGAGAGACTTCAGTTTTATTCATAATTCAGTATTCCTTTTCGATTCGTAGACACTTTAAAATTTAGGTTTTCATTTATTTATGAGATGATGTAGAAATTGTTAGCGCTTTATTTGCTGTTTACGCGCTCCATTGGATTTTGACTCCTCCCACTTCTTGTTTATTCGTGTAATTCATTTTTTACAGCCATGCATCAGCGGGAGGGAGCCGGGGCATTGGTGGCTTGTAGCTGGGGTAGCTGCTGCTTAGTTAGTCCTTCATGGCACTTTGATTGCTCATTTGGCATTTATTTGATGACGCCAGGACGGTCTCGCATCTTCTCCTGCTGCCACTTTTAAATTATTCATTGTGCGTGCCGCATGCCCCTCTTCGGCGCCTGCAGCATCTTCAATCTTCGGCTCCAGCCGCTACGCCGGCTACAGCTGCCCACGTAGAGCAGTGCGATGAGAGCATTGCGAATTTTTAAAATATTCATGTCCTGCCGCTGGCATCGCTGGCCAGGCAATTCGCTGAAAACATCATCGGTCCAAGGCACTAACTAAATGTGCGTAATTTTTACCGACAGCGCATTGAAAATATCGCTCACAGCTATCCGACAGCAGCTCTACGTGAGTTTGCAACTTGTCCCACGCCGAACACTGGGAGGCGGAGACTGTGACAGAGACAGAGTCGGAGACAGAGACGGACACAGAGAATGATACGGAGTTTGTTCTCGTAGAATATTGGATTTGCTGGCTCTTTAGTTGAACTTTGTATTCTGAAATCCAATATTCTACTTTTGAGTTGGACCAATTGCGTATAAATGAAGGCAACGCAAATAAATAAAATAAAATCAACAGCTAAGATTTAATTTTTAATTCATTTATTTAAAATTGATTAAAATCAACACAGAAAAAATAAATAAATAAAATTCATTAAATCGTTATTTTCCAATTTCTATTTATCTTTGAAGCCACTTGATCGTAACATTAATATTAGATGAAATACATTCTTAAAAATTACAAAAATATATATAAAATAATTTTTAAGACATTTATTAAATTATTTTCTAATTTTTCTAATAAAATGTATGTACTATATATCAAGGGATCTTCAAATATACTTAAGGAAATAAATTATGCTTATTTTTTATTTGTAAAGTTATCTAAAATATTTATCAACAATTTCAATTCGCTTGCCCAAATATATAAAAAAAAAAATTTTTGCATTTTGGTTCACTCTATTCCAGCGTAGATATATATTTATATAGTTTGTGTGTATGTACAATTCAAGTGAGCTTGTGCTCTGACATTTTCTCTAATTTGTATTTATTGTGCAACATTTTTTCTCAAATTGTGCATAAAATTTACATTTTTTATTAGCGCTGTCCACTCTGAAGATGGCTCGATAGCCATATCAATGCCCCATTGGCGCCAATCTCAAACTCTTCACAGGTTCGCCTGCTGATTGCTGGTAATTTTTATTGATTGTTCGCATCTGTGAACATGACAGTAACACGCCGTTACATATATATGTATATATGTGAATGTGTGTGTGCAGTTAGTTGTAGTTGCATTGGTATTTGTATTGAGGTCAATTGGCTGTGTGCGGATGTGGCTGAAACGGTTAAAATCGGGGCAACTGCTGGCTGCTGGCTGCTGACTGCTGGTCAGTTGGTCAGATTTGCATTTGGAGTTGACATTATGCAATTTGATTAAGTTGCATTTAATTGCTTTTGTCGTACAATTATAAATAAATGCAAATTGCTTTGGTTTTGTTGTGTCACTTGTATTAATTAATAATGTTAAATGTACA
Organism: Drosophila longiperda; assembly: GCA_035042125.1. Lineage (NCBI taxonomy): Eukaryota > Metazoa > Arthropoda > Insecta > Diptera > Drosophilidae > Drosophila > Drosophila longiperda. Next base: position 2,972,053 of record JAWNLV010000130.1, read on the forward strand.
TGTTGATGATTTTCTTTTGGATTCGTATGAATTGCGGTGTTTGAAATTAATTATATTTAATTTTGGTCGCCGATGCTTTAATTTCATTCACGCAATTTACAATCGCAAATACTTCAAGTGAATTTATGCAAATTGAGCCGTGGGACTATATTAAAATGAGAGATAGTTTTATATGAATATATCCAAAAGTTTTGAATTGCCTACTTATCCATTTTACTATTGTGCTCTATAACACTATAAACGAAGCATTTTAATGCACACTAAAATATTATTTTATATCTGCAATAGTTTTCAAGTTATAAACAAAAATAACTTAAAAATTTGCTTAAATTAGAAAATGTTCTAAATATTTCAAATAGAAACAGTTTCTCAAAATATTTCAACACAAAACTATACATGTGTGTATATGTATATATATATATATATATAGTGTATATGTTTTAACAACATTTGTCTACTTTTATTTGAGAAGCTGGACTAGCAGAAATAACCGACTTTATAACTTTAGTGTTTCTAAGTTGATATTGATGAAATTCTTAGTGTTGCTTAATCTTTGCATATTATTTATCATCTATATAAATGTATTATGGACAGGATATAATAACAAGCATAGCTTAGACTCAATTTAAAGCTTGTGTTGTAGACTAACATAATCAGCTAGTTTTTCTTAGTTTTGATAATAATGCAAGCACAAAGTTATGCAATTTTCACATAATAGTTTAGATAATTATCGATCTTTGAATTAGCTTTGAAGCCTGTTTAAAAAGTTATGGCAGTTTCATTAGCTGCATAAAACTATCAGCAAATGTATTTGATGTCCTAAAGTGCTTTTACTCACACTTTTACTCAGTTATTTACATGCCTCCCCCTCCAGCACCACCCGGCCACCGCCGGAGAGTGCCACTTAGCAGCCTTTCAACGTAAATTACCATAATTCACGCTTTCAAAAGGCGCACACTTAACCTTTAATTAAGATACTCGAAACTTTTCAATATTCAGCGCCGCTGTATGCAATGTCGGCGCATTGGCGCCAATTTTCCTTGAACCCCCACACAATTCTCTCTCATCTCGCTCTTTGACATGCAATCATACACACACACACACACTCGCACACACACGTCAAGTCGTTGCATTTTGCCATAACGGAATTAACGCCACGCCAGCAGCGCTGCAAAGTATGCAACATAAATTTTTTGCGCCGTGCCAATAAAAATAATTGAAGCAAAATGCGCCACACATGAGACGAAGGACGAAGTGGATGCGATAGATATGGAAGGGGCGAGCCACGTGGCAGGGTAGTTCGACTCCATTGAGGCTCCAATAAGACTCCAATGGCAATTCCACTTTTATTGCCCACCGCTTGACGTTACTGCTGCCTTTTAAGTGCTGACTCTTTGTTGTGGGCGCTGCTTGTTGCCTCCATTGTTGTTGTTGTTCTGCTGTTGATGTTAATGTTGTTGCTGTTGTTGTTGCTTATGTCTGTTGTCTGTTGTCTGTTGTCATACCCATCCATCCAACGTCAAAGCTAACTTGTGCTTGTTTTCATTTCCGTTGTGCTTATCACATTATTGCAAGCTCATTGCCAACTTTTCTTTTGGTTCATTTTTTTTCTGCTTCGTGGCCATAATTCAAGTTGATTTTGGCTTCTCCTTTGTGACGTCACTATGGAGCGACCCTGATGCATTTATAATGTGCACTGAAGTGCACAATGTCGGTTTGCATATCATTGATAAAGCTAATTTAACTTTACAACAACTATCTATCAAAATGCTGGCTTTTTTCATATGCACGTATTTTTTAGTTGTGCAAATTTAAAGATAAGTTTTTTTGCTAATGAAATAAAAATAATTTTATTTAAAATACAAATGAATAATATGCTAAAAATTGTTAGGGTTTATTTTAATCTATATGTAAGAAAATAAATAATTGGAGAAGTTACAAAAATTCAAATAAAAAGGAGAGATAATTTAATTCAAATAAAATATAATTAAAGAACATTTATCTTATTTGGTTTTTATACATTAAAAATTAATAAATAAAAATAAATGAAGATTAATGGTACATTTTAAAGTCAAATTTAGTTTTTTTTTCTGTATGTAGTAATAATAAATAAAGTTATAGTATATTTAATATATTTATTTCAAATTTTAAAGATTTGGTTTCTATGTGACAAATATAAAAACATTTTAAATCCTTTAAAAAAAATTAAATTTAATCTCTTTTTAATATAATAATATTTTTTTTATACTTTAAATAGAATATTATTGATTAATCTTGTAATCTATTTATACGAAGCTTTGTACAAAACCCATTTGAAGCAGCCAAACAAACAAATTCGAAATCGATTTCCCAATTCAAGGGCTTTTCATCTTCTCGGTGTTAACTCGAAAGCCAAAACCCTACCAAAATACACAAAAAAAAACTGTCAAAGTGTCGGACTGGTTAAGAATATCAAGCTATTCAGCTTAGCGGAACATTTTACATTGAACATTAATAAATAATTTGGATTGTGTGAATGATTTTCTTATAAATCCCCGTCCAGGAGTCGTTACTGTGTCACTCAATGTCAATGTGTGTGTGTGTGTGTATATGTGTGTGTAGCGTTTGTCTACTTTGCAGCTCATGTAATATTCATGATTATTTGAAATTTGCGCTTCGTTATCCTTTATCCTTTTTATGCGCAGCACACAGGAGGAGGACGAGGACGAGGACGACGACAAAGACGAGGAGACACACGACAATCATATGTTAACGCGTCCGGACGCCTTCTGTGTTTGCACAGATATACAAGAAAACAAACACACACACGTTCACACATGCATAGAGGGTGTATGTGTGTATGGGTGCGTGTGTGTAGGTGTGTGTGTAGGTGTATCAGGTCCTTGCATATCATCAGCCCTTTAGTCGCCAGCTAACGTAATCGGTTTTCAGAGCCAGTGAGGAACTCCCTCGGGGGTAGAACAGCAGCAGCTTTGATAGGAACTCAGTCCTCAGCTCTGTCCATCAATGTGCACCCCCCTCCTCCTAACAACAACAACTTCCCCCTATCTCAACAAACTGTTGCGCTTGCCACAACTCCTAATGCCATCACTGCCCCACCCACAATTCTCAAGTCTCAGTCTCCTGGCTGCGTTTTTATTTGCCACTCGATTGATGCCGCCATGTTGTCAATACACAGACTGGTTTCAATGTGCGTGTGTGTTGGTGTGTGTGGGTGTTTGTGTATGTGTGTGTTTGCTACTTCCGTTGCAGTGCTTATCAGTTGTCGCTGCGCGTTCGTTGTTAGCGGCTCCCTTGGCGCACTTTTTGTGCAAGTTTATGCAACGTCAAACGAGCAGCTCGCAGCTCGCAACTCGCAACGTGCAACGTGCCACTTCTAACGGTGGCAAAGTCAACGGCTTTTGTTAGGACTTACAACGCCTGCTGCGTGCAGATGCAAGCACAGGGGGGTGTTGTGGGGGGGCGTTTTCGACCGTCTGGTTGCATTGCGATAAAGTTGCTGTATGGAAACTTCAACAAGTGAAGCGCTTCACGTGGCATGTCTGTTGACAAACTGAAAAACAATTATGATTGATTGTTCCTCACTTGCACTGGAGATTGCCGGCACGAAAGGTGTCTCTTAGCGGACACGGGAAAACTTCTCAAGACTTTTTTCAAGATCGAAAACTGAGATTCGTTTGATGGCAGTTTGAAATTGGTAGCTGCAATTAATTTGAAAAGATAGTTTTTGTTACGAATACTCTTGAAACTCAGTAATTTATGAAACAAAATATAAATTCTTAAAGACTAATTGCAGTTAACAAATGTACCAAAAGTTGACTGATAAAATTTATTAAAATTTATTCAATTTATTTTAAGACAACAGGCCAAATTAGGAATATGTATATCCCAAGGGATTATCAAAGAATAGTTTACATATTTTGCAATTTGCGATTCAATTTACCATTTCAACTCGATAAAGTTTGTATTTTCATGTTACTTAGAGACAATTCAATAAAATAGAATGTATTTGATGTAAACCAGATTTTAAATTCTTCAAACCAAATCCCAGGAGTTCATAGCCCAACTGGTTCCGTAACCAAAGCCCAAACAGCTGGCATAGCCCAGCGAATTGATCAAACATATTTTTAGCTATTTGAAGGCTGCTTTTGTCTTATTTACATCAAGCAGCTACAATCTTATCAAGCCGAACATGCCGCATCTCCAGCACATCCTTAAGCCCAGCACATGTCGCTGAATCAAAAAAAAAAAAACAAACAACAAAGGAAAGGGCTACAACAGATAAATGCCGTCAGTTGTTGTTTCGATGACGATGCTGCTGCCGGAGATAGCTGTTTAAGCCAATTTGTAAACCATCAAATCGCGTTAAATGCGCTTTTCCGGTCTACGTCGATGTATCAACGGAAAAATCTCTCATTGTTATTGTTTTCTTTGCTAAACGGAAACGGTTAGGCACCCCTCGCAAAAGGCACTCATTGCACGGCTTGCTACGCGCATCCTTTTGCCACAATTGCGACTCAGTTGTTTCATTTTCCATTTTATTCTTTACATTTTGTTTTATGTTGTTGTTGTTTTTTTTGTGGTGACTACCTTTGCACCTCTGGGCTGGGAACACAGGTATGCGTAGATATATATTTCTACAGACTGCAGTCGTTTGCGCTTCTTTTCATCTTGGCCTGGTTTAATCATATTGATTTGTTTGCCTTTTGGCTATTCCTTGTGTGTGAGAACAGGAAATTGAAAACGGGGCCTGAGCAGCAGGAGCAGCTCTTCAAATGACTTTTGCGAGTTATGCAAAGGCTATTCAATTATCGATCTCATTGAGCAGATTGTCACCAAGTTTAACTCAATTTCTATCTGGCCTCATTGAACAATAGAAGGCGACTTCCGTTGCGGCGCACTCAAGCAAACAGTAATGAATTGACCAGTAGACCAAACAAAATCGAACCGTGAAAATCCTCCCCTACTCTCCTCTCCACTCCTCTCATTAAATGTCTAAAAAATGTGCGTGTAATTTACGAGCTGTTTGTCAACAATGTCCACAACAGAGCCCAGACAAATCTACTTTGTATTTTTATTAATAAAGGAAACTCAAACTGAAACTAAAACTGAACTGAGTAATGAGGCGTTTGATCATTTCCGTTCAGTAGCGAATAAATTTAAATGTTCCGAAGGATTTTAACATACAAATCGTATTAGTGCCATCGTAAACAACAGCAGGCCATATATTTTACTTTATCACGAGCAGACAAAAACATAACCTCTGAGGTTCTGCTTCAGGAAACTCACGCTGGGAGGGTTATGTTGTGAGAAATGTTCTAAGGGTAAATTCAACAATCAAGCTTAAAGCCCCAATAGAAACATACATTTTTTAAGTCCCGATTTTGGTTGCCTACTTTATAAAGAAAATACAAACCTATATGCTCAATTTGAATTAATCATATTTCTTTAAACTATCTGCCGAATGCTAATTAAGCTTTTATTTGTACTTAGAAAAACAACAAAAATATCAGGTTTTTTCTTGTACAAGTTTTAGTAATTTATACTTATTTTTTCTTTTATTATTTATTGACTAAAACGATAACAATGGAATAAAAAAGGAAAAATAGAAAAAGAAACACATTGTGAAGAAAAACTCCTAAATATAAACACATAAGCAAATAAGCAATTCAGCACATTTAATTTAGTAAATTAATATTTATTATTCAAAAAATAATTATATATGAATATACATATATTAATATATATATGTAGATCAATTTTTTTTTTTTTTTAAATTTATATTTTCTTATTAACTAATAATATATACATTTATTTATTAGGTGTTCGGACATAATTTGAACGATGACTCCAATCTCTTTTTATACCACTCATTGTTAAAAAATGTCTGAGTTTCCGCTTAATCGCTACTTAGATAAATATGCATAGCAGCTGGCAGCTTTTAAGAACCCAAACAAACATAAGCCCAAAACTTGTTCATGATCTATAAATAAATTCTTTAAGTAGGTAGGAATACAACACTCAAGTATTTAGGTATTTTATACCCTATCTAAAACCATTAGAAATATAATCTACAAATACAAACTATATAAACAAATTAGCCATTAAGGATGAATTAATAACTTTGTGTTAATGCATATATTCTTAAATTTTATTTAAATATATATATATCTACTTTTAAAAAGAATATATAGATATAGGTAGATATTGAATATATATTTTACAGTTTATTTTCTTTGTAGTAAATGTAAACAACTTGGCTTGCTCGCAAAATAACTCTCAAAGTTCAAGATAATTCTCTTACTAACCTCGCTGATAAGCTGTAGACCTTTACATATATTTATATAAACGTATATATATATATATATATATATATATAAATTATTTACTTCCAGTGACGTTTTGCTAAAGCAAATTGAGCTGTCCAAAAGGTCAATAACACAAGCAACTAATTATAATCGTGAATCAGATAAAAATCTACGTTGACTTTGTGAGAATTCCTTAGATAGGCCAGTTAAACAGCACTGCGCTAGTTCACTGATAGATTTACAATGTATACTTTCCCAATAATAACATATGCATTTTTCTTATCACTGCGAATTATCGCAACAAAAAAAACGCTAGACTTGCCGGCGCTGAAGTTGACTTAACCAAGTTGACCAAATGGCTATCCTGTACCTGGGAACACGGAGAGATATCATCTGAGCTGCATGAATTTCATGACTAAGATCAGTTTTGTGTTTATTTTTATGTCCGATTATTTCGGGCATGCGCAACCAATTTCAATAACCAGTTTGCAACTGGTCACTCCAATAACCTGTATATAATAATAACAAAGAACAATTTAAAAAATGTTTTTAATGTGCATTGGCCCCCTTTTTTTGTTATGACCATGACTTGCAGATAAACAGTTTCTACCGGTTGTTGTTGCAACTTTTCTCAAACTGGCAAATACTTCTGAACAGATTCTAATTGGAAATATGTTTTGTTTATCGTCGACAGAAACCAATAATATTATGTCTTTAGTTGATTTATATTATGGGATAAAAAGTGACGATCTCCTGTATTTTAGTGTGGACACAAACCATTAAAATCCTCGTGCTCACAACTGAAATTCAGTACGGTTTATGGCAAGTTTGAGTCTAAATAATAATAAATTTGTAATTAGTACATTTTATAGCAGCCTTTTATCTTGCAATTAGTACCCTAATAATATGTAGTTATTTTCTGTTGTTTTCAGTTAAAACCAGTTGTAACTCAAATTTGTTAATATTTACGGCAATTTTGCGGTTTAGTTGCAACACTTAATTCTCACATTTGCACATTTCATTTAATATTATTTACACAATTGCAAAAGTCAAATGTTTGTAAACAAAATCCAATCAATGTCGGAATGCGCGCAATAAATAATACACTTTGCTCCATTTGATGTACACCAAATGGCAGTCAGGCATTTAAGTTGTTAAGATAATAAACAGCACTTTAGATAAGCATACATTGCCATAGAATGCAGAACAATTATAAATCAAGTGAATTCCTCACAGAATCAGATGTCTTATCTGTGTGCCTAAGGCTAAATATATATGTATAGTTTTGTAGGTTAAGAATAAAATCTACTATATAAATGCCTAACATATATCTCCATAGACAAACAAAGTAAACAATTTAAAGAAGATAATTTATACCTGAGTGGTTTTTTACTAACATTATTAAATAAACTTAATCAGTTGAGTATTTAAACTGCTTTAATATAATCAATCGATTATTTCTACCCATTTTTTCATTAGCAATAATCAGTATTTTTTTATATAATTCACATCTTCTAATATATCAATTAGTTGCGAATGAGCTCTTGAAGCGAGCTAATTGAAGTTAGTTATTATTATTATTATTTACCTACACGCTCCATTAATTATTATATTATTGTGTAGCAGCTTAAATAGTGCTTATCCCACATTCATTTATGAAAGTAATTGAGTATTAAATTATACATAATTTAATTGTTTTGTAACTATTGATGTGTATTACAGTGTTTATCTTTATACAATTATAAAATTTACTATTATTTTTATATAGTTTTACAAACAAATTAAATTAATAAATTTTAAAGTTAACATAATTTTTTAACATTGAATGCAAATGAATGAATTACAAGTTGGTTTTTTTATGCATAATTAAAAAAATTTAATTTATATTTATTGTTATTATGATATTATTATGAAAGCAGTCAAGTTGAGAAACTGGTTAAATTCCAATCTCTGATCTTTTAACACGGGATTGCCACGAGGATGCGCATCATTCGATTATATATGTATATATTCCACGTGCAAATAATGTTTAATTTTACTTACTTTAATCGATCGAGCGACAACCTGATAATACAAATCATGTTCTACTAAGCTGTTTAGAATGTAAATTGATTTTGGGATAAAATACAAATACGAGCAGCATTAGAATTTCATCGTGTGGAGTGAACGACTCGGTGATATCTTGTACCTATCTATAAATGAATATATTTATAGGTGAGCATATAATATTTATTAAATATATAATAATTAACAGGTATTAATTGAATATAGTTCAGATATCAGGTGAAATCTTGTGCCCATACATAAATGAATATATTTATAAGTAAGCGTATCGTATTTATATTATAATATAAATAATATATAATTAACAGGTATTCTTTTTATATATTTCAGATTTTCATTCTTTTTTGTTTCGTTTTATATTAGATAGTTTTATATTTATTTATATAAGAAAACATATCACGTTCTGGCACATAACCAGAGGGTATACTAAGTACTAAATTTATAGCCAACTAACTGAGTCGAGTCAATTGCAAATTTATGCAGGCAAATATTAAAATTACAAACATTTAACTCGCTCGCAAAAAGTTCAAATAATAATCATTTACAAGCTTACGCAAACAATGTGAATTCATAAAATGAGCTTGCTGAATATAAATCGAGTGTAATTACGAGTATTGAGTATGAATGTTATGATTGTGACTGCGATTGTGATTGTATGTTTTATTATCATTATGGCCACGCCTTTGAAATCATTATGCTATTGAATTAAAACGATTCCGTAATTTAAATGCAACAACTGCAACGCAATGTGGCGCATTACATGCATTTTAATGTAGCAGCCACAAGTGCAGAGCAAACAATAAAATGATGTTTCGGCTATGAATTTTCACAAAATAATTAAATGTACAAATGTAGGTTTATTAAAATCTACCTAGTCGCAGAATTGCGTGACTATAAAATACTTTATACAGAATGTAAATTATCATTTAGAAAAAATATATATATGTTACTGAATTGTTGGTATTACTTCTAAGAATATTTAACATATTAATTAATTACAAAATTGAGATTTTAATAATAATAATATAAAAATTAATTTAAAGATTTACAATAATAATACAAATAATATTAAACGTATTTGCCGTTTAAGGTAAATAAAATATAATTTTAGATATGAAATCAATAATAAAAATATAACTTTTGAATTTGCCTTCTATTCTACCCATTCAAATCATTACAGAATATTAATTTAATACGTTATTCATGCTCAGTTGAGTGTTCAATAAAATTGAAGCATCGAAAATTGTGCGTGAAATTGGCAACTTAAAATTAATAATTACATGCAATTAGTTGTAAATGATATGCATAATTCTGATTTTGCCCTAGAGAATTTTAAGTGCATCATCTAAAATGAACATATACAAGAAAATGTACAAACTCGTGCAGGCCATTTACTGATACTATTTGTAATAAAAATCACCTGCAAGGCAATTATTACAAATACAGTTAAAAAAAAAATACTTTAGTCAATATGAAATGTCATTAAAAGAACTTTACAAAAATACGAAGTTGCAATAACAAAAGTTGCAAAAGCTGCTCCCACAACAGGCATGACGCCTTCTTCACAGCGTTTGCAACATAATGTATATATATATATAGCTTTTTGATCAGAGCTGCAAGCTGCGTAGATAAATTGATCTTTCACGTTCATAATTTGCCAGTTGATTGGTTGATTTCATTTGTTAAAGATCACAATAAACAACTGAAATTGGCATGTCAAAAAGCGTATTTATTCTTCGGATAGCAGCTTTTCTTTTTTCTGTTGTTGTTATTGTTTCTAATTCATTTCCGATAGTGAAAACACTGATGTGCCTAGGGTATGTTTATGGACGGCCCCGTTGTGTCGTTTAAGTTTATTTAATTTTTTGCGGCGTCTTCACATCAGATACAGATATAGTAAACACAAACACAAACATAATTTCACCCACAGACATACTCAGACTCAGTAACACAGATACAGAAAGTGTTGGCAGCTCAGTCAGTAGTCGGTAGTCAGCTGTGTTCGAGCTCTTTGCTTGTGCTACCTGTGCCTGTCCAGATACAGAACAGATACAGATACAGATACAGTTACAGATACAGATACTTCTACTTAGACCGCAGCAGGTAGACGCTGCAGCTGCGTCGCTGGCAGAGCAGTCGGCAGCAAGTTAACATTAACGTTAACAACAACTTTTTGCATTTAACTTGGCTGTAATTACTGCGCGCTACGGAACAGTTTTTAATTGTTGTTAACAAGCGCGCGCGTTCGGTTCAAACAGTAAAATAATAATAAAAAAAAAATAAAGAAAACTATTTGAGAATCTAAAAAACAAACATAATAATAAATAAAATTATGAGTTCGCCGCGAGTTGTTCAAATTCGTAAACAAATTTGTTAATAGGGGTCATGTTATGGTCGTGAAATTTCAATTGCTGCTAAATTAAAATAACAAATGCAAATTAATTGTTGCCGGCAAAACTACTGAAAGTCTACCGAATTTGTTTATTTTATGTGTGGAAAACACTGTATTTAAGCAAAATGTAAGCAAATTCAACATCAAATCATACATTTATAAAAAAAAAATAAAATAAAGCGGAATATACAAATGGATGGTTTAGAATTTCATAAATATATTAAATAAATCAATAGTGTTCAATTATTTCCTGCTTTCCCACTTCGCGTGCTGTTTCTTTGCTCTGTTTTCCATTCATTTGTTTTGTATTATTTATTTCTTTATAAAACTGTTTTTGTGCTTTAACAATGTTGAGAATACGATCCAAGAACACAACCCGACTGATTGAAATTTAATTACTTATGTTTTTATATAATTTCAAAAAATATAAAATGTTATCAAACAAGTTACAGGTGCAATATCTAAAATAGATTTTATCAATTGGAAAGCAAGTTAAGCGAAATAATTTTAAGTGGAAATTGAGTGAACTTTGCATAAGCTGTTGCATTCATAAAGTTTGGAGATGTGGCAACAATTTTGAGATTCAATTTGCTTGCAGAAATATTTATTTTATATATAAATAAATATCATATATTTATTTGATTCTATCGAACGGCAAGCAAATTGAGAAAAGAAATTTAAATGATAAATACAAATTTATGTAGAAGCAGTAAAAAACTACAACGTTTAAGAATTAGCAATTTGCATAAGCTAATTTATTTATTTATTTTTATTTGAGGTACACTTTAATTAACTGTAATATTGGGTTTCATCTGAACTGTGATCATCAAACAGATGCAATGTTTGCATTGTAAATTAGAAGGTTGTTTTTCATTTCAAATTTTTCTGTTTTAGTTATTTAGTTTGCAAATCAAGCGTCTTAAAATTTTCCACTTGATTATTTACGCACCATTAAATACACCCTTTATGACCTGTATTATAAAAACAAATTATAACTACATTTAGTAGGGAAGACTGAGACCGGCATTCAGAATAATTGCAAGTATCTTGATGAGTGGCAACTCATTCATTTTTTATGAGCTGCAATTCAAGCTAATTTGCAAAAGATCTGATAGACTGGTTGACGACAGGTTTTTAGAAAATATAGAAACACTTTTATAAAAAAAAAAATAACACGAATTAAGCGATTTATACTTTAAACGCCATTTAATTATTGAATATAATTTTGTTATTTACTACAGGCCTTAAAATGTCATATTAAACGTTAAGCAGCTTATTGAAAATCAAATTAAAAGTTCGTCACGTCATATAAACAATGTGTTTAGATTACTTTTTAAATAAAAAAAAAATTGGTTGCCTCAACTTGCTCCAACTGGGCAATGCACGTGTGTCCTCAGTGAGTGTTGACATGTAGCTGCCAATTGTAAAGTCAAACAGGAGAGTTTTTTATGGGAGAGAACTGCAAATGAAACAGAGCAAAGCACAAGCACAACCTAAACTAAGTAACACGATTCTACACGATTTTTATAGCGTTGAAAAATCAACATTGCAAATCAATAAAGTCACATTTGTGTGTGTTTTTTGTAGATTGTGATTGGTGCTTTATGAGTGTGTGTCTGTGTGTGTGTGGTTCGGCTACAGAGAGATGATACGAGCCCGAGATACGAAGACCGAAGAACGAGTCCAATACTTTATTTAGAAACGTTTATTGCTAAGATAAATCCACCAAGGAGTTTAATAACCACTATCAATATTTGTGCAACAAATAAGCAACGAGAGCAGCCGACCCACAATGCTAGCCGGAGTGCGAGTAAATTGTATCTATAAGATACAACCGCAATCGCAGCCACAACAGCAACGCCAGATGCGTATGTCGAATTAACACTAACCCGTTAACACAATTAGTTGAAAAGTGAAAAATCTCAAACACATAAAATACGAAACGAATCAGCAAAAAATAACACAAATAAAAAACACTGTTAACTAAATAATAAAAAAATAAAAAAATAAAAAAATACGCAGCGAGGCTATCGACAAAAAGCGCCACAACAAATTTGCAACTTTACACTCGACGGCGGTTTGCAGTCGCGAAATGAAGCAACAGCCTCCGAGCTGAACCACAGAACCACGCGTGTGCCACAAACTATATGCAAAACTATTATCAACAACTATTAAACTATTAAAATAAGAAAATAAATAAAGATACAACAAGTGACCTTAATCGTTTCAAGTGCCTACAAAATGGTCGAATTACTCAAGGCGCTCAATTTGACGAGCAACCTTCTGGCGGGTCTAGAAGAGAAAAGCCTCGAGAGTGTCCCAATTATTACGGAGCCTAGCATCAATGCCACGGCCAATGCCACCAGCAGTGCCGAGAAAATTCAAATGGACGGCTTTGATCTGCCCGGAAACTATTCTATATTGATCAACAAGCTGGAGCAGCTGGCTCTGGGCCTGGACTCGGCGCTGGGCAACTTCACCATCGATCGCCAGGAGGTCGAGATCAATTTGAGTGGCGGCGCTTCAGCCAACGATGTCGTCGATGTGGCCGATGTGGCCGACGATCTGCTCTTCAGCGATGTCCTCCCCGTGGCGCGTGCCCCACCACCCCACATAGCACACGGCTCGCGCATTTATACCGGCGACGATGATGATTTCCATGTGGTCAGCGATATTTGGATTGGGGTCATTCTCACGCTGCTTATCGTCTTTGTGATATTCTTCATATGCGCCTGTTTCCTGTATCACAAGTTTCAACAGTGGAAGAATTCATGTGAGTGTCTCAGCGTATACTTGATTATTCTATTCAGCAACATTGCGTATACGCCATGTGGGTGCAACTCTTATGTGATTGAAGATTTTTCCTATTGCGCTTTGTTTTCAAATGTGCAAATTTAACATGCTCTGGCATGTTGCACATTTTACTTGCATTCCAAATTTTGCATTCTTAATTTATTCTTTATCGATTTGTCAAAGCTGCCAACATTTGAATATTAATATGCAATTTATTGTCTTTAACTAGTGAGACATGAATGAATTCATTGCGAGCTGTTAATTGATATGCACATAATGATTTGAAGTCAAAGTTAGCTCGATTTTGGCTTCATTCGACCATAAATAAATTTTCATCTAGCCCCAAAAACTCGTATTGTAAGAACACAATTCAATAAGTATAAAATAGAAAGTCGTAAATAAATTTATTAACTTTAGTTTATCGATACGCATGAAACCATTTTTGGATTGCAAGTATTTTTACCGAGTTGCTACTGTACCATCTGGCTCATAAAAAGAACAATCACTTTTAGATTTGATTGTACTATTTTTAAGCTTTTAAGTACACAGTTGAGTGTAATAATAGCTCATGAGTGATTCGACTTAAAAGCCGAATACATTTCAAAATGGTGTGTGTCAGTCAGTTTTTATAGAAAGAGCAGGGTTTTTGGACAACAACAGAAAAGCACATTCTAACAAATAAAAACAAAGTCTGAGCAAAGTCTGCGGGCTAAAAGTTAGGGGCGAAACTCCACTAAAACAGAAAGCAACAACCAAATTGACTGACGAAGATGATCATGGGGATGAAGCTGATGATGATGATGAGTGGCGAATAATATCTCTGAATTTGGCACGGCCGCAAAACTAATTCAAATAATATTATATTTTAGCGCTATTTATTTGCTCTGAGAGCCGCACGCAGAGAGAATCGAGTCTTGTGACTTGAATACATATTAAAGCGTAAAAATAGAATAGAATTTCAGAAATTTTTCACAGCTTGATAAATAAACAAATTTACTTTCTGTCGTTTTATTTGTCTTGCCAATTGCCAAATAATTTTGGACATTTAAAACAGAAACAGCAGTTGTTACCAGACACTCAGCCTACCATTATAATTTGTCTCTAGCTCTGTTCTAATTATAAATTATAAGGCAATTAGCTAATAAATTTCAAACTGCAATGATTAAACCCATACACACAGACACACTCACCCACACACTGCTTCAGAGATGGAGCAGATAAGCAAATGCATTTGGCTCCCATCTGTTTCTGTTGGCAGAGTCGACCATTTGGGATAACCTTTTGTTTGCCATCGAAATGCAAACATAACATTTCCACTTAATTAAAGCTCCAGTCAAGTGGCTCATTTTCAGTAACAAGATACCAACAAGACAAGACCAAGACTCCAAAACTCGATTCATGTTTACCCAGTTCGAGGCTCGATTATACTGCTGACTTGTGTTAATTAATTAAAATTGCTTTGTTCTACAACCGACAAAAGAATCGTCTTCAACCGAAAGCTCAATTGTTCGTTTGTTTATTTGCTTATGGCCAAGGGTCAAGTCCATGGCTTACTTTTGTTTTGATTAGCCAGCATTTCATTTGGGCCTTGATCGAGATGTAACGCATGACAAGAGCATCAAATGCAGGCAATGCTCCAAAGTTCAAGTGCCTCAAAAGGGGGCATATCAAGGGCTTGAATGTGGTAAATGAACGATATAAATTTTGAATGGGCAAAATAACGGCACTTCACAATATTGGGCAAGATAGTAAACAAGTCGATATAAACTATAAAAGATTTACCAAAACTACATCTAATAATTTGAAATACAAAAGAAGCATTGTTTGAATGGAAACTCGAAAAAATCAAGCAAGATTTGTAGCAAAATTAACATTACAATTAGCATACCAGTCATAATACTATGTATTAAGAATTCCAATTCAAAACATGTTCGAAAAGTAAAAAATGTGTGAATATCTATATATATATTCTATACTCTACTTACTTTTGATCGGTGCTGAATTATTAAATGAAAAAAAATTTGTGGCATAAAAGGTTTTTAATCAAAGAGAGAAATAAAATCATACAATAAGAGTAAGCTAACAATTAAAGCTCTTTATTAAAAAAAATGTTCTTCTTAAGTATATAATTTAAATAATAATTAGTGGTAGATTTTAGAAACAAGATCCGGCAATACATATACAGATCATTAATCTGAATACTTTTGGCCAACGTAAAAGATTGAAAAAGGGTTGGACTTGCCAAAGAGACAAGATAAAATAAACAATTAATTTTTGCGTTGGCTGCGATAAAATTCAAAAGCTGTTAAATGACAAGAAGCCCACTTAGCACTTCTCTGATATTGGCCAATCTTAAATCTTATTTTATTTTTTAAGCTGTATTTATAGATATTACATTGCCTTAGAATCTAGTCATTGGACCAAATGCAATTCGGCCTTTGTTGATATTGTTGTGCAAATATTTAATATTTTGTTGATTCCTGCTGTTAATTAAGTATTATCAGCACTTTAAGAAAATTCACTTATATATGCCATACAATTAATACTCTTCTACACACATAACTCAACATTTGCTTTCCTTTATCCCATAATAATCTTTGTTTATAAAATAGTTAAATTGTTTAGCTGATGCTATTTAATAAATAATGCATACAATAAAATTCTCTTAATATAATATATAAAAATAAAGTGTAGTAGTAAATTTGATAATGTTAACATTATCAGCAATTAGGTCACAAACAATCATCAGGTGCACAGAAATTTCATTAAAATTATTTTAAAACCGTGAAATTATTTTCAGTATAGTATTTTGTTGGCAGATTCGTGATGAAATTACCTTAACCTTTAACAGAGTAAATATATATGTATATGTCGGATATAGGCCCGTCACTTATACGCAACGTTGTACGATGTTACAGTGCGTATGAGTGACATTTTTCGGTTCACGGCTGTTTAATTTCATTTTAATGAGTTGTTTATCTTTGTGGCAGTTGTTGTTGCTACCCTGGTTGCTGCTGTTTTTTGTATGTTGCTGGCGTCGCATCGTTGTTTATTTTTATTTTTCCAACTGATTTGGTTTCGTTTTTATTTCTGATAGTTTTATTTGTTATTTTTAAGCTTAACTGTTTGAACAGTCGCTGGAGAATAAATATTTAATAAATATTTTAACCGTAAAGTCGAAGCAAACATTCACCACTGAAAAGAAATAAATTCAATCATTTTTAATATTTTATATGTTTTGTTTTATTAATAAATATGTTAAACAAGCAAAGCCTTCCATTATTCTATATAATATTTACAGAAATATTTTTTTCTAAAATACCACAATACCTGAATATTATGTGTACCTGTTTAAAATGCGATATTCGGACATAAATCACTTGGTGAAATTGTTTTTTGAACACTTTCATATGGCACATGTGCAAAATGAATTCCCCTCAAAATCAGTCGATAAACTTTTGCGTTATTTATCCTCCCGCACTTCAATTAAGCGCGAGTATTTGGCAAATAAAACGGCGAATTGTTAATTAAATTAGGCATTGATTAAATTTGCACATTATTAATAAGGCGTCAATTGCAATGGCAATGCAACATTATCAATCATCATCACAGGCAACAACAAAAGTCGACTACATCATCATTATCATTGTCATATGGGTATTAAATGTGACTTTCACTTGCCCTCAACCCCCTCCCTCCTTGAGCTGTTAGCAACTCTAAGCCACTTTGACGTCGATTTATTTATTTTTTTCTATATAAATAAAACGCTTTTCACAGCTTGCAACACTTTTAAGCGGCTTATATATAAGTTCATAAATGTGTATGTACATAAATATATACTATGTATATACCAATATACAAACATATGTATTCATGTGTGTATGTATGTTATTTCCCCACATTTGTTGCTTTATTGAATCAAACGCAAAATAGCAAAAATATGCTAAATGAATAAAAATTCAACAGAAATGCTACAGCTGCGCAAAAAAACAGCGTGACAGCGGTGGCAACACACACTACATAAGAGCGCTTAGTAAATGCCAAATTAGCAACAGTAACTAAAATTGAGTTTGCTTTTGGTAATACCCCGGAACAGGCCCTATAACTAAATAGCGAACGTGGCACACACAAAACAGTCAGATTGGCTAACCGAAGTCGACATGATGCTTCAGCTTATAAGCCACAAAACGTGTTGGATTTGTTTCAATGGTGCTAATTGCTTAATTGAAACTGTTTTTCCATTGCATTTACTGTTAGCTAACCGCTCCACAACCTCCCACCAACATCCACACGGCGCTACCACAGGGCTTTTGCGCACTCCGCCACCCACCCCCACCGTTGTGCCGTTCATAGCAAAATGTCAATTAGTATTTGTCCGCTAAAAGCCAAAAAATCGACAATACCCAAAATTAGTTGCTTTCATGACACACACGCACACCGTGCCATACCCCACCACTATGCAAATATAACGCTGTCGTATACGTAATATACAGTTTGATTAGCATTACGCATCCGCCACGATGCGCATTGGATATATAAATTGCATGGTGAAAAAACTGCTCCATTTTAATTGCAAATTTGTAAATCGGCATGATTTGCTGTAGACCAGCCCAGCCCAGCCCAGCCCAACATTATCATAATTGGTCGAGGGGCAGTTACAGCATATTTCAATAATTGAAGCGCGCTATATTTTTAATTAGTTAAATGCACGTTTAATTAGCTTTATAAATTATGCACATGCAGCGGTTAGTTGCAAGCTTCGCTGTTTTTTTTTTTTTTTTTTTTTTTGTTATGTACTTGCTTTTGCAGTTGCTGTTGATTTTTTTCGTTTTATTTTTGTTGGCTCGCCACTGACTTTGGAGTTTACTTTTTCATAATTTATGTTTGTTAAACAGACAGTTGGACTGGCATGATGGCCTTTCAGTTATGATTTATTTATGTATTTATATATTTTATCAGTTTGTTTATTAGTTTATTTGCCTGTTTATTTGTTTGTCTTTTCGCTGTCAACGGAAATGAACTGCGATTTTTATTTATTAATCATTTTATGATTTATGGTTTAATAATTGCAATGCTACTTGGTTCGCGAATGAGCTGTCAGAAGTGGTTTTAAATAGCATTTTCTGTAACCAAAAAAAAGCTAAAATTAAAGCAAGACAATTTTAACACGCTGCAAGTTAAATTTGTACTTATTTTATTGATTGATACTATAACATTATCTGTCACTTGTACGAGAGTTAACTCACTTGCTTAATAATAAATCAAATTCTATAAAAATGGGCATCAACTATTTTTGACTGATTGTTTTTACATGATTCATACGCACCGTTACCATTTAAATATTTTCAAAACATATTGCGCGGGCACAATAGTGTTGTAAAGCGACACACAGTTGATGCTCTCTTTTAGACAGCTGCTCAAGCGACTCACATTGCGAACTTGGCGAGAGCGCAAACAAAACAAAACAAAATGCGACGCGCAATTAACACTCACACACTCGCACGCACACAGAACTAATAGCAGACGCTACCGGACAACAACAGCAACAACAATAAGCAAACATGTTCCCCAGTATGACGACGCCGCATGTTAACGACCGCACAAAGAATGCAGCAGCAGACAGCTCGCAGCACGCAGCAGGCAGAACATCGAGCAGAGCGCGCATAAGAGCAACGCGACTTGGCAAGCAAACAAGCCATCAGGCAGAGAGAGAGCACAAGAGAGCATAACAGAAATAGAGCGCATTATCACAAAGAAGCACACAGAGAAAGAGTAAGCGAAAGAACTTGCTTGCTAGTGAATTGTATTGGCGACAAAAGCCAAGCGCCGCTGTTGTCGACGCCTCCGTCTCAGTCACTGTAGCCGTCGTCGCCGCTGCGTGTGGCTTTTATGGCTAGTTTAAAATTAACCACAGCTGCAAAAGCAAAAAAAAAATAAAAAACGAAGAGGCAGACAAAGTCGCAGACTGAAACGAAATTCAATTAAAAGGGAACAGCATAAAAGTGTGAAAATGCTGACACAGTCCAAAAAAAAAGGGCTGCGGCTGTGGCTGAGGTTGTGGTTGAGACTGTGGCTTTGAACAGCGATCAGCACAGCCACAGACACATACACACACATATAGGGCAGCAGCAGTGCTGCTGGCGTTGCCTTTGTTGACTGTACAACGGGGCGTATACTCGTTTTTTTCGGCTTGCGTGCTTTCTACAGCCGTCAGCCAAATAATGTGTATACGTTCGTAAATTTTTTTAAAATCATATTTGTTGTTATTGTGTTTGGGTTTTGCTGCGCGCATTTTACGCTTTCTACACCAACAGCAATAGCAGCAACAACAACAATGGCAGCAAAACTCGCCACACTTAATTTGCATATTTTTGTACAACAAAAATCGCTGTCTGTTTGCCACTGTGTGTGTGTGTAAGTATGTGTGCTCTTGTCTGCCTGTTAGCTGTCACGTTTACTATCTTTTTGGCTATTGTGCCTCACATACACACACACAAAGGGTAGACATTTGTTGTGGCAGCACCACGTCGTATGCGTAATATTGCATTGCCAGCGCATGAAGCAACCAAAAATTGCTGTTTTTGTTCTGGTGTTGGCCCATTTTCTTTTTGTTCTTCTTGCTCTTTCTGCTTAGCTAGGTTTTTTTAGTTTTCGCTGATTTTTTAATACAATAAGAGTAGATTTCATGCTTTTGTTTTTCGCTCGCTTTTGTTTACAAACGATATGCTGTACCCTACAAAAAAATATATATATATAAATATAAATTTATGTATGCATGTACAAATATATATATGTTGCAAAATAAATTGTCATTGCAAAGCTTTGATGATAAGACAAACATTTCGAATAAAAGCACACAAGTCAATAAATAAACACTCAAATTGAATACAGATTAAACTTTTTGGAACTGCATAAATATTCCATAAAACCAAATATATATGAATTATTTTTAACAAATTGAGCAATTAATTTTTTTGCAATTTGTTTGTTATTATTTAAGTAATAAATATTTAGAATAAGTGCATCAAAAAATTATTTATGATCAGCTTAATTCATAAATAAAAGTTACTTGAATTGTTAACTGAGCAATAGAAGAAAACAAATTATACTTTCTCCTTTTAATAAGACTTTTGAACAGAGATTGACACTGATTCCAATTCGTTTGCTGATTCCGAACCAGATCCTTTTCTCTCTCTCTCTCTCTATGTCTGTGCCACCCCTTTTAAATGCACATATTCGACAGTACAAAGGACCGGAGACTACCCCATTTAGGATATGACAAATTACCTTGAGTTTTGCTCTCTCGCAATATGCACACCCACCCCCCTTTTGCTGATCCCAGAATCGAAGCAAACAACCGATGAATTTGTAGCAACTTAAGCAACTAAAGCAACAGCCACAGCAGCTGCTGCTTGGACGGCCACAATAATACTAAAGGCATAAAGAGGTACAAGATACTAAGATACACACCCCAAATTCGCACAGTTGTGGCAAGGGATGATTGGTTGACAACAACAATTGACAATTGCATGCATAAATTGTTAAGAATAATAATCAATGTGGTTGCATTAGACTGTCTGTATATGTTGTAAGTAATATTTATATGTGTATAAATGCTCGTTGTCTTAATTTACAAATTATACTTTTGTTCAAAGTTCGTTGACTTTATGTGTGGGTTGTCTTTGCCCTTAACTTAAGATTCGACAAAATTCATCATTATAAAAAATATATATAGATCTTTTTAAAAAAAAAGAACTCTTATCCTAAAATGTGTATATAGTATATATAGTAAGCAGTGTTCATATGATTTAGGTATGCATCAAGTTCTTATAAATTATATGTATATGGATAAATGCTGGTGTGTAACTAACTTTAATTTGGAATTGGAGTATGCGTAATGTTAAAGGAGTTTACACATAATTATATTGCATTATTCATGACTGGCAATTCATTTGCTTTACAATATTATTCTTCAAATTACAAAATATTCTTTGCATATATTTAATTACTATAAATTGATTTTTTTTTTATTTGTACAAATGTGTGAATACGGAAACATTCAATTGTTTTTTTTTTTTTCATTTTTTTTTAATTCAAGTCGAGTTGTCATGAATTTTGCAAGGAAATATTTAGAAAAATTCACAGCAATTCAAGATTGAATGTTTTTTTTTGTTTTTGAGCATTTCAATTCAAGCATTTTACAATTCATATCGTACTTAAAATTATTCACAATATTTCATTTTGCATTTGACTCTGTGTCCATATTAAGTGTATAAATATAAACTGTTTGCAGTCTCATGTTTTATTCTCTTTTCTTTTGTTTTGTTTTGTTTTTTGTTTTTTGTTTCTTTCATACAATTAGTGCTTTTAAAACGTAGTCTTTTCTGTTCGTTAAATGTTAAATTAAATGCGAAAAGTATTTTCTCTTAGATCATCTTTTTCATCTTCTCCTCTCGCTTCTTAAAGTGTTCATTCATCGTAAAAATAAGTTTTGTATACATACGGAGAATACTTAATCCCTGCAAAATTGAAAAGCTTATAGAGAAAGTGAAATCGTCTCAAAGTCTCCGCGAGGTGTCCAAACTAAACTAGAAAGTTTTCAAGTACAGTTTGCATCTTAATGCTAATGAGTAAGAGTTGTGGATTGGATTGGATTGGATGCTTATAAGTCTTTAGATTTCCGCCTTCTGGCCAACAACGGTGAAGTAGCTTGTTATCTTGCGATTTGCCTTCGTCTTGCCATTACCGGGCATGACATCCGCTGCCGAGCCGCTCGTCAGCGCATTTTCCTTCTCGGGCGTGATCTCCTCATCGTCGTGCTCCTTCGCCGGCTCCACGTGCATTGACACGGTAACCGACACCTGCGCCACAGTGCCAGCACCTGCATCCGCTGCGGCCAGTTCCGTTATGTTGTGCTCCTTCTCCTCGACAGCTGCTGGCGTTGACTCCTCGGCGATGTCGGTGAGCGTGCTGAGGCTACGCTTCAGCTCATTTAGCAGCTTTTCCTGCGCAGCAATCTTCTCCTGCAGCTTCTGGCGACGCGGACGACGTGTTACAGGCTTCGCTGGTGCTGGCTGTTCCGATTGCGGCTCCACGGTTAAATCGCCGCCATGTTCGCGCTGTTGATGCCGTTGCAAGTTGACACGGGAGGAGTAGCCACGCTGACATGTAGTGCAGATGTACGGCTTCTCACCTAAAAAAGATTCCCAAGTCAATGACCAGGTTTATTTAAGATTTAGCTAGAGATTGACTCACCCGTGTGACGACGCATGTGGACACGCATATCGATTTTGCGGGAGAAACGCTTGTCGCACATCTCGCACTGAATGGGCTTGTCGCCGAGATGCGTGCGCCGATGCACGATGAGATTCTGGCGGGCCCGGAACGCCTTGCCGCACAGATCACAGCTGTACGGCTTCTCGCCGGTATGGACGCGCACGTGTATGGCCAGATCGGACCTGCGCACGAACCCCTTGCCACACCGATCGCATTTGTAGCGGCGATCGTTTTTGTGATGCCGCATATGCAGCGTCATGTCCTGTTTGGTGGCCAGCGGCAGACCGCACTGCTCGCACTTGAACGCCTTCTCAGTGCGATGGCGCATCTGGTGCTCTACCATGCGCATCTTCAGCCGGAACGCCCGCCCGCACTGGCCACACACATGCGGCTTTTCGCCGGTATGCAGACGCAGATGATCCTGCAGCCGGGAGAAACGCTGAAAGGGCTTGCTGCAAAAGTTGCACGTGTGCTGGCTGCTGCTGGTGCCGTTGCCGTTGCCTTTGCCATTGCGCTGCGATTCCTCGGAGGATTCACGTTTGATGGAGGAGGCAGCCGCAAGGCTATCATCTGTGGAGCTGTTGTGCGGCGTTGTGCACTCGGCATCCGTGTCCTTATCCTCGTCGTCATCATCATCGTCATCCTCCTCATCTTTCACATCTACCACGTAGTCCACAAAGTGGCGTGAATTGCGCACGCGTCTCGGCTCTGTTTCCTCCTTGATTTCCTGCTTATCCTCCAACTTATCATGCTGCTCCTTTTGCTGCTCTTCCTCTTGCTTCGCTTTCTTACCCTCCTCCTTCTTATCCTCCTCTTCGACTGGCTTTTGTGCTTTGCGTACTCGATTGCGTTTGCTATTTTGGCTCGCATGCTGGTCTTGCTTTGCCTGCTCCACCTCCTGCTCCCGTTTCTGCTTTGGTTTCTGCTCGTTGCTCTTGCGCTTTCGTCCGCCCCGCTTACCCACGGGCAGCTTGATAACCATCTTCTTGACCTTGGGACTACGCTTAGCTGTTATTTCCGCCACCATAGCACTAATCATTGCGAGATCATCTTTTTCCGCCGTCTCCTTCTCCGGTGGCGGCGTCTCTGGCAGTTCCAGTGCCGGCGCTGACTTCCTGCTGGCCACATCACATAGTATGCCAACCTTGGGTTCGCTGGGCTCCCGCTTGGGCACCAGCAGCTTGCAGATGCCATGCTGCTCGCTGAGATGCGCCAGCAGCTGTTTGTCTTCCTCAAAAAGTGACTTGCAGGCGGAGCACAGCAGCTGCAGCTGTTCCCCCTCTTCCAAATCTTTGCCCTCATCAGCACTGCGTCTTAGCAACAAAAGTTGCGCACAGCATTTCAAGTCGCTCAACTGGAGGCCCTCGCTCAGCTCGATAGGCGGCTCCAACTTTACTGACGTTTGCCTCTTCCGTGACTGGTGCTCAGTGTGCCAGTGTTGGGCGAGCGCTTGAGCATCGCCATAGAGCTGGGAGCACTCAACGCAACTGTAAATCAGACGATGCGTTTTCTCATCCGCGTGTATTTTCGCAGCAACAATCGATGCGGGAGCGGAGGCCAAGAGTGGAGCGACGCTTGCGCAGCTGCTCTTCGAGTATTTACGTTTGTTTTTGTTTCGCTGGTTCTGGTTCTGATTCTTGTTGTTGTTTGTGTTGTTGTTTTTGTTTGTGCTGCCCGGCGGACGCCCACGCGGCTTGCGCGACGCCGTCGTCACATTACCGTTACTGACCTGCGTTTTTGCAGCGGCGGCAGCGGCAGCCGCTGCTGCTTTTATATCATCCAAGCGTATGCGTTGCGCCTCCAGCTCAGCCTCGTCCTCGCTGTCGATCTGCAACACAACCTCATCGTCATCATCATCATCATTATTAACATCGGCATCGTGAACCTCTTCAATATCCAGTTCCGATTCAGAATCCTCGTCGGATTCGTCCGTGTCGTCTACTGCGCAGCGCAGCGACGCAGCTGCGACGGCTGTTAATCCATTATGCCGAGTCTTTTTCGCTGCTGCTGCGCTGTTCTTGCTGCTGCTGCTGAATTTAAGCATTTTCGGCAACGGCACATTTGTCATTTTAAGCATGTCTATAACACGAACAATTATTTTGTTTCTCTTTTTTTCTTAACAATTCTACTTTTTTAATAATAATTGTTTTGTGTTTTTGTTCTTTTAAATAAATTTATAATTATTGGTGCTTCAAGAGCAGAGCAAAACGCGCACCACTGAAGCCACTACAACAAAACTAAATCCACTGACGCCGCTGGCAGATATTTTTGTTAAACGCTCTTGCTACCTCATTTTCTCTCTCGCGCTCTAGCTCTCACGCTCTGTCGCTCTCTGTATCTCTTATGTTCTTTGAGCGCACATTATGACGTTCGAGTGAACTTGGTTCACTGAATCGTGCTGCCAGATAATAAATAACAAATGTGATCATTATTGCCAGACCGATTATTCAGACTAGGTGGCAGCACCGTAACTTTGTTAAAATTAATGCGCTGTTAAGTACACTGATCGGCTGCGCAGCACTTTTAAGCTGGACAGATTTATAAAACTATGGATTTTTATATTGCAAGAAGTTTATGACTCAAAGTGTTTTATCGATAATCTAACGTAAATGTAAACATGTTCCAGGGCGCTGCTGCAGCTGCTGCTAATGCCGTTTTGATAGATATTTGACTTTTGGCCAAGAAAATATGGCAACCAGGCCAAAAACATTTTACTTATGCGACTCACGCGCACAATTGGCACGTTGTAAGTGTTTGCCGCCAGTGCATCTTCAGCCGTTATGTTTCTTCTTGTTTTTATGCGCACTGCTTGCTACTCTTGTACTTTTTACCCTGCTTCGTGGTTAACCGTTATGCCCCCAAACAGAACAAACCCACACACATACATAAATATTAGCCCAGCCTATTGTGTTTTGTTTGCTTTTTTGTTTCTGTTTTCCTTTTTTTATAAGGCACTCTTTGTATGTACATTTCTTGGCCACATTTCGTTACGCCGGGCAGCAAGTGCAAAAGTCAATTTGAAAATTGCGGCAATGCCAGCCGCAGCAGTGCCTGCCCCTCTTCCGATTCTCACCTACCCCACACAATACTAAACAGTCTGTTGCTGTTGGAGCTGCCTGGCAACTCTGGTACTTTGCGGTCCACTTTTCATTGCGCTGTCGCAGCCGCCATCGACGCCGCCGCACGCACATAAACAACATTCAGCCCACCCATCCCCAACGATGTCTCTCTCGCACCCGCATTGGCAAGTTGTTTATATTGTTTTTAATAACATTTAGCGCTGTGGCAACATGTGTGCTGTGCACTGCATAAATTACTCTAACTGCCTATGCGGCATTTGACTCAAATAATGGTAAATGAAAAACTAAAAAAAACTACGTACAACAGATAATCAATAAATATTCCAATAGTTCTGGGAATTCATGTCAGAAATCAAAATGACATTGCATATTTGCAGCATAAATAAATAAGCTTTAAAATTTAAAAAAATGAGTCGAATATTTTCGTGTTTAAAATAAATAAAATATGTTAAAGTAAGATTAAGATTAACTAAAATTATTTTTTCTATTAATAATAAACATATTAGTTAGAGAAGAATAATTTCACAATTTGTTATAAAAGCACAAATAAATACCTAATTAGCTGAAATATCATCAGCAATGTCAACCTTAATATTTATAAAAGTTAACTGTACCTGAAGTTGGCAGACAGAAAACATAAAGCTAAATATTTGGTCACTGTTATCGTAAAGTTGAATTAAGTTTTTCGGTTAGGGTTTTGGCCATTTCATGATTTGCTCATTTTTCTAGTGACTACAAGCGCATTGTGCGGGCGTCAAACAGGCGGCGGCTTCTGGCCAAAAGTGAAATAAAGGCACGGGAAATGAAATATTTGCGAACAAATAGACACACTTATTACATTTTCATCCTGGCTGCTGCTACTGCTGCTGTTGTTGCTTCCTGTCCCCTTTCTTAATGTTGTTGTTGAATGCTTTTGGCGCGTGTTCGCTGCTGCTGGGGCAATGTCTTCATGTTGTCTGTCTATTCTTGTCCTTTTTATTGTTGTTGTGCCTTTAACTGACGTACAGCAATTTTTCTTCATTCCCCCTTCTCCCATGCCCCATGCGCCGTTGGCGTGCCCCAACATCTTTGAGATGGATGGGTTACTTTCCTAATAGTTTAGCAGTTAGTTAAAATGAGCTACGCAAACTAACGCGAATGTCGCCACACAACTAGTCTGGCCAAATGGGCGAGTCTAGAAAGGAAGCAAAATGAAAATTCAAGCAAGACACTAAAAAATTTAATACAAAATTATCCTAATCTTTGTCCCTTTCCCAATTTTGGCTTTGTATCTGGTATCTTTTAATTTTTTTTATGTAACTCTAAATTATGGTCTAAAACCTTAAGCTTAATTATATTAAAGAGCAATAGCTGCCAAGAACATGACCTCGTTCAAAGTTTACAAATTTACATTTTTAGCGCAAATCTAAAATAAAGTTAAAGTTCTTGTTGGTTTGGAATAGCTTTTTATTTTAAGTTCTTATTAAAAAAAAATTTTTATTCGTTTCTTTTTTATTTTAAACATTCTTTAATAGCTTACACAATCATTTTATTGTTGAAAAAATAAAAATACTGAATCGAATTTCATTATAATTTTTATGCATGGTATAAATCATATTTATTCAAGCGAATGATGTGGTTTTCAGTGCGTTACACTTAGATTTCTTGGCAGCGCATACAAAAGGCCCAGCAATTGAACCAAAATAATGGAAAAATGAAACCATCCTTTCGCATGTCTGGTTGGCAAAGCCAACATGTTCATAATAATTTTTCTTGTTTCCACAATGCCGCAGAAGCAAAAGAAAAACATTGCAATTTTCTCACAGCATATGTTTAGGAACAGACCAGTTTGTTTGAAAGGTTGTTGAAAGTTTTGGCAAAAAATATTTGCATGTACACATGTACCTTGAACAAGTTTAATTAGTTAAGAGAAACTGCCCCGCCCACCGCCACCGCCACCACACCTTGCCACGTGGCAAAATAAACTCTGGCAGACGCATAAAGCTTGGGGCTTCAAGCGTTTGACATGGTTCAGACTCCACGGGGAGGTATAGGTTGCAGTTAACGCCTACCGGATAATCCTCCAGACGATGTCTCGCCAGCCACAACTTCAAATATACAAAGTTCGAGCAGAGGATAGGTAAGGCGGAGATCAAGGTATTCTCGAAGTAGCTGCTCTGGTGGGCAACTAGAACTAGTCACAATAATGCTTCAAGGCCGCCTTGGCCCCAGTCGGGCGCGCACATTGGGGAGAAATTTAAACGGCAATTTGGTGCCGTGTTTACCAACCCCAAGGACAAAGGACAAGCAACGAGAGCAGCAGCATCCTAAACTCTGTGGCTTCTACAGTTTTTACTTGGGAACGGGCCATCAACTGCTTACGTGCCTGGCAAGCATCGCCAGGGAACCAGAGAGGGAGACGGCTTCCCCATATATATACCCCCTCAATGTGGCTGTTGTTATTCTTGCTTACTCGCCAGCCAGCCATCGGCATATATACTACATGGCCATGTTGTCCTGGGCACATCATTTTCTTTGTTTGTTTTTTTATTTTTATTTTTTTTTTTTTGAGCTGCGTCGTTTGTTTTCTTTTTTGCTTCGGCTTTGCGGTGGCAAGAGGCAAGAGCTACTACAACTAACGCTTAGCCCCACCGAACATAAAGTGTGTTTAACTTTTTCGTGAACGCCCAAATATCTTTGGCCTGCCTTAGGTTATGCTTTTTGCTACTGGATGTTAGCTCCCTGCTCCCTGCTCCCTGCTCCCTGCTGCTTGTTGTCGTTGTTGACTTTTGGTTTTTTTGGGGATCGCATCTCCATGACCTTTAGCATATTGACTAGTGAGGTTATTCGGTGTCCATTTTGCTTTTTGGCTTATATTTTGTGGCGCATACTTTATGCACAACGCACTTACACTTTGTGCCTCTTCTCTCTTCTCTCAACTCTCGCATCTCTCGCATTTTTCTCATTTCTTGTATTTCCTTTTTTTATTTGGCGCGTTTCATTCTTTTTACTGCTGCACTTCATTTTATTGTGGTGCTAAGCTGCGCTTGGGGAATTGAAACGCGTACATCCTTGGGGCTTATGGCGACAGACAGTTCATCAAATGAAGCTCCTAAGTGACGTGCCACACAGCTCATAACTGGATATTCGATAAAGCTTTAATGTTGGCCATTTTATTTATTTTATGAAAATGAAAAATTAATTAAATTGTGTTCTGTTTGCAATTCAAACAAAATAATTCAAAATATTTCATGGATATGTCTAAAATATATTTAACTGTACAAAAGTTATATTTTTAGCTTTTCAAAACTGCAGTTTTTATTATTTTAATTTAATTTTGATAAGAGGTGGCTCAAAATATATATAAATAAAATCATAAATAAGCATAATAAAATATAAAACACCTTTTGTTAAATAAACTAAATCCACAAAAGTAGAAATGCTCCAATTGTGTACAGTGTAGATACTTTAAAACAATGTCTTAAACAAATGGCAGCTATTGTCAATCAATATTTAAATTTCTACATACGAATAAATTAGATCAAAGAGAAAGAGTTAGTGAAGAAGAAATCGTTTACAAAAATAAAATACGGCACACGTCACTTAATCAAGGTAAAAGTCAAGTCCTTTCAGCGCAATTAACAAAAGTCAATTGAAAATTACACAAAAAGGCTTGAGCTCTGCTGAGCTGTTCCCACAACAGAACAGCTTAACCAAGTCTGAATGGGCACTTCATATGGTTAAACAACCCTCTCTATCTCTTATCATAGACACCCCATCTCATCCCATCGCATCCCCATAACATGCACAAATGACAATGAGTTTCCATTTTGTCGGCTGCTTCGGTGTCCTGTGTTGGATCATCAATTTAATTTTGTGAGCTTACAAAGCGTTGCATAAAAAATGAGCGTCCATTCATGTGGGTGTGAAAACGCTCCCGGTTACCGCCGCCAGCGCCTGCTTTTAAATTTCCACCCGTTGCCCACACACACGTACACACGTACACACACACACACACACACACATATATATAAGGGTGTGAAACGAAGCGTGCGTCATTTTCGTGTGTTTTTTAAAGCCACGCAGCATGCGGCTAATCTTCAAAATCGTGTAGCACGTCTCTAAACGCTTGCCGCATCAACAGTTTCTATCTGACTCACTAGTGGGGGCTGACTCACCTCAAGCGGGAAAGGGGGGCGGGGCGGAGAATGGGGGCAGGGCATTGGGTATGTAACCCCGAAACAACAGGACAATTGCAATAAAAAATGTTGTTGCCTACTTTTAAGGGTTGGACGCAGCTTGCACATTTCCGCCAGCGGCACTTTTAGTAGCTTTTGTACATTTGTACATTTGTACATAAAAATTTCATTAATGCACAGCACAACCCCCAATGTAAAAAAGAAAACAGGAAACTAAAGCTTGCAGTGACTGCGTAAAGTGTGGGGAGTTGGATCATCCCAAAGGTACTACAGAATTGATTTGGTAATTTGGATTGCTCTTGGATGCCCTTGCCGCCATCGAATGTTACAGCTGGGCACATGTGTCTGCCCCTTAGCAGGCCAAACTAGCGATGCTGTTCTGATGTAATTGACAATATGTGGCAATAAAAAATGCATCAAACTAAATGTAATACAATTGAATTCTTGTGTGAATATTTAAAAATATAAAATGGTAATTATTCTGTAATTTTTCTATTGCCCCACGAAAGAATCCCTATGGGATTCCAAATATTTCTGAGCATATAAAAAATTAATCAACAGTGTAAAACTATTTAAACTATAAAACGGGTTCACCAAACAATAAAAAAAAAATTTTATTTTTGATTAAATTGACTGAACTTGCTATTAAAAACTAAGATTAACATTGGGTTAATAAATAATAAAATTTCCACAATGAGATTTAAGTTTTGTATTGAAACTTTCTGTCTTTTCAGATATTTAGACAAAAACCAATTAAATTTGGGATTTATCTTGACTATTTTTATATTACGTATCTGCGAGGGTATTTCGATTTCGATGCCCGACAATTTTCTCTCATGTTTTTTTTTACTACTTTTTGTTTTTACTGGCTGAGCGGATGTTGAGAGTTGAAAGCAGGGAATTGCTGCTGGGTTCATTGGTTAATTGGTTGATATCGTTTACATTACTTACAAATGTCTAATTTGTCTGCTTTCAGATCGTGCCAATCATAGCGATGGCAACATCGAAATCTGCCGGCACTGCCCGCCTGAATATGAGGTTGAATCTCTGCCTTCCTATACGATTGTCTCCGGCCTGCCCACCTATGATGATGCACTCGAGGAGTTCCGCAAGGCGGGCATCATACTTCGCCCTGCCATAGTGCCCGTCATTAAGATTTTTGAGAACAGCAACAATGATGCAGGTGGCGTCAAGGAGCCCTCTGTCGCTTATAGCCTGGTGGAGACCCCGTCCAGTACCAGCGATCCAAATGCGGATAGTGTTTCCCTCACGTCCGCCACCTGCAATTGTGGCGGCTCCTCGACGAATGGGACTCTGCCAAGTTACAGTGCCGCCACAGGAGCGCCGATTTTGACTGCCAATGCAGCAGCTGGTAATCCGCACAGCTCGCAGGTGATCGAGTTATCGCCGGAACATCTGGCCTCGCTCTCCCAGAAGCATCTCTCGCTGCAGATCTCATTCAACAACTCCCTGCGGTGCCGGTCCCGCACCAATATGCGCAATCATTTGCTGCGCTCACGCGCCGTGGGGAACAGCGCTATACTGGGTTCCATAGAGACTACATTGGCCGCCACCTCGGTAGTTAACGCACCTGCAGCAACTGGGCGTGTCATGCCGCCCATACATCGATCCTCGTCAACGGTATCGCTGTCCAATGAGCGCCAGTTGCTGGATCAACGCTTGAGACATTTGCATCATCGCGGCTCCTTGTACTGAGGAGGAGCCCGAGTACCGATTGCAACTGATGTCCTCTGTCCTCAACTTTCAATTACTTAACAATTATTTTTAAGCGACAACAAAACAAACTGATTTATCTAATTAATAAAATGCATTTAAAAATGCTCAAAACCAAAATTCTCAAGTTTATTAAAATTGCAAAATTGAAATTTCTTTTGAAGAAAAACATCTTCTTTGGGGTAGAACTGGGAACATCAAAAGTCTTTGAATATTTAATTAAAAAAAATAAAACGTAGGAAACCTGTCATATTATAGAGTTATATGTAAAACTGATAATCACATTTAGAAATAAAAAGTGGGTTTTTCAAAACAAATAGTGTAAGCTGAGGCAATATTAAATTTATAAATAGAAACACTCCCAAACTAAGAAAATATAAACAGCCAAATCACTAAAGAATAATAATAATAAATCAATTTAAACATGAAAGTGTGCACAAGTAAGAATTAATAAACTAATTAAACAAATAATAGTTGGAGTTCACGCACTTATAAGGAGTTCTATCAATCCCAACTACTTTTCTTAAGAATCACTACCCAAATTCGATAGACTTGAAGGCAGAAAAGTTGTATTAGTTGTATGAATAATTATATCTATTAGACAAATATGCCATATAGACAAACATTCTAAGCAGCTTTAATGAGTAAGTATTTTTTTCTATAAACCCTTATTTTTTCAGCCATTTGTTTAGGTCGTGTTCTATTCATTTTGCGTTACTGCTGAGACGTCTCCTTAAATGCGGTACAAACTTTATGACAAAATTATTCTACCCTCTCTCCAAGAGTAAAAATATATAGGAATATGAGCAGACAGACTCTAGTCGTCTAGTCTTCTAGTCGTCTAGTCGTCCAATTCAATAATGTTTATAGATGTATTCATACTTTATGGAAATATTTTATAATTATAATAAGCTGAAATATAATCTCGGCTTACCGAAAATTGAATTTGTTAGTTTTGTTTATTCAGTTTCAGCAAATTGGCCCTACAAAATATATATTTATTTGTCAAAATAAACGCAATTTGAGCAGACAAACAAGACCAAACTTTGGGTTGGCATTTACCATGACGACGAGTTTTGCTGCGTTGCGTTGTTTATTGGTCGCCGGAGGCTTTTGTGAGTTTTCGAGTTGAGTTACTCGTGAGCTGCGATGAGCGGCACAACAAGGAGCGGATTGGTGCCCACACCGAAGAGGCATATCAAATATGTCAAGAAGGTAAACGGAAAATAGTATTTCTCTGGCTAAAGCTTAACTAATACGCGTGGCTGCCCCGCAGCGAAAGAACCTCCATGCGGATGACTCGCGTATGCCGTTGAAATTTGAGGCCATGCCGATGCCTCTGTCGCTCCGTCCCTTTGGTGGGCTGTTCAATCCGTTTGCTAAGGGTTGCTCGGTGCTGTGCAACCATCCGGCGCCGTCGGCTGTAAAGGATGTCATAAACCAGCTAAAAACATCGCTAGCTATTGAGGGCAAAGGTCCATTGCAGGCATCGAAGGAGAAGTCAGTTGAGGAGCAACTGCAGCCACATGAGGCGGACAACATACCAGAGGATCTGTTCAGACGTTACGCGGAAACCGATTCCCGGCCCATGACGCCGACACCAACGATAACGAGTATCCATACTCGAAACAGTGCGGGCTCATTTTATAGGCGCTGCATTACGCCGGAGTGGGGCAAACATGAGAACATTCAGCGCAAGAAGATTATATTAGATCTGCGGCGTTCACACTCACAGGAGACTCTCTACTGGAAGCCCAGCTCGGAGCTAACCCAAAGCGGCATCGAGGAGGGCAAGAAACCCAAGAGCGCCGGGGCAAACGAGGATAAGAAGCCCCGGCGCCAGCCGTCCGGTGAGCAGCGACCCAAATCCTCGCTGGCCACAGCCAGTCTGACAACTGGCGGTGATCAGCACACCGACCTGGAGCCTAAGCCGCCGAAGACCTGCATCAATGAGCACGAGATAAGCGACGAGGATGCGAGGCGGGGCAAAAAGCGCAAGAGACTTAAACCGACACAGGGTGCGTAAAGAATATAATCTAAAGAAGAAGAATTGCACAGTCTAAAAATATTAAGAAGGATTTGATTTAATTTTAGGATCTCTTTTTTAATATATATTTAACATGCTGTAGTTGAAATATTTCAGCTACCACTACATTTCACTTGAGCGAGGATCCGGAGACTCAGGTTGCCACCTTGGGGCCCGATTCTCTGAATGCCAGCACCAGACCCAGTCTGATCCCAAATTCGGTTAGTCTGCTGCCCAAGGATAAGCGCGAATTTGAGCGAGAGCCCATATTGCTCAAGGGCAGTTTCCTAACCGACGAGGCCTTTCAGACTCTCAAAACGGATCTAACAGTTGATTTAATTGAAAACACATTTGGCAGATATGTGGGTATACCCGGCTGGGTCAATCCAAATAAAAATGGACTCAAGCCGCATCAATAATACACAACATTTTTTACATTTATTGCCTTTAATAAGTAGGCACATATTTATTTTTGCAAAATTAAATGAACATTTTATTTTTTTAAGATGCAAATTTATTTGTATGTCATATATATTTTTTGCTATAAAATCAACCCTTTTTTATTTTCCAATTTATATTTTATATTAATTGGTATTTGAAAAAGAAATTTATTTAACTTGCTTTCTTCCTATCTTCGTCAAGCACTAGCAATAATTTTATGTTATCCTGTCTTCGGAAGCTTTGAGTTATTTAATGATCTTTGAGACAAAAGAGTTGAATTTTAAATTCTTTAAAATACCTTTTTTTAAACTTCCTTCAGCTCAATCGTGCACTGCGTGAGGCCATCAAGTACATGCCGAAGACAGTGCACAAGCCGACAGAGGAGGTGGATAAGACAACGGTTACCTCGAGCAACAAGATGCCGCGAAAGTTTTCCAAATCGGCGACGCGGTTTGATGTGCCCATGGATCTGTCCATGCTCAAGAGTGTGTACATACATTTTTGGAGTTCTAGTTGAAACTTAAATGTTTACCCTTGCAGCCATGACACCTTGGACCTATCTGAGCAAATATGTGTGGGTTTCGCAGCAGCGCAAGCAATTATACAAGCGCGTCTTTCTCAAGCATCTGAGCCGTTGCGAGGAGCCGGAAACTGAACTGGCCTTGGGCAACGAGGAGACACCTCTCGTAGAATACAAGGAGCGTACAATGCTGTGGCGCAGTCTGCCACAGGCTCTGGAGGATGTGCTGGAATTTCATGGCACCGAGCAAAATGTGAGAAATACCCTTACCACTTTGAGCTACCAGTCGGATAGCAGTGGAACTTTGGATTTTCGCGCCTGGTGCGGCATTGTCTCGTTTGCCGAGCGCTTGGCGCTATCGAATCCCGCGTGTACTGATGAGGACTCCTGCGATGAGCTGGAGAAGGCCGACTTCAATAGCATGGAGCAGATAATTGATCAGTTTGAAGTGCCTGAAAATTTACTGCAAATTTTCAAAATTATTCGCATCACACACAAATTAAAATACTAAATTTATTTTAAACAGTATCCACAAATATTCAAACGATAGCAGCGAACGATAACTTTTTATTGCTTGCCATTCACAAAATGCGTTGCCACAATCAGCTGTTGCTGCAAAAAGTATCGATTCTTCTCAAGCCCACATCATTAGTTTGTTTGCTTTTGCTAAATTTTCTATAATTAAATTAATAAAAGTGATAGAACTGAATAATGGCTACGCTAGAAGATAAATTACTGGGCGAGAAATTGGAGTACTACTGCAGCAGCAGCGAAGGCGAAGACAATGCCGACGATGGCGATGGCGACTCCGAGGAAGGCGCTCGGGGCTCTGGCAAAGGAGCCGCAGCTAAATCCGGTTTGAGTATTAACACAGATCCCAATGCCATGCCACCTGGCGGTTATCGGCAGCAGCAGGGCTCAACAAATACAGGGCCAAAGGGTGTTGTGCAGGACTGGCAGCGTTTCAAGCAACTGGAGGCGGAGCGTCGCGAGGAAACGGAGCGCCAGCGCTTGGATATGGTTAAAAAACTGACGATGACCACAGCGACATCTGCCGAGGATGAGGAACGCAAGCGTCAGGAGGAGCTGGATGCTGAATTTGCGGAGCTGATGAGCGAAGACTTTCTGCAGCAGTACCAAAAGCAGCGCATGGCCGAAATGCTCCGCCAGACGGGCCACCATCAACAGTTCGGCAAGGTGCTGCAGCTGGGCACGCACGAGGAGTTTCTGACATGTGTGGAGCAGGAGAATAAGCACACGACTATCATTATACACATCTATGAGCGGAGCCAAACCGCTTGCGGCACGCTAAACAAATGCCTTGACACGCTGGCCACCGAATATCCGTCCATCAAATTTGCTAAGATCTGCAGTTCCGTGGCGGGCATGAGCCGTGACTTTCGCACCAAAGGCTTGCCCGCTCTTTTGGTATACAAGGCCCAGGCGCTGATTGGCAACTTTGTACGGCTAACTGATGATTTGAGCGATGACTTTTTCGCCTCCGATGTGGAAAGTTTTCTCATCGAGCACGGCATCATAGTTGATAAGGCCTTGTACAACTAGAAATATGTACTTACTATAATTATCTAAAAAGAAGCTGACCAAATGATGTGTTCGAACGTTTCGCATTTAAGTAGATCGCAATAAGTCTCAAATGTTTTGAATTTAGTTATTTATTTTTTTTAATAATAAGTTACAATTATGATTCATCAAAATCTTGTATACTGTTTTATGCGCAATCTTCGTAACGAGAAAATAATCAGAATGACAAATTTATTTTATTATTTCTGTTTAATATATACATGTACAAAAGAGTCCAATTGAATAAGTAAAATATTTGAAAAATGTATTCGAAATGCATTCGAGGCAGATTTACACAAAAAAAATATATATGGATGTATTACATCCATATGAAGCAGACCCTGCACAGTTGATACGGTAATTCCTTTGCTGTTTTTTGTTTTTTGTTTTTCATCATCAATCATATACAATACAATTAACATAAGGTTTATATAATATTTTTATCGGCTAATGAATGTACTTCACTCAAAATCGTACTGTGTAAGATTTATACATATACAATATATATCTATATATTTATATAGCTTATAGCCTAGCATAAACGGGCAATATAAAAATTATGTTGATAATAAAACTTTTGCTAATCAACAAATTGGTGTTGCTTGATTTATCTCTTATTCTTCACTTTTAAGTTTGTTTTTGTTTAAAGAGCTCTTTCAGATTGGGTTTCATACTATGTATGAAATGGCCAATTGAAAATGGTTTTTATATATCTTAAATAAGCCTAATTACATATATGTATGCATAAATTCAAGTTTGTTTTGTTTTGCTTTGCTTTGTGTTTCTGTATTTCGAACAACAAAACACAAAAAATGGTAGCACAGCGAGTGAAATTTAACTTGGATGGATTTTTCGCACAATTCCACGAAAAGTCATCAAATTAGAGGAAAGTTAAGGCTAGGAAATGGTACAGATTCGGCTATGTGGAGATAGTGAGCGGGGCAGTGAAAGAGTTTGGTGTTAATATATATATATATGCATATATATATATATATATATATAAACACAGATATATGACATGTTGTTCAGTTAAGGTTAAGTAAATTGGCATTAACTGGGCAAGTTCTTAAGTCTGGGAATGGTTCTTAATTATGTAAATTTAATATACTCGTTAATCTTATTAAATTGTTTTCACTTCTGCACCTTTACTGTGGGTTGTATTTTTGCCTAGCCTCGATCGTATTGCTCGAGCTGTGCTAGCACTAGTTATAGTTATTAAATATATATGTGATTATCTAACTTCTAGCGTTTCTAAAATGAGCAATAGCCTTAACTGGCGTTTAAGATATTTCATTTATAGTTTTTGTGAAATATGTTTTTATATCTACTGAATACTTGGTTCTTTAAAAATACATTTTTAAAAATACTTCTATCAATCTAATAAAATTTTGTCGATTACAACCATGTTTCTAGGCTAAACGGCAATCGCGAGAAAGGAAATATGTTATTTTAAAACCAAAGGATAATTTTTCTCCTATCGATGGATTTGACCCGGTTCAAATTTAAATCACCTAGCAAATCGTATCATTCGGAGAGAATGTTACGACAGCATAGGCAGCGTCAAGCGGTACTCGAATCAAATGTTAAAATACGCCACGACTTAAAAAATATCTTTGTGATCAACCATTCTCTCAGGGTCAACTATATCTAGATCTGTTAACAATACTTCTATTCTGTATCATTTAATTTATAAATAAGAAACAACCTATCAGTAGCGAGAACAAAAATACTAGACAATTGTAGTATTTTAAGATTGAAGCAAAGCGTAAATCAATAGACATCAAAAAATATTTAACAACAAATTAAACAAAATATTATCTTAAACTTGACACTAAACTTTTTCTCATTTTAGAAACGTCAGAATCTAGACTCACATTTACAAATATTTTACATATATATAACATATATCTTTTGGACACACAGACATTAGCTATAAATGTATTACAACTTTTCTTGAAGTTTCTTGAAACAAGAAACTTTTACTTAAATGCTATATAATTTTATATACATGGGTTTTTATAAGTATAGTGTAAATTTTAATTTTGTATATTCAATTTTTTTTTTTATATATATTTTCGACATTGTTTTTGTACTATTTATGTATATGTAGTAAAAATATTGAGTTTGACTTGTGATTATATCCTGTCATTTTAATTGCAGGGCGAGTCTTTGCTTTTTTTAAAGTAGCTGGACAACTTGGAAATCTGTGAATATACATATAGTATTTGTTTAGTTTGATCTGTGTCGTTGTGTTTGTTTTGTTTACATTCAGTTTCAGTTAATGCTCAGGTCAAAAGTTTCACAAAGAAATGCATATAGCCTAAGATTTCTATTGACAATGTTTAAAAGTGCTTTGAATTTTAGTTTATTTTTTTGTTTTTTCTTTGTTTAACTATAAAAGAGATTCATTACTAAAAATTGAAAACGAAAATTCTAACAAGTTTACAAAAATGTAATGCATTGAATTTCATTTAAAAAGAAATTTTTTTTTGCGTTTTGTGTTTTCTTTAGTTTACTCAAATAAAATTTGGCAATTTGTTGCAATATCCGTTAATTTGTATCGTTATTAACTAAAGAAAATCAGCCTTTTCTTGCTATACACATAAATAGAAATACATATATAGATGTGTGTAAGTGTGTGTTGGTTTTGTGTATGTGTTAAGGGCTTATAAAGGTATTTAGAGCCCGCTGGTAAAAATTCATTTAAACTCTAGTCAATTTAATAATTACTTAATTATTTATGTATATCTGTTGTTGAAATGTTGCCTGAGCCTGCGTCGCTTGCCTCTTGCTGCTGCTGCTGTTACAGCCGCGGCGCCTTGAAGCTCAACGATGTGCTGCATTCCACGCTCAGCTGGTGCTCCATGGTGTCCATGTTGTCATATTCAAGACTGCCACAATCCGCTATGGAATTGCGAATTGATGGCGGCTGCTCCGCACCCGGCAACAGACCCACCAGCAACAGCGGCTTGCTCAGCGGTGTGCCACCACCAGCAGCAACTGTTGTTGCTGTTGCCGAATTGCTGGTCAACTGCTCGTTGCTGATGCTGTTGCTGCTATTGCTCTGACTGCCGCCGATCTGTTTCTCCTTATGGCGACGCAGCGAGGAGCGCAGCGGATACTGACGAGGCACATTTATGAGCAGGCGGCGTGAGTTGTTGTTGCTGCTGTTTGGATTGCTGCTGGTGTTGGGATTGCTGATAATGTTGGGGCGACGTGCAGCATATTGTATGGACTCGGCGCTGTTACTTAAACGGATGTTGCCAACTAATTCGATTATATATATATATATATATATATATATATGTACACACATCGGATGGAGGCGTGGGGGGGAAGAGAGAAAGAGAAACGAAAAAAATATAATTTGTTTTTGAGTTTAAAAGGGAGGGACTCTACTGCAACATTTATGTTTGTAGTTTGGTGATGGCTTGGTTTGGTTGTTGGTTCTGCTGAGGTTGTTCATGTTGTAGTTGCTGCTGTGGGCGTGTTTGGCTTTTCGCTTGCAGACAAATACAACTCAAAAACAAATACGTTTAAACAACAGAAAGTTACACATTAAATCACAAAGTGAGTGGATTTTTTTTGATTAGTACACATAAGATAAAACAACAACAATTAACAAGAAATATATGAAACAAAAATGTGTCTGCGAGTGTGTAAATTATATGTGTGTATGTGTCTGTGTGTGTTGGTGTAAGTTTTCAAATGTTATATACAAAAATAAGAAACAAACAAAAGCTCTTATATTTGTATGAACACAAATTTGACAAATTAAATGCAAAATGTATTTATTGAATACAAACCAAATAAAATTGTTTACACATAAAAAGCAATAAAATAATTACAAAATAAATGTTAAAATATTTTTTTGTTTTTTTTTTTGGCTTTAGCGCACGATTGCTGTACACACATATATAAAACATTATAAGCATATAAAATAATTATAATGTAACTGAAATTGTAATTAAAATTTCGAGAGTTGGCAAACGCTTAAGTTATTTAAGATATAAAGAAAAAATAATTGGATTCTTTGATTGTTTTTTGATAGCTTCAAGATTTTGTTGATTTAATTGAAGTTGGATTATTTCGAAAATGTTACTTTTAATATTTGACACCTCTGATGAGTTAGTTTTAAAAGAAAAGCTTAGAAAACACTTAGATTAGACGGTTTTCAAAATTCGTATATCATAAATTATTCTTGTTACAAGAAATTATGTTCTTTGATTATCTGTCTCTGCTTTTAAATATTTAATTATTATAATTAAACAATTAAAAGTATAATTGTCATTTGCAATATAAATTAGAATGAAATTATTAAATAAACACAAAACACACAATTAGATAAATGATATTAAATAATATTAAAATTATTATACAATTAACTGATGCATGATAAGCAGAGTGAAAATTATAAATATTTAATAAAATTCATGTTGATGACGAGGCAAAAATGGGGAACAACGAACATTGGTACAAAGTTCAGAGGTCACTGAACACATCTTAATATCTTATTATTAATATTGCTTGCAACAAGGTTGCAAATGATGGTGGAAGATACAACACAGGACATGCCACTTGGTTGGTTTTTGTTGGTCATGTTTCTTACGGTTATGTTAAGATTTCATAAAAACGATAAAACATTAAATGAATTTTAAAACAGAAAATCCAACACATTAAAAATGATCGTGACAAGGTGGTTGTTGTTGTTGTTACTGTTTCTGCTAATGTTATAGCTATTATTATTGTTATTGTTATTGTGGTTATTGTTGATGTTTCTGTTGCCGCGCTGAGTCCCAAACGAATGGTAAAACGATGCACTAGATGCATCGCTGTCCAGACGAGGACGAAGCTGCTGCTGTCGATGCTGCATGAGTGGTGTAGAATGGCGCAGTAACACAGATGCCGGCTGCACGTGCTGCTGCAACTCGTGTGCCTGCAACGTGTGCAACACGCAGCCATCTATCGACGCGCACTCGCTGTGAGAGTCAATAATGTTGTTGTTGTTGCTGCTGCTGTTGCCAACACGCTCAACAACAACACTAACACCAACAGCAGTAGCAGCAGAAGCAGCAGAAGCAGCAGAAGCAGGAACTGCAGCTGTGGGCAGATTTTGCGTGGAATAGTAGCATGAATTATTGAGCGTTTCGTTCAGATAGAAGCTTTGTGCATGCTGCAGCTGTTGCGGCTGCAGCATGTTGCTGCTGCCGCGTTTGTTGCGTCTTTTGTAAGGCTTTAGCGCGTGAGCATGTGCGGTGTGTTGTTTATGTTGCTGTTGTTGTTTCTGTTGTTGTTGTTGGTGATTGTTGGTTAGTGCTGCTTCCGCTTTATAACTACCCGAATTGGAGTCCAGCAGCAGGCGACGTTGTTGATGTTGCAGCGGCGGCCTCAGCAGTCCCTTGGAATGTATGTGTTGCTTTTGTTGCTGTTGTTGTTGATGCTGTTGCTGTTGCTCCTGACGACTGGAGCTGTAACTGTCCTCGGTGTCCATCATGTCGTCCAGCTGCTGTTCCCGCTCCAGTTCACGTTCCCGCTGCTGTCGGCGATAGAAGTGATAGAGCAGCGCCTGGCTGCGCTCCGCATCGATTTCAACAGCTCCACCGACACCGGCAACAGTCTGCCGCATGTCGCGTGTGCTGCCGCCACCCAAGTAGCCAGCGGCGGCAGCAGCGGCCGCTGCCAAGCAGCAGTTGCTGCACGTGTCCGCCGGCAGCTGCAGCGAGACGACCGCGTCTCGTGGGCCCAGGAACCATTCGGAGCGGGTGCGCATGCGCGCTGTTTGGCGTTCATGGACCTAACACATTCGTGTGATTTATATTTGCATGGATTTTTGTATTGTTGTTGTTGTCATATGTCGTCATTGTTTTTGTTGTTGTGATGTGTAGTTTTTTTTTTTGGTTTTTTTTTTTTGGAAAAGGGGGATTCAAAAATTTTGCATTAGAGTTTTGACATTTTACAGATTTGGTTTTTGGTAATTTTCTAAAGCTCAATTTTCTTTTGCTTAATTTAAAAATTTTTCAAGACATTACCAGATTAATTCAATAAATAAATATTTCAAAATTATACATCACAAACGAAAATTGAAATAATTAAAAAAAAAAAAAATAAAAAAAACTTGTTAACAGAAATTATTTAGATAAATTTATTTACATATATTTCAAGACTTAGCGCAGCGGAAAAAAGTGTAGAAAATTGATAAATATAACAAATAGAAATGGTATTCACTGTTAAAATACATAAAAACTCGAAGCTTTAGTCAATTGCAAAAGAATTAAATGAGTAAAATAATTTTAATATTTCTTATTTTGACTAGCTGAATGAAAATAGCCTGAACATTGCGTCATGTAATTTGTATGATTATCTAACTGTGAATACTTCAAGTGTTATAAACAAATTAAAATGTAAGCGTAGAAAACTTGCCAAGCATAATTGCAATTTTTGAAAAGCGTTTGGTAATTCTTTAGCATAAGTATTTTATAAAACATAAAACACATGAAGAAAACAATGAAATTGTGACGCTTCCGCGTGAGTGTGAATGTGGGTGTGTGTGTGTGTGTG
Organism: Drosophila longiperda; assembly: GCA_035042125.1. Lineage (NCBI taxonomy): Eukaryota > Metazoa > Arthropoda > Insecta > Diptera > Drosophilidae > Drosophila > Drosophila longiperda. The sequence continues at coordinate 3,015,004 of JAWNLV010000130.1, forward strand.
TGTAGTGGTGTAAGTGTATAGGGTGTGTGTGAACTTAAGTATTGTTGCCGAGTTATGTGTATTGCAAACTACAAAATCAAATAAAAGACAGAGACGAGCACAAGCTACAAAAAAAGAGTTGGCGTTAATTCAGGCTACACAAGACAACAAACAAAACTACAAATTATCAACTAACAATAAACAATGAACAATGGGTATACAACAATATTGTGGCTTAAACATAGCTTATGTTATTAACTAAATGACTAAAACAAATTGATTTGTGCAGTTTGTGTGTTTGTATTTTTTTTTTTTGTACTTTTAAATGATAAATAAAAAAAGTTATACAAAGAAAACATATTAAATTAAAAAAAAAGTGCGATTTTGCAATTGTTTGCCGTAATTAAGTTTTAATTTTTTGTGCTTAATGCGTATTGTTGAATAATGATAAATGCAACATTCTGTTTCCTTGTTTATACTCAACTTAAAAATAAATATTTACAATTTCTCACATTTGAAATGGTGTTTTTTGAAGTAATAAATTATAAACGTAATTTGTTTGTTTTAGAACACTTGTGTTTTTTTTATTTTTTTTTTATTAAGTATGAAAGTAAAACAAAATTGAGTAAAATTTTGCTTATGTATTTTGAATGGAATGAATTTTTGTTGATTTTTATGTTTTTCTTTCCACTTAAACTAGCAATAAATGTTAAGATACACATTTAAAGTTATTACATACGAAAAACGAAACTAAAATTATTTATGAGTGAAAAATAAACAAATGCATGTGTTTTTTGTTGTTTTTGTTGCATGTGTATGTTCATATTTTGTACAGTTGTGTGTGTGTTGTGTTTTGTACTTCTTTGAGTTTTAGTCTGGGAATTGTAGTGCCAGATATGCTTAGAATTACGCTTAAATGTATATGTTGTTGTTTTATGTGTGTATTTTATGTGGGTGTAAGTAGAAGTTGTTGTTGTTGTTGTTGCAGGCGCAGCTTTAGTTAGATATATTCATATATATATAGATGTAAATAGTATAGAACAAGTTACAAAACTAGAGAAGGAGGCGCAAACGTTTAATAATTTTATAAATCAAAGAAAAGTTCGTTTTAGATAAGACCAAGAAAAATAAATAAATAATTCAGTCATTAAGTGAGTAAGATAGTGAGAGAGCGTAAGGGGGGAAGGGCTGCTGTCCAAAAGGATATTTTATAATTAATTTAAATACAAAAAATACATAAACGAAAAAGAATGTAATTGAACAAATCAGAAAATAAAAAACAAATGCACAGCGTTAAATGTTAAAAGTTAAAGAGAAAATAATAATAATCATAATAATAATAATACAAATCAAAAGTATAAAATTCATCTAATCAAGAAAAATCTTAAAAACTATTAAATAATTCGCAATTATTTGCAGTTTGCTTGCTCAAACCTGCAAAAAGAATACAGAACTTAAAAGTCGAGTAAGTTGGCTAAATTATGGAGACGTGGTCAAAAGGAGGTTTTGTGGAATATTGGGGGGTAGGGTTAGGGATGGGGTTTTTTAAGAAGGGGTGAACGTTCTCTGCCTTTTTAAACGGATATTCTAGAGCCAGGCCAGAACTTAAGCCTCACCTGTGGCAAATACGAGAGACTCTTGGTACTCTCCGCATAGCGATTGACGGCCCGCAGCTCCTCCATGGTCATGCCGCCCGAGTTAGCTCCATTGTTGCCACTGCCAACGCCGCCTCCATTAGAGCCAACGGCACCGCCAGAATTCGAGCTGCACGAGCTGCTGTGGCGTATGCCGCGATTGCAACGACTGCAGGTGCGATGTTGCTGCTTCAGCTTGCCGCCATTACTGCTGCCTGTTGCTGCAGTAGATGCTGCTGCTGCAGTTGTTGCAACTGTGTCCGCTGCAACTGTAGCTGTTGCATCGCTGCCACGTCGCTGCTCGCCGCCGCCATCGAGACTTTTGGTGCCGGCGCGCAGACGTCGCTGATGATGACCGCTCGACAGTGGCTTCTTTTTGTTTTGGCGATAGCGACGCTTAACGGTGGTCAGCTCATCATCCTCATCATCGTCCTCGTCCTCGTCGTCCTCCGGCGAGTTGTGTGTTGTGCCCGGGAACTGCTGTTGCTGCTGATGTCGGTGCCTGTAGCGCTGCAAGCCACGCAATTGTTGCAGCTGCTGCTGTTGTTGCTGTTGTGCTGGCGTTGCTGGCGCAATGCTGCTCAGCTCCAGATCGGCGGCAAAGTCATGAGTCAGCTCAGCATTATCCTCATCATCGTCCGCATAGTCATCGTAGTCATAGTCGGTACCATTGCCATTGCCATTGCCATTACCATTGCCATTGCCATTGCCACTGCCATTGCGCTTGGCCGGCAGCGGTGAGCTGGTCATGGCAAAGATGCCGGGTCCCTCCAGCGAAACAGAGAGACGGGCACAGCTCTCGATGAAGGAGTGTTCCGGTGAAACGCCCAGCGAGAGCACACTGTTCTCCAGCGCCGAACTGGAGCTGGTCAGCAAAGCGGGCGTCGAGCGAGATTCTTCTTGAGCCACTGCATACAACAACACGACGACGTTTATGTTTTAGGAATGAGTTTTATATGAGCAATGAAATATACATAAGAATGTAGACAGAGATATTTTTTGTTTTTGATTTGAGTCAAAGCGCCAAAATGGCTAAGGCAGAGTGCAAAGTTAGAGAGATATAAAGACAGAGAGAAGCGAAAGCATGTAGAAGTATCCCAAAAGCATAGAAACCTAAATATATTGCTCAAGCAATGAACTTATCAACTAGGCACATAAACCTTACCCCACAATACATATAAAATAGTGTAGCTTATAGATATATTGTTCTTAAGAGCAAGTAGAGACTGTTTTGGTACTCACGTAACCCCCATCGCTCGCATTGGCACTGCAACCAAGTCTTTTCGGCCTCCAAAGAATGTTGCACTGCAAAGAAAAAGTTGAATTACTCATTTTATTCTTCATTTTTTTTATATACAAATGTATAGTGATTAAAATCTGCACACTATATATAAAATTGAATAAATAAGATTCAAGTTTAAGTGTTTTCTTTCCTTCTATATACAATTTTCTCAGTTTTTTGTGACAAGAAACAAATAAATTCCTACGCAACTTCAATTTCTGGAATTTCTATCTATCTATCTCTATGTTGTAATTATTTCTGATATAATGCAAAACATTTTTTGTATCATTGTAAATATTCAATTATGCTTTAATTGAATTTTAAGTGTGTGAAAAATAAATAGTTGTTGTATGTGTTGATAATTGTTAGCTGCATGCCAAAAACAGGTCTATCGACGTACAATCCATATTAAGTATAAATTATTCGAATATCTGTAAACATTTTTTATATGCCTTACTCATGTAAGATAACTGGATAATGACTTGATATATATTATACATTTTTAATTGCCGCATTTAAATTATAAAGCCGAATTCAAATTTGTTTCTTTTAATTTGTTTCAAATTTTACTACATTCCATTGATGCATATTCTGCATATTCGGCTGAAATGTTTCCATATACTAATCCAAAAATCTAATCTTGATCGAGTTTAAAAAGATTACTTTTAGTTTCCTTAACATAAAAGAAATATTCTCTCCAAATATGTTAGGGGCTCAAAACAAGCGTATGTGAAAAACCGTAGTCATGTGATTCTTATCAATTCTTGGAACTTCGCTATTCCTGAGCAAGCAAAAGTTGTATAAAAAAGATTCATGACTCATTCATCCCATATCTGCCTTCCGGACTCACATGCATATTTCTGCTGCGCCAACTTGCCACGTGGCGGCGGAGGATATTGAAAACTGCAAATCCATTCATCCTGCACCTTGAGGATGCGTCCCGTAACGCGCGCATAGTATTCATAGTTGTCGCGTCCAAAGATGTCGTGTGTGGCAAACTTATCGATTATGTGTTGCATGATCTTTGTGGACACCTGCAATCAAGAGAAAGAGATTCTTAATATCCAGATAGCAATTATAGGTTGGGCAAAGGACTCACCTTAAACTTGAGCACATCCTCCATGCGAGCTGTTTTGCCATCGCTGACGCAAGATTGAAAGAAACTGGGCGCTACAGAGACGCCCAGAGCCTCGCTGGTCATGCCCGTGGATGCGTGGGCCGCATTGCTGGCGATAACGCGGAATGTGCCAAAGAGTAAAACTAATAGATGTTGCGTATACTTGGGCAGTGATGCAAACAATCTGCAAGGGAGAGGTAACGATAAAGAGAAACACATTAGTCAATACAGTAGCCAGCCGTGTAAAGATCGTGTGTTATCTATGTGAAAAGTAAGGGTTGTGGGCACAATAATTGTTACTCATGTGCGCTTATATATATATATATTTATTGCAAAGTGCACTGACTCATTGTCTGGCCAGGGCCATCAAAGAAAGCCAGGGGCAGCTAGAGATAGAGCTGTGGCAAGAGCAACAGAGGGAGGAAGAGCCAGAGCAAGGGGCAGGCGACAAGAGGTAAGAGGCAGCTGCTTGAATTGTTCACACTTTCATTTTGGCATGCGCTGCTTGGAAAACCTGGCAGACTAACAAAACTCTAAACTGGTCTTTCTTTCAGGCAGTCTGTCTGTCTGTCTGTCTCTCCCTCTCTCTATGTTTTCGCGTTACACAACACGACTGGAGACTCGAGACTAGCGACCAGCGAAGCGAACTAAGCAACTATCACAGCTAGCCAATCAATTAATGCTCTTTGCTCTTCGCATCTGCAGCTCCCATAAAATTAAAAGTGAAAACTCGAAGATTCAACCAACAACAGCAACGACAACCACACACTCTGGCCATAAGCGTCGCTTGACAATGAATTATACTACAATATACATTGTATAAAAGTCGGAATAGAGTCTGCCCCTCTATTAAGCTGTTGCTGTAAATTGTGGCAGAGAGCGTGCAAAGAGATACGCAAAGAAAAGACGAACACAAAGCAGCACAACACCTGTTAAAATATTAAATGCATTGAAAATAATAATTATAACAGCGTGCCTCAAATGCAGTTTCAAATTATAGTTTAAAAAAAAAATACAAGCTCGCTGGTGATAACAAAAAAAAAGAATCTAATCAATTGTTGATAGTGACACACAATTTAAAAGTAAACCAAAAGTAGATAAACGATAAAAGAAAAAAATTATATTAAATCTTAACAGCCTTTTATACAAAATCAGGATTTCATCTAGAATGACTTTTCTGCAGCTAGTTCTTTATGTCTTAAATATATTATTGTTAACTATGTTTAAGACAAATACCATTGAAACTAACTACAATATTAAATGTATATATATTATTAAATTCAGGAGCATTGTTTTTTGCAAGCAATGTTGTTGTTATTTTAAGAATAATGTCACCAGATCTTATTATCCAATACGACCACAAATACTATATTAGACACGTACAATTACTTTTGTAAAACTGATTATTCATAAGTGTGAATCAATATCAATATTTATCATCTACTGAAAAAAGAAGTAGACCTAGTGAAAAGTTTATTTAAAGTGTCAAATGATGGGATCATCAGAAAATGAGAAAGAACAAAAAAAAACATAAAACACATTCATATTTCCTTGGTATTTCTACACAATTCGCTCCAAGCTAAGCAAATTATATATTTATTAAAATGTAAATATACATATTAAGTTTAGTCTAGACTAGACATTTACCTCTGTTGATAATAATAGTGATTTTAATAATTATGTTTTTTTTATATGATTATGTTTTTTCTTAATCAAAGTTTAGTGCGTTGTTTATATTAGTCAGCATTAAAATAAAGCAGATAATATTAGTAAAAAAAATAAATAAAATGTTTTTTCTAGTTGAATTCTTTTTAAAGCTTGACCATAATTAGTTTACAGTTTTTATTTACCTTAAAAGCCTTTTTTTTTTAATTATATCGCACAGTTTTTATTGATTAATTAATGCTTTTAAGAAGCGTTGTGTCAGGGCTTTATTAAGTTACTTCATCTCAACTATCAGCGTGTTCATCTGTTTCCTCATATATATATATATATATATATATGTGCAAACCCCAAACCAAGTACATATAGAAATACAAACAGTGCACCCCGAGCAATGCCCGCCTAGCCTATGGGTTGAACTTTTCAGTTCTGGCCCCCAAATATAACAATGACCCCAAAAAAAAAAAATAAAAACGTTCCGCTGTAATATGAATTTCTATATGGTCTAATCTTATCATAATTATGAGGTCTTGTCTTCTATATTTTACGAAAATTTCTTTGCGGGGTAGGGCTTTGATAATGAATATGCCCTGAACTCAAAGTTGAACACATTAAAAAACAAAACAATATATAATCTAAATAAAGCTGATAGCGGCGCTTAACAATGATTAATAAGTTGTAGTGTATCGCCTTTATTTTGTTTATTATTTATTTATTGTTGTTTTGTTTCATAGAGACAGCCTTATAATGGAATGTGTACAAATCATTTACTAATTTCATTAATTGCGAGAAACCAATAATAACAAAAAATAAACCATTTAACGATTGCTACACCGAAACAAGAGTTTACGTCGTCTGATATCGCGATAAGCGATAAGCAAAACGTCGCAAAAGTTTTTTGTTCGTGTGAAACCCTAATGGATGATTAATTCGAGTAGCTACGATTATTTAATGACGTATCCCAACATAGTTGTTCAAACCTATTATACTACGTGATAGTTTTAATAGATATATATATATAGAAAGGCAAAGTATTTAGTTTAGAATGGGTGAGACATGACTTATCCTAAATACGTAATAGTTTTATTAGTTCCACTTGTTACACAGATGCGTGAACGTCAATATAAAAAAAACAGTAAAACTGCAGTTAAATGATTATCTACTAAACAGCTGTGTAATTATTTTGGTTTAGCAAATAATTTAAATAAAAACGAAGACTTATTTCAAATGATTGTTATTATCAGAAGCTATATTACGAAAAAATGTTTGCGTTAACTTTACAGATTACGCAAATTATTATCACCAGCGTTATTATTTATCTACAGATTATTTAAATCTTTCGAATAATTGCTATTATCAGCAGCTATATTATTATATACGAATTGTATCTTTAATTATTTTAGAGAGTATTACAACATCGACTCTATATTTTTTGTTATTAAAAATGTTTGCTTAAATTTTTCTAGATAGTATTCCAAATTCTTCTTGGTATATTTTTTTTAATATTTAAAAATGTTTGATTCAACATTTTTACAGAGTATTCAAATTTCGTCTTGGTTTATTTTTTGTTTTAAAGTTGGATTTTATGCACACATGATTTTATGTGTACTAATAATGGGATACATTAGAGACCCGACCCGCATTTGGGCGCACAGCACACCACAACACACGGCACCGCACAACAGCTGCCTCTCCTTACATAATCGTCCGGCGAGACGCGTTACGCATGCGCCGTGTTGCCAGACTGTGTTTGATATTTACATAATACTCAAGAAACTGGCTATATAAAAAGCATTTCTGTGAATCGGATGCTAAATAGATGTACGCATTTTTAATGTGTATCTATGCGTATTTGTTGTACGTGTGTATTTATTTCTTTCGCTACTGTTAAGGCCGGGTTGACGCTGCGTCACACACTTTATAGATGAATCATTTATTATTATTTTTATTGTGTTTGTCTTTTTCATTCATAAAAATTAAATGTGTCGGCCGAAGCAGTTGACTACAATGTTTTTTTATCTCTCCCCCAATCTCTTTCACTCTCGCCTGTCTTTTAAAGTGCCGCATTTGATTTGCCTTTTTTAATGTTGTTGTAACTATCTTTTTTTTTTCTTTCTCTGTATTAATCACAGATGAGGTTTGTTTGCATTATATATGCATAGTTACGTATTTTGTGCCCTACAGAGAAACCAGTTTTTATATTCCCACAACTCTTGTGCCACTTGAAAGATTTCAGATGCGAGCTTGCTGACTGATAAGTGTTACAAGTGTGGAAAGCAGAAAGCGTCAGAAAAGTATATTTCAAATGACAGATTGTTCAAATCTGAAGCATTCAAGTGGTTTAATCACAATTTTAAATACTAAATTAATGCATGTCATAAGCCATACACATTATCAAACATAATTCACTGTGAAACATAAAGTTGTAATGTGCATTCTTGCATATTCTTGAAACTTCTTGACATGACTTTGTAATTATAATAGGGAAATCAGTTGATTCACAGCTATTGCACATGAATAGAACAAAGAGAGGCGAAACCGTGACTTGGGTATTGATAGTTATAGGATAATAATAAAACTTGGTGGTTTCTTATGATGATAAGAATAGGATAATAATAAAACTTGGGGGTTTCTTATAATAATAATGTTATTGATAATAATAGGATAATAATAAAACTTAGTGGTTTCTTATATTGCCACACACTTTGTGCCTACTAAGCGGTGGTCACTATAAATATGTGAGCATATCTTTCAAGTATATCTTTAGACTGTGCATCAGTGACACAGCTGCAGCTGCATAAATATTTATCATTGCGGCTTCGCAGCTCCACGCCCCAAAAGCCTTTGTGTTATTTTAGCAAAAATGAGATATTCAAACTGATGCGAAACGCAAACTACGAATCAGCCACAGCCTAAGTTGCCTTAGAGCTGTTTCTGTTGTTGTTGTTGTTGTTGACGGCACACCAAACAAAAAAAATATATATGTATACAGTAAGAAGACAATACGTCATAATAATGAGCCAAGTGAAACAGCAAACGCAACGCTAATAAAAAGCAGTTTCAACATATAAAGACATAAATACATACACACAACATATGCAAAAAAAAAAAAGTTCGTTTATTACGTATTAAGTGAAGACATCTCGATATCAGCATGATCCAGCCATAACAAAAAAAAAAAGCGTACTGTCGAACACTGCTTGTCTTGCAGATATCTTTTACTACAGGTCAATAGCTTGAATCCGGCTGAAACTAATAGTATCTTGAAAATTGAGAGATAACACGCATAACTTTATATTATCAATAAAATCATATTATTAAATTGCTTGCTTTCAATTGTTTAAAATAATAAGATAAACATAAAACTAAAAAAACACTTCTACGTGCAGGGTATAGAAAAAGATATTGTCAAGTTGACACTATGCAACAAAGTATAAGTATGCCTTACAAACTTAATAAGCATTATTAACAATGAGGAATTTTAAATAAACATTAATCACATTTTTCTGCACTTAGAAAAAGCATAATAGTTTTAATTTTAAGTATATCTATTTTTAGACAATGTGATCTGGATGAATTGTGCCTAAATGCAGGGTCAAAAGGTTTATATTTTGTTGTACAGTGCTCATCCGGCATATGGTTTAGTTATGACTGCGACGACTGACTGACTATGCCAGAAGTTCAGCATTCAGGGCAATCAATGTAAGCGTCGTCGTCCCAGACACCGTGCGAAAGAGAAACGGCGATAGGGAAATGGAGGCATGAACAGAGACGAAGACAGAGAGAGATAATAGATATGAATATGAACGTAAGTGTAAGAAGAAGAATATGAATAAGTTGCAGAATCAGCAGCAGATACAGAAGCATGGACAAGACTCACCCGTTGAAGATCTACTGACGCACATTTTGTACTGTGGAAAAAACTGTGGTGTGTTTATATGCATTATATATGAATGTATATTTATATTGTGAACTCGCTTATTTTACTTTTATTGGTTTGGTTTGGGCATTGTATGTTGTTTATATTGTGTGTGACTGACTGACTGACTGACTGACTGACTATGGAGGCAGTTTAAGTTTATTTATGCATCGTGGCCAGTAAAAACTCTGAGGTAGCAATTTTTCTCTTTCTTTTTGTTTTTGTTTTTGTTTTTGGTTTTGTATTTTAATTTTATTTAATTTCTTTTCAGTAATTTGTTGCTACGTTTTGCGAAGCCCTTTAAGAAAACAACCATGACAACGATTTCAGCACACACGTTCTATGTGTAAAAAACAACAACAAAATCGAATCGAACAAAACACAATGATTCTCTCTGCAGTCAGTCACGGACTATATAATGTAATAATCAGGAAGTGAACATCAGTCGATATTGCAATAGACCCAAGCAGGCAGGCAGACAAACATACAGACAGGCAGACGACAGACATACAGACAGACAAACATCCAAGACGTCGATGTCGTCTCTTGGTAATGCATTGGACAATGCGGCTTTTGTTATAAACTGTTTCCCTATCTGCGTCCCTGCCTGCCCCTTTTACTTACTACTACTTCTGGCAGCCGTCTCTGTCCGTCTGTTTAGTTGCCATTTCTCCTGTCTAGACAACTACAACAACAAAAGCGGGCAATTTTTGCATTTCTTTTTGCACTTATTGATATTCACAAGCGGTAGACGACATCGTCGTTTCTCTGGTATGCTATGCCTATTGTCCCATTCAGTCGTCAGAGCAGTCCAGGCAATTGTGTAAATATCCTATTAACTTGGCAAATGTACACGAAATGTGACATGCTGGCAGCTGGCAGCTGGCATGTGAAAAGGTCTGAGCCCGAAAGGGACATAGATAAATATATATCTTTAAAACAACCAAATCTTAATAAGCGAGACAATTGACAATATATATAAAATTAGCCTTGCGCCGCAATTAGCTTATTAAAATCTCACAAGCAAATATTGTAATAACAACTTTATTATATGTTGCATTTAACAAAAACATTTGTTGAGCTCTTCAAGGCAAATCGCCTAACAATCTAAATAAGCTCTTCTGCCCTCAATAAAGCAACAGGCGTCCGACAAAAAAGCAAAAAGCTTAGAAAGGCAGGCCAAAAAAGCTTTGACCAGGCAACAAGTTGGAACCACAGGAAACGCCACAGAATTTAGAGAAAATGGAGAATAAGCTCATTCCCATAAATATATTAGACATGCGCACACGCACACGCACACAAACAAAGAAACCTACAAGCAAACAAAAAACAAACAAACAAACAAACACCTGCATTCACACTTTTACAAGTAACAACGACGTCAGAGTTGTGTTTTTCTAGCATGTAATTTTGCAAGAAAAACTATACAAATAATACAAGCACATGGTTGCCTATAGCGGATATATATATATACGTGGTAAACACTCATGTATAAATAGCGTTTTATTTTTTGGTCTATTGCAAAAACGTGCAACAATGACGTCGTCCATCGTCTGCCGCAATAATAATAATAATGCTTAGCAGCAGCTACAAGAACAACAAATGATGTGCCAACTGATGGAAGTGGGTGGCAAAAGTAGTTGTTGTTGGAGGGCAGGGGAAGGAGACCTGTTCGGCTGCTCATTTGCTTTAGGTAACGCTAGCGTTAATTGATACAAAGATTCAAACGCGCGTCTCTGCATCTATTTATAAAAGATTCAGCAGCTATTTTCGCGCATTTGTTTAAATCTGAATACGATTGCTTAATGTGTGTTCTTGTAGAAGTTGTGGTTGTTGTTGTTGTTAGCGCCTGCCCTAAAATGTAAATAAACAAAAGAAAGGTTGCAGAGCAGCCACAGCACCAACAATTACAACAATAAATGTGTATATAATTGTATTGCTGTTATTGCTGGCTACGGGCGCTAAGTTTACAGTAGGCAAATTGAGATTTACGTTTGAATTGACTGCTTGGCTGCTGGACTGCTGAGTTGGACACGGAAAATTTTGGCGGTCGAAACTTACGCATGTATCTCTGGCCAATTTGAGATGTATGTTTTATTGCTGACGTTATTTGTTTACACGCACATTAGCATCAATGTAACAGTATTGCTGCTGCTGACGCAGTGGCCGCATCCACATCCACATCCACATCCAAATCCATCATAGTGTGCGCAGAAAAAGAGTTTATTAACAGCAAAATGAGATTTCTTGCAGTCAGCGCTGAACTTTTACACAAATATAAAGCGACTGCAATCAAACTGCTGTCAAATGCCAATTTACCAGAAACAATTAATTTGGCAAGGCCACTGCAGCAGCGCCGATAAAAAAAGAGAAAAAAACGACGCAAGATAATATCGATTGCGATTGCGATTGCGAATGGTTAATTGCAGGCGCCGCTCACTTCACTCCACTTTACTACACTTCACGCACAACCAACTGTGCCTTCTCTCACCCACAATGCTGCCGTTTGCGGCTATTTTTTTGTTGTTGTTCTTGTTGTTGTTGCAATTTCAAAAACAATTGTAAATTGTATAAAAGTGCAATAATTTCGTTTTATTTTAATTGAGTATGCGTGGGTCTCTCTGTCTGTGTCTGTTTGCCCACGCTTTATGCTCCAATTCAATTCGGTTAGAAATCGATTGCAGCAACAAAACTAAAACAAAAACAAAGCAAAGCGAATCACAACGCAAAGCAAACAAGCCAACAAAACATTCAATTTACAGCCGCAAACGAAGTACTTACAACAAGCCCCTTTTCTAACTGACTGGTCATTTTTGTCGCTTAGCGCTGCTTGGCGTATAAGTGAAAATTTGTGAAAATCTAGCAAATGTGTCAACAAGTGCGAAGACAACAAAAAAACAACAACAGTCGCAGTTCAGTCAACGCTTTTCACTTAATTTCAACTAAATTCGCAGACCTCTTAACCGGGCTCAGCTGCTCCCCCTCCACCCACTCCACAACTGCTGTGGATGTATAAATGCATACATACATATATACATTTTGTTTGCGTGCGAGTGTGTGTAAGGCGAAGATTCTTGTGCTGCAACCAAATCTAGATCCGGTTCAGCAAGTTTACCGCAAGCTAGTTACAATACAAACACACACACAAATACACACGAGATGAGTACAAAGACGATACTAGAGATGTGCACGTGCTAGAGTTTGATATAATTTACCATTTTATTCGCAGGCTTAATTTAAGATGTTATATTTTTTATTTTGCATTAATATAAGATCAAAACAAAGAAAGGCCGCGAATTGAAAAACAAGCTAAGATGAACACATTTTTCGATTAATAAAAATTCTAGTCGTGTCACGCCACACAGATCTATTCTATGTATAAGTTTACACATATGCACATATATATATATACATATATGATAATTGACTTGACTCACCTGTGTAAACGGTCCGTTTGCTCGGCTTCGTTCTGCAGTTCGTTGATGGCAAAGAGTTCCATTTCGCCCATGCGTCCAAAGATGCCGTTGGGTATTTTGCGCAAGAATTTCTTCAGAACGCTGGCAATGGTGAACACCGAATAGTTGTCCACATTGACTAATCTGCCCGCCTGCAGAAAATGGATGAGTTTTTTCATGGCCCCTTGATGCCCGGGTGCACGGAAAACATCGCGTTTATTCGGCGACTCCTTGTTCAGCTTCAGGATCAGCACAAGCAACGGTCCCGGAATGTTGTTGTTGTGTTTGCAGACTTCCTCGAGAGGAACGCCAAATTTCACCTTCTCGAGGCGGTAGGGGTAGGCGGGCGCTGTTGCTGGATGGCCGCAAGATGTGACAACGTTGCCCAAATCGGCGGCACGTCGATGAACGCGTTCAGCCCAGCTGGACATTCTGGGTATGTTTTTATGTATGTTTGAGTGTTTATTTGCTTGTTGCGTATGCGTGCGTGTATGTGTGCGTGTGGGCAACACTTTTCTTTTGGGCGTTCGTTTTTCACAGAAAAATGTGCTCGCTCAGAATTTGATGCTATTTTATGCTGGTTAAAAACATATTCCTCTTCTTCTTCTACTTTCCAATGGAATGTAACTGCGTTATTGTTCTGTATCTGTATGCATTAAACTTTCTATGTGTTGTTCTCCTCGTAGTTAATTTTTGTTGTGTATTTGATTTGGGGCGTTGTTTTAATTTTCTTCGTACGTAGAAATGATTTTTTCGTTAGGTTTTCTCAAGTGTTAATTGAATTTGACAAGATCGTTTATGTGTGTGCCAGGTTTGATTTGGCAATTTCAATATTTTTCGTTTTATACTCGCTCAGACACAGCAGCCACTCCTGTATGCACTTTTTTTTTGCTTTTGCTTCGCTGCTTCTCTTGCTCTTTTTCACTGTTACCGTCTTTTCACAGTTGAATCGTGGATAGCGCGTCGCATTGTAGCATATTGAGCGGAGAATATATCTATCATCCACATGCACGTTTAACAGCGCGTCTGCTTGTTGTTGATTTTTTTTTATAAAATTAATTGGTTAGTTTTCGTGGCTCTTAACGTAAATTTTTGCACCTCTGCACGCACGACTAGCAGCTCCAGCACTTGTGTATACACTAGCGATGTGATACTTTTTTCTAACAGCGATGTGCACAATTTATCACAGTTTTCGATAACACTGGAAACGTCACATACCAAAACCATATATCGGCTAAATGAAATATCGATTTGCTTCGGCGATACCTAACAAGCCGTATCGATTCCGATGCACAAAACGTTACCCTGCATGCACTGAGTAGTATCGAATCTCTAATTATGGCGAATATGTGTAAAGTGAAATTGTTGCAAACGAAATAATAATAAAAATATAAAGCTCTAGCAAGCCGCAACTAAATAAATAATAAATATTTGTTTGGCCAGAATAAGTACGTATATAATACAGTAGACTGCTAACACACTTTAAGCGGTTCTGACAAACCATACATATTCATTTATCTTATTTTTGTTTGTCTGAATTATTTTGTTGTCTACTTCAAAACAATAACACCACCAACAATAATACTTATCGTTTTCTCTTCTTTTTGTACAAAAAATTAAAGGCGACATTTGGCAAACGCAACGCATTGTGTCCCAATCGCTTATCCAAAATTTTCAAGTTCCATTTGCAAAAACAATTTATATGTGTGTGAGTGCCGCTGCTCACCTTGAATCCATCGTCGACGTCGTCACTGCTGCTGCCGTTGTTGTTGTTGGTGTTGTTGTTTTCCCCTCCGAAAGCGTCTACATATAAGATATTGACCCTGTACGCGTGATACATATTTAAAGCACACTCACACTTCGTTCGATACATACAAACGTTGCTGCTGCATAGAAACACTTTTCAATTGTTAGGTGAACAAATGACCACCGCTGCCTCGACATCACAAAGTGCGCCATCAACATTGATGGGCGCTGTCGGATCCGAGGGAGGCGGCGGCAGCAGCAGCACTGGGTCGACGACGACAACGACACCAAGCAGTTCGGCGGTGCGTGCTTTGGCCATGGAATACAAGTCGCTGCAGGAGGAGCCCGTTGAGGGATTTCGCGTCAAGCTAATGAACGATGATAATCTCTTTGAATGGGAGGTGGCCATCTTCGGTCCGCCAGAAACACTATATCAGGGTGGCTATTTCAAGGCGCACATGAAATTTCCACACGACTATCCATACTCGCCGCCATCAATACGCTTCCTCACCAAGGTGTGGCATCCGAATGTGTACGAAAATGGAGATCTATGCATATCGATACTGCATCCACCGGTAGATGATCCGCAAAGCGGTGAGCTGCCCTGCGAACGCTGGAACCCCACACAGAATGTGCGCACCATTCTCCTCTCGGTTATATCGCTCCTCAACGAGCCCAATACATACTCGCCGGCCAACGTGGATGCCTCGGTGATGTATCGCCGATGGCGGGACACACAGGTAAGCAATTTATTTGCAAATCAATTCAAGATTCATTCATAATATAAATTGCACACTGGATACAGGGCAAGGACAACGAGTATCCGAATATAATCCGAAAGCAAGCACTGGCCGCCTATGCGGTCGCCAAGCGGGAAGGTATTGTGGTGCCAATGACACTGGAGGACTATTGTCTGAAGCCGACGGTTAAGCAGAGTGCCGGTTCCGGTCTTGATACAAATTTCTATGATGATGATTTCGATTTGGAGACCGAAGACTTGCCCACTGATTCGGATGAGGACGATGATGATGAGGACGACGATGATGATGACGACGAAGACGCTGATGATGATAATGCTGTTGCTGCTGGTGATGACGATGGGGATGTAAATGAGGGCGCTGGCGACAGTGCAGCGAATAGCAAAAATAATGTGAATAACAAGAAGTGCACGAACAACAATGGTCTGATGTCGTCAAAATCGACTGCCACAGATGATGCCGAGTCCGCTGATGACAGCGGAAAAGGCGAGACAACATAATGCAGTTAAGCCCGCTCTAACTGCAAACATTGCTCCCCCTGCCCAAGGCGTCTGCGTAGCATTTAATTGATGTAACACATGTGAAAAGAATAAAGAGAGCTAGGATAGACGCCCCCTAAGGTCAATCGCTGGCTTGACATTTCTCTCAACACAATTATGATTTCTTCTCTTTTTATCTTTAATTATGTACAATTGTAAAACTGTAACGCGAATCGCTTCCCCAACTAGCCCCGCTTTTAATCCTCAGATGTAGTCTAGAGATTTGACTGGCTGGCTACGAATATTTTCAACCAAGCTTGCAATTCCTTTTAAATGCAGCTAAATAAGAACAAAATCAACAACAACACTCAAAACTGATAATGATTATACAAGATATATACAATATACATATGAATTAGCTATAAATTATTATTTTAAAATATATATACATATACAATAATACGCATGCATATGTACTTGTATCTACATGCAGTTCATTCAAACGGGGACCGCAACACATGAACATTTTTAATGAAATCTAACCTCCTAAACGCAAGAGACATCCTAACAAAAGCTATACTAAACAAACAAAACAAAATAAAAAACAAACAATTATATAAAGTTACAATCAACGGATTTCAAGTATATAAGGAAAATTATGAAACGTAGCAGTTAAGCCATTTGTAAGTGCAAAAAAACACCAACAGCAATATTGAAAAGGAAAATTGCAAAGATAAATAAGCCAAATAAAATTACATAAAAACCCTCCATTGACTTCTTTTAATTAACCAAAACTAAGGTTTTTATTTCAAATAGAGTAACTCCTATATTTATCCTTAGGTAACGTAACGCGTAGCTCTGAAAATTTCCTAAATATCGTTTTTGAACCAATCTAATTAGAACTGCATAAATTCTATAATTATAATAATCATACGAAATATTTGCCATTTGCTGGGATTATATTGTTAACGATTTATTTGCTCATCCATTCGATTTCTATTAGATTTGGGTTATAAGCTTGGCGCGCTTGCGCCATGCCAGCAGCGCCGGCGTAAGATCCTTATCCGTAATGGCAGGCATGCGTATCAGGGAGCTATAGACACCAATGTCCGCAGCGGACATTTGGTTGCCACCAAAATATTGTTGCTGCTGCAGCCGCTTGTCCAGCAGTCGCACCATAGCCACCTGGCTCTTGTGTGTGCTGCAGCGCAACAGTTGATAGCAAATGTCCAGCACAGCATCGATTTCGTTGCAGAGCGGCGAGCTCTCATAGCGATATTCGGTTGGACCAACACGGACCAAGTACCTTATGATATTCACCTCACCATAAATGGGCACATACATTGTGGGTGAGCTGATCATTTCAGTGTGTTCGCCTGTGAAGGAGTAAAGTTAAATTAGTGATAAACGCATAGATATATTAAAGTGGTATTGCTTACAGTTCTTCCATATAAGCGTCACATTGAGCTTGGGCATCGCTGCATTGACGGGCACCTTGGCCAATTTGGACTCAAAGTCGCGCGCCGCTGGCCCAATGTCCGCCATTGTTGAGTGGGTGAATGTTTTCACATCGATGGTGTACAAATCGCGCCAGGCGTTTTTCAAAGCCAACAGCGCATAGGGTATGAAGTTGGGATGACCATTAACGACAACATCCTGCAGTGGCACCTGTTGAATCAGATAGATATGGAATTATATATATATATATATATATATTTAGATTTAAATTTAAATCCACCTCTTTGAGTCCGCCATTCTGATAAGCTGTCGTATGCTGAATGGTTTTGCCGCAAACACGGATACCCAAATTTCTGCGCATTTTACCCAACTGGGCCTTGAGCTCCTCCAGCTGCTTTAGTACCTTCTCTTGGCGCAGTACTACAGCGTTTGTATCTTCGTGCTGCAAACAACAAGAATTTTACATTATTAATCACAAGCACATTTGAGTCACTAGCGATGGGCCTGCGTGAATATTATTAATATTTATACTATTACATTAATATATCCAAAACCATTAGGTATATAAATTAGCATTTGCCACAATGATTTATATGTATATTGTTGGAATGGCAATTAGATAAGACAGTTCTAACGTGTGTTCACAATTTTAAATAGAAGTATTCACTGGACTGGTCAATATAAATAGTAATAACAATATACATAAATACTGCATGAAAGATCATATGCCCATTTATAATGCGAACAATATTCAAAACAACACAAAAATGAAAAGTAGATCGTGCGGGTTATGTGCTTTTGTTAGTTTGTTTGTATTAAAAAATATATTTATAAGTTCGTTTTTAGTATAGAAATATGTATTTAACCTTTAGCAAATGTTGTATTTGTCGGCCTAAAATGTCCAAATCAAGTGCACAATCGACTGATTTTGAAATGTTGATCTCATTCTCCGTTGCGTGACTGCATCGAATTCTATGGCCCTTTTCCGATATACAGTGAATGAGAATGAGAATTATATGATTGTTTCCATGAATTTTTTTATTTTTCACATAAGCTAGCTATCCAAATTATAATTGAGCACAGATAGGCAGTCGACATTTTGGGAACAGTCACTGTTATTTTTTTGTTAACGCTCATCTCTAATATGGGCCACGGCAGCTGGGAAACAACACACTTACTGCTGGGCCTGGCGCAACGCCGGCGGAGAGGCTGATATTCCTTAATTCGTACATGCAGGAGGGCAGTTTAATGTCGAATTGTGGCAACAAAGTTTTCAACTCGTACATTTCACTTTTAGATTTTTAACGAAGCTCAAATTGTTGGCCCTCAGAAAAATGTGCTTGGCGGTAGTGATGTGGAAGGTATACTGTCGAATTCGATAGATGCACAAGTTCTTCAAAACAAAAGAAAACAATTCGATAGCATGCCGACAGCTGATAAACACATTTAGCAAACGCCGCAACAGATTTTGAATGTTAAAATTATTCTATTGAATATAAGAACATACCTCGTTTTAGACGTATGCTATTGTTTTTTTATTGATTAAATTTTGCATTCATATTCTTTTAAAGACGACAAGCAATCATTTGCGTAATCAAGCCCATTTAAAAATAACAGACTTATGTATCTTATCGATATATCTGTATCAATAATGGCATTCGCATGGAAATACGACACCATATTTTGACAAGTTGGCAGACACATTAGTGGCGTCTATGTTTAAATCAGAAAGTAAGAAAATTTGTTTACTAAAAGAAAAGAAAAAATAAGATGAATAGGAAATCAAGAAGTTCGGTAAGTAAACGAATAATTTCTCATAAGCGTTAACTATATTAATCTCATTCTCACAGTTAAAAAAAGTGTCCACACAGTCGGAGGAAGAGACAAATCCTGTGCTATCAATTAAGCGTCGCATCAGTTTCAGTGGCAAGAAATTTATAAGGTAAAATCTTAATCCTGTTCTTTTGAAATGAATTGAATTTCAGCTGTGTTCTTTTTTCAGAGAATTCGTTACAACAGAGAAAGCGAGAGACTATGACCATTCATATGAAATATCAGATAATACCAATGGCTCCGACAGCTCTGGCCAAACTCATTGCACGGTGGCGCCGTCCTTGCTGCAAAGTACAGCGCACATTTCGTTGGCCAGTAATGAGATGAACAAGGAAAATGCACCGCTTGCCATTGCGTCAGATGTCGCGAGTGGCTCACTGTACGATCAGCATTCTATGAACGATTTCACACTCAAATTACAGACGAGCATCAATGTGACGCTGTTGCCGGATGAGTTGCAAGGAAATCGTAAGCGCACTGAATCATCGACTGCTTCAATGGATTTTACGTCCAGCGACAGTTTGTCGCTTAATGAAGTGGAGCGGGATAAGCTGCGCGAGAACAGCATGTACAATAAAAGAGTGCTAGAGAAAACTATCGATCTCTTGCAACCAAAAATGGTATTTGCTGAGGTAGTTTACGAATGATTAATAACAGCCAAATTTTTTTTATTTACATATGTTTCTTTTTGAATAATTGCAGTTGATGCCAAAGCAACTGGAATTGGAAACTGTTCCAAAAAAAAATGTAATGTCAACAAACATTAGTTGTGTGACTGTAAAGGAAAATGAGGTCAAGCAAAAAACTGTGATGTTTGATAGCAACGATATAACGTGTGATTTTGAAGATATTGGTAAGATAATTAATTTCGTAGCTGTACTTAATAAGCTATTCAATTCGCTTTGTTTTCAGAGCCAGCTGCAGTTGTGTCGATTAAGCCAACGCAAGAGATAAATAAATCGCTTGATGTGAAAGAAAGAGATTATTTCAACTATTTGACAGATGATTCGACTCTGTCCTCGCCGTTAATATCAATGGAAATCTTAACAGAGAATGGCCTTAGCAAGAAGCTAAATTTTCGCGAACTGAACGATGCATTGAACTCTGGTCGGATAAAAGTGTATCCCAATGGGCCGAGAACCCCAGCCACAGATCGCACAGCAAAGCAGCGGTCATTTTGGCACGACCCTGAGCAGTATATAATGGAAGATGATGTTCCAAGGAGAGAATCCATTAAGCCTCGTGCCACCCTTAACTTTGTTGATAGTATGATCGTCTCGCCTGTTCCGCAGAAGAACGAATCAAAGCCGACTGCTCAGACAGATCAAACCGATCAGCCAGTTAAACGAAATTATCGATTCTCGCAAGCGGACGAGCTTATGCTGGACAATACCAACTTTCTGGTCCATGCCAAAATGGGCGACGAAACGCAGTCACAAAGTACCTCCAAATGCTCCTCGCGACGTGAGACAACGTACAATAATACTGCCATGGAATTAGATGATCTGGAAAAACATGAAGCAGCTGTTGCAGCAGCCATGGAAACAGTCACACGCAGGATGTCAATGCATTGTTTGAATGCAATGGAGGAAGACGACTTGTTAAGCCCCTGCAAGGATGCAGTAGATACACAATCCGATCAAAGATTGAGTCACAATAATATTATGATTGGGCAAGATGCTGGACAGCGCAGCAGATCAAGGCAAACATTGCACATGGTAGAACCCATTGAAGAGATTTCCTTTGGCTGGCACGAAGAAATGGAGGCAGTACCGGCTGTTGCCTCAAAAGAATTACAAAAGCAAACATTGCCAATGGTGGAGCCCATTAAGGAAATTTCCTTCACGTCAAAGACGACTGCTGCTCGTAAACAGCTGCAGTACACTGCTCGTAAACAGCTGCAGTACAACAAGCAACGGACAACGATGCACATGGCTGAGCCCATCACAGAGGATATTATAAAACCACAAATTAAATCCGAGGTACAACAGGCAATTCCTGCACCGCAGCAAAACAGCAAGGCACGCCGAGGAACTATACACTTGGTGGATGTCATGGACAAAGACATAGTAGAGCCTGATCAGGAATATCCATTAAAATCTGGGACTGCTTCAGTGGAGTATCAGTGCAGCAGACGAAGACAAACCTTGCACAGGGTAAAAGCCATGGAAGAATCCCTTTGTGCGGATAACATTTTGTCAAGTGATGCTGCTGCTGCTACTGCTTCGAATAAATCTAATCGCAATGAACACAGGCAAACAATGCACCTGGCAGAACTGATTGAGGAGGAGAACATTATTAGACCACAGCATGACCTGAAACCACTGCAACAATACCCTAGGCGTAGACAGACCTTACTGATGTCCGATCCCATTACCGATGACATCTCCTGCAGACATATGGATTACATGCCGACAGGTGTCCCAATAGAATCGCATACAATCAATCGAAAACAAACAATGCACATGGCTGAGACAATTGAGGAGGATGCCATCATTCCACAAAAACACACTTCAGCAAAGTCTCAGCAGAAAACGAAGCATAGACAAACACTTCGCTTCGCTGAGCGCATTGACGAAGATATTGGCAAACAACATACAGAGTTAAAATTTCAGACTGGACCTGCAAATCGACGACAAACTCTGTACCTGGCTGATCCCATTGAAGAAGACTCATTTTGTGCACAGAAAGAGGTCAGCTCAGTTGATGTTAATGTGTTAAAACCACAACAAGACAACAAACTTCGACAAACTCAGCATTTAGCGGATCCCATTGAGGCGGACTCGTTTTGTGCCCAAAAAGAAGTCAACTCAAAGCCGAGAAATGCCAATCAAAAATTCGAAATGGATGATTCAGTTGACGAAGATGTCTTCAAACCACAACAGTCCAAGTCAGCAGTTAATACAGTAGAACAGCAGTACAACAAGCGTCGACAAACTCTGCACCTGGCGGGTCCCATTGAGGCGGACTCGTTTTGTGCCCAAAAAGAAGTCAACTCAAAGCCGAAAACTGGCAATCAAAAATACCAAATGGATGAATCAGTTGATGAAGATGTCTTCAAACCACAACAGTCCAAGTCAGCAGTTAATACAGTAGAACAGCAGTACAACAAGCGTCGACAAACTCTGCATTTAGAGGATCCCATTGAGGCGGACTCGTTTTGTGCCCAAAAAGAAATCAACTCAAAGCCGAGAACTGCCAATCAAAAATACGAAATGGATGAATCAGTTGACGAAGATGTCTTCAAACCACAACAGTCAAAGTCAGCATTTCCTACAGTAGAACAGCAGTACAACAAGCGTCGAGAAACTCTTCACATAGCGGATCCAATTGAGGAGGACTCGTTTTGTACACAAAAAGAAGTCAGCTCTATGTCGAAGACTGTCAATTATAAATTACAAATGGATGAATCAATTGAGGATGTCTTAAAACTACCACAAGAATTAAATTCCAAGTCTGCAGGTCCTACAGTAGAACAGCAGTACAACAGGCTTCGTCAAACATTGCACATAGCAGATGAATCAGTTGATAAAGATGTCATAACACCACAACACGAATTACAGTCCAAGTCAGCAGTTCGTCGGCAAACTTTGCATCTAGCAGATCCCATTGAGGAGGACTCGTTTTGTGTACAGAATAAATTGAGGGCGCCAGCTGCTCCAAAAAAAACTAGAATGCAATTGCAATCCCAAAAAGCAGCTATGCCAGCTAAGAAGCCAATCAGCAGACAGAGACAAACTTTGCTCATGTCGGAAGACATAATTTGCAGCAATAAGAACAGCGACTTGAAATCAAAACACCGGTTAAAGTCTAGACAAACATTACATGGAGCCGAGTCCATGGAGGTGTTCACTTGTGATGCGGCTGATTCGCTCAGACTAGAAGCTCCTACTGATCAATTCGACCCAGTTCAGATGGAAGAATCTATAGAGAAAGACATCAATTGTGCATCATCACACACCGTACACAGAGTAGAACCTATTGTTGAGGAAATGCCAACAGCTCAGCAGCAGCCAACAGCTCAGCGAAGCAGCAGGCCGAGAGTCACGCAACTACTCTCGGAGTCAATACAGATGCAGCTGCTAAGCCAGAGCTCAGGCGAAGACGTTGACAAAGTTTCTACTGAAAGTCCATCGGATTCAAACGAATGGTTGTCTCAGATGCGCAATAAAGCGCGTTTAACGCTAACTAACGACAAGTCTGCGGCTCCAATTGAATGCAAGGCAAATGTGCTTAAGACAAAACCCAGCAAATCAATGATGGAAACGCCCAAAATGAATAAAAAGCAACACAGCTATTTCCCCATCACACCGGGCCGCTCAATGATCGAGTACGAGGACTTGGAGGAGGAATGCAAATCTGATAGCCGCACTCAAACATCTCCTTCAGCTGCGATTGCTGCAGCCCGGTCCACTTATCAAGTTGTCGATATGGAGCTCGACATGGATACTTCAAACTATGGTACACCCATTGCTGTTTCCAAGAAAACGACCTCATTCAATATCAAACGTTTGCCGATACACTTGACTCCAAATATGCCACAATCCAAGAAACGCAACACACAATCGATGCAAATAGAAGATGACAATAAGTAAGTGTATTCTATATTTTAAATTGGCAAACTATTTTAATTTCAATTTATAATTTTCTTCCTGGATAAGAACACAATTGAGACTGGACAAATCAACCAGACAAAATAATGAACAATCGACGCCCGCTGCTAGAAAAAAATCGCGCATTCCAATCTTCATGAACTCGCCATTGCGTGAACCGGAGCAACTCGACGGCACCGTGCAGATGGTTAGGGCACAGATGACGCGACAGGCTCGCGACCATTTCGAAGCGGGCATCACTCACCTGCAGGCTGATAACAAGCAAGCAGTTTACTATGAGGATAACCCCATTACCATATCCGATGTGTCCAACCATTTTATGGCACAGCGGGAACTGACCAAACGCTCTCTTGATCAGCCCATTAATGCCTACGGCGATAGTCGCAACTCAAATGAGCACAATTTTAAGAGCTATGCCACAGCGCACAGAGAGTTCATTAACCTCAGTGGCGATACAGTCATATTTGCCGCTGCTGCATTGCCGGAATATGGGGAGCCGAATGGTTGTGAGATTGAGAAGACGCAACTCAGTTTGGTCTCCACCTTGCTGGACGAGGAGAATGACGACGAAGATGGGGCTGACCATAGCAAGAGTCTTGAATTGGAATCTGATGGCGAAGTTGACGCCGAAGCCGAAGTTTGCCTCGAGCAACTGAACCCGCGAGCTGTCGCCGGAGCTGTGGACGCATGCAAGAAGTGTAAGCATTGCAGGCGCTCTGTCGATGTGGGGCGCAACAGTTTAGGCGACTCATTTGAATTGCCTGATTGGCGTGAGCTGGACGTGAAATTTGAGCGGCTGGAGCGTTTGCGTAAACGGCAGCGCCTTTCCGATGTCCATCGCTATTGGGAGCTCAAGAATCTCGAACGTTACTCAAGTTTTCACGATGAATCGGTAAATCATGTTAATGAAACATGCAATGACATAAGTGGCACAAGAAATCGCTTAAATCTGCCACAAATGCTGGAGATGTTCAACACCAAGTGGCAAGAGTAAGTAGAAGACATACGCTGGCAGGCCGAAAGAAGCATATATATTTTATTAAAACGATATTCTTTCTCTTTTCTGATTCAGGTACAAGAAAGGTGTAAAGGTCAAGCCAAGCCGAGTGGAAGCGTTTGTTAAACGGCTGGACGCCTCCATGCGGGCCCAGCTGCCCAACTGGATATTTGATTATAAGCTTCAATGTCAACACAAATATATGTTTTCACATCGCAAAATAACCACTTTTTGCATCGTTGTTAACTACAAGCCGCTTGATTCATTAGAGACGGAGATAAGTGTGGGCAGCATTCAACTGGAGCCTGCGACCCTTATTCCTAAAGGTGTGTCTACCATTTAAATGACATAAAAACTGTCACTTTAAATTGCAACTTTTTAATTTACAGCGCTATGGAGTACCTATGAACATTTGATCGATTCCCAGCTGAGGCTTAGGCTGCCATTAAACCTGGACAACTTGTTAGATGGCCATAGTGTTGAAGCGTTTGTAATATTTCTGCAGCACATAGACAGTGTATGTAAGGAAATAGGAGGGATATGCAATAGGATGCACACAATACTGAGCACGGCACAAGCGCGTCTTATAAAGTATATATATATTTGATGGTTTCATCTTCCTTCCTCATCTAACTTTTTTTCTGTTTTTTTATTTACTAGGGAACCAAATCGCACTGTTGTTAAGAAAACTGTGCGACGGTCAATCAATAAGGAGGATGAGGCATATATTCGAGTGGAGAAAACACATTTTCGCATTGAAATCGGTAATGTTCGGGAGATATCGTTCAAGGACATTTTGGAGCCGCCGGTCTATCAGTTCGATGAGAACATTCAATTTTTACCAAAGGGTATTGCATTTCTGGAAGCCTTTATCCATAATCCTGAACAATATTTAAAGCGCCACGCCGAGCCAATAAATTAAAATAATCAACTATATATACTATAGCTAAAATAATTCAATGCATATAGATATTTATTGTAATTTCATATTAACATTTTTCTTATGTACATATACGACTTACTTCAGTTACCCAAATTATTTTATTGTAAATGTTCGCAATTTATTTTGTAATGCAAACATTGGTAATGTTTACAAATGAGCGATTTTCGTTTTTTATTTTTTATTGTTAGCCTGCAATCTTAATAAATGTCATACTCTTTAAATGTGCTTGATACTTTTTTTAAGTGAAGAGATCATTTAAATTGAATTCGAATTCCCTTTAACAAAACAACAATTCATTTACCTTTTGTTTATGTCAGTTTTTAAAACAAGGATGTATTATTAATGGTGTACATTAATTTTTAATTAAAAAAGGCAAACCAGCCTCCAATTGCATTAATAACAATGTCCGACTCGGTGGCTGCGGTGATCTGGTTCATCAGGCTAATCAGCTCAGTACAATGAATGACCCATCAAGGTCGTAAGCCAACTTCACATTGACAGACGGGCGGCTAAATAAACTCAATTCTAATAAACTGTTATTCAAATTTTGGGATAAATTAGATTTGGGATAGACTTGTGTCGACATTCTAAATTCAATTATAGCTAGCGGACCGCTGCTGGATTGCGATCTAATTAAAGTCAAAAACAAAACGTCATCCATATTGCGTCTGTATGTATGTTCTGATTAGGTAATAAATCTCAGACCTATGCTTGACATATATACATATTTTTATATATATGAATTAATACATGTCTGTCAAATCTAACGCGTTGGCCGGAAATTCTACACATTGATTTGGGGAAATCAGATTATTACAAGTCCGTGCTAAGGCAGTATATGTGGAAAAGTTAATTTATATAATTAAAAATAGATTAGCGCCGTCAATGTGGCAGCATCTTCTATCCATGATGCACTGCTGCTGTTCGCGTCACTTCTTGTCGGAGCAGCACTTCAAAAGATGACAACCGCTTCACTGTAAGCCAGAATAGACGATCTGCTGCAGAAGTGTGCTTTATCAATCTAGGCATAGTGCACGATCCACTTACGCATCCAGCTTATCAACATCAACACCTTACTGGGGCGCATCCTTCAGCTTTTAATAAAAGAAAAGTTAAAAAGTCTCGACCAGTAAATTTATTAGTTAACCTGTTACCTTTTATTCGGTTCTGTACAGGGAAAGAGAATTTTTCCACAAATGGCAGACTTACGTGAGATTTAGCTGCTAGAAATTGATATATTTTTATATTTATTCTTTGAGTCACCAAAAGTCAGAATGCAAAGTGAAAATTAAATCTTTTATTTGAAACGTTACAAAAGCGCGCCCGTTATTCCGAAAACTACATAGAAAATGTCAAACATACCGCATTAAGTATTTTAAAATTATGCTTACACTAGCAAAATTTTTATATTTTTGGAAAAACAAACAAAATGCAGAAAATACATTACACAAAAATTTGTGCTTTAGTTTGATTTAATATTAACAAAATGTGGATATATACATTTCCATGTTTTCGCTCCACGTCGAATTATTTATTTTGCGAACACAAACAGGAATCCATACAGGGTACTATAAAAATTTCGCTGTCAACAATATAGAGAAGTTTTTGAGAGTTTATTCATTTAAAGTTGGTACAAAAATTAAAGTGTATTAAATAAAATTAAAAAAGTGAAAGAGTAATACAATTTCTTGGAGTATGTATTTGCAAAATTGGTTTTACGTTTGCCAATTAGAAAAATAATTAAATGAGCGCAGTTTTCCGAGCTGCGTACCAGCCTTTCCTTAACAGTATATTTATTTTTTGATTGTTGTTATCATTTTGTTCTTGACTTCTTAAAGCTGGTCACATTCCGCGTAGTTTGCGTTTGAGGCCATCAAAACAAAAATCGGAAAATACTTGCAAAAACAAGGGTGATATATTCACATATATTCAGTCATTGGGTTAAGTCATCTGATGATTGGCATGTGGTTTGATCCATCCGGCTACTACGTGATAGCGCTGTCTACGCTGCTGCTATGCATTTTAATTTCGCTCTATTTTGCTAACTTTCTGAAAGACGATGCGGTGAGTATGCAGTTAAAAATGATTCCACCCCACCTAGACTAATTCTACTTGAATGCAATGCAGGAGCAGGAGGACGAAGGTCTGGGAGCTGACGAAGTGCGCTTGGAAGACGATCCCGAGCTTAAGGCACAGATGCAAGCGCGACTGCAACGCGAAATCGATGACGATGAGGCCTATGAGGAGGAGCAGGAGCCGATAAGCGACAGCGATACGGAACCGGGCGCAGCAAGAACACTCAACTATAGCAACCTGATGGGCAAATTCAAGGCCAAGCGCTATCAGCACAAGCTCGAAAAGAACTTGTCGCCCAGCCAACTAGAGGAGGAGCGGCGCATCGAACGGGAACAGTTGACGGCCATATTTGATCTACTGCGGCGACAGGAGGACGAATTGAATCTCAAGGAGCGTATCAGCGAGAACGACTTAAAGCAGCAAGTAAGGTTATATCGTTAAACTGACTGCATGTGAAGGAAGAGAGATGGGAGGAGATACTACATTTCCAATCCCAAATAGAACGTGTGATTATATCGCCGGGCATTTTTATCTGGTTGTAAGAATTGGTCGAATTCCTAAATGATTGATGATAAACCGATCGTTTGGTCAACGGCATTGTTTTGGTTTCTCATCATGCCTGTATCTTAAATCCTCCTCGGATCAATCTGTCCGACAAGTGAACAAGTTGAAATTGATGGTGAATTTGTAAATTTATTATCTGTTATATATCAATACATTTTTAATATGTAAATTGTACAGTTATACGAATATGTTTGTAAACAATTTGAATAAATTATTGTAGTAAATAACATTCAAAGTAAAACTCTTTGAGTACCTGCTAAAATTGCCGATGCAATTCAATTCCAATTTTATTTAAAGTAAAATCCAATTTAAAAATAAAACTTAGCACACATTTTCCAGCAGGAACTTAGTAACCTGAATATTTCCATAGCAACTCAAAGTTTATTTAGATAACAGTTTCAACTTGCAAGCTGTTGGGAAATTTATTTTGAATACACAAAAAATAAAAACTGAAAATCATTAAACAAAATGGTAAACTTTGTGTATCCAGAGGAGCTGTATTTGTTCGTGGAGAGCATTCGCAGTTTCCAAGTGCGCGAGGTGGGCAACAGCAAGTGGCTGGAGGTGCACGAGATGGTTATCAAGCTGAGCCAGCAGGCGGCACTCGAGGTGGCCGAGCATCGTGAGGAGCAGGTGAAGGAGTTTCTCATTTCCCGGGACAAGCTCTCCGTGCTCGTAAGTGAGGCGCTATGTGTGAATCTGTGGAAATCAGGAGTGCTGCCCCATCTGCTGGAGATTGATCCGAATCCGCAGGCCACCTTTCTCATTTACACGGTGATGTACCATGAGGCGGCAGTGGTGGCGCTGTTGGATCTATGCCTTTACCATCCCAGTGGCTGTGAATCGATGCAGGATTCGGTGGTGGATTTGATTGACTACTGTGCCCAATCTGTTGCCCAGGTGATTGGATTGGTTGGCATGGGCTATCATGAGAACGAGACGAAGGTGGACGTGGACGAGGCTGTGCTCACTGAACTAGAGCGCCAGAAGCGTGATCTCATCTATAAGATTGGACTGCGCTGTGTCTCTATACTGAGCTACCTGGCCGACAATGTGTCCTTGTTCCACTTGGGTGCCGCTCGTCGCATGGTGGTCACCCACGACATACCCTGGCTGATGGTTGATGTGCTTTGTTTTCGGCCCTGGCAGCGCAATACCAGCAAAGGATTGCAGAAATTCATCGATGAAAAATGGGCGAGCGTCGACGATGCGGCAAAGATCTTAAAAACAGAAGCTCAAGCCTGGTTCTGTGTACGTCAGTTGCTCCTAAATCAGCAGACACTCGAAAACTATCCCCTTAACGAGGCGCGCTGCAAGCAATTATCCAAGGTAATACCTGATCCGAGATTCGAGGTTTATTTATCTGTACTTTTTTATCACAGTTGTTGGGAATGCTGCACGAGACATTGTTGGACCAGTTGCCGGTGATGATTGAGCTGAAGCAGTTCATCAGTCAAATGACAATCGGTGGAAATGCTGGCAACAGCAAGACTCAGAATCTAATCTTGGAGGATTTACCCCAGATAAAGGATCAGCTCATCAAGGAGGTGGAACGCGAGGGCGGATTCTACAATGTGGCACAGAGCCAGGATGCCATCTTCCTAAACAACAACCGGGAAGAGATTTGCGCGCTGGCCACCAAACTGACCAGCGCCTATGGCACGGATATTTTGTGTGAACTGGAGCAAGTCATGGCCGATTTGGATGTGCCGATACCAGAAAACAAAAAAACCGAAAACGAAAGCACGGATGCCGATGCCAACGATCAGAAGGAGGAAAAGATCTACCAATGCGGGCATTGCTACAAGGTGGCCAAAAAGAGATGCGGCAACTGCAAGCACATGTACTATTGCTCACGGTAATATTTTGTTTAGCGTTTAAACAAATTCACATTTATAATAAATTTCACAATTTGCGTTTGCAGCGAGTGCCAATTAAAGGATTGGCCCAGGCACAAGAACAGCTGCGATGATACCAAGGTTGTCTAAATGAAATTCTGATTTTATTGCAGCTCATTTATAGCATTAAAGAACATTCCAAAAAAATTGGCAAACGCCTTAAGTTTTTTTTATAGATTTTCGTTTTTTTTTATTTAGCAATAAAAAATATACCAGGTAGTCTCTCATTCAGCAGACGGGGAGGAACGGCAACAAAATGTTTAACTGTTCTGTCTGAGATGGTCCTTAACTACATCCAACGCGGGCGTCTCCTCACCGAAGTCCTTGATGACGACCACAGAGCAGCCGCACACCTTGCGGGGTTTGCCCTCCTTGTCGATCTTGCACAGACCCGACCATTCACCCAATTTCTTGTGCGAATCGACGCGAATCAATGGAATCTGATGCTCATTGCACAGGGCAGTGATCAGTTTCTTGTAGTTAGGCTCATCAAAGGATTCGGCCAGAATGCAGAGGACGGCTTGACGCCTAAAACAAAAGAAATGAAATTAGAAAGGTATTTGTTTGTCGCAAATCAGATGGAACTGACAAGAAGCGAAAACTCAGTAATTGGAAGGCTTCTAATCAATGTAAATTCATAAACACGGACCAATTAATTTCATCAGCGTAAAACTAATTTATATCATTTATTTGCATTTTTTGCTTACTTGTCCAGAGCCTTGCAGGCCTGGTGGATGCCATGAACGAGTCCATCGGCGATCAACGACTTCTTAAGCACTTCCTGCAGTGCGGTATTTATGTCCATGGCGCCGCCGAGGACGGGCAATGCGGAGGGCACATCTCTACGGGTCGGGGGAAAGTTTAAATAAATTATTTTTTTTTAGGAATTTCTTGCATAAAATGAGTTGCCAATTGCATTGCTTTGAACACTAGTAATAATAGCAATAACACTCAGTAATTGGAAGGATTTTAATCAATGTAAAATTCAGAAACACGGACCAATTAATATCATCAATGAAAAAACTATGTTTTGTTCCAAATTGTTGAATGGATGTTATAGCACTTACACATCAACGTCTGCCATATCTGTTAGGTTGAGGCTGCACTGCACTGCAAACGATAATAAAAAAACTTTTATTAGCTATGATGTCGCTCATAATTCTGTATTAAATTCGTCGAAGCGGTTTCAGCACCAAAGTAATATGCTTTCGTACCTTTTTGACAACCGGAAAGAAAGAGAGCTGTGTTGCGTTGCGGCCAACTTCATGTCTAAGTTTTTCGATATTTCGATATCAGATGTATATCAGCATTGACATAGAAAAGCTAATTGTTATAAGACCACACACAAATTATTAAAAAAAACAACTTTTTTTTATTATAATTATAATTTTATTTATTTATTATTATAAATGGAATTTAAATTTTATTAAAATATTTAATTAAAAATAATCTGAATGTATTAATAGTCGAAATATTTTTAACGTACCGTGGAAACGTTGCAATATGAAACTATCGACAACCACATAATATGGTGTATTTTAGTGTATTTTTTGTCCGATTTTTATGTCATTTTGCGCCCAAAATCTTTTGGAGCCAAGCAGCACCCGCAACTCACAAAACAAAGCCAAAAATAGCTCGTAATAGGAGTAATCAAACTAAGTCATACGTTAAACAGAACACCAAGTCAATTCATATACTTCCGCCTTCGTCGCTCACACAAAGTGTTTATGTTTACATAAGCAGACACCAAACATTCAAGACAACAACAGCAGTAACAACAACGATGACAACCAAACTACAGTAAGTTGAGTGAATGTCAACTAAGCAACCAACAAACATCTCCTCGTTCATTAAAATCCACGTGCTCCTCTTGCGTTGTGAATATAATTGCTCAAATTAACAATCGTGTGCTTGCTGAGTGTGTGTGTTTGTCTTTTGTACTTTTGATCCACTTAATTGGGTAGCATGAATGAACTTCCCAATTTTATTGTTGCTATTGGAATGTTTAGTGCTGATAAGACATTCCTGTTAATAAGCAACCCACAGCGTAAGCAGGCTTGCCTAAAAGGGGCCAACAAATTTGTTTCCTAGCTGGTGATACTATCAATAGTTGCGATCAGCACTTAGATTAATTTACCACGTATCAAGTATTAGTAATGTTATTTATTGCCATGTGGAATGTACTTATTGTTATGTTAAATAATTGTTATAATTTGTATATATTTATAGTAGTCAGCATCTGCAGCAGTATGTGCATATAATTATTGCCAGCGCTGTTTGCTCTGTTGTGGTATTTTTGGGCTTGAGGGCTATCGCTGGGGTTCATCAGCAACCGATAATGATAAGCATTTCGACGTGTTGGTCGCGTTTATGATTTGTTAGTTGGGCGACGGAACCTTGAGCGGAGAAGATGTGCGACAGCCGGAGCAAATCGAGCAATGCCAGTTTGTGTGTAGAAGGGAGTCGGTAGATGCCAGATTCTCCGCGCTAATCGTTTTGATTCTTGCTTTGATTGCAGAGAGGGCATCCTGGTGGGATGCGGTAATCCACTGTTGGATATATCGGCTACGGTGCCTACGGAATTTCTGCAGCGCTATGGCATGAATGAGGACGATGCCATTCTAGCCGAGGATCGACACATGCCCATCTATAATGAGCTCGTCGAAGGCTACAATGCGGAATTTTTGGCTGGTGGCTCCGTGCAGAATTCGTTGCGTATCGCCCAATGGATATTAAGACAGCCAAATGTGGCAGTCTTCTTCGGCTGCGTCGGCCAGGATAGATATGCAGATATCTTGAGGCAAAAGGCACGCGAGGCCGGCGTCAATGCGCATTATCAGGTCAGTGAAGAGACGCCCACTGGCACCTGTGCGGTCCTTATCACTGGCACTCATCGTTCACTGTGCGCCAATTTGGCGGCAGCCAACAGATTTACCATCGATCATCTGGAGCAGCCGGCCAATAAGTTGCTGATCGACACTGCTCTCTACTACTACATATCGGTGAGTAGAATCTACGGATGTGTCTGGTCGAGAGAGTAAGATGATATCGAGAGAGAAGGAGAAAAAGAGAGTTGATGAAATAATTGTTCTTTGATCTTTGCATGCAGGGCTTCTTCTTGACCGTTAATCCGCCCAGCATAATGCTAGTGGCCGCCACCGCCCTTGCCAAGCAGCGACCGTTCCTAATGAACCTCAGCGCACCATTTATATCGCAATTTTTCATGCAACCGCTACTGGATGTGATGCCCTATGTGGATATCATATTCGGCAATGAGGCAGAGGCGAAGGCTTTTGCCACGGCGCAAGGCTGGTCCGCCGATGAGGATCTGCGTGAGATTGGCAGGCGTCTGGTTGCAATGGACAAATTGAATTCGGCGCGACCACGCATTGCGATACTCACGCAGGGCTGTGATCCCGTGCTGCTCATCCAGCACGATGTTCCGGTCCAGGAGTTCCCAGTTACACGTTTGGCGGAGCATGAAATTGTAGATACCAATGGCGCTGGGGATGCTTTCGTTGGCGGTTTCCTGTCGCAGTTTGTGCAGGGCAAGTCAATAGATGTTTGCATACGCTGTGGCAACTATGCGGCCGGTCATATCATCAAGAATCCAGGTTGCACGTACAGCGGTGATCCGCAGTTTGTTGAGCAGTAATCATCAACGATGGAGACACAGAAAGACACATATGCATACACTACAAACACACAACACACAGAAACCTGTAAGAGGCAATAAGCATTTGCAGCTACTGCAAATAAGTTCAAAGAGTGACTTAGACATTTTGTTAACACTAATAAATAATTATTTGTACATACACACATTTGCACACACACAGTTTATGACGAACATGTGAGTTAAGCACGGCCTTTGGGTTTACTTACATACATATATATATGTATACAAAGTTAGAGCAATATTCGAATTTAAATTGATAATAAAATATAAAAATACAAAATGAGCAAAAATATAACTCACAAGCATTCACAATCTAGAAAGTTGCCTTCTTTTTTTCCTTCGATAGGTTCTTTCGAAATTAAACTGACATCAAGTCTCACAATGGCAAATATTTATATTTATGACAAGTTGTTAGACTTCATTTGGAATAGTTATTTTCTTAAGTCAGCAGATTAGATTAGCTGAATGAAATGTTTTTAATATATATATTTACATATATATATATACAATATATACATTTGATGCACCACCTGATGATTCAATTGTGTCGCATTTTTGTTGAGAAAACATATTTGCTTAGATAACACTTAGGCAACAATGAGCTGGGTTTTTTTTATAATCTGTTAAGTTGTTCATCATATATAACAAATGTTATTTACTTTTTAACAAAATTAAAAACAAAACCAAATATGAAGCAAGTTAGTTTATTTGGTTTTTAACTAATACTTTAAATCATTTAATGATTTCAAAAATATTGAAAATGTTGTTTTGAGTTAAAATATAAAAATTGTTTAATGGTTGGACTTACAAAAGTAAAAAAGACTGTGGAAAACCTAAAGCTACATTTTGTTGTTTGCTTTCATATGCATTTGTGTGGATGACATTTGTGAACCCGACCTGACAGCTACTCAATCAGATGGCCTTTGATGAAGGGCAGCCCCGTTGGCACTCGCTTCTGATAGCGCACATAGTCGGATTGAAAAAAATGCAGCAGAGAGCATTCCTCAACGTATATGCGATCGTGAAAGAATAGCCAGCTGACTAGCGTGTAAATGCAGATGCACAGCGGATTCATCAGCACCAGCTGTGTGCCAATGGACCAGTAGAACCATCCCACATACGACGGATGACGGCTGTAAGCGTATATGCCACTTGTAATTAGCTTGTGGTCCGAGTGCTTTACATCCTGCACCTATTCAAATTAATTAACAATAAGCATATGATTCAGTAAATATTCATACATATATATATACCAGGGCAGTAAAATGGGTGTGACGACAATAACTTATTTCAATTAATCAGTGTTTGTTTAAAGTTCATATTGGGCTTGACTGTTACGCATAACATTAAGAATACTTTAATAGCTCTAATAGTTGTGGTTTTAAAATGCTGAGATTTAAAAAAATATGATATGTGACAGCGAAAACGCTACAGGGCTGAGGATAGAAGGCAGAGCTTAAGCTCGAATATTAAGGAAAAAATAAATAATTCCTACTCCAATTAAGAGGCCTCAGAACTTCATTTCTTCATTCAAGGCAATTTTATCAGCAGTATTCCTAAAAGTAATCGAACTGCTCGACGGCGATAAGTGAATACCAAATTAGTTAGTAGGATGTCCAGTAAAGTTCCTTTAGTTAAAATAGCAAATACTAAGATGGAGATAAACTTCACATTGGTTCATTAGGACTGGCACGGATCTGGAGTGTAAAAAAAAACAAAATGGCACAACATTCTGAGAAATTATGAAAATCAGCCAGTTATTGTCTTTACACTAATTTTACTGTTGAAGTGTGTACGCACCAAATGCGTGAAGCTGCGTCCCGCCG
This sequence comes from Drosophila longiperda, assembly GCA_035042125.1. Lineage (NCBI taxonomy): Eukaryota > Metazoa > Arthropoda > Insecta > Diptera > Drosophilidae > Drosophila > Drosophila longiperda. The sequence goes on from JAWNLV010000130.1 coordinate 3,050,919, forward strand.
TAACGATAGCCACCTTGCGCACCACTTCTCCACCGGCGCACAGTAGCACGCCCAGTAGCCAAATGTAGCCGTAACGCTTGAAATCGGGCAGAAAGTAGAGCTCTAGGACAAATTCTGTCCAACTGGCTGCCGCGGCCAGGCCATAGTGTACCGAATGATTTAGCATGAAGGAGTCCAGGGATAGGCTGCTTGGATTTGCCCACGCAATGACTAGAAACTCCGAGTAATGAAAGATTGACATAAAGCAGCCGTAAACGCCAAACTGCTGCCATGGTGTGGGCGCAAAACAAATGACTAGAACGCTCACCGCCATCGTAAAGCCCAGAAACGAGGCGCGTATGGCAACCTTGTTGATAAAACAAACAAACAGTTAAACAAGAAATTGAAAATAAAATGAGTCATTCGCAACCTGATAATTGCTGTTCCTGAGCACAAAGCGTATGATCATGTTGATTAATGCATAGTAGAGCACTGGGCCCCACAGGATAGCACCCCAAACATTTGGCACAATTCCATAATAGATCTGTGGAACTGATGGTAGCAGCACCAGACTCGCAGTGGTCAGGAAACAATACAAACTGACGCGTCCCTCGGAGCAAAGTTTTGCTTGGGCGCCGGGTGCTGCTGATGATGTTGCTGGCCTCGAATTGTGTACGCACATTGTTGATAAATCACGGACCTTTATGTGCGCGTTGTGGCAGAAAACGCATAGAAATGTTCCGTTTTTTACAGCATTTGTAGAAGCGTAAATAAAAATACTATAAAACCGGCTGCACGCGCTGTGTGCATAGATTCCACAAGTATATAAATTTACAAGATTACGTTTAGAAACATTCACTATATAAGGTCTACGTCCCAATATATTCACCACTCATATATATTTCACTAAAACTGGCATTTTTGTTTATACAACCTTTAAAAAAATAGCTATATTTGTGAAATATGCATAATCTAAGTCACTATTATCTAAGTCACTATCCTTAACTGAAAAACTAATAATTAAGGGCATATATGACTTTATTTAGGTGTTAAAAACGTTACCTTCATCATCAGCCAATTTATATATCGATAATTATGTGTGCGATGTACAAAAGCCGATAGTCGGCTGCGCGTACATAACAACAATTTCGATAAGCTGTGTTTTCTGCAGGTTATGTAAATTGCTAAATTGTTAATTAAAATTGTAAGATTTACTATCAATATTGTTGAGTAGAGCTTATCATGGTATTTCTAAACATACCACTGTTGGTACGCGCTCGCGGCCCAGATGAATTCTGGCGCAAGCGACGCATTTTCAAACTCGCTGCGGTAAGTGCACAAAAGGCAATGCGTTGTTTTATATTTCTAACCTGTGTGATTTTTGTATATCGTAGCATTATCGCAGTCGAACCCGCAATGTTTACTCCTTTGCCATACGCAGCGTGCATCGTGCGCTCGCATATGCCACCAAAGGTCGTAAGCTCAAGAAACTGGACATGGCACAGCTGTGGTCGACACGGGTCGAAGCCGGTTGCCAGCAATATGGAGTGTCCCTGGACACATTCAAAGAGGGTCTCGCCCGCTCCGATATCCAGCTGAACAAGTTAGTTGTGCTCTCTATTTACTGTTCAATTAATTGAAGAACTTGCGTTTTGTAGAAAAATGCTCTCTGATTTGGCAATTTGGGAGCCACGCTCGTTTGAGGCTTTAGTGAATATTTCCAGAGAACGAGCAGCAGTCGAGGGATTGCCGGACATCAAACGAAGATCAGCCTTCAACCAGGTGTACGGACTGAGTAATCTAAAGCTGGATTAGTTTAAGTGTTTTTTTATTCAATTTACATTCATATATATATAGTTTTATATATTAACCAGTTATGCCAGTTTTATTTGTTGGTCATGCAAACAATAACATTGCATTGAACTTTTATTGAATGGGCTTAACATACTAAATAGCAAACATAAAATTCATAGAATTGCTTGTTAACCGATTATTCCAATTTGGCCAAAATATCCGACTCGCGGAAAAGGAAAATCTCCTTCTTATCATCACTGTCCAATTGGACCTTGGTGCCACCGAATTCAGGCAGCAGAACGCGATCGCCCTCTTTAACGCCAATTGGAATATGATTGCCGGTGGTCTAAGGAAATATATATAATATAAGATGTTGCAATCATCGGTCATAATTATGAAATACTTACGACATTGCGGGTGCCGGGTCCAACTGCGAGAACAGTGCCCTCCAGAACTTTGCCAACCGACTTTTCCGGCAAGACAATGCCACCTTTCGTTTTGGTAAGCGCTTCAGCGCGTTGCACCAGAATGCGATCCAGCATGGGGATGATCCTTTTAATAGCAGCAGCCTGCACATAATTATAGATTAAAGCGTTAAAACATGATTAGCATGCAATCAGAGGTAATTGTACCCCCGCCACAAGCGGCAGAGTTACACAACAGTTATCAGTTTATAGCGAAACTTCGCGAAGGCTAAGTTAATATATTTTATGCAGCTTATGTTTATGTTTCTTTTAAGAATATGTTTTAACTTTGAATGCACTTACCATTTCTATATATTTTTAAATGCAAACTGGGGCTTTTTTATAAGCTAAACCTTAATTGGTAATTGAAAGTGAAGATTCACTACACGTGCGGACCGGTCGCAGTTGTTCGTAATAGTGATGCAATTACCTGCTTCTATGCGTTTTGCTATCGATATATCGCACTATCGGTAAGAACAATAAATTCAGCCGTTTCCTTTTATTTGCATTATCTCAGCTGATTTATTAGAAAAATTTTAAATAATGTATAATGGCATAATTAAAAATTTGTAAATTTCGTAAAAAATCACATTGAAAAAAAAAATAATAAAGGAAATTAAGCAAACTTAAAAATATTTTTAAAATAGGCAGCCATAAAAAATATGTCATCTTTTGATCGAAATAGGTATACATGTCACACTTGATCATACAATATAGCTTCATTCTTTATTCAACCACGTTAAAGGCGAAATCAACTCCCTAAGTGTTTGTTTAGCGGGTAGTGTTAAAGTAAATAAGGAAGAACGGGTTACTTAAGACCTCCGAAGACTGCGTACCCTTGCAGACCGCATTTCATCTGCTCACATCTTAATTTGTAATTATGTTTTTGTAATTCAATAATTTTCAATTATTTTTCTAGTATTACGCGCAGAGAATCTATTTTTGCTGTGAAATAGTGACTAGTTAATTGTAGCCACTATTTTGTAAGATGTATCGATGCAGTCGAAGCCAGCTTTGCTAGTGGGTGCCATTTTCATGGCCACTTCATCGGATTTTTTTTGTTTGCTAAACTCGCAACTGAATTCCACAGACATATTTTGCAAATCGCCACAAATGTTTTCATAGATTAGCCTGTCATGCAATTTGTGCTGTAAAATGGCAATCTTTGCCAGGTACTGCAACTGACTCCTGGACAAGGGACGTGCGGTAAAATTGCGCTGCGATTCGCTGACCTGAAAAAATAATATAAAATAATAAGCTTAACATTTTTAATTTAATAAAAGTCTTACACTTTTAATCTCATCACAGGTCAGCTGGGACGGGTGTATGTCAAATGTAAGCGATATGGCCTCCTGCAGCGTGCAATGACTTCGATCCTGTCGAGCCACGCACCAAGCCACAAAAGTGTCAGAAATACCATTGATTTTTAGCTTATGCTGATGCAACAGCAAATCGCATATCCGATGGCTGTAGTGCATTATCTTTCGAGGACACTCCGCCTCCAGCAACTTGGCCAGCTCTCGAAAAATCTCACCCAATGCTTTTAGATCAAATATATATGTGTTATTTGCCGTGGCAATAACAATGACAGATGCATTACAATGCCGCCCATAAAAAAAGGGCTCGATCAGCACCGAAATGATCGTCTGGTCGCATATGTCGCTCAGAGCCATATGATAGGCTTGGTCCGTTTGTTGAATAACTATTATACGCTGAAGTTTCCGGTCCAGCGACGACAATACATGGGGCAGTAGGGGAGAACTTCTTATTGGTTTCCTTGCCCATTCAGTTGCTGAAGCGAAAGACTTTTCACTTTCACTGTCATCCTCTAAGTAATTACCGTTCATTTCTTACTTTTAAATAAGTGCTGCACGCTATGTAATTTTATGTGCTAAGAACCAAAATAAAAAAAAAACAAAATTAAATAGTTAAAAGATTTTCCTTTTCCATACATTCACGATAATTAACTTTACAGAAAAAAAATTCCACAACAGCTGAGCGACGAGTGCCACAATTTGGACCACCTTGTAACAATTACACTATGTGCTTTTTATTTGATTTTGTGCAAGCGGCGTCCGCGTGAAACACTTCAAATAAAATTAGGTGGCAACACCGACAATCAGCGGCTAAAGAGCGAACGAATGCATGCACTGTTCGAAAAGGAGAAAAGAGGAGAAAATTAGTTTATTTTGCTTTGCGCACGTATTCTTCAGCTTGCAATTTCGATATATAATATTCATACGAATGTAAAAGAAGTGAAATCCGATTACTTCCGATTTCGTGCAGTGATCAAGTAGACCAATGAATGTGCACTATTTAATTGTTGCAAATGGTTAAAACGTAAAAAGAAATAAGGGGAATAATAATGGATAATAAGGAATACACAATTAGTGAAGAGATAACCCAAAGAGACTGGTGTCTGCAATATTAGATATGTTAACATGTGCAACCATTAAATTTACTGAAAACTGGATATATTTCAGAGCTGACTTTTAAAATATTTATACACACAAACATTTTAGTTAAAAGAGAATAGAGAGAAATTCGCAATCCAAGAAAATATATATGTATGTGCATAAAACACACTACAATTTTGTAAGTAAATACATATGTGCATAAAATACACAACATTTGTATGCACATAAATATATATGAATTTGAATTTGAATCGGAATGGAAATTCGCTACTATTTAAAAATGAAATCTTTTGAAAGGAGCATAAGTTCGGATACGTATGGCACTACATTCATACACAAATATTTTTGTTTTACAGGTGCTGTGACTAAATTTTGGCCAATTTGTTAAATGGCCTCTCGGTGCTAAGGTAAAGTTACTTTCTCAATCCAGGCCAAGGGCTTCTGGCATTGTAATATGCTCAATTGGTGATTTCCTTGAGTGGCCCACCTAGATTTAGTAAATTGTTTTCGTTTTTGATTGTTCTAATTGGAATTGACTTTGTCTTTGACAGAGCCAACAATGCCTTTCTGCCCACCCGTCTATCAAGTTATCATCTGGGATAATACTACTGTCATGGCATCCAGACAGTAATCGGGGACAATCGCCTGCCAAAAACAGGCTTAAATGAATTGCAACATAAATCAAATGACCATTTGTGTTGCTAGGCTTTTGATGCCGATTTCATTTGACCGCATTTTAAGCTACGAATTTTTGGTTGGCATCATGTTCGACAGATTGCCTCGTTATTACCTCAAATTGGGTTTAAATCATATTTAGCATATATGCAATTGACATAATTGCATTCACCAAAAATGTCAACTTTAATGTCATGATTATTAGTGTCACGTAATATTAATATATGGTATTCAAGTATTTTTTTTTTAAATATTAATTAAATTCAGATTAAGTCACGAAATTATCTTAGAATTAAGTGTAAATATTCAGAATTTATTTAATAAATAAATAATTAAATAATAATTTAGCCAGGTCAATTGACACTCAAAGTCTATTGCTTCGTCTATGCGCTGCTGTCAAATATATTATTCTAGTTTTATTGCCAAATTTGTATTTAAAAAGCTATGCACTCGAAAATGTAGCAGGTCTTAAGAATGCTCCGGCGACCAGTCGAACGAACAGTTGTTAATTTCGATAAAAAATACTTATGTAGTCAGAGAAATCATCTATCTCCTAAATCTCAATTTCAACACAACCTTACTTTAATAGGTTCATGGCATAATTAGTGTAAAATCGAAAAGATATTTTTAATGCACTATTTTTGTATTGGTTTTGACTTCTCCTTTTGTTGCATGCTAGTTGTACAGGTAATTTCCGAATCGGGCATAACGAACTAACATTATTGCTGCTAAAATGAGTAGTTATCTGCGGCTCAAATACTCGGTTTTTTACATTTCATTTATTGAAAAAATAATGTCAGATTATAGAAAAAAATAAAATTAAGTATATAATGCAATATTATAATCAATTCTGATTTCACTTTAGTTTTCTCCTCGTTGCTCTCTACGTGCAATTTTGTTCCACTCCTCAGATCCACACTGATTAAGAGATTTACAAACGCTTAGCTAGCTCCGAGGCGAAAAGGTTAATTGCTTTGTAAGGTGGCCTGATGAAAAAATGTGAAGCTAACCACGCGGCAGGCAACGCTGATGTAGACTCAACTTAATTGGCGCACGAGGCGCATACTTAATGCGCTTAGATCTGGGCCAGGCTCATCACATCGCCTCATTGCCATTGCCATTGCAGAAGCCGCTTTTGTGCTTCTAATTAGATCCAGCGGATGCAGTTCGTCCTCGTTGCTTTCTTGTTTTAGCCAGCATAGAAAATAGTGCCGTTCAAAAGAAGAATTTCGCTAAATGCGCTCAGTAAGTAAATTAAGTGTGCGAATCATTTGGATTTGTTTTTAGTTTCTCTGGCTTTCATTGAAATTCCAAAGCAGAAAATGTCAATCTATCTGCCAATTTCTGTCTTTTTTGTTGTACTTTTAAGACAAGTCAAGTGTGTTGATTGGCTCCAAAAACTTTTATAGAAAGTAGTAAGTATTATGTTAAAAATTTGAATAGAACCGTACCATAGCCTTACGGTCTATTAAACGTTAATCCCATCAGCATAATAATTTCGATGGTGTCAACGAAATGAGTGGCGAAGTGGGAAAATTCTTCCGTCTCGTGGCTAAATGCAAATAAACTGTCTGACGAAATCACAAAATAAATGGACGATGTAATTAAGTATTCCGATTGTGCGACAAGCTACATATTTGATTTTTGCAAATTTAATGCATAACTTAACCCAAGCCCGTACCAGGGTCAAATCCAGGGCAATTTTCGTGGTATGGCTGTGATTCGATGGCACAAGTTAAATCAACAATAACAAGCGAAAACAGCAACAGAACAAAAAGAACAACAACTTTAATGATGACAACACGCGACAATAAAAAAAAATTAAGTCAAGAGCGCGCAATTTGAGTGGGCTCGACATTGTGATACCCTGTATTTAGTGAACTGACGATTATTATTACTTAAATATTTAATAATATTTATATAAATATAACTAATCGAATTTATCTACTTTATAGTATTAAACTAGTTTTAATAAATTAAATAAATATTATTAAAAGGAAGAGTTAATAACAAATATATATTCATAAATTAGTATAAAATTCAGAACTTGTATTATTTATATGTTTCGTAACTAACTGTATAAAAATATTTATAAATTTGAAATCAACTTTAAGTCAAAGTTTTTTTTTTTTAAAAGAAGAAAATTAAATGAAAAGTGTAAAGTTCTAATTTTGTACAATACATACTTTATATAATACTTAAAATTGTAGCATATTTAACAAATTGATCTTTTACAGGGTATTATAATTTAAATGAACAACTGATTGCGTCGGTGGTTTGTTACTTTTGCATGTGAAACATGAAAAGGGCTTTGCATGCTCTGTGTATGTGTATGTGGAGAATAGCAACAAAAGCAAGGGCAGCCACTTCTAGTTGCAACAACAACAACAACAATAACAATGGCAACAACGAGAACGTAACACTAATTACACTAATTGTACACGGGAGGTGTAGAACCACTTCGAGAAGCTATGACGACAAAACTCCAATTTGGACTTTGACTTTTGTCTTCTGCCGAAAACTTTTCCTACACTTTCCGAGATGGTTGCGTGACAGTCGCATAGTTTTCTTAATCAAATCAAGTCGTATGTGCAACAAACTAACAGCTTATCAAGTTGAAAGGTCACCAATTTTAAATAGATAGTTTGTTAACTTACATTTGTTGTTGGACTATTAATGGGCATTGGGTATTGCTCTTGTAAATTTGCTTGTTATTCGATTGTTTTGCTGTCTGTTTGAACCATTTTGAATGCAGTTTGCATCACGATGTAAATCACGTGCTCAGCGCTGTTCACCAGATTTTGTTGTTGTTGGGTTGGCGTTGCCATTAACGTCATCAGGTTGGAAGGCCGCAGCACGTTGGCATCGCGTGCTCGACGTGTGCTGACTGTTATTACGTATACGCTAGCGCGGGCAACAGTGCAGAAATAAAACATTAAATTACGTAGTTCGCCAGTTGGCCATTGTTTCCCTCTGAGTGTATCTCTACGTAACTGCGATACTAGCCTGATTCTGGCAACTGGGACAGGTGTGGCACACACGTCGACCGCGCACGTACCAGAAATTTTAAGTAATCAGACGAATAGTAGAGGGGGAGACATGCAGACAGACAGAGAGAGAGAGAACCAGTCAGCCTGAAAGACAGACAATAGTTTGAGGTGGGGGGCTGAGCCGGCTTGCGGCTTTGCTCTGAAGTGGCCTTTAATAGTTTGCTGTCTGCAGCTGCAGCAGAATGTGGCTTATATATGTAACTGTGTGCGGAGTTATATTACTTACATTCTGATGAACATATATGTGTGTATGTATGTCTATGCGGCAAACCAAAGGGCAGTTTAATGAAATAGCAAGGAAAATTGTGGCTGTTGCCGTAGCAACATAAAATGGCACTGCTGCAAAGCGAACTAAAATTGTAATTATACAGCAATTGCTATGAATGCTAAGCAGCATGCCACATTTTAGATGACCACCATCGGATTGGTAATGCCCGCGTAACCATAAAGAGTAAAGTCAAGTTTTAGAGAGTCACTGGAAAGATTAGTTTTTTTTTATAGGCGATATTGTAATGTTAATGTATGATTTCATGGATTTGAATAACATCAAATGTAAAATATAATTGTAGTCAGCCACAGACGTATTTAAAATGTGTCGGATAGTTTTACATGTTAATACCCCAGATTTATTTATTATATCATTTTCATATTATTGATTCTTTTATTTTAAGTTTTAATTCAACCTCTCTCACTTAATTTTTATTTGTTTCGTTCGTAGAACATCGTAACTTTAACTTGTACTTGCAACAACCGTCAATATTTTCTGAATAATGTTAAAAATGAATAAATAAATATAAATTAAATACATCTAAAATTCATTTCGCTTTCCTTTTGCCTTAATTAATTAAGATTTTTCTCTCATATCTGTTAAAAGATGAAAATACAATTCCGTTCATTAAAATATTGAAATTATTCTGATTTAAATCTGTGAAATTTGTACATTTTATCGCAAAGATTGTGTACAGCTTCCAAGAAATTGTTATTAATTTGATATTTGTATTCTATAAAGTCAAGTCAAATTGATAATTTTGTTTTTGAGTGTGCTTGACTTGTGAATACCGTACTTACTTTTTCTGGGAAATCAAATATGCACAAGACAAGTTAATGATTTGTGTCTCATAAAGTCAGCCTATTTTTAAAGAGGCAAAAGGGGGAGCAATTGTAATGAACTGGCAATATTTTACTTTTCAACGCCTTGGGAAAATGTTTTCAGCTTAAATATAAACCAAACATCTGCTACACAAAAAGCCACAAAGCACGTCTTAAAGATTTTTTTGGGCGCAAACGCACAACTTTAATGCAGCAATGCGAGCCAGCCTAATAAAACTAAATGAGTGTGTATATGTTTGAGTATGTGTGTGTGTGCGAGAGAGAGGCGAAGTAAAACAATCTCAAACCAACAATGCTACAAACACAAATATTAACAATGCCAATAAACATAAGCAAAGCACATACTGAGAAAAGTACCAAAGAAATAATCCACAGAATAATCATTATGGCTATAAGGAGGCGACGTCTGTTTAGATACAACCGCAAAGCTATGTAAAAACTGGAACGGCAATGAAAATAACAAAAATAACAAAAACAGCAATAAAATGGACAAAACTGATAAATGTCCATATCCTTGGCCAAGCACTTTGGGTGAATTAGACCAAGTCCCCGAGCCACAGTATTAATCCAAACATCTGTGTACTCACATTGGAGCACCATACTTGGGATATTTTAGCATACACAGTAGAGGCATAATATACACACACACACATACACACATGCACACAAAGACTACAAGCAATTTACCCACACCGATAGGATAATCGGCCAAGATTTAATGATATTTTTATGTTGGCAAAAGGATTTTTAATTGCATACATGGCTATTTCCTCACCCAAGCCCTTGTAATTTGTATGTGGACAGGTGTATCGCAAATTAGACAAGAATTAGCAGAGCCTCAGGCGCCAAAGGATGCTGTAGTCTACCCAACAATTGATTATGGCCATGAGCATTCATACGTTGTGTTAATTAGTTTTTCTGTCCTCGGGTCTTGGACTTGTATATATATATAAAATTGCTATAAAACTGCACGTTGATTGATAGAACTTGCACCACAGAGATTGATTATAAGGTAGCTCCAAAATGTAAAGACAAGGTATACAGAAAATTAACAAGTAAGAGAAAGATCGACTCGGAGATACCCTAATCCCAGCCGTTTGATATTATTTGTGTTTTATTTATATAACCAGCAACTAAATCTGCAAACGTCCAACCAACAATATAGATTGTATCTTATTTTTTTTTAAATGTGTAAGTATAAAAAGCGTTTTAAGATTTGTATACAACTTGTTTTGAAATTTATGAATTAATAAAATGAGAAGCTACAAATATGTATAACTACTTTGATGCTTTCTGGGCTTACAATTTGAAAGTACATTAATCATTATAGTACCCATGTCTATAGGTTTAGATTTATATTGCTGCATTTTCCAGTTCCTAAGCAGCTTGCAAATTTTTGTGTTGTCCACGCAGGATTGATTGATGTACTCCTAGTTCAATTAAAAGATTTCAAAAAGGCGGTATAAGAAGATAGAAATGAAAAGTGAAAATCTGTACAGTGGCGGCAGTATTCATAAATCAAGAAGATACTCATTAATTCACATCTTGACAATTGGTCAATGTTCCTGATTTAAAATGCATTAAAAAACAACAGACAAGCATGGCAAAAAAAAGTCGGAGGAATTGTGTCAAACAGACAAGAAAAAAATCGGGAAAGCTCGCAGCATTGGCCGGGTCATATCCTGGTCGCGAAAATGATTAATGATAAATTCTGTAGGAAACGTTGACAGCAAATAAAATAACGACACAGCATGGAAAGTCAGGTGGAATATTTACGAGCATTAAATGTATTTAAAATGTTATTACACTTCGCTGCGGATGGGTCCAATCGGAGCACTCGATGACCAAAAACAATACGCTTATATAAGGCACAAGGCCAAATAAATTATGAATATTAAATTGCCAGACAAAGAACAAAAGTCAATTGCTGAAGTTCATTGATGGCCGGGCTCATTGAGCGAGGGCACCGAAGTGACTATTGTGATGGCACTTGAGAGCTTAACGGCTTTGAAAATGCCAACTGCCAACAGACAATGAATAAGTTTCCATTTGTCGTCCATTTGATTAGACGACCACTCCAGCAATGATTCGAAATACACTGGTGGACAGCAAATGTTTCTGCAATTGGATTCAATTTTTGTATCTCATGATTTGAGCTTTTAAGCATTCCACAGAATAGAAAAGCCAAATGCTCCCCAATGAATGGAGTGGAGCTCCCTAGCGGTGGGTTTGGGGTGTTTTCCTATTTGTGTTGTTCTCTTAGTTTGCCCTCTAGTTTTGCAGCATTTATGGTTTCCGTTTATAAAATTTCGGCCTTGGAGTGGAGTTTCTCTCGCAATCCTGTCAAGCCCACACAAAATGTGTGTTTGCAAAATGTGAAACACATGTGATGTGTGCACAGTTGAGCTATGCATTTTTAAAGAATCCATTAACGGCAAAATTGCACTTTGCCACAAAATACAAATGCAAATGCCACATTTTAAAAGCAAAGCTTACCCCAAAGAGCAATGAGAACTTTCTTCAAAAATGCTTTTAAGGTATTAGGGATCTTTAATTTAACGTTTCGAAATCTGTACCCTACTTTTTATATTATTATTTAAATATTATATTTTTCAGGATTGTTAGCAATTTTTTAGCAGACAAACTTTTAGAAAATAATTCTAATTTATTGTATAACTAAAAGAAAACAAATTTTAGAGAAAACAAATCAACAAAACATATGTAAAATAGCAAAATGAATAGGAATAGTTGAACGCCAACTTTAAGTTGTGAATCTAAAAGAATATAAAAATAAAGTTAATTGTGGTATTTATATATATTTTTGGCAGTTCTGTATTAAACTTGGCTAGGAGTTTACAATATTATGGATGTGGAATACATTAATTTCCTACAATTTCTGTACTGGAATTAATCTCTTTAGGTGGTTACCAAATTGTAAAATGAATCTAATATTTAGTAATTGAATATTTTATAAATCATGTTATTGAATATTTACTTAGTTTTGTGATAATAAATTCCATTAAAAAGTGATGCAGATGGTATCTTGAATTTGTGTGTTAGACTTAGGTTCACAGAATAAAATCTCAATACTTCATTGGTCGTAAAACAAGAATTTAATTGAAGTTATCAGTCTCTGCTTAAATATATAAAAAATGCTATGAAAGTTTTGCCTCAATCGAAAGACATTCGGACGAAATAAACTTCAGACAGAAAATGAGGCAGCCAAAAAGAAAGACAGACAGACAGACAGACAGTCAGACAGGAGGCAGAGCTCTGTCGCAGCAAGCGAAGCTAATTTCGTCTAAGTGGGTAAAAAATGCTGAGACTTCGTGCTGCAATGTCAGCCCAATTGGCGAAGTAATCCCAGAGCAGACTGTACGCAATGCTCAGCTTTTCTTTTTCATATTTGTTGCCTGAATTTTACTGCCAGCTGGGGAGCGCCGCAGAAGCCTGTAACTGTAACTTCAAAACAAACAAACCAACAAGAAATGAGTGCAGAAAAACCAAAACAAATGACAAACAATAAAAATCGAGTATACGCATTGGTTACTTAAAGGATCAGTCTTGTATTGTGTGCTGGCATTTTTTGCCATGCCCACTTTTATTTCAATGTATTTTAAGTGCCTGGCGGCCCGTTAAAAATATTGCTGCATATGTTTCTTGTGGCTCTAATCATTTCCGGTGCACGAAATTACGCGCCGCATACCGAGAACGCATGTAAAAGCTAAAGTAAAAATAAAAACGAACCTAGCAAGTAACCAAAAAATAAAAATTAAATAAATTTATGTATATATAAAAATAAAAATTGCAATCGCCGCATGCTGCGATGCGATAAACACGGCCTTTTAATGTTTATGCATGCCGCGGCCAAAACGTAGCAGGATAATTGTGGCGTCCCGTGTTCCTGACCATTTTTCTGGGGCTCACGCCAGACCATTATGAACAACTGCAATGGCGACAATAACGTGCCGTTGATGTTTCACACCTGAGACACATTTTCGAGAATGTGAATTTGCGCACACTTCTGCTACATCCAACGGTGGCAACCTTCACAGCCAGAACAGGTGGTTGGCGCATCGCCCAAAAGTGTGCCATTAAAATCGACTGCTCTATAGATATATATATATATATACATACACTTACACATACACACTTACGTATGTTTTCAGACATAAGCTGAAGGTTTGTAATGTTGCCAAGCTGGCAAATGCAACACAAATTTTGCGGTTTTGTGGTTATCCTTTTAAGGTGGCAACAACAAAAAAAAAAAAGGTAGCTGCTTTTCGGATTTTAAGCTTTTTGTTAGGCTTGAAATATGTTTTTGGCAAAATTTTTATTGGGTATTTAATAAACAAAATTTACACAGCCTACAAAGCTTTGCCTATCGATGCGATTAATAGGATTCTTTTATTTAGAGGATCTGAGCTTGACGGTGCGGACAGATTGAAGCAAAATAATTGAATTGACTTTCATATGTTCAAAAGGCAATTGGACCAAAGTCTTTTTTGGATTTTATTTGCTCATTTTACCGACGGAGATACGACGAGCTTAAGGCATATCTTGATTTTATTTCAAATAAAACTGGCTAAAAACCAAGAATGACCTACGTTCTGCTGATATTTTAATATATTTTTAAGTGACGTTAAATTGGCTTAAATTCACATTTAAGATAATTCCCCTTTAAAAATCCGTCAGATATCGATCAAAGATATTAAATCTTATATAAATATATAAATATATATATTGATATAAATACTACAGATTATTTTAAAGTTCTTAGCAAATTTGAAACAAATAATACTTTAAATTGTTTCTGGAAAGCGGTATTAGCTTTAACCAGATTCAAGTATCATGTAAATAAGTTGTGCGATTATTTGCTTATACACTTAAGGGCCACATTTTCTTTGTGGCTTAATGCTGTAGGTGGTGAGACCTTTACGGCGGGTTTCCTGGATCGCCTTCATTAACCTAAGCACACAAAATGATTTCGTGTACGCCGCTGGCATTTTGCCAATCAAATTGAGCATAAATATAAACAAAATTCTAGGTTGGATGTCAGTTAGCGCTTCTTGGCCAAGAGCTGAGTTTAATTAAACCTGAGCAGCACAAAATTTAAACGTTTAATTGAAAAACTTTAAGCGGGCGTTGTCCCTAGAGAATATAAACGACACTTTTTAGTTGGTTGCGAGGGTGCTGAGGGGTTTGGGCAGAATATAACAATGCCACAAGCGGCAACTTTGACGCAGAGTCAAACGAGAATTTTTGAGTGACAGTTTTTGGTCGCTGGCGGGAAAAATAAATTCGAAAGACAAAGTTATCAAGAGCCAACAATTTCGCTGGCAGGAAGGCAGCGAAAAATGATGACAGTTGATAGTTGGCAGACAGTGGAGGAATGGCAACAGCAAAAGCAGCAACAGTCTCGTAAGTAGAAGTATTAGAATCACTCATACGCACCATGAGCTGGGAAAAAGTGACTAGCGTCAGTTCCTGTTGCCAGTTGCCCTGGGAGCTGCATTAATTGACACGTGATAATTTAATTAACGTGTCTGCCAAACGTGGCAAACCATCTAGTGCTTAGCGCCATCATCACCATCGATGCTGCGATGCCAATGCAAAAGCTAAAGGAAACAGCGGAGGCTTTTCTCCCAGCAGTCTGCTAATTGGGTCAGCTTTGAGGGCGCATCGAGTTTGCCCATCATTGTTTGCGCATTTCCATTGGCCACAGACTGCTTTGGAGTGAGTGGGTCCATCCCAATTGAGCGCAGTTCTGCTGAGTGTCATTTAATTACAGTGTGCGGCGCTTGTTGGCAAAAGGGATTTTCTTGTTGTTTGCCAATGACGCACCGTCACAGTTTTCCACATCGCTACGTTTCAACAGAGGAGCAATATATGCAGAGATAATTGACATCAGCCCAACGCCGAATAACGCGTTTCAGACCTTCAACCTGTCACATCTCTTCACACCTTCCTCACGTCTCTCAAGGCTTGTATCATAGAATACACGCGACTAAAATAAACTTGAGTCGCTCTGGCAAATTAAAAGCAGTCGTCTTCCAAAATTCTGTTTCAATGTATTCAGCATCTGCAACCAATACCCAGCTGTGTTATATTTTCTAATTTCAAATATAAATTATTTTGAATGAAGAAGGAAAGGCACTGATAATAATTCTAACTTCAAATGATTTCCTCTTTAATTTGGATAAGCTTTCATATGCGTATATATATTTGTATGCTTGATTTAATATTGGTGCTGTAGTTGTGTGTGACTTACTTATAAAATATATTTTAATAAGGACCTTAAAATTTTGATACTTACCACCTTCGTTATTAGTCTTAAAAGTGTATTGTCTCAGTAAAGTTAGTAAAGTAAAGTTGTTAAAAAACAACTGAGAGCTTTTCAAGAATATAAACTAAAATTATTTAAAGCCAGGCCAAGAGTTTATGTAAAATAATGAAAATCCTTGATTAGAATGTGCCAGATCTCCATGAGCGATGTTCATGTTATGCTTAATAGCCGTAAACTATATTTATGCGATTATAAATAAATGCGTATGAAATCTGTCAACCAAAAACGACGCAGAGAAGTGTGTTACATAAATGCGACCTACTTTAACAATGGGTCTGACTGAATGATATATGAAAATTTAATTTAAATGCGATTATATAGAAAAATTTGTAGACTGTAAAATAACATCTGTACATAACATTGAAATCGATATCGATCGAACTTTGTAGCAGGCCACTTGTAATGTTATTAACAGACTACTAGTGAGGTATAATAAGAGTGTAAAATAACATCTGTATATAACATTAATATCGATACCGATCAATATGAAGAAGAAGCAGATATCAATCGGTGTGAATAAAGTAAAGTCGGGTTTTCAAAGAAATGTAATTCAGTTTGACTGCCAAAACTTTGTCTTACACATTTTTTATATAGTTCCCATTACAGTAGTTGGATCTGCTCGATTCTAAGAAGTGCCCGGAAATATTAAAAAGATCTTTATTGAAATCATATAGCTAAGAGCTCTTAAGGAAACAGATAACATCATTGATTATAATTGGAGAGTGATACATACTGATTAAGAGTATATTTATGTTATGGGGTCGGATGTGTCGCTTATAAGTGCATTACACAGTTCATAATACAATTGCAATACTTTTTGCAAGGCTACAAAAATAAGCCTAGCTTTTTCTTTAGTTTTCCCCACTGTACTGCAACGTGGGAAATGGGCTGAATTAAAGTTAAGTGCCGCTTGAGCCTTTTTAAATATAGATACTCAATGGGGCTCAGATAAAAATGCTCATACGCATCATTGCCAACCAACTCGACCTCCCCGCACTTCGTCCGCCCATTGCGTTTGTTGCCATTGTTAAATGACAATGCTAAAGGCGAATGTGTTGTTTCAAGTGCTGCCTGGTGGGATAGGCAGAGGATGGTTGGTTGAATGCAGTTTGAATGCAAATAATAATAGAGCAAAATCTCTGTTACATAAAAGGAATATGAACATTGCGATTTAAAATGAAGTTTTTTTTACTTTGAATGAGGTCAAACCATTATGAAAAAAGTCGTTGGGGTCGACAAATATCAAAATTTTTTAGTTGAAGTATTACATAAGAAATTCATAACTAGTCACAGACTCTTCAGACGCTTCTCGATCTTGACAGAGGCAAACCACCAATGAAAACCAACCAGTTAGCTTCAAGTTGAGAAATAATAGAAGTGCTTAATAGTGATGCCAACAAATGTTGGCAATTTCATTAAGTTTTATTATTGCCACCATATGGTAATGAAGGCCAACAGTCTTGAAAAATTACTGGCCATTGTAAAATTATATTAAAACAGTTGAGAAGTTGGCAATAGAGGCGTGGCAACATGTGCGGTGAATGCCTGACACATATGAGTATTTTAAAAATGGGTTTGGAACGGGAAGTTGAAAGTTAATTGAAAACATTCCAGAAATACTACTAATCCTTCAACTTTAATTAGTATCAAGCAAAATTAATTTAAATTGAAACAGAAGTAAGTCAATTGAGGTTGGCTTAATGGGCCCTTTGAGATAACATGGTTTTCGCTAATCAACTGTCAATGCTAATGCAAATTCCATGATAATACGACTAAATGCAACCTAGTGGAAAATCCCCATTAATTACTAATGCCCAGCTGAATTTGACTTGAGAAGTGTTCAACGTTGCGGTTGGTTGATTAAATTCCACCTGCATGTGGTTATTATGACACCTCAGCACACACTCGACACACACACACACACACACATACATACACACATATGCAGACATAGGGCGATAAGCCAATGCAATTGGATGAGTTGTCATTAAGTCGAGGAGCAAAGGATACGTTTGAAATATTGCACAATCAGCGCATTAAATAATTAAGCGCTTAATTAAATGGCGACCAGGAAAATAGCAGACAACAGAAGCAGCAGTAGCCACAAAGCAGCCAGCTGAAGGCAATTTAATATCCTGATTGTGTTTTACTCTCTCTCTCTCTCTCGCTCTCTATCTCTCGCTATTTCTCTCTCTGTTCCTCTATCTCCACAACCCCGCGGTCTATGCTGTCAGAGCTTGAACTAATTTTTTGTATTGTATTCCGTGTGTTAATGGCGCATACAAATGCGTTAAGGGGGCGGGGATTATAGGGGGCAGGGCGTGACATTATCTGAGCCTCATCTACGCGAATGGAAATGGAAGTGAAAATGAAATTGGTGTGGCATGCACATCACGTGCGGCCTCAAATTTGTAATGAAAATTAAATAAGAGTCAAATAAATGACCGAAACGGTAGCATTTGTTACTAGTTGCTGTAAAGCCTGTTGCATGCCTCGTGGAGTCATTCGTTCATTAACTTTTATAACGATTAGCCTCCGGCATTACATATGCGATTATTGATGTTCGCCGGGGAAAAGGTGATAATTTTACCAAGTCAGTTAATGGCTGTAATTAATTATAGCTAACCATATCTATTAGATTAATGTTTATACAATTAAGCATTTGTATAGATATAATTGAGAACCAAGTGACATATTGGAGTTTCATTTAAATAAGGTATTTAGTTTACAACAAATAAAAATTAAATAATAAGTAAGAAGAGCTTTTCAAACTCTGTGTACAAATAGATAGAAAGAAGATCTCATCATAAGAAAATGAATCATTGTTTTAGACAAACAGAATTTTCCGTTTCAACATTTTTTTTAATAATATCAATTTTTAAAATAATTGCCAAATTAAAGAAATTGTTTACTATAGCACATATTAAGAATATTTGACTATTATTATAATAAATTTTTGTTTTGTACTCGCTCTTATATAAATACTAAGATATCGAATCTTCATTTACACAATATATATTTAAACACTTCATTCAATTTAATTTACTGTTTGATTTTGAAGTACAAAATTTAATTGAGTCTGGCTAACAACAGATAGTCACTTTTCACCGATCTTTTACCAGTCCTGTGATATGGGAACATGTTTTCTTATGTAATCCTCTGGCAGCTGCTCTAGTGCCTCTTGTAGCTTCTTTTTGCCAATACGCTGCACGGGGGTCTCCGTCGGATTCTCATAGATAATGAGTTCCATAGGTATGCCGAGTCTAAGCTGCTTCTCCTTCGGATATGGACCCAACATGAGTTCATTAACTTCAGAGTCACGCAACAACAGATAGTTCTGCTCCATGGGCATAAAATCGCTTGGATTCTGAGAGCTGGCATAGTCACGCACCAGGCGGACAACACTACGCGATTTAAGATAATAGCGATCGTAGACCGTCAGCGAATAGTATAATTGGCGGGTTGTTTTTGGGGCAGCCAGCCAGAAGAGATAGATGCCAGCCTTGTTGCCATTCATCGAGACCAGTTCACGCTCCAAATGTTTATCCTTGAGGTGGGCATACCAAGTGCTGCGACAGGCCATTAACATAATGGGCAGATAATTGTCGTACTTGCGATTCTTGTTGAATAGTGTTGAATTGAGTGTACTCAAATAGGTGAGGCATGGCTGCGTTTGTGGTTTGCCCTCCACTCCGCCAAACAAGAAGGTAGCCACGCACTTATTAATGCCATATTCACAAGACATGGGATCAAAGCATATTATCTCTGGCTTATGCTCATACAGCTCTGAGCTTGTAATGCCCGCCGAATGCATATGCTTGTGCAGCACGTGCATCATCATGTTGGATGGGAAAACTACATCTTTGCATCTGCCAACTGGACATTTACCAGGTACACAGGACAATCGATGCAGAGTTGCTTGAAGCTTGTTTTTCTTCTGTTCGTTGTTGTTTGTTTCATGCAGCGTCTTTTCCATATTTATACCTCTAGGCATATTGAGGGATTTAATTTAATTGATAATTGATAAGCATATCTTTTAAACACAGAAATTATCTATTAATGTTTCGATTATTGTATGGGTAAAATAGAAATGGATAAATTTATTCAACTGAAGTATAAAATGTGGCCTGTTTGATGAAATGAAAAGGAAATATTTTGAATAAGAAACGTATTTTGTTATATATATAATATAATATTATTAAAATCTTATTGCCAGAGTGAAACTTTCAATAGGTGAAAGCTTGTCAGACAATATTTGTCTGTTAATTTTTTGTTCTTCTTTTTAAGTTTGGTTTTGTTCTCATGGCAAATATATTATGCAGACAGAATACCCACTAGTCCGTGCTAAATTTAATTTTTTTTGTATAAAAGTTTTCGAGTACATCTTACGCTCCGAAAAATATATTCTCTGAATATTTTAATAAATTCTAAATATTCGAAATCATGATTATATTTTTCATAATTGCCTTTCTTAATAATGGAGAAATTTTCAACAAAGTAGAATTGAAAAGACTATCCCCGGTTTTATTTAGCATTTGAACTTTAAACAAAGTTGTTTACCCACTATTTTTTTTTGGTTTTTGAAATCATTGTGAGCATTTGCAAAATTTTATCACAATATTGAAAACGAAAATTGTTTCCAACAGGCCACAAAAAAAAAACCAACAAGTGACCAGCTATGGTCAAGCCCTGGTTTCTGTTTAAGAAGCTCGGATTTCGACGCTTTGTTATTTGCTGTTGTACATTTCATTTTTCTTAGAATCAAGTTTGGCATGACTGAAATGAAAATTGGATTGGTCTGCGAGAACAAAAAGAAAAAATGGTTAGGCACTCTAACCATTTAGAGAAGTGCGCGCGTAATTCGAAAAGTTTGCTCATACTCGGCAAACGGAGAGAATGCTGGGCACTTTAATTTAAACTTTTGGCCACCCGCAGGATTTTTTGGGGGCCAGATACTATGGAGATTTTGCTTAGAATTAGGCGAAAATGCCAATTGTTTTGTTGTTGTTTTAATTTAAGTAGCAAGTAGCAAGGATTGGATACCCAACAAAAGGGTCGCTGGCATGATAAAGAGTTAATTAATTACTTCACTAATCGCATTTGATTAGCTGTTCAAGGCTAACGGGACGATTATATACACAATTTTATTTATATATAAATGTATGTATAGTACATATATACAATATATTATATAATATAAGCAAACTAAATAATGTCGGGAAATGCATTGTCTGTACCCCACTTGACCAGCACATGTCCGATTTTGATAAGGGTATATGCCACCTATATCTTTATTTGACCACAAAAGCCAGCACTTTAATGCCATGAGCTGCAAAAGGGTCCTTGGCTCCCTTTTAAAAAAATAGGTCCAATTCGCTTACCTCCCAAGCCAGCAAAACAATTTTAGTCCAAAAAATATTCTCAGCTCATACACCAAGTGCACAGTTGTCAATAGTTTTTTTCTCGTTTTTTTATTATGGTTTGTGCCGCCGCCAACTTTATCGACACTTCGATGTGAGTGCAAAAGGTGCGTGTCAAGTTTGGGACTGGGTCTCTATCTTTGACAGTTACGAGACGCCGGCCGTAAAATGGAGACTTCCCACTTTTGGGATGCACACTCAAGAGCCACAGTCGAACAAATGAAAAAGTAACGGAAGCGGATACGGATACGGATACGAGTATACGTTGTATGAAAAAATGCCAAAGCTGAACAGGCAATTTGGGACCAGTGAAGTATGCACAAATACCAGGTGAAGTATTTTAGAAATTTTTTAGATTGAAATTTGCATATTGATGCCAAATACTTAGCAAGAAAAAATTGCTAAAAGACTTGTCTGAATACTACAAACTAATTCAAATATCAAGAGCACGTTTTGAATGAAATCAGTATTCAATTTTTTGCTATTTGAATGTGTGAATCACTTATGAGTTGAGTGCAAAATATTCGTAATTGCTTTGGATACATTTGCCTTAACAATTAATATTAATCCGCATTTATTTATTAAACGAGTATATATTTTATAACTGTATTTATAATTTGCTTGATACAAATTGTATTTTTATATTTTTCTTTTATATAACTATCTAGAGTTAATAAAATTGATACAATGCAGATGGTATTACAATACTAGCTTGGGAAACCGCAGAGACTCCACAAAGTATATAAATTTTAGACTGAGTTGATATAGCCATGCCCATTCGAATTTGTGCCTCAGTTTCAAAGCTATCTTGAATAACATATATCGAAGACTCATTACATTTGGATTACTACATCAAATATTATATATTATTTATGAAATGCTTCTTAGTTTAACAAGCTATGTGAACTAAACTTACTAATCAGTTGGACATTTTTCGACTTATCCATCTAAATCTAGATGTTTTCAAAGTGATTTTGTTATTGTTTTAATTAAATATCTAAATAATCTTAATGTCTAATCTATATCTTCGTGATGGGCTATTTTAACGCAAGTGATAAATATATAAAATTATACTGTTATATTTCACAGTAAATAGTGCAAGCCATTAAGCTTATAATGGCTCAAATGCAAATGTGAATGTTCTCTAATTAGTAATCAAATTTAGTTGTCATTTGGACTTCGCTTTGTTCAATTCGTGTGCGATCAAATATCATATATGTCATGCACTAAACCGAATTTTAATCGTACATTTATCAAATGTTGCAAGTGACAGTGAAGCGTTATGCATGTGGCACTGTGACAATGGGTTCAGTCAGCAAAAATGGTGATAGACATGTTCATTTGGCACAAAAACCAATAACGCTGAACACTGACAAACCAATGAGTGTATATTTGAAAAGCGCAATTATGCTATAGAAACCTGCTTAAAAGTGTGGACCGGGCTCAAACGCTGCACCATTAGCCAAATAAATCATATAGTTATGCGGTGAATATGCTGGCATTATGCGAGCAGCAGTTGCCAGTGCATTTCTACCATTAACATACACTGGCGGCAAAACAAATACAAACTCGAGCACAAACACTGCTCGCAATACAAACACAAGCACAACCCCAAACATAAACATACACACTAACATACACACACACACCCCCAGACACACACTCTCAGACTACACTTAATTTGTAAATAGAAGCGGCTCTGCAAACTGAAGTTGTTGGCATACAAACACATTCGCATGTCGGTTGCCAATTTGAAGTTGATTTTGAAAACCCACTTAGTGGCACAATATCGAGCAATGGTTTGTAAAATTCGTTGAATAGATTAAAATGAGCTGAAATCGAGCTTATATTTCAAAGGATTAAATAATTGCAATCGTACTGTTTAATAATAATATTCAATAGTGCTTAATTTGGATTTTGGCATTAATAAATATAAGCCGCAAATCTGACTCCCATTGTCAATAGGTTTCTTATAACAAATTTTTGTAAATTTTATGTAGACTGAAATTATTTAATAATACATATTTATAACAAATAAAAATATAAATTATATTAATGATATATTAAATAATGAGTTCAAAATGTGCCTAGAGTTGTTATTCAAATGTTAGACAATGGAATAGTTTACTTTACTTTATACTATTTATTTTCAATATGCATATTTACACAACATTTTGCATACTCTTAAGAACGCGCACATTTTGTTAATTAATATAAGTATGAAATATATCCATGACAAATATGAAAATCAATATATCCAATAAATTATACTTATGGAAATATATGTCTCTTTAATTGCCAAAGGAAAATATTGAAATTGATTCAAGCTCATATGCTCCATCATGAAGTTATCCACTTCATCGTTAAGCACAGACACGTATCCGTATCTGGTGTGCTTTATATCCACTTGAAGGCCAGCATATGCTGGCAAACGATGATAAATGATGACAGAGCTGCTGTTAATGCAAAAGAGAATACAAAAATGCGCACAAATCAGCTGACCTATAAATATGCCTTCCCTTGATATGTATGTCTATATCTGCTCGACGTCGTCGCCTGGTCGTGATGACCCCGGGCAAAAAACTCATAACAGCCGCATCAAATTCTACGCAGGCTTTAGCCTCAACATCATTAATATTATTTTATGCTTTGTTGTATTTATTATTGATTTTATGACGGAAAATGTATATGTCCTTAGATTTTCGTTTGGCTTCCTTTGATTAAAGTAACGCGTATACGCGTTGCCTTAAAGCATTCTACCATGCGTATACTTAATATGGTATACAAATGATTTGCACATATGTAAATGTACCTAATTAGCCAAATTATGTGCAGTCAGTAAATTGTATTTACGGCAAAAAGTCAGACAAAAAAGTGACTATAGGGCAGAAAATAAATGAAACAATTTAGAACTGCTTTTCAGAGGGCTATATATAGAAATAAATATATAAAAATGTACGAAATAAATTACCCAAATTCATGAATAAATTTAAAAAAAAATTACAAAATTAACAAGCTAAAAACTTTATTCCAAGCACGAGCAAATTAAATGTATTATGCGGCATGATTTCATTTCTCGATCAGTTGGAGAAAACTGTGCAAAACTCGTGACTAAAAGTGCAGCCAATTGCAGTCGAGCTGTGGTGCTGTGGCAGTGCGGCTTTTTGGCCTGTTTGAGGGTGCAGAACATTTAATTTAAAATGGAATACATCATGCTGGCCAATTATTTCAGCAATTTTTGCAAATTAGTAGCAACGTACTATTTCTGTGGCCCAAAAAGCGCCAATTATCTAGAAAGGGTGTGTCTGTTCATTTAAATGTGGGTTTGTGTGGAGCTGTGTGCATTTTCGTAGCATACTTTTGTGCAGTTGCCGCTAATTACGAGGAGAAAAAGCAATTGCTAATGGTGAAACTGGGAAAGAAAGTCGTGGCAAAAAACACAAGGCTAACAAGTGGCCATTGTCTGTGTCTCGAGGGTCGAAGCAAACAATATGACAAGGGCCAAACGCATTAACACAAAAACAATTGCTAAACTGACGAAGGGTAAAATCAGGATGCGAATGGGAAAAAAGTAAAAGGTGAACCACATACAATGAAATTTTAATTAAGTCTGAGCCGGTTCGCTTTTGTGCTGATGCAGCCAAATGAAAATGCCACTGATTATATACATATAAGCGTGTGTGTATGGAGTGTGTGTGTGTGTGTGTGTGTGTGTGTGTTTGCCCGAGTGTATCTAAAATGTTGACATACATACATATTTGTTTACTCTCTGCTGTATGTACTTTTATTTTTGTATGTGCTGTGTGTTCTTGCTTTGTTCTGTTTTGTTCTGTTCTGAATGGCTGCACAAATACAAAACGTCTGCAACTTTATGCATGTGTGTGTGTGTGTGTGAGTGTGCGTGAATGTGTTTCAGTCTCTGTGCAACATAAATGCATTTGTGTAATTACACAACAAACACAAGCAAAAACAAACATAATTGTATCTATATCATGTACTTTGTAGCATTTTGGCCATGTTGCCACAACTCGTGCATCATTTTAAAGCCCATTTTCTAATTGAAGTAAATGTGCTGAGCACAGCTTAACTTTCGAAAATAAGAAAATAGCTTAAGCATTGTTTGTAAGTGCGACTCATTTACACAGTTACTTTTCCACAGCACAGTGAAAAGATTTTAATGACTTGATTTATGCAACTGCTTTAAATATTTAACTAAATTGTGGCAATTTTAAGTGTACCAACAATAATCAGGAGCAACAAAGCAAATACAATGGAACTTGGAATGTCGTGATGGTTTTAAAGAAGAAGGAGATTTTTGTGGAAAACAATTAGAACGAAGTTATTATTTCGAAAGTGGAATAATATTGAAAATGGAATGCCAAAATTTAAATCGAAAAATAACTTTTGCTTTAAGTTTTGCACTGAGAAATTATTATTCTGCGAATTTATTTGGATAGTAAAATTTTTATAATTTAACCTGTTAGCGTCTATAGATGCAGATTTATTTATTTATTTTTTATCATGAATATATAAAATTGCAGAGGTAAATATTCTCAATAACAAATTCTAAAAAAAATAAATTAGATATATTTTTAAAACACAATAAATTCTATGTGAGTGTCATGTATTTTTTTTAACTAAAAATTTTGCTTAAATTGCGAACAAGTCGAGCATTTTTAATAAATCAACAACATGAAATTGGCCCATAAAATGCTTTAACCTCAATTCAAAGTGCCGTTAGCCTTCAAAAGGGCAGCCGGGGGCCGAGTGCGTCTGCTTTATTTCAATTAATTAAAAATGCAACTCAATGCATGTTGTATGTGCTGAGAATTACCAAACGCAGAGCAACGTTGACCCTGGCTGAAAAACTGTGTCGAGGGAAGCAGAAAGTAAAACTCGTTATTAATTCGACCTTTTGGCTAGAGGGGAATTGCAAGCCATGCCAGCCAGGGGATGAGGCTGCTGTTGTTGCTCCTGCTGTTCTCGTTGTAAGTGAAGTGAGTAAAGACTCTCAGCCAGCGACCCTTGAGTGTTAAGCCACGGCCTTAAGAGGCGGCAATTAATCAGTTCTGAGATTTACACAGCATAAGAATAAAGTTGCAGCTCAAAGACACTTACACCGGCTTGCGACGGATCTGCTCTTATGCGTAATGGTCAAGGACCAGGCAGACAGCAAGAAAACAACAACAAAAACCGAAAGAAGAAAATTGTTAAAAAGTCAACCACCAAAAGTTTAAGGCAGCAATGTAGGGACCAAGGATCAAAGTGCCAACTTGCAACCTGATTGATTACTTTGAGTGACAAGCTTGTCCGCTTATGGTGAATTTGTTTGATTTTTCACATAACTTTTTTTGCTAAGCATTTTATATTCATTTTTTTTTTCATGTAAACAGAAACAGTTTTTGTTACATTCGTCTATTTATTTATTTAAAGCTGGCTAAATTGAGTTCACACTGTCTTGTGTATACTGAAAAAATAAAATAAATTTAATTAAAAAATAAATTCACAACTTAAATTATAAAGTTGTAATTAAAATGGAAATCAAAAGCATTTAATATAAAAGAGTTTATTGATATAAAGGGAGGTTAATTGAAGTTTATTAAATATAAATTAAATAATTTATTTGGTTCATATACTTTCGGTATATATACAAATTTAAATAATATATATGAATCGATGACACAAATGATGATCGAATAAAGCTCTCCTTAAGAAAAAGAGCATAAAAATGTTGCAATAAATGCGCAAAACTGTCGATTAGTTCACCTGAGAAAAAAGCAGCAAAATTGCATAAATAAATAAAAAGCGGGTCATGCCAAATGTGACCGAGGCAGACACCCACGTATACAAACAAAAATAAAAGGATGAATACAAACATGAGTACAAACATGAACATAAACATAAATATAAATATAAACAGAAGCCCTTGCAGGCAAACAAGCACATATACGATTTATTTCAATCAGGCTGGAAAATTGCGCATTCGCCGCGTCAAGCGGGCAACAACATCTGACAACTGAAATCATTATAGTAAGGCAGCAAACTAGACGCTAAAGAATATATCGACATGCAGTTTGACAGTTTGACTATTTGACTTGGGCGAGCTCGAATGCCTTCAGACAGTTTTAGTAGTAGTAGTAGAAATAGAAGGGAAGAAATAGGAGCTTGATATTTTTTTGTTTGTTCGGTTCGACTACGGTGCAAAATGACGTTGCAAACTGGAGCTGGCAAGCGAACAGCAGGAGCTTGGGCTTATGGGCAAGGGGATAGCGGGCGCTGAATAAACTTGTACAAGATGAAAATCGCAAACATGCTGCTGCTGCTGCTGCAGCTGCTTTTCCATTGCCCCAATGGCGCCCATAGCCACTGGCAATGTGAAAACTTTTACTCAATGTGTGAGCAAATAAAATTTGTTTAGTGCACAGGCGCAAAACTGCAACTTTCAGTCGTGTTGACGTGTTGCATTGTCGTTTGTTTATACAGCCACACAACAACAAGAGCAGGCAGCAAACTTTTCGACATGCTTCAAAAAAGGCTGCACTCGAATTTAAATGCTGACTTTAAAGCATACATTATTTTTCACTAAAATAAATGTGAGCTATTCCGGAATTGGATGTTTACATATTAAGCTTTGGAAATTTGCCCAGCAAACTTTAATCGAAATGAATTGCTCAATAAACTAATGCACGTATTCTATGCTTTATTATTCTATGACTTACTCATCAATCTTCATGCTTGCTTTTTTCATACTATGCATAATAAACGCAAAGCACAGAGACCTAAAAAATAAGAAAACAAAAGAAAAAACCATTTCTTGCGACTCACGCGTTCCAAATAAAATGCTGCCAATAAAAAGTCATAAAGCGTGAACGTGAATGAACACATTTGAGAGTCAGTCTGCTGCGTGCATGTTTGTTATTGTTATTGTTTATAGCCCCGGCAATCACGTGCTACAAAGTTTTGCGGGCTGACATTGCCCAATCCCTTTATTCGGCGCACGCAGTTCGCTTCAGTTTCAAAAATGTCTAAGCAAGCAAATAGAATCTGACAGAAAAACACCAATAGAACTAATACTGATTTCATTGAAATAATTCTTTAAAAATGATAATCGGAAAATACCCCGTAGTTGGCTTGCAGTTTTTTTTGATTTTCTTAATAGGTACAAAAGAATGAAACCCGGTTAGAATGAAATACCCTAGTGACATCTAAATTTTATTCGGCGTACATAGAAATTTTTAAATATAAATAATATTTATATGAATATGACTGCCCCTTTCGTCCCCTTTCGTCTTTATATATATCTAATTATAATAACAATCTGCACAAAAAAATGGACTAAGTAAAAATAATTTAAACATAAAATGTATACAATTTTTGGAGGTGTTAACTTGCAAAGAATCTGCAAAATATGAATGAATTTTGACTATTAATAACACTATTTGATAAAAAAAAACTAAAATAAAAATGTTAAATTCCATACCATGTTGCGTAATTCAATGAATCGAAAGTAATATTTAGACTTATCAAATATTTACACCGTCCAATTTGCGTTCCATTGATGCACAAAAAAAATGGTAAAAATAAACATTGGTTTTTCACGTTTTTCGAGTTTTTGTCTGTGTTTTTTTTTAGATGGGACTCAAATATTTGGAGTTATCCGCAATGTGCACGTAGCTCTGCTTAGATAGTAAATAAAAACATTTTTTACTTGTTGCCTTTGTCAATGGTCAGTTTTTCGCTTTGCTTGTGTTCAATCAACCGAAATTGGTAGTTCGTTAAAATATAATAATTTGCAGTTCAATGGCAAACGAAAACAAGCACAAATTTTGTTGCCAAATGCTTGACTTTAAAATACCTTTACCACAGTTTAAAGAAATACTTGTTTTTTTTTGTTACTATTAAAGTTTTATTATAGAACATAAGTCGAAATTTAGATAACTGTAATAGTTATTATTCATTTTTATTAATTTATTTATTATATATCAAATAAATATAGCCTATTGAAAGAAGTGTAGAACAGGTATAGTATAGTGCACAAATTGTCAAATTGAAAACTGCACTTGCGATGTAAAGTAAATATAACTACATAACAGAAAAAAAAAACTAATAAAAACAAAATTTGAAATTCTAAATTGTCACGACTGTTGGTCAGCGGATATAAAATTGGAATGGTTAAGAGAGCTCGACGGGGAGATACCCAGGCCACAGCTGCCACATATAAATACATTTTAAAGCACAGCTTCTGGTGTTGATTTCGATGAACTGCAGCATACACAGAATACATCTGCAAATATTTCAGTTCGCTTCGATTGTCACACACAACTAGGCAGGTGTGTGTAAGTAACTTGTTCAATTTGAAAACACGGTTTGGTTCACCAAGTCTGTATTTTTATAATACTACTACATATGGTAAAATATATTTATAGTAAATTTTTTAAAGCGTTATTTTATTAATTAGCTAGGCACTTATCAATAATGTGAAATAAAATAATCCGCTCATTTTTTTATGACATTTTAAATTGCATCTTTTACAGACAGACAACTTTTTATGCCCTACTTACTTAATTTTTAGCGAGTTAAGCTTATATTTCTCTCTCCCTCTCTCTATACATAAATTTAATGCTCTTAACTATTTTTTAATCGCTTATAGCTAATCTTTTGTTATATAATCGGTAGCAAATAATTTGTAATGTATTAATTGTGTCGTAACCTACGCAAATTTATGAACTATAAATGCTTTTGGCTTATTGCAAGTACAACAATTTATTGACAAATATTGATATATTTAATGAAATTTTGTAAATTGGCCAATTCATTTGTGCAAGTCAAATAAGTTTTGTTCAGTTTATTTATGTGCATTAAAATAATTGCAAATATGAAAATTGATTGCGCAACGCCAAATCAATATTATTAACGAATCGCAATTGAATGTTTTTCAACAATTCCAAAAATGTGCTAAAAATAATTAAGAGACCATCGCAAACGCAAACAAACCCAGACAATAAACAATTCCAGAGAGCGCGACAGACTTGGGCAGGGTATGGAGGGGGAGTTGTGCAAATATGTGCTAGTTGGACATTGTTTGGCTCACATTGCGTATACAACGTGTATTGCGACAGAAAGTATAGCACCGCTTGCAAATTGCAAATGTTAAGTGCGTCAACATGGGGCACATGAACCTTATCCGCCCCCCGATCCAAATCCCCACCTTCAGCTAAACACCATTCCACCACAGATGTCGTGGCATAATGACGCCAGCAAATCGACGACAAATGTGCCGCCAGTTATACAGCCTTCCCATTACACCTACCCAACTACTCCACTACCCCACTACCCAGCTACCCACCACCACCCCTTTTTGGTAACTGTAATAACAAATATTGGTCGCTGGTAAAGTGCTGGCGGATTTTCAATTGCGTTGCGATATGGGGTTTTTGTTGATATCTATCAGATACTTGCCGCTGTCCTTGCATTATTTGCCTTCGAGCTATTTGTCATGTGACTCTCGTGCTGTTTATTTTGACAGTGAAATGCTTTCCGAAGTGCTTCAGCATTACTTAACAATGCAATTGAAAATGATGTGTGTGTGCATTACCATCAAGCTGGATGTGATCGATTAACTGAATTACATAGTATATCGATTAAATGAATATAGTTTAATTCGCATTTCTATGCAACGACCAAATTGACGGCTGCACTTCAGTTTGTTTCGAAATTTGTGTCAATCAGTTGGCGGAAGGATTCCGGCCAAACTCATTAGACGGGAGAAGTTATCTGCATGTCGCCGGCATTCGGTCGGTCAAAGCCAATGATTACAATCAACATGGTCATGGAAGGAATGCAATTGCTGTTAATGCCAATAAACCAGTACACACAGTACTATTGTAACGCAGTCATGGTCCCAATTGGGATGACACGGCAATCGATTTGTGCCTTGATTGACTCAACGAAATGCAAGCGATTTGATTTGTTTGTGTGCCCATGTGCACGTTCATGTCCATGTGTGTGTGCGTGTGTGGGTGTGCCAACAAAATGGCGGCACTGGCAAACACATGCCTCGGGCCATAACGCACCGAAATTAACAAAAGTCATCGCATAGTCAATTACGGACAGGCGATGTTGTTGACCATGTCGTAGACATGGCGTCTCATCAGCCAAATGGCTGACTGACTGCGCCTGGCTCTGAGCCCTTCGTTGGTCGACACACACTTATCGTAAAGTACGCAGCTACGCACACTTGTGCAATCGTAACCAATTTGCGGCAGGATTTTCCGGCTGTCCTCGTTGGAGTTCTGGGCTCGGTTGGTTGTCGGCTTGCATGCTCAATGCTCATTGATCGCTACACAAAAGTTTAGAAATAATTAGTAAACTTTTAATTGGAAACTAGTACGCAATGGCAAATCGATTGGTTGCATTTTCTGCAGTTCTGCAAACAGGCCTCCTCCTCCTTCCCCCATTCCCTTGCCGAGCTTCCATCCTCTATTCATTCAATCCCAATGGCTGGCAAAGTCTATTATTGAGTGCCCGGTCGCTTTTTTGGTTTTTGCCGATGATTTTTCGAGTGCTTTTTACTTCGATTGCATTTTTGGTGTTCTTTTGATGTTGTTTCTTGTTCCTGAAGTTGTTTATTTTTCCTTGTTATTTTTGTTTTTGTTTTGTTTTTGTTTTTTTTTTTTGTTGTACTACACAGTTGCCTGTGTGTGTACGTGTGTGTGTGTGTAACTTTATGTTTCGTTGCAATTTTATTCCCATGAAATTTGTGGCTCCGCACAAATTTTCAAGTCTTTGTGGCTTACAAGGATTTCCCAACGAAATATGCACTGCATGCTGTTTGGTTAGCAGTTTCTGCAAAACTTTATGGGCTATACTTCTAAGAGGGATTGGCACCGGAATGTCGAATATGGACGCGGGGACGCGGCGTACAATGCGTGCAACACTAAATTAGCTAACAAAGCAACAACATTCACTCTTGCATGCCATAGGACACTGTGCGTATACGTAATTTAACAGAATGAAAATGTTTTGTTTAGAACTTATTTTTTTTTTTATTGGCATGCATGGCAATTTGGGTCAGTGTAGTGTAGCTATAAATGTTTTTAGTCAAATATATTGTTCGTTTTGGAAAAGTTTAAAGTTAAAATAATTTTGGAGCTATTTCTTTTGCTAACTTAAGCCATTATATATTGTTGTTGCAGTCTTAGTAAATTGTTAATTTCAGATTCTATATGAATTTCATGAATTTAACTTAAGGATAAACGTTTAAAATGTGATATTTAGCCAAACGAAACTGCCGTTTACGTTTCCCAACTCAATTTGGGGAAGTCACTTCCCCTAGAAAGTTGGCACAGTTTCATCTACGTCTTCGTAGCAAATTAGATTGTTGTCCATTATATTTAGTAGAACACGGTAAATGGAAAATTTTGTGCAGTGCACTTTAAATCTTAAACGTAATTTAATTTCCAATGCAAAGCAACATCCGAGGGTAGAAAAAAGCAAAATAAATGCAACGCACCTGTGCATTTTGCTGAGGTGGAGGCACGCCTGTCTTCGGGAGACGGGAGATTGGAAGCGGTGACATGGAAAAGGGATAGAAGCCAGACGCAGACAGACACTGGGGTGCATATTAGCAGTAAGGACAGCTCCCTTTCATCCTCATCCAATGCGATGCGCAACACTTGTTTACCGTTATTTATATACATATATGTGCAAATAAGTTTCTGCAAATCAAGCAGGAATGTTGCCATAACTGCTGATTTACTACACAATTCGCTTAGTTTTTTGGAATACTAAGCAAATTTTAATCAAGCCCAGTTCACTGAAAATTTATACACAACAAATTGATCAAATACGAAAAGTATTTTAAGCCAGAATTTATAGACGAATTTTGTATATTTCAGCTTCAGGTCTCGTGAGTTATCTCATTAGTAAAGTTCTGACCAAGTTTGATATACCCATTGGCGCTATGGATTTTAAGGGTATGTGAAATGCTCGAGCATTCAGAGCGCATTAGCGCGAATGTTCATAGCTGTTGTTCCCTCCAGGAATGTGTGTGTGTGTGTGTGTGTGTGTGTGGGTGTGGGTGTGTGTGAGTGAGTTCAACTGGCAGCCACAACGATGGCTACTCCGACTACGACTGTGACTTTGGTTTTAACTGGGGCTTTAACTGTGGATGAGTCTAATGCGTACCTCGAGGCGTCATTCACAGAGCTTGCTAACGGTAACTGCCGCCATTTTAAACTCGTTTCGCATGCAGCAGTTTTTGCATTCTTATTTCATGCCCAACGCGAAAATGCCGCATGCCATAATGAAATGAAATGTAATTTGCATTTAAACACACACCCACTCACTTACATATATGTGTATGTATATATATATATATAGATATATATATATATACTCGTATATATATTTATGTATATATTTGTAGCTCAAACGGCAGGTAAGCTGAAAGAACCCTTAGAGGCTTTCAGAGCTGACCGGGTTGGGGGCTGTGGGTCTTTGGGGCTGCTGGGGAGAGCTGGTCGTGCGTGTCTGGCGGCGCATTTACATTTACACCGTTGAGCCTGAGCCCACATGCATTTCATTTCATTAAAATTGCAAATATACATTTAAACTGAAGCTGGTTACATTTTTTCTATATGCTTCTAATACCCTGCACCTATTCAGACAGTAGAAAATACTGGTAATCCTTTAAAAAAAATATATACATTTAATCGGTATGCCAAGCACACTCAAAATTTCATCAATTTCAGTATATTAAGCCTTGAATGTACACAAGAAAATATTTTCTTTATTGGGCACAGGGTATATCTTAGTCTTGACTTGAGTAAATTTCATATAATATTTTATTTGGTTGTCAGTTATTGCTATAATTTTTGAACTGTTTCATATTGCCAATAACAACTTCTTCTCTTTAAATAACAAATTACTTTTCATTTAATTAATTTTTATGCAGCGTAACCTGTGTGTGAACATTTTTATGGCTACTGAAAATGCATTTGCATTTTTGATGTATATATGGAAATATGCAGCTAATAACTTTGCATGAGACTGTATGTTATTAGGTTGTTTTAATTTAATTTAAATTGCAAATCTATTAAAATTTAAAATAACTTCAAATTTGCCTCATCAATGTTTAAGTATATTTAGTATCTCGACACCTATTTTTTTTTTCGTTTAGTAAATCGCTAAGTCCATGATTATAACTTTTTAATTTTTATTTTTATAAAATCATTTGAACCATTCGACCCAAGCATCTCGAAGTGCAATTCTGTCCATTTGATTTTACTTTCATATTATTATATATTAGGGTGCTGCGCACTTCGACCTAATAGATCTATTGTACCCCCTTCTGAGCTTATAGCTCCTCCATCAACCCCAGTTCCTGAACGAATATCAGGATCTTTGATGGGTCGAGGGTTACTATGTCTTTGACATTCATAATAAGCTTCCCTAGGATGCTGCATCTTCTCCTGGAAAGGGCGATGCAATCAGTTAGGATGTGAGTTGAAGACTCCTCCTCGACTTCACAAAACTTACACCTATTGTTGCTAAGGATACCCATTTTGGACAGGTGGCTTTTTAGTCTACAATGTCCTGTCAGTAGACCGACAAGTATCCTTAGCCTATTCCTCCCCATGGATATTACTTGCTTAAATCGTTTATGATTATAGGCTCCCAACAGACATTTGGCCTGTCGGAGTCCCGGTGCTTCCTCCTTGCTTCACAATCTCATTTGTCTTTCTTCGTTCCTTAGTTGCAGCCGTACGGTTCTGGCCCTATAAGGACCTCTCTGCACCCATTCTCGCCTGCTCATCAGCTGCTTCGTTCCCTGCTATCTCCCTGTGCCCGGGGACCCATCTTAGGGTGAGCCTGTTGTGAGCCCCGAGTTGGTCAAGCATGGATCGTACCTCTTGGACTAGTTTTAAAGTTACCTTCGTCCCATTTATAGCTGCTATACTATCTGATAGGATAGATATATCAGCGTTCCGATAGTTGCGTTTTATATTAAATTCCGCACACCTCCCTCTGGCACACACCTCAGCATGAAATATGCTGTTGTACATCCTCAGGGATGGTATAAAATCCGAGGACCCACCACTCTCAGGCCTGTCCCTGGTTGGTGAGTTATTCATCGGTATTCCATTTTATGGTGTAATACTACATATATATTACTCTATATATATTATTTGGTTTTCTTGTTCTGCTCTGATTAGTAATTCATAAAAATAGTTGTAACAACATACAGTACGCGGTTAACGCGGTTAACATCTGTGTTTTGTTTTTGTGTGCGGTTTGTGCTCTCTTTCTTACGGTTACCGTTGAGATGAGTATTATTATTGTTTTTTGTAGAAGTTTTGCAGCGCGCTTTATTTTGGTTGTTTTCTGTTTTATTTTGCTGTGCGCTTCTTGTTTTTGTTATTTTCTCTGTGCTGGGTCTATATAAAGTTCAATTCTTTTTTGAGCATGTTAATTTCTTAATTAAACATGTATACTTAACAAACTGCAGTAGCCGTGTTGACCCAAAGGTCGGTTTTCTGTTGGTGGTTGTGTGACAAGCAACGGGTAAGGGATATAATCGGTAATAAGTCGGGTTTTATTTAATATCTTAAATTATGTAACGTACTTTTCAGGTCTATAAGGCGTTTCATTGAAGCTATCCGCATATTTCCCAAATTTTTAGGAGAAAGTTACTTTAGAAGTTAGATTGCGGGGCATCTCTTTGAAATATCGGCATATACATTTTCAGACCCAGGAGGTTATTGAATTAATTAAATTTATTGTAAGCAGAACAAATTTGAAATAGCTTTCATTTAAAATTTAAAACAGTTGACAAGATCGTCTCGGAGAACTTGTTAGCTAACTAAATACTGCGACATTCATGGAACTATTTTTTTTACCAAAGGTGTCAATAAAACCTTTCGAATAGCATTTTATTTTGAAGTAGCTTGACTTTGGTATGTTTCTAATACCGGTACGGACCCACTGGCAATATCACTGCTGAATGTGACTGAATTACCAACGTTTTCAGAATTGAAACGCTTTTGACATTTTTCCATAGAATACTGGCATGATTTGTTTATATTAATGAACAGAGAAGCATCAGAGTATAAAGATTTTTATAAATTGATGTGTAAATACAGATACTGAGTATTAAAGCTTGGCGCCTGAGTAATGTGTTAGCAGGAATAAGTCTATTTTAATCTGTCAGGCATTAAAAGCTGCCTTATGCAAATTGACTTTTTTGACTTTCATGTCAAGCCTTTGTTCACATTGTTCTCTATCTGCTTTTTTTTATATGCTGACATATTCATAATTATTTCTGCAGCTGTACTTATCGATTCAGTTAAAGACTGCTTCCTCATCTATTTTCTGCATTCCGCATATTGCGTCAAAAATCTCAAGTTCATAGCTTTTACATTTCACAATCACCACTATTCAGTTCGAAGTGAGCTTGATTTCGAAACGTAGCTTGGAGGTGTCGCCGTCTCGACCAGAGCTCGTTTCCGCCAAGTTCGACATGGCAGTGTTTGCATGTGATTCGATCACACCTCCGTGTGATGGCAAGATGGAATGCAGACAAACTCCACTCGGGCATACGCTGGGCAGCCGGTTGCGGATGAAACTCCTCAAAGTGATACGACAGTATTGTAACATGGGCAAAAATATTTCTGGTTGCTGGCCCGGCATGTCTACTAGTATCACACGTATAACAAATTTATGGGTACTAAAAGTCGCACAAAATTTGCACATACTTATGATTAGAAGCGTGTAATGATGCAACTACATTTGGAATTTATAATGCTATATATTTGAATTTTGTGAATTGAGGAACATATAGTACATTTTTGATGTTTGTCCACACCTCACATAAAATGAACAGTTAGTTAGATGAAATTCGAATTAAGGTTTTGTTAAAACGAAGATTTCTAAGACTGTTGTTTAGGAGAATTGCCTAAATAATACAAATTAACATTCAGCATTAAACATTGTTTTAATAATGATTAGAACAAATGGAATTTTAGCACAGCATTATAAAATTATTGATGGGGGAAATAATATTTCATAAATATCTTTTTCCATTTCGTGCTGCAATAAACTTGCCAATTGACCTTGACAACATTCATTAAATATCGCCTCCAAAAGCAAAAAAAAAATTAATGATTCCAATTCGCGTTACTTTCACACAAAAGCAGGCAATAAAGGAAACCAGAAAACAACTAGCTACCACGTTTGGCTATTAACGTTGTACCAAAATCCAATACCAAGCATTTTTCATAATTGTAATGTATTGTATTGTAAAGGTGCACAGTGTCGTTTACGATAAACAAGGTCAAAAAGCAAAAAGCAAGACTTAATTTTAGTTTTTTCGATTTCTTCGTTTTTTGAAATACCTCGTTCATTCTTTAGATAAGCAGTTATACGTTTTTAGTTCGTTTAGCTGGTCGTTTTCACAATATTATTACGATTGTATTATATTTTTGTGGTTGCTGTGGAAATTAGAAATTAGAAAAAAAAACATTTTCAATTTGGCTCCTCTATTTTAACTTGTGAATACAAGAAGAAGAAAGTCTGCGTATAGCAAAATGAATTTAAAAACCCCATGTGGAAAGCCAGATTCATATGATTCCCAAAATATTAAAGTCCATCTTTAAGTTTCCATTTCTTCTATCTAATATTTTGTAAATCCATTCGTATAAAATTGTTGTGTTCTCTTTTGGGTATCGAGTCTGATGTAGTACAATTGTAAATGACAATGCCGATTTTCTCAAGGAGCATATTTGGACATGTTGCTGTTGTAATCCATTGCATTTCAATTAACATTTTACTGTCAAAAGAATGATTCCGAATGCAAATCTCGAATAATAAGTTGATGTGTAATATATAATGATATCAGGGTTCTCTTAAGTGCATTGTTGCCATTGTTGTGCTTTACTGGATGCCTGTTGCTGTTATCCTTTCCCTTCAGAAGGAGCTCGTCTCTTTCCGGCTTTTGCTTTCCCTCTGCATTTGCCATTTGCACAAAAGGAAATTTTCAGCAACAATGTCTGTTGATTTTAACTTTGCCATGCTACTGCAGTTGTTGTTGTTGTTTGTGTTATTGTTATTATTGTTGCTGTTGGTGTTGGTGGGTTCGGTATTGTTGCTATCTGTGATGTTTCTGTTGTGCTCGCTGCAACGTTTAATTCAATATAAACGTGTTAAAGCGTGCCCAGAATGCGGAAGAACAGAAAAACTGTTTTAAATCGAAACAAATAATCAATGGTTGCTGCTCAACTGACTGATGGCCCTTCTTGCCAACGATTGATCCATTCTTCCTCCGACTGACAAACACCAGCAGCTACAGCATCATCACTATACACAATCACTTACACATATATTTTCATTTTATACGCAGGAGATTTCATCATCAACAATGGGAATATAAAATTTACTTGATTTTAATTACAAATTCGGTTACAAATGAGTAAATTAAGAAAATGTTATTATTTGTAGTACTACCTCTGAATAAAAACACAACTTATATAAAATTATACCAAATAAATAGTTTATTCTTCTTTTAATTTTACATATTTTAGTCTATGTTATTTTACATTCAATGCAAATACTTTTGTTAAGTCTCTCATTAATCGATACTTATAATGTTAACTATATGACAGTCCTGAATAAACATTGATTGAGTACACAACGCTGGTGGGACTCAGTTATATATTCTTATCCAGGCATTCCCTGACCCGGGGAAAGGCACATTTTTAAAAGAAGGATATAGAATCATATGACGAACAGCTTAAAACTTCATTTTCTGGCGATAAATTCTAATAATAAAATGTCATATGAATACTTTGGTGAATTTTTTTTTAGAAATATTTAGTCTCTTACCTCAATTAATTTCGCATAGCTGGTTCGAGGAAGTTCTAAATGGAGTAATCTTTGTGGCGCATTAGATCTTTGGTCGAGCAACAATTTTGAGACATTATCAATAAAATCTGGTTTCAGATTTCCCGACGCAATGCGAAGAAGCTGCAGCTCCTTACACTGGTCGATAACCTTAAGAAGGGCATCAGAAATGTCGCATCTGCTGGGCATCCAGATGTTGAGTATCTGCAGCTGTATTAGCCGCGCCAGCATCTCCACACACTCAGCCGTCGAGAAGAAGCCCTTCAGCTGCTTTAGTCGGGGCTGTCGAACAATTTGCAAAATCTCCTGTGGAGTTAAGTAGCCTTCCCCGATGTGTAACAGGTCTAACTGCGGTTGCATAGCAAGTCCCGCCAGCATCTGAATAAAGGTGCTTCTCACTCGCCCGCCTGAGTGCATTAGCTGCCTCAGCTCAAGCGTTTCCAGGTTGGCACAATAGCGCACAGTATCGCCGAGATTACCTTCAACACAGGTATAGCCCAGTTTCAACCGAATAAGATTGGCATTCGACCTGCAGCATGCAACCAGAACTCGTACATCTATTGATTGTACTTGCAACAGATGATGCAGCTGACGTAATGTGGCAAATTTCCGTTCTGCATGAGAAGACAAGAAATCGTAATTATGTTTGCAGTTGAAATCAATATTGCATTTTTTAATTAATGTCAACTAAAGTCAGTCGACTTTAAAACACATAAAGCATATCCTAAATTTAATTAAAAATAACCTTTTTAATTAAAAACAAATTAAAAATGAGAAATAGATTTCTGGGGGACATGTTTGATTAAGAAATTACAATGCACAAAAAGGGAGAGAACATTATATAGACTCGGTACAGCTGAGAGAAAAATAACAAAAACAAGAACAGCACAGCAAAATAAAATAGAAACCAACAACACCAAGCTTTTGCGCTGCACGAATAACTACTAAAATAGGAAAAAACGTTTAACAGCTAAACAACACATTCAAACAGTTGCGAGAGAATAGGAAAGTAGAGAGAACGAGAGTAATAAAGCGCGCACAAAAACTTATACAACAACAATAAAACACCGCTAAATGGAATCAGTGAGAAAGAGAGCACAAAGCGCACCCAAAAATAAAACACAGCTGTTAACCGCGCACTGTATGTTTTTAATAACAACGTCTTTTATGATTTCCCAAGCAGATCAATTACTGGCAGAAAACCCAAATAACAATATAATCACTGAAAAGCACAGATAGCAAGGTAGTTTTTATATTATATTAATACAATTAACTACACCAATTTTTATTTAAGAAGCTACGTCTTCGAAGCCTTCTAATGTAAAGGATTGTTAGAAGGTTTCGAAAAAGTGTATAATATTAGCACAGACTTATTAATTTGAGTTATTTGGCATTACCTGGACTATTTGCTTGCACTTCTAAGACTTTTAGGGTGCTTAAATCCTTAGCAGCATCAAAGATTTTATCAAATGGTTTTTTAATTGGAATAATTATATAATTTAGCTGCTTTACTATCAGACGCTTCAAGTTGACCATGCCACTTAAGGCGTAGCAAAGTACATTGAAACAATTATTTGGATCTTTGCAACCATTGATCCTACATAAGGGAAGAGTGTCAAAGTAACCCAAATCGATGGTGAGTGTCTCGACTAATTCACGGCAGATGCATAAACCTTTCAGCGACTGCCTTGTGCTCTCAGCATTGATTTCAAATTCGCGATAATCTTTTACACTTCGAACGATGACCTCCTCACGAAATTTCTTGCAAGTTTCGGCAAAGTTAAACTTTGCTTCGGGTGTCAGATAATTTAGTAACACCTCCAGACAATCATCGCTTAAAACGGAAATGTTTAACGAGCTCATATTTGCGATCCAACTCGTTCGGTTTTGTATGCAAGACTGATTTCAGTTGGAAGCCCACAATCAACGGACACGCATCTTTGTGATTCCCATGACTAATCGTTATTTATACAGAAAAAATAAACAAAGCGATTCGTTGTTCTTTGACCGCGAGTGACTGTTTTTGTTCAGTGCGTGGCAACTGATCTATCAGTGACTGTTCCCAGGCCTGTTCCCTGATTGGTGAGTGATCCATCGGTATACCATTTTATGGTGTGCGGTTTCATTGGATGGATTTCATCTAATGATATCCATTCCTTTTTGCAACTCGTTTGAACTTTGAAATTCCGCTCGAATAGATATTCTGGCTTCATTTCATTCATAGGTTGTAACAGGAGGGGAAGTTCGTCTGAATGAAATTGGGCATCTTTACGACTTAGTATGGGTCTGCTCCCAACTCCTTCTGATGACATCCTTAAGAGTGTAGCTTTCTGTTGGAGCATTATGGTGTGGTGGAGTGGCGTCAGCTCCATTAAGGCTTCCAAGGCCATTGTGGGACAGGTGCGCATTGCCCCTGTCATGCATACGCAGGCCATTCTCAGCAATTTTTGCAATTGTTTCTTTACGGTAGCTAATCGTGCTCTATCGCCCCATGCTATCACTCCGTAAGTCCGCATGGGTCTTACAACCATTAGGTATAATCATCTAATTATCTTTGGTGACGTACCTCATGAATTCCCAGCTATACTACGACATGTGTAAAGCGCTCTAGAGCACTTCATTATCGTGTTTCGCACATGGGTGCCAAAGTTTAATCTGCTGTCAAATGTGACGCCGAGATATTTTACCTCCTTGCTTATATCTAATAGGCTCCCTAAAAGCCGTATTTGTTTCATCCTCTGTACCTTATATCGTCTAGTAAAGGGGACGATAACTGTTTTGGTAGGGTTCAGGTTGAGCCCAACCTCCCTACACCAGTCACCCGTTATCTTCAACCCTAACTGGACTAAGTCACAGAGTGCTTCTTCGTATTTGTAACCGTGCTGTCATGCGTCGATGCGGTGGCCTGTCTGGACCGCAACAATGCAAGTATCCATTTGCTGGTAGTTGGGTCCAGGCCCCTCCTCGAGAGAGTGGCCCCAATCGCATCGTGCGATGTGTTATCAAACGCGCCTTCTATGTCTAGAAAGGCACATATTGCTACTTCTTTGTTGTCAACTGTCATACCTAAGGTACGCCGCAGCTGATAAAGTGCTGTATCAGTTGACATGCCTACTCTGTATGCATACTGCGTTGGATGCAGCGGACTTTGCTTCAG
Organism: Drosophila longiperda; assembly: GCA_035042125.1. Lineage (NCBI taxonomy): Eukaryota > Metazoa > Arthropoda > Insecta > Diptera > Drosophilidae > Drosophila > Drosophila longiperda. The sequence goes on from JAWNLV010000130.1 coordinate 3,093,229, forward strand.
CAGAGTGCTTCTGATGTTATAGTCCACCAGCTTTTCTAACGTTTTCAGTAAAAACGATGTTAAGCTGATGGGTCTGAAGGACTTTGGGTTGATGATATCTTTCTTCCCTGCCTTGGGGATGAAGACCACCCTAGCTTTACTCCAAACGGTTGGTATATATCCAAGCGCAGGGCTGCTTATTAGCGTTTTCTTAATACGAGGGAGGAGCAAGTCCTATATCGTTTGAAGAAAAATTGGCAATATGCCGTCTATTCCGGGAGATTTATAGGGCTGGAAAGTACCTACTGCCCATTTTAATCTCTCCAGTCCTCAGTCGTCGGCCTATACCATCTCCCACTGTTGATCGCGTCATTTTGCAGGGGGGTGTACTGCCTGGAAAATGAGTTTCAAATAGGAGCTCTAGCTTTTGCATTTCATTGCTCGTAAATGAGCCATCATTACGTTTCAATGATATGTTAGCTTCCGGCGCTCGCTTGGCAAGCCCTCTGTGAAGCCTAGCACCTTCGCTGGTGCTTATAATGCCTTCACAGAAATTCCTATAATTCATCCGTTTAGCCTTCCTAATCTTTTTGTTATAGATTGTCAGACTTTCGCGGTATCGTGCCCAGTCGCCGTCTCTCTTAGCTGTGTTAAAGAGCCGACGTGTAGTTCGACGCAGCCTCTCAAGTCGTTCCACCAAGGGGCATGTTTTTCCATTTTTCTTCTTCCCACCGGGCATTTTCTTCTCTTAGTCAATAGTCCACCAGTCTCTCCACCTCTGGCGGCGGGCAGGCTACGTCTCCTGCAAAGTATGCAGACAACGCCATTATAGAGACCATATTACCACTACCTTGTAGTAGTATCGGGACACAGTCTCTGGTGAGGAACTCTAAATGTATGGTATAGGTAATACTCCTTCTCACCATAATGCATGCTCTGGGTGCTGGGTCTCTTTGATCCCTGATTACCTTTGAATCGGCCGTGTACAGGCCTTTCACTCCATCGTGCACCCATGGCTCCTGTACCAGGCCTAGCCCAAGGTGCTGTTTGGTGAACGTCCTGGCTAAGATTGCCGAAACCGCCTTAGCGTGATGGATGTTCACTTGGGCTAGACCAGTGTTGCTGACTTCAGTCATCTATTGGGTGGTATGTCCCAGCGTGTCCGGAGATTGGGGCCTGGGGTTGCCACAATCACCGTCACTCATTAGTGTAACGTCGGCCTCGACCGCGTCTTTTTGCAGTTCCACTGCCAACTCCTGCGAGGACATTATGGTGTCCTCCTCCCCTACCACTGGTTCCTCACAGAGTGTGCTGTCTGCCAACTCCTCGTCTTCCGCGAGGTCTCTGCTCTGCGAGAGTGGTAACTGTGGCGACAGCTTCTGCTGCACACTCTTCTTTCGATGGAGCGGGTATTAACCCTGCTCCACTTTTCCTCCTTAGTCCGCTTACCGGGAAGCTTCCAAATCGAAAGCTGACTTGGTGACCGCGTTCTATGAATATGTCCCTGGATAGCTCATCGATGACTAGAAGGGCTCCTCCACCTTCGTTCCTTCTGGATATCACCTTCCAGGTATTTACCTCTATCCCATTCTGTCTTCTTATCAAAGCCAGTAGGGATTCGGAGGTTCTGTCCTCTCTTCTTGGACAGTGTATTGTGATGCAGTGGCGTGATGGTATATCATCGCCCACTTTGCAGTCGAGAGGTACGCCCATCCATGTGTGGAGTGTCGACGCAACAGTTATCAGCCAATTTGCTGAGTTCTCTTCGGAGCATTCTACGACCAGAATCCCGGCCCGGAAGTGAATGCCCGCAAATGCGATCGCCTTATCCCATCGGTACGCAATGAGCTCATCAATGATTGCCTCCTCCAGCTTAGAGAGCTCTCCTTGATTGAGCAATACCTTTGGGTACTCCGCCGGTAGCACGGCCACCTTCACCTTCTTTGCCATATTCGCATATGACATTCGTTGTACGGTGCGGCTGCACGTGATGTGCTCGGATATGGGCCCAGGTCAGTATTTCCCACCCTTGCCGTTGATGGTCCGCAGGCCACACTCCTGGCCCCCGGGCACACTCTTTTAGGAGTGGTCACCGGTGGCGTTAGGGTGCTGTTGTGTCTTTTGACAGATGGTGATGCTGCTGCTTGGTCTCTCGGCTTCTTCGGCTTTTTTATGGCTTCCTCAGAGGTGAATCCTTGCTGGAGGTATCTTAGATACCACTTGACCCTAGAGCCGCAGAGGTTGCGACGGTTCGTGTCATCCAGCCCTCCGGGTTGGCCTCTTGGTGGGAGGAGATTTACCCTCTTTCTTGCCCTCAGATTCGTTGCCGATTGTGGTTGTCCGACCACCACACTTCCGCGCAACGAAGTTGGGGCACGCTGTGCCTGCGGCACTCTCCTATATGGTGCTGGAGTAGCACGTTGTGGAGGATGGTCTACCACATTAGATGACCTCACCCTCTCGAGGGTTCGGTCATCCAGATGTCTTGCGACATGCTCCGCGGGAAGATTCCGCGGTATATTATTATTTTTTTGGACTTTTCTTGTTTGGTCCCACGTACTGCAGAGAAAGTATGTCCGCCCGGGTAGAGATCCGCATAACCCGGGTAAGGCTAATTAGAACAGGCGGTGGCCATTTGCCTGAGCTCACCGTATGAGACTGGGCTAGTTTTTATCCAGGGCCCTCAGCCAGGCTGACTCTCGGTACGGTTAGAATCACACCTTAGTCCGGCCCGGAGTGAGATGTGTGGTTAGGGAAGGGGTAGTTTGGGGTTGTGTGAGGCTATGCTTTTGAGAAGGCGGCTACACAAACGCCTCGTCAGTACGATTTACATTTTTTATTATTCACCTACAAATCGTCGTGAAAATTTAGAATTTAATATTTAATTTTATTCTTTTTTGTTGTATTGCTGTTATCTTTGTGATTTCAATAATATTTGAATATATCAAATTATGCATAATTATATGTCAAAATATAAATAATTCTAAATGCTTTATGCATTAATAATTTTTGTAATATTATGTGAACCTAAATAGTTTTGGTACAGGTATTTTAAAGTCAACCACACTTTATTTTTAGTTTGCTATTTAACTCTATTATTATTTAACGATTCGACGAATTCGGTTGATTGAAAACAATCAAAGCGTAAAACTGACAAGGGACAAAAGCAAAATGTGAAAAATATATTTATTTATTATATGAATGGATTTCGAGATCTCATTCAATGGAGCTACGTGCATATTGCAGATAACTCTAAATATTAGGTTTCATCTAAAAAATAAACAAAAACTCGATTATGCACAAAACGCCAATATTTCAAAATGTGGCATCAATTTTATTGAGGCAATGCCGTGTGAGCGTTAATAGTTCGAATTGTTTTGTGAAAAATAAAGGACATTTTCGGCTTGTTTCTCTTTGTATCAATTGGAGGATTAACCATAATGTTAATAATATTAAGTTGCAAGATATTGTAATATTGTTACGTGCTTTATTTACAGTCAATCCATGCAATTAAAAACAATGAAAAAATTGAGTAATTTGTAATAATACATTTATTATAACAATTACGTAAAATTGATTTAAAAATGATTATACTCTTTATCAAAAGTAGTATTGAAATGTATAAATTACAAATTCGCTATTGAGAAAGCTATGTTAAACAGACTTTTATTACAAACTCTAAAAACACTGAATATGTTCAGCTCTGCACAGCTGAGAAGCACTAAATTAGATTAAATATTTCCAAACGTGGCAAATAAACACACCTTCTTATATGTAAGTACGAGTAGACTTCGAACAGATAAGTCAGATGAATTTGATATTTACACTATATGCATTTGTGATATTTATAACGAATTGACTGTATTCTCTAATCTTAATCTCTAGAGATGTGCGCTTTGAGCTCAATTTTTAAGGTTTTGCATCTACTTTATTTATAATAAACCTGGCAGGCCAAGTGATTCTTTAGGTTTTAGGATTTATCCAAAATAATAGTTTTGCCACACAAAGATATTTTTTTTAATTAGACAAACATACTGCATTTATTTATACTCGCTTCTTTCACACATTATATATTGTATAATATCAAGTTGATTTTCTATTATAATATTAATAATTAATTATTATTTATTATATAAAATGATATATTTATGTGTAATTTCATCAACACGGATAAGAAATATCTAAGCTGCCTTAATTTTGATTTAATTTTTAGTGCCGGTTCTGGCTTTTAGAATAGAGTGCAATGCACACCTGCTCACATTTGGGTGTATAAATGAAAATTTAGCAATAAAACAAAAATTTATTTAAAAGATGAATTCGGTGTCGTATTCTTATCTTATTTGTGCTCACTCGTCTACAGAATTTATACTTGGTTTTATATCGAAATTAATAACGCGATTCGATGATAGTTTATTGAATATAATTTTTTTTTCTTATTTGCTCTAGTTTCAGAAATTAAGAAAAAATAATGGATTGCTTTTGTTGTTTTTTTTACTGGCAGGTTTTCTATTTGTTCTGTTCCCGTTTCCGCCCTCAGCGAGACATTCAATTTAGCTTTCAGGTGGACGAAAAAGAGTTGGCTGAGTGTTTGCATAGTTTACCTTTAGGAGATGGGCACAAGCAGTTGGGGCGTATCCAACATCGGATGCCTGTAGCTTTTTATATTCGAATTTTCAAGCGTCTCGTTTTTGGGGTTATTTATGCGGTAACCTTTTGGGCCAGTCTCCGACCACACTTTTAATGCTATTTGCTTGCCATTTGGGCCAATAAATCATTTTGAGCGCAGATAAGTAATTTTTTACAGCACAACGTCGACTTTTCTTAGCGTTGCTGTTGGTGCACTCCGCTTTCATCGTTTACCCCCTTGTGATTCAGTTCCTTTCCGTTGCCATTTGCTTTCACTTCCCACAATGTTTTTCTTAGCAGCAATGTGATTTTGGGTCTGTTGTGCCATCGTCTTCAAAAATTCCTTACCACTGCGGGTTGAAAGGCTTTTGATTCATGACGTTGCTGTTTGGCCCAAACATTTCTCGGCTCTGAATGGTACACTAATGGAAGGAAGAGGGGGCTTGTAAGTGCGCTCTTGTGCGTAAAATTATTTCAACTGGCAACGAGTGCAGACCGAAAAAGGTTGCCTCTGTTAGCACTCTTTGCTTATAAATGGACTTTATCAAAACTGTGCAGTTATTTCAAATTTATTATGAAAATGCAATAAGATATTTGTTTCTATTTATATTTATAGTTTCGGTAAGCAAGTAAAGAAAGAAAATAAGAGATGCATTCATAGTTTTCTTATTTGTTGTGCTTTCAAATATAAATTAAGTGTATGATTTTGATTGAATACCTTTTTTCCTTTTTTTATTTAAACTATTTAAAGTTATTAGAATGCCGTACCTTATTAGAGAGTCTCAGCAGCAATCAACTAAATTATTATTTATATGAGTGTCTTTTTTTTGTTGTTTGGTCTTAAATTATACATTTTAGTTTGTTCTGGTGGAGACCCACTTAACAAACATCGCCTCCTATTTGTGGAATATATGATTATCTCTGGGAACTAACTAGTTTATTGATGTCACTTGCTGCCGCAAGCTAAATATTAATATTAATGTCATTTTAGCATATGCGCTAAGGATTGCATAAATACGCGCAATCAAGAGTTGTACAGTTGCCAAAACCTGAGGAGTTCAACTGGCAGAGACACAGAGAGATACAGACAGAGAGAGAGAGAGAGAGAGAGGAGAGAGAGGAGAGAAAAAGAGTGGTTGAGTGGTTGTGTATCTCACGGCATTTCACAGTCAATTTGTTTGTGGGCGTTGTTGCGGTAAAGTGGCACGCATTAGGCGGTCTGATTGAAATTTACGCCTTCAAGTTTTTGGGATTCTGTGGTTCGTCCTTGTTTTTTTCAGGGGGCGTGTCAATGAATTTCGAAGGATTGCAAGTTGGCCCATTAAAGCTTTTTAAAAATGATTTTAGACAAATCGGCGACGTCTTTTAGAAAGTGAGTTAAGTAACTGGCTCAAACTCGACAGCAAATTTAGTCAGGTGTAAAGAGGATATGTCTTTATTAAAAAGCGCTCTGAAATTGATGCGTTGAGTTCATATAATTTTATTAAAAAAGTCTCAGGCCAATATTTGCTATCAATATATCAACCCTAATTCCAACACAAATGTGAAAATCTTTGTCGAGTTGAGGGTTTCCATGCGCACTAAACTTCAAACATATTTCGCTGCGATACAACATCTTTTCCTGGCTAAGGTGCCACAATCTGCAATGATGTGCTTTGGCTCATATTAAAATAAATATTTTTTGTCGTTGGTATGAGAAATGAAGCATAATAAGTATTCTGCCACGAATCGTAGAAAACTTTGCATGACTTAGAGTCATTTGTCTGATTTGACAATCAGCCAAAATGTGTGCAATATGCAAACAGTTTTCTTTTTAAACTTTTGTAAAGTTTTTTTTTGTTCTCATTTGAAGTTTGTTTTTCTTTTTGGCTGAGTATATTTGCTTGCTATTCTCACCTGTCTCAAAAATGTTGTGTTCACTTGACGACAAGACGCATTTTCCGCTTTGGCTTTAGATGGAACTTAACGTCAACTTGATATCAGTCTTAACTATTTGATGACAGCAGCTGCAAATACAAAAACTTTCTTATATGAGTAAAATGTAATTGCTTTTGGGCGCCTACCAAATAAAGGAAACATCTGTTGCCACTTATGGTATATATATATATTGTTGATCATATCCGTCTACTGATATTTCCGCAAACACAGCTGTTGGATATAATTTAGTTTTATTTTTAAATTTCAAAAGTTTTGTATGTTAAAATGTAAGCATAGTGAGGAAGCTCTCATATTTAATGGCGGGCACAGGTACTCAACATTAAAGAAAATCGAATGGATCGCATAAATTTACTCACAAGCCGGAACTGAAATCGCTTTTGCACACACACACATAAATTGGAAGCGAAAGGTTGTAAATGGCTAATGGAAATATTATCATTAACCGAATTTGTTTTCGACTATAATTGTTCCTTTTTTAATATTGTTCTCCAGTTGAATAATATGGATATGCATAATATATATTAGTTACAAGCCTCTACCTTCAAAATTGTCTTTTATTGCTTCGAAAATCGATATGTATCGATATTCGAGAAACGAAGACGGTTATCCAGAAAATTATGTCAACTTTTCCTGCCTGTGGTACACCAGATTTAAAATTTCATATCATTGAGATCCCCGTGTTCATACAGACGGATGGACAGTCGGACAAACATAGCTCTCTCGACTCGCCTGTGATTCTGATCAAGAATATGTTTACTTTATGGGGTCGAAAATTATTATTTTTCCGAGTTACATATATTTGCACAAACCACTATTCCCCTTTTTTTTAATTTAATTGATCTAACACTGAAACTATTTGTATCCATAACAAAATACAAGTTACTTTTATCTATTTGGGTTACAAAGATAAAAAAGTTTAATGATGAAACTGATTACGGAGTTCATTATATACGCTTATTACCTTCCCATTGTTTATAAATTTTAAAAAAGTTTTCCCTTAACTTTTACACAAAAATGTTTGTTTTATAATGAAAGTCGTTTGTTATTTATATCATGCATAATTGTTGGTCATTTATTTTGTAGCTCCCAGCTAAATGTTTTTTTTATTGTTCACGCCCATTTATTATCCGAAGTGTTCAAAGCTAATGTATTCTGAACATATAAAAGCCAGTCGAAATGCCTTTATATAATAAGAACTCATAATTATTAGCAAATTGGAGCGAAACTGACCGTAACTTGTAAGCATGACCCAAAAGAGATGTTGCTAATTTCTACAACATATGAAACGTGATTAATATTTTCATCATTTCATCGTGTGGGCCTTTTTTGTTGTTGTTGTTGTTGTTTTGTTGTAATGGCTGTGGTTGTGGCACTCGTATCCTGCTGTGCCACAATTTTCGTTGTGGCTCTTTATTAATGAGTGCCGTTGTGTCTGGCCAGGACTTTGGCTATTTGTTGTTGCTATTTATTATACAAGTATTTTGCCGCTTTTCCATGTTGATTGCGTTGAGGTTAAATGCGTTTACTTTTGGCTTGCCCGCCCATTCTAGTCGCGCCTGCCCAATTTCAACGGCATGGCGGCCAACAGCCCCAAGCATTAAGTGTGTTCTCATTTGTACCGAAGGGGGGAGGGCATGAACCTTAATTAATATGAATTAATTTTAGTGTTAATTGCAAGTGGATGGGTGTTCCATACGCTTGTATTGCGTAGGTGACTACAAGCAAAAGTGTTTTGCACTGTTAGAAACACTGTATGAACTTTAGTTTGAAGACTAATTAAATATATATAATATATATAATATTTGTATTTGTAAATGTGTAACGTAATCGGATATATTTGTTTAGTTCAAAATATTTCGAATAGCTGTGTAGCATTATAGTTTAAGTAGCTTTAATAATAGTTTCTCATGTGTAGCCTAAATATCAACCATCAATCACCCGAACTCCGACGCACTTCCTCATATTGTATTACGTATTGTGCGTACGGCGAAAGGCGATTAGAGCATTACTCAAGCGAGTCTGCTTAAAGTAATTTAGTTAACGACTTAATAATATAATTAAGGCAACCGATTATAGTTGGGCAATTGCATGGAGCGAGCAGCACAGAAAATGTTTTCAGTGCAGAATAGGACAATTCTAAAGATGTTTATCACCCACAAATAGAAACAGGAACTGTCGTAAGGTATCTGCTCTCGAAAGTTTGCTAAATTTTGTGTGACCGAAGGAGATTAGTATGTGGCAACAGAAACTGCGCTTGCAGGGCTTAGTTCGTGTTGTACATGTAATTAATATTAAGTATACGGCGTGTTTAACAGATTTTAGTTGTGTACCAAAAAGGAATGACACGTAGCATAAGTGAGCCCAAAAAATCCAATGCTGCCAGCACTGTGAAGTAAATTTTTGTTGTAGGGTAACAAGGTGAGAAATCGGAGTAAATAATAAATAAATATTTACGAAAACGTTTCGCTAGCAGGACACGTACTGGGGATTAGCTGGAGGAACAACAGCAGGAAAAGCAGCGAAAGCAGCAACAGCAGCACCCAACACACACTCACCAAGACGTGCTGACCATCTGCCCGGAAATCTTTGACCAAAAACCGGCACAAAAAACTTTTGCTTTAGCTATTAAAGTTTAAAGATGAAAGTGACAGCTGCTGCTACTGCTGCTCCTAGCTGCTGGTTGCTGGCTGCTAAGCCACAAGGGCTGACCCTGCAGCGGCAATAACCGCAGGCAACGGGCCTAGAGATGGGGCTGGGCTACCCGCATAGATTTACAATCAGATGCTGCTTGGCTGGCTGGCATTACGCCACAAATCATAAAAACGCATCTAGTATAAGCTCCAGTTACGTGTGTTCCTGTGTGTGTACTCTGTGCTGCCTTCTGCGCTGCGTATACGTGATATTTTATGGGTCACTCGTTTCGCAAACGTCTCATAATTTCTTTCGACCACGCCCCAAGCGTTCAAAAACTTAATTCTCCAGGCAACAATGAAGGCCGTAAAATTCAGCTTGTAACTGTTTTGTGTATCTCATTACATTTGATTTGCGGATGAGCAAAAAAGTGTAAAGCTAACGAAATATGATAAACACCTTCTTCAACGATTTTCCACTTGCTGCTACTTAATGACACTTAAGCGACGGAGACGGAGACGGTTACCTTTTATTCATTGTTCATTGTGCACCACTGAGATTTATGAGTGATAAGTCAGAAATTAATTATGACTAGCAAGCAACATAAACTTGTTTAATTTTTAATAGTTTTGCACATTATTTTCGGTGCGCTTGGACTTAATTGATTGATTTTATATTTAATTAATTTCTATACGTGTTTATTGTATTGTTGAATATTCATATTCATGATTATTTGAAAATTACCATTTATTTGGATTATTTTTAAATTATATAAAAAGTTATATTCATATAAACCTATTTGCATAAAATTTATTTAAAAAAAATAGCTATAAAGCTGAAGCACCAGTTAGCATAGAAAAGACAGAAAAATATGGACATAGGGTTTTCTGGACAAAATTCTCAATTATGTGATGAATGTCCACTACCAAATACCATTTATTAGAAACAGTTCTGCAATAAATTTTATATATTTTTATACAGTCATCAGAAATACAGATGCATTTAATATTTTACAGAAATATTAAAAAAGTTTTATACACAGTCTAATCGAATTTAGTCACATGAATGCTATTTCACTTATTGTTAAATGCCAAAATGCTCACGATGGTTTTTTTTTTGACCAAACATATTAAAGCAATCGATATTTTACAAAATATAATTTAGATGTATGCCTTGCTCGAATATAAAATACCCAGTAATAGACGAATTGGAGTAATTTATTTATTACCAATAAGATGCCAGAAATATGTAATGTATATCCATTGAAAAACATTTTTTTTTTTTTTAATTTGTTGACCTGATTTCCAGCCGGCGTATCTCGGACGACTTAGCTGCGCGTGGCAGTTTGACAACTGCTATTTTAAAAATAAATGATTTTAAAAATATATCAAGAAAGAATTCAAGCGAATCTCAAATTTTTGTGCAATAAATTGTAACACGTATGCAATTTATCTATGGAAAATCAATTACAGATTCAATAAAAATATGCCATAGCGTGAATTGCGAAAATTTATTTGTAATTTATATGTCATATGAAGTATGGACAAATGCTGTCTGTAAAAGTATTGCACTATACGCAGCACTTAACATATTTATTAATTAATTAATTTTCGAAATCAAATAGAACTTTTATATATCTTATCAAATTGGCAATTGAATTTAATTAAAATTTATATTTAACATAGATAAGATATCAAAGCGGTTTTTAATCAAAGACGAGAACACGAAGAAAATATTTTGTTGGTTCTGTAAATATTTTTGCAGCTCGAAAGGGCTTTATTTGAGGAGTAAAATTGAAAAGAGCACCAAAGAGACCACACATTCCCAAAATATTGCACCGAAATTGTGTGCGAAATTAAAAAGTCCTCCATGTTGAAATAAATTGAGGAAAATATTGGCAGCTACTTGAGTGAAAATATATATTTTTTTTGTGCTTGTAATAACTTGACGGCGGCTGCCCCACTTTAATTCCGCGCCCTGTTACCGAACTCTTGTTCAAGCAAGAGCAATATGAAAAGGGCTTAAGTGCAGGGAGTGCTGCGGCTTTGGCGGGAGCTAGCGGCTCGACTCCACCTCGACATTTGGAATGGCTGGCTTGGGCCAGGTCCTCGGCCCGTGTTACATTCATACGTTTTCGATTAAGCGGCTGCGGGTCTCGGCACGGACTGGTTGGATTCTGGCAGCCAGCGAACACTTTTCAAAAGGAAGCGGAAATTTATACAAAGACAGGATGTAGCAGAACTTGCAGTTGTAAGTGGCCAAGCTGCAACCGAAATGAGGCGAAATTGCAGTAGGCCAACACAGGCGCCAAAAGGGCAAACACGTGGCTGTTGGCTGTGGCGTGGTTGCCATGACTGACAGGCCATTAATTTTGGATTACCCAGGCACTTGAAGCACTACCAAATCCGCCAACTGGAGGCCGCCGAAAAATTTACAAGCTGGCTGGCTGGCTGGCCACTTAGCCAGGCTGTTAAGCATTTCATAATGCCCTCAACATGCCTAGTTTTCGTGTGGCTCTTTTCTCCTTTCTTTTTATTTTTATTTATTTTTTCCCAGGTCGTTAACGTTAATGACAACTTAAGTGGTCATATATAATTTCTGAAAATTATTTCTACCTGTGCAACAAAGTGGCACAGCAAATAACAGCAAACTGTGCTATTATTACATGGATAATAAGCTGGGAGCTGCAGTTGCAAGAGCCAACTGAATTTGGAGAATATGCCTTGAAGTTTTGATTATGTCTGAATTTTCTCACATTTCGAATATCTAAATAAATAATTCATTACATAAAAGCCATTTGAAGACGTAGCTGTAACTAAATGTAAGTATTCGAAAATAATAGTCTTAAAGTGTTTACTTAATTTGTGTAATTGAACACAAATTGAGCGGTAATAAGAATGTAGAGAAATAATTGTTTTCGGCTGGTTGAAGTTTAAATACTCTTGCAGGAAGTTGAAATACTTGTTAAAAAAACTAAAATATTACGAACGTAGTCAAGTGAGTTACTTGACCTTTAGCTCCTTCAATATAGCTGTAACAAGAAGAGGAAACTTTAAATAATACATAAAGCAGAACTTTATGAGGTTGAAGATGTCTTCTTCAGAAAACTGGAGGACCAAATTATAAAACCCTCATCGATGTTATACAAATACAAGCAAGATACTTTGCAACTCAAATAGTGAGCGAGTAAAAATCAATACGAAAACAATATGAAAAAAGTATAATTTTATTCAAATGCAGTAAAACCTTCTGAGCCAATTCACAAACGTGAACCAACAACAAGAGTCAAGGTAAAATCTCTACAAATAAAATTAAATTGCTCCGGAAGCCATTTTGAATGCGTGAGTAAACACTTGGCCACAAGTAAAAAGTTATGGCCAGCAAAGTTGGCCAAAGTATTCTGCCAGCATTTGGTTATAATTTTGTGGTTTTTTGAAAACTATAAGTGTGTACATATTTTAAAGTTGGATATGAATTGAATCATCATCAAATATGCAACTAAAAAATGTATTTTGACACATAATTTAAGTCGAATTTTTTTTAAATTATTAGATAGTTTTATTTAAAAATCTTTGAAATTGTATGTGGATATGCAGAAGGTTATTTTGAGTCGCTTCAAGATATTCCAAATTGTTAACTCAAATAAAAAATTGGACGAAAAACTGTGTCATTTTAGTTCTATTGCAGTAACAATATATTTTTGTCTAAGAGAAAAGCATAGTTTTTGGGTTCACCTGATGCAGCCGGCTAGTTGTTCAAACTACTTTTGTCTAATTTATCTTGTTGTCAGCCTGGCAGCAACTAATGTAGCCGTAATACATAGTTGAATTACTTTAGATACACCCACACACCCACACACACCCACACACACACACACACACACACACACACACTCTCACACACACAAACATGTCCAGGTGGCATAAAGTGCTAGAAAGTGTAACTGGGTCGCTGGTAAGTGACTAAGTAGGCAAACTAAAAGCAAAAGCAAAAGCAGAAACACAAGCTGCGGAGGAAAGTTTTTCACTTGATGTTACAGTTTTTGGGGGCAACAAGATAAAATGGACACACCTTATGTGTTCGGCTTGGGGCCAAGTGTGAAATAAAGTGAAGAAAATAACAGGTAGCTGGCGCCTACGAGCTGCCTACTGCTGCCTACTTTTAGGCCACCAACTCAGATACTAGACCAACACAAGCAATTTGTTAGCGGGTCGGAAGAGCGTCGAGCAAATGTAATTTACTGGTTGCTCTTGCCTCACGCTGCCAAAGAATGTAGCCGGAATTTATTTGCGGCTATTTGGTAAAGTGAAAGGAAATTAAAGCTGCCACATACCAAGAAAATGCCATGCCATACTTTAAGATATATACAAAGGATATGCTGCCAAAAAGTTCAGTGGCTCGTAAAGTAGCTAATTCGGTATTTGATTTAAAACATTTGCCGCACATTACCAACTAACCGTGGCTGCTCCCATACCATGACGAGATTGCTACATATGTACTACTAATGCACATATATAATCAAACATATATACATATATATATATATATATATATTTTTACATATATATACTCACACGAAAAGCACCAACCGGAGCTTTATTATACCCCCCCTCAAATGCGGTCGCTTATACAAATGTATCTAAGGCCGCGAGTGCCAAAAATTGTGTTTGGCTTCTTCAAAATGTCGTGACGGCTCTTGTCCTGTTAGCAACAAGCAAAAAGTTGTTGAGCCATGTCTTTGCACTTTACACTGCAAACAATTTAAGGTTTCCCCGCTGAATACGAAGATAATCTTATATTTAAGATAAATGATGTGAGCTTGGCATATTTAGCGGATTCTTGAACAAGTTAGTGGCTAACATTTACTTAGCAATTATATACATATATTTATTTATGTTTGAGATACTCAGTTTTAATGTTTGCAAAACATATTGTATTGTTTGTTTAGTATTAGTTCATTGTTGTATTAACGTTAAATATTGTTTAAGGTGAAACTTTAATGTTCAGTTTGTGGCAGTGCTTTGGATTTTGCATTCTTTGGCCTCGTTGCCACAGTCATACTCCTACCCCCAGCATATTCCAATTCAAGGCCCCTGGTGGTTGGGGACTAAAGTCTTGACGGTTTCGCTTCATCATCAACTTTAGAAGTGCCGCAAATCTTTGCGGTTTCGTCTTAATGGCTAAGAAATTGTGATTTATGCCTCAGACTCGACTCTTGTATATACATATCTATTCGTGCTGTTACGTGTGTGTGTGTGTGTATCTTTGTGTCTGTGTGTGCATGTGTGTGTGTGTGTGGGCCTTTTTGACAGTGTGCTGGTGCGTGATTTACATGCTCGTTAGATTTCAAATGTTGGCAAAGGGTATATAGACAACAAGTACATTTATTCCTTTTGATCTGCATAAAAATTTATTTACAACGATGACGGCTAAATTTTAAGTACAGACAGCCTCAGAGCGTTGGAAGCACCATCAGTTACAGACTTTCATTACCTAATTAGCCCTAAATTTATTACCAACGATTCCAAAGGTACGCAAATAAGTTTGGTCGTCTTCCTCTTTCCCCCCTCTCCATGACAAAAATGTTGGCTTGGGCTTTTGCTTTTGCTTTTGCCTGCGCCTATTGTTTTTCATCTCTTTTTATCCGTTGAATTAGTTTAATTGAATTCATTTCACACAAGGCACCGAAAAACTGGAGAAGTGCTTTATTTAGAATTGAGGTCCTTTGTGTGGAGAGGTGAAATGTTCATGGTGACAGTTCAATTTTTGCTCCTGAAAACTTTGCAAATGTTCAAAGGCTAATCATGTAATTAGATTTAGTCAGGCATTTATGTCAAAATAATATTGAAAAAATTAAATTAAAATATGTCGGTTTGATAAAACGCAAGAAGCGCTTCAATTTACCATTTTCACTTAATTTTAGCGCAATTTCTGACTTTTCTTGTATCACTTGTAAACTAGCAAAGCTATAAGTCAACCGTAAACCTAGATGTTAAAAAAAATTTGTCATCAGCTATAGCTATTGCTAAATGTAAATAATAATGAGCTATCTAAATATTTTAAATATATAATAACTTGCTCTGTCATCATAAAGTTGTTCATTGGAGTGTCTTTTTTCTTTAAGAAGCCGTAAAATATCACTGAAGAGCTTAATACTTACAAATCGAGTGCAATAATGTTTAATGTTTTAGTTTGCAACACTCTTATATCATTAACATAATTAACAGGTATTTGAAAATGTCTTACAACCTATAATCTGATGTTATTTCCAGCACTTCTAGATTTCTTAAGTGTATTAAATATGAGAAGTTTTTATTTTCGAATATGCCACACTGAAGTATTCGAAGTGAATTTTATTTTACAATTTGAGCTATCTCTTCTAAGCATTAATCATTTTTTAATGATTAATGGTAACTTTTTGAATGATAGCTTTGCAAAACACCCAATTTTTGAATAAAAAAACTTTCGTATCTATGATTTAAATACTGCCATTGCTTTGAAGTACAAACATAGTGAATATATACCCATCATATCATTATTATCATTATGTCTATTATATTTTTATACATTATTGTTTACATTAATGTTCAACTTAAAACCATCGATATAGGTTTAACAAAGTATGTATGGCAAAGTAAATAATGACTATTGGAGATTATATTAAATAAGTTTTGTTAATCTAAAAAGATTTATATATATATATATATCTTATATGTATTTAAATCGATATTAAAAACACTTACATCCACAAGAAAATCATCAAGAAGAAACGATAAGAGTCATATATGTAAGGTAATTTCAATAATCTGTTTTTATGATGACAATAGTTACGATGATAATTCTAAACAAAACACATGTTTTAAGCATTCTGTTGAAAGACACAGAACAAATTTTATATATTAATAATTATTTATGTATTTTAATAAATATTTATGTATTTCTTTATTACCTTTTTAATGCTCGCTAGATGTGCTCAACAGCTGGAATTCTCAGCACAAGTCTAAAGTTCTCTGAGAGTAGTTTTCTATCTAGAAAATAGATTGCTGGTGAATCATCAGACAGCAAGAGTAAAACTAAAATTCTCTTTTTCAGAAGGATGATCTTAAAAGAATCTTTATTATTTTTTTTAGAATGCTCCATTTAGTGATCTGATTTGTCATCTGCTTACTAGGTTGACTATAGTTGTTCATTTGGTCTCTCTGTTTTGCTTGCTTAACATATTTTCCAGCAGAAGTTTGGATTTTATCTTCATATTAACAGAGAGTAATATATAGAAAAATTCTAAATATAAAAAATATACATACTTTTGCACATTAAAATAAATGTCAGATTTACTCAATTCTAAAACAATGCCTTTGGTTCTACATTTTATTGCAGCCCATTCACCGATGACAAAACTATTCACTTATAAATATATTTGGATTTTTTGTTGGTTAAAGCCGCCATCATTTAAGCATTACGGGTATCTCACAGTCTAATGGTTTGTGCTTGTGAAGAATGGCATTCAAGCATTATGGAACCATTTCGAAATCATCGGCTTGGAAAGTTTTCCTTGAGACGAAAAATGCATCATTCGTTGTTACTCGGCAAAATTTGCTTGCCACAAAAAGTGCTTATATCTTGACTGAATGAACGAAGTATTTTTGAGTAGTCCTTAAAAAGATGGATTGACAGTCTATTTATTGATTCGTCATTTTAATACTTGAAATCTGTAAAACTTAAATGGGAATATTTCTGTTCTGCTTCTCAAAAATAAGTAAATGGGTCCAGTTAAAAACAAGTTTCTGTGATTCGACTAAACTGTTACCCTAATGGAAATAGTATCTAACAAAACAAATAAATTCCACTGCATAATAGGTGAATTAATCTTAATTTAATTTTGCTCAAGCATCAGCAGAAACTATTTTTCACACTATTTTTGTAAATGCAGTTCAAGCAGCTGTGCTTCTCGTAAAAACTGGTGAAACGTTTAATTTTCATTGGCGATGCACATAAATTTTCCCAGCCGACTACTTGTGTATATTGAGGAAAAGAGATAGGGCTGCAGAGACTGAGGGCGAACAAGAGCAAAATGTTGTAAACAACGCGAACAAAAGTTGCCGTTTGAAATTTAGTTTGGATTGAATTTATAGCTGCTGACCCAGGTCTGGGACGGGTCATAAGTTTTCTGGCCGGCCAACTCAATGTACCCCAATCTAAGTATTTTGGCTTTATTTATGCTGCGGCCGGCAAAACAAGCACGTTAATTCTTGAAATTTTCCGTAAATTAGCAGCATATGTTATCCGTGGGCGTGCTTGGATGTTGCCGAAAGCCTAATTAGTTTAAAAGGCCCGGATCGATAAATCCAACAGTAGGACCCACTTCTTTACAGTTGTCAGTGGCCAAGATGGATGTTGGTACCGTTGTATCCAGCTGCCAAGTATTCAAAGTGAGTACCAGCGCTGGGCCACTTGGCCAAACCGTGTCCATAAATTCCAGGCGGACACGCTGCCAGCCAAAACTATTACTCACACTCCCGCCGCCTTCAATCGCCATTATGCCGGGTGCCTTTACTTGGTTATAATTCAGATTGTCTATTTCGCGCAGCTGCCGCTCGATTTGAGTTTGAGTTTAACTTGAGTTCTGACAATTGGCGCTGTGTACGTGCCGCATTCAACATCTATCTATGGGGCAGGGCAAGTCTATTTGGCTGCCAGGATAACATTGTAGCCGTTGCCAAGTTTTCTGTGCTTTGTTTGTCTTGGACTTGAACATGCACACGCTGAGCCCAAAATTGTTGGCCAAATGGCGTTCAAAGTAGCTGAAAGCATCGTTTCATTTGCAGATAATGCGAAAATTGCAGCTGCCACAAAAGTCAATTGAATATATTTACTAAGAGCTGTCGGCCCGGAAGTACTTCTATTATAATTGCTTTACATATAACTTAAGCAACGAAGAAATTATTATAAGTGTGTAGAATTTATTTATGAAAAGAATAAACATTCCAACTGACTAAATTACATTTAATACATTTAGTTTTTGTATCACATCAGTGCAATTTTATAGGTAATAATAGTTTAATATATTTAATCAAGTGCTTTGTTATTTTGTTTGGAAATTTGCTTTATTTTCGACGCAATAACCCAATTTAAATTGCATCAAAATATATTTATTAAATTAAAAATGTTGCCGTTTTATAACTAACTTGTTAGCTCAATTATCAGTTTAAATGACAGCAACAAATGCAAGCAACCAAAATAATCTAAATGAGTTTCCAGCGAAAATGACGATTAGACTTTTGCCTGAGAAGAAGGACGAGCTCTGCTGAAATCGAAGTTAAATCTGCCAATCAATAAAAACAATTTGAAAGCAATCAAAGTTTAATTACCACAACCAGCGACAAAAGGTGACGTTAAAAAAAAAACAATAAACGCTTACGAATTCACAAGGGTAGAGAGGCACAATAACCGAGCCATAAGGAACATTCATAGACATGGCCCTTCTGCCCCCTTCTCCAATTGAGTATGTGTATACATAGACTTGCCATATGAGGCGCGACCGTACAAACCACATAAATATAAAAGCGACAATCAGAAAGTTGCGGTGGGACGACCAAGAAAGAAGGCGACCATAAAAACCAGAATGGCCATAAACAAAGGAATAAACAAGGCATCAAGCAGTAAATACGATACATACACGAGTACGCGCCGAAACTCTCTTTTTGCCACAAAGCTTCCGGCGGAAATGGAGTGCACACAAATACACGCACACACACACATATGCGCATTCAAAGAAATAGACGTACAATGATTCCAGACAGCGCTGCTAGCAACAGGAGCGAGCTAAATATAAAAGACTGATAGCCGGCTTAAAGGCATCACATTATGAGGTTGACAATAATATAAAAGAAATAAACAAACGACTGTCTTCGTTATTTGCTTGACACAAGCTCCTCAGTGCTTCCATTCCCGGAAAGAAATTACACAAACGCAAAACATATTTTGGAACACACACCTCAACATTTGAATAGAAACAGAGCTACATTTGGCTCTCACACGGCACATTTTCAAATCCGTAGAGCAAAACAATAAGTCACATTAAAATATCTGCTCAATTAAATTATCAATGCTAAGTACTATATTCAATAATATCTAAATTTTCTTGCCGATTCTGTTTATTTTTTTCTTATGCTTTTATGTAGCTTTTACTAATTTAGAAAAAGGTTAAGCTTGGCACTTGTTAAGTGGTAAATGTCGCACAAGTGCAGACCCACTTAAGGGACCCACAAAATGTACACACGTTTTTCCAGGCCAAAATGATGACGTTCGTTTCGTTTATTTTAAGAGACGCATCTTGAAAACTTATGAAAAAGCTAATCATTAGTTAATAAATTGGGGTTCTGCACTGCGACCTGTTAGATCTATTGTGCCCCCTTCTGAGCTTATAGCTTCTCCATCAACCCCAGTTCCTGAAAAAATGCCATAATCTTTAATGGGTCGAGGGCTTCTATGTCATTGACATTCATAACATGCATCTTTAGGATACTGCAACTTTTTCTGTTTAGGGGCGATACATTCTGTTGGGATGTGAGTTGAGGACTCCTCCTCGACTTCACAAAACCTACACCGATTGTTACTATAGATACCCATTTTGGACAGGTGGCTCTTTAGTCTACAATGTCCTGTCAGTAGACTGACAATTATCCTTAGCCTAATTCTACCCATGTGTATTACTTTCTTAAATCGCTTATGATTATCCGCCCAAAAGACATTTGGCCTGTCGGAGTCCTGGTGTCTCTTCCGAGCTCCGTAGTCTTCTTTGTCTTTCTTCATTTCTAAGTTGCAGTCGTATTGTGTGCTTTTCTATGCCATGAAATCGTTATGGGCCTCTCTGCACCCATTCTATCCTGCTCATTCGCCGCTTCGTTACCTGCTATTTCCCTGTGTCCCGGGACCCTTAGGGTGTGCCTGTTTGGAGCCCCGAGCTGGTCAAGATTGGATCGTACTTCATGGAGTACTTTTATTGTTAGCTTCGTCCTATTTATAGCATTTATTGCTGCTATACTATGGGATAGGATAGATATATCCGCATTCCGATAGTTGCGTCCCCAGAGATTCATGGTAGGATATCCGAAGGCCCACCACTCTTAGGCCTGTTCCCTCTTTGGTGAGTGATCCATCGGTATACCTTTTAATGGAGTGCGGTTTTATAGGATGGATTTCATCTAGTGTTTGTCCATTCCTTTTTGCTACTGTTTAGAACTTTGAAATTTCGATCGCTTATATATTCGGGTTTCACTTCTTCCATAAAGACACAACTTGAAAACTTATGAAAAAGCGAATATAAATATTAAATTTTATTAAAAGTATTTCGGTTCGGCTTTTTATGTTAATATTTAAAATGTTTTCCGCTTTGGCTAAAAGTTTACGAAAAAGTGACAAGTAATTAAAAAAGAAGAAAACTAATAACAAAACAAAAAAATTAGTATTTTGTGGGAACTGTTTACGGCAGGCAGCTGTGGTTGATCAGATGCATATTCCCAGGAGCTTATTTATTAAATTAATTTATATAGCTTGGGAGCTCGACCAAATGCCACGAAGAAAATTGTTCAACGAGCCTTTTGATTAGTCACAAACGCCGCGGTTCCTCACTTCTATAAAAGCCAGTCCCAGGTTAAATGCCCAACATTCAAAGTGAAACAGTATGCAACTGCAGAACTTTATGCATTTTACGGAAGTTGGTTGCCGAATAGTCAGGATGCAGTGTTACGAGTGGACGGGAAGAAAGGGGTCACGTGACAAGCAGACTCTGCTGCAGCGTCTATGGTTTCTCTTCAGCGCACTGAATATGATCTATCAATTTCTGGGCATGGTCATCTATCTGTTCCTAATCGACTCGTGGGAGGAGCAGCCAGGTGGCATCGTGGGACAGATATCGGAAACCTTCAGTGTGATGGGCATTATTTTGTTTGGTATCTCTAACATGTGGACGCTGCTGCAAAATAGAAGCGACATAGAGTCCATACTGACCGAGCTGCAGCAACTGTACCCAAAACAGACGCGACAATATCGCATTGATTACTACTATGAGAAGTCGATTCGCCTAATGCGATATATTGCTATTTACTTCACTTTCGCTTGTAGCTATTACAATGCACTGCCTTTTATAAAGTTAGCGATCGAGCTAATGTCGGAGTCGGAGCACTTCAGATACAAGTACCAGAGTGATACCTGGTATCCCTGGCAGTTAATGACCGATCCGGATTCACTTACGAACTTTGTTGCAGCGTATTTGTGCCAGGTTGTGTCCATAATCATGGCAGTCGTTTTCATGACGATTAGTCAGTTCTTACTTTGTGTTTTCGTTACACAAATGCAGCTTCATTTTCAAGCCCTTGCCAGAGAACTTGCTTCCTTGGATGCTAGTCAACCAGGAGCGAATAACCAGCTGAAGTCGATGATTGCGTATCACATCCGATTGTTAAGCATTACCAAAAAAATTAATCGCACATTTAATTCTGTGATCCTGATCAATTTTGCAACATCCACGATTGCCATCTGCGTGATGGCATATTCCATGGTCATGTTCAGTGTGTTCAATACCTGTAAATACTCTGTGGGGCTGGTAGCCTTTTTAATCCTAACTTTCTTCATCTGCTACAACGGCGACCAGTTAACTTCCGCGGTAAGTTCTACTTAAATTCAAATCGATGACAAATACAAGTATTGCAGGTATTGCAGAGCAACGAATTGCAGCCGGCTGCCTTCTACAGCAATTGGTACGAGGGCGATTTGCACTATAGAAAGATGATTCTCTTCTTTATCATGCGCTCTGGTGAGACCCAAGAACTGCGTGCCTACAAATTCATGCCTGTTTCTATGATTACTTATATGGCGGTATGTAGGCGTCGAGTTGGCAAAATTTCAATATTAATTTATACTTGATTTTCCACAGATTTTAAAGTTTTCTTATCAGCTCTTTATGTTTCTGCGCACCATGGCTTAGTGGGTATTGCAAAAACATTAACTAAAGAAATTACCAATTATTTAATTAAAAATATATTACTAGCAGCACTTAGACATTATTAGCAAATTAGTTGAAGTTAAATATTATTAAATAAACTAAAATCTTTACTCACATAATTACCTAGATCTGTGATATTATTTTGCCTATCAGATTACAAGAGCTAATTCATTTATAAGGGTGTACTTAAAGCGCAGTCTTCAAAGTCAATAGCCAAAGAATTTTGTTATGCAAAATTAAGAATTGCAAAACACATTTATATGCCATAAGCTTATTGAAAAGGGAAAAGAGATATAATGGATTTGTGCAAATGTGCCAGAATAACAGTCAAATCAATATCACAAACCTCGTTAAGATCGAATAGGAAACAACACAGTTATAATTATATAAAATGATAGTAATTCTCTGCAAAAAACTTATATAGGGAATTTTAGCAATAAAATTAGTATTAATTTAACAGATACCGCATAGGGTATATCGTAGACGAGCTCACTCTAATACAGCATTATTTCTTTTTTATTTTTGATATTGTTAGAGCGAAAGCCTTTCCCCGCGTCAGGGAATGCCTGGATAAGAAAATATAACTGAGCCCCACCAGCGTTGTGTACTCAATCAAAGTTTATTCAAGACTGACTTATAGTTAACATTACAAGTATCGATTAATGAGAGACTTAACATATGTATTGATGAACGGTTGCATTGAATGTAAAATAACATAATTTTCAACAGATATGTATTGATTTTCAGTCTCGAATCAGCTATATTTTCTGAATAATTGTCAGTTTTCATCTAAATTTCTACAGCTAATGGTCACATAAATTGACTTGACCTTATGCTGGGTTCTAAGTACATGATTGTATTCACAATCGATCAATGTTGTACTCAAGTTGCATGTTTTCGTAATAAATTTAAATTGAGAACGTAAAGGAAAGCTTAACAATAAAACTTATTAAAATAGCTACTTAATTAAATCATCAATGCCAAGTGCTAGATTCAATTAGTTAATTCAAGTTGGTCAGTAAGCTCGACTTTGGATTCAATGATTTAAAGAATATGATTTTAAATCGTTTTCTGGTCGATTATATTTTATTTGCTGATGCTTTTACGTAGCTTTTACTAATTTAGAAAAAGGTTAAACTTGGCACTTGTTTAGTGGTAAATGTCGCACAAGTGCAGACCCACTTAAGGGACCCACAAAATGTACACACCTTTTTCCAGGCCAAAATGATGACGACCAGTTACATTCCTAT
Source organism: Drosophila longiperda (assembly GCA_035042125.1). Classification (NCBI taxonomy): domain Eukaryota; kingdom Metazoa; phylum Arthropoda; class Insecta; order Diptera; family Drosophilidae; genus Drosophila; species Drosophila longiperda. The sequence continues at coordinate 3,116,656 of JAWNLV010000130.1, forward strand.
TATGCCAAATACCGAACCTTAGGCACCGCAAAAAGCAAAAAGCGGTGATAAATCTGCGCAGAGCTCTTAGAACTTTAGCAATTTTTTAGAGAGACGAAACTTGAACACTTACCAAAGAGCAAATAGAAATATTAAATATTTAAAAGTACTTCGGATTCGGCTTTTTATATTAATATTTAAAGTGCTTGCAGCCTTGCCTAAAAGTTCACGAAAATGGGACAAGTTGCAAAAAAAAAGAACAAAACTGATAAGAAAACAAAAATGGGTATTTTGTGCGAACTGTTTACGGCAGGCAGCTGTGGTTGCACAAAGCCTTTTATTAAGTTTAATATAATGTCTTTGAATATTAAATCTAGTTGATCAGATGCATATTCCCAGGAGCCTATTAAATAAAGTCATTTATATAACTTGGGAGCTCGACCAAATGCCACGAAAAAAATTGTTCAACGAGCCCTTTGATTAGTCACAAACGCCGCGGTTCCTCACTTCTATAAAAGCCAGTCCCAGGTTAAATGCTCAACATTCAAAGTGAAACAATATGCAACTGCAGAACTTTATGCATTTTACGGAAGTTGGTTGCCGAATAGTCAGGATGCAGTGTTACGAGTGGACGGGAAGAAAGGGGTCACGTGACAAGCAGACTCCGCTGCAGCGTCTATGGTTTCTCTTCAGCGCACTGAATATGATCTATCAATTTCTGGGCATGGTCATCTATCTGTTCCTAATCGACTCGTGGGAGGAGCAGCCAGGTGGCATCGTGGGACAGATATCGGAAACCTTCAGTGTGATGGGCATTATTTTGTTTGGTATCTCTAACATGTGGACGCTGCTGCAAAATAGAAGCGACATAGAATCCATACTGACCGAGCTGCAGCAACTGTACCCAAAACAGACGCGACAATATCGCATTGATTACTACTATGAGAAGTCGATTCGCCTAATGCGATATATTGCCATTTACTTCACTTTCGCTTGTAGCTATTACAATGCACTGCCTTTTATAAAGTTAGCGATCGAGCTAATGTCGGAGTCGGAGCACTTCAGATACAAGTACCAGAGTGATACCTGGTATCCCTGGCAGTTAATGACCGATCCGGATTCACTTACGAACTTTGTTGCAGCGTATTTGTGCCAGGTTGTGTCCATAATCATGGCAGTCGTTTTCATGACGATTAGTCAGTTCTTACTTTGTGTTTTCGTTACACAAATGCAGCTTCATTTTCAAGCCCTTGCCAGAGGACTTGCTTCCTTGGATGCTAGTCAACCAGGAGCGAATAACCAGCTGAAGTCGATGATTGCGTATCACATCCGATTGTTAAGCATTACCAAAAAAATTAATCGCACATTTAATTCTGTTATCCTGATCAATTTTGCAACATCCACGATTGCCATCTGCGTGATGGCATATTCCATGGTCATGTTCAGTGTGTTCAATACCTGTAAATACTCTGTGGGGCTGGTAGCCTTTTTAATCCTAACTTTCTTCATCTGCTACAACGGCGACCAGTTAACTTCCGCGGTAAGTTCTACTTAAATTCAAATCGATGACAAATACAAGTATTGCAGGTATTGCAGAGCAACGAATTGCAGCCGGCTGCCTTCTACAGCAATTGGTACGAGGGCGATTTGCACTATAGAAAGATGATTCTCTTCTTTATCATGCGCTCTGGTGAGATCCAAGAACTGCGTGCCTACAAATTCATGCCTGTTTCTATGATTACTTATATGGCGGTATGTAGGCGTCGAGTTGGCAAATTTTCAATATTAATTTATACTTGATTTTCCACAGATTTTAAAGTTTTCTTATCAGCTCTTTATGTTTCTGCGCACCATGGCTTAGTGGGTATTGCAAAAACATTACCTAAAGAAATTACTAATTATTAAAAAAATTAAATTTAAAATATATTACTATTACAAGAGCTAATTTATTTACAAGGGTGTACTTAAAACGCAGTCTTCAAAGTCAATAGCCAAAGAATTGTGTTATGCAAAATTAAGAAATAACATGCAAAACACATTTTAAAAAATGAGAGCATTTCTCCGGAAAAAGTGTAATGTGAATTTTGGCAATAAGCCTAGAATACAATCAATCGATAGGGATATCGTAGTCGAGCTCACTCTACTATAGTATTGTATTTTTTTTTATTTTTGATGTGTATTTATTTTTGCTTCCGTCTTGTATCAGGTATATTTGCTGAGTAATGGTCAGTTTTTCATCTAAATTTCTACTGCAAATGGCATAAATTGACTTGACCCTATGCTGGGACCCAATTTACATGATTGTATTCACAATCGATCAATGTTGTACTCAAATTGAATGTTTGCGTATTATATTTAAATTGAGTACCTTTACGGACTCTACGCTCTAATGCCTTGAGTGGACGCCAAGCAGCAGGCAAACTTATTAAAATTGGATCAGCTCCAAAAGTTGTTAGGTGGCTTTCCATTTAAACAAGTAAATTTCTCAAATTCCATTTGGTTCTGTCGGATGGGGGACGTCGCTGCCACTGTGAGCCCTGGTTATATGCGTTAACAGAGAATGCAAAAGCGTAAAATTAAGTTAATCGCAAAGGACGAGAGAAGTAAAAATTGAGAATTATGTACAAGTCACCTGCCAGTCGTCTGTCTGTCTGTCTGTCCAACTAACGTCTGTCTGTCCGTCAGTCATATAGTAGGTATTTTGACTGTTAAGCCCGGTGCTGGGTGTGATTATAGCATCGTTATCCAGGATCAGTGGCCAGCCCCAATGCTAGCCACTTGGCACCCCAGCAAAACACTCTGGCAACTCGTCGCAGCTCTCTTGTCCTGGCCCTCACTTTTATTTTATATAATAACATTTTAATTCCCTTAATACACGCTACACTGCCTGTAAAGCCAAACAAACTGAAAGCCGCAGCCCCATAGCCCTTGGCTGTTGACGTTGAATGTTGCCTGCTTTTAGGCGCACAAGCTGCTCTCACAGTTTAGGTACTTTTTTTTTCCTGCACCTTTTTTTTACTTGTTTGCGTAAATCATTAATCATAAGCAGCGTATATTTATTGTATTTTGCCCTTGTTGACAGCTTTTAGTTGAGCCTGTGCATAACCATGGATAGTCCTTATATACGTAGATTCCATTTACTATGAGCACTTATATAACCCAGTTGGAATTTATGGTTTTGGCAAAAACCTTCGTGGCTTTAATATTAAATATATAGAAGTACATTTTATTTATAAAATAATCTGATTCATTGAGCTGATTAATCATTTGCCAAGCTGTGATATAAAAGGGCCTTTTAAATTATAAAATTTATAAAATACAACGAGTCAAAAAAACAACGTTGATTTAAATATCAAACCTCTTTATCCACTTATTGTATATAAAAGCCTACATATAATACAAATTTTTTTGGTCTCTAACTTTTCTCGTCTACCTTAAAAGAATATATATTTTTACCTGTTAATTATACATTTTTGAATTATCAGATAATATTTGGCATAGGGGCTTACGAGTGCATGTTGTTGGAGACATCTATTTGACATCTATCGAAAATACACAAAAGCCCTAATGGTGCAGCCCAACCTTCAAATAGTGTTTTCAGCTTCACTTTGCTGATTTCTTATGAGTATTGGGCTGGTGCAGAAGCCAAAACCAAAAACACGAAATGCGATGTTTGCCAGTTAATTTAGCTATCAACTTGTAGGCGCTTAGACAATGCCCAGTTGCAAATTGCCCAATCAAGTGAAATGACCAACAAAACCTCATCCTATAGGAACACACATATTTACACATATGCAGAGAATGCATTTGGGTCTGAACTGTGTGCAGAGAGCACACAAAATCGACAGATGCTATAAAAGTTGACCATATACATTGAGATGAGCCAGATAAATGCAGCTTCAAGCGTTTCACTGCTCTGTTTACTGTGGGCAGTGGCCCCTTTGGGCCATTCTCTAGCAATGGCCTTGATAAGTTTTAAGCAAACAAAGTCGGCATGTTACAGTACATGAATCTGAGGCCCTGACCAGGCACGAGGCACCCTCGCTCCTGTTTCATCATCAAAACTCTGCCGTTTGAGTAAACCGCAAAATGTAGTCAAGGAACATGTCTCAATTTCATAGCCAAACTCTGAGTGAAACTACAACCTAATAAAGCTAACACAAACCTCAGTTGCAGCTTATATTAACTATTGGGTTGTAATTTGTGGCAACATCAGTCTTAAATTCAGTTGACTAAGTTTAAAATCTATAAAAGTATGATGAAAAATCCTGCTTGGCATTTTACCTATCTTTAATATTGCAAACATATGTATTTATTTATTTATTATGAAATATAATACCATTTTGGTTTGCATTTGACTCTCCCAGTGTCCATCAATTACTTAGCCTTATCTGCAGGGGCCATATGGTGTCAGCAGCGCACAAAAAGAAAACAAAACAAATAACGAGAAGCTAAAATTTTTACACACAATTTAGAGACATTTCCGCACGTAGTCAGCTACGGACTTTCCCAAGCTCCAATTGCGCCGCAAAGTCGCGTTAGCAAGCAAAAAGTGTATATATATATTTATATATATCCCCACTGCGGAGAACGTCATGAAATGCGACCCAAAAAAAAATATGTGAAAAAATGTACTTACAATTTTAAAGCCGAAGTTAAAATACTCTTTCCCTACTGAAAAGTAAAATTATTTGTTTTATTTTTTTTTTAATTGTTTATTTATTATTTGATTAATTTGAATAATTTATTGTTAACTAAATGTAGAAATATATATAGAAGTTTTCTCTTATTGCATCCATACCTTAAAATTGAGACTACCTTGTTGTAACCTAATAAATATAATTATTTATATTGTTTTCCATAAAATTTAAATAATAATTGATTGTTATGTGAACATTGTTTGATAAAAATTAATGTTAGTGCACAAAAATGCCGTCTTTTAAATCTTAACTGTTGCTCCTTGCACAGATGTACCTATTTGGTCGCCTGCTGTTGCTAGAGGATTGTGGTGTTGTGGTGCAGGGTAGTTCTTGGTTCTGGAACGCTGGATTCACAACAATGGGAACCACTGGCATCAGCCCGCACAGCATTTATGTCTATTAAACAAGTAATAAAGTTCATAAATTTAACAAATTACAATTATTAAATTTCATGTTTGTGACATTCTCGGCGACAGGCGCGTTGGCATTAACGGTAATGGAATTTTTCAATGACCTACTCAGCCGAAGCCAAATAATTTATGGGGCATAATTTGCTAAAGCTGTGACAGGATTATAGAAACCAACCAACACTGCCACAGTTTATCCCTTGCAACAGGTAACTTTATTGCCAGCGACACAAAAATATAAAATTTCTAAATTGAAAAGATATAAGCTTTTAGCATTTAATTATTTGTATACACAACTATTATTTATGGCCATTATTTATTATCGTTGAGGTGTCAAACGGTCATTGGCTATTTGGTGAATGCTCATTATTCATATACAATTCATACGCTAATAAAGTCATCAACATAAATGAGAGATCAACGCAGCATGTCATGCGAAACTTTTGCAGTTTGCAGCTTGCAACCACAATAGAGCGGTGTGGCATGAGCTGGCGCTGACCACACAATCGCAACACCACCTATTTCCAATTACCGCTGACGATGCATCACCGGCTGGATTGGTGTGAGAGCCTGGAACTGACACTGGCACCAGCCATGATTGATTGCAACATAACCAGATTTCGGTTGCTGTCATTTAAGCGCAGGCTAACTTTCCACATTGCTGCAATACATTATTGACATGGGCGGGCATAGCTTGCTGGCTCGCTGCCTCGCTGCCTTGATTTCTCCACTATATGGATCACCACATAAATTGCATCTGCTGCACTCTTTATTAAGCTTAAATTAAAAATTGATTGCTTTTTATCGCCATACCTCGCGGGCGATAATGCGATACGTAAAAAGCAAATTCAATATTGTTGGTATACTTTTAAATGCTCACATATCAACATCCTCTTTCTTTCTTCCCAATTTTTTTTTTTTTTTTTTTAAAGCAACAATATGAAATGAAAATTGTACACGAAATTTGCATATGCGTGTCACATGCGATGGCAATATTTTGAATATTTTTTTCCCGACGATTTCTTTTGCTGGTTGCATATATTTAAACGGCTCTACAAAGCGGAAGTCAAAGGTTTTAAGCGGAAGTGTGCAGAGTTGTAGCAACGTTTGTGTATGTAACTTATGGTGCACATATTAGTATACATATATATATAAATATATTATATATATATATAATTGTGTATACACATGTGTGTATTGGTAATTATACGGCTTGACTGCTAAATGTTGGTGTTACATGCAATTTTGCAAACGGTTTGTTGTCCGAACACCAAAAATGGTGCAGGAATTTCAAATTCTTTTTTATATGCTTGTTAGTACATTAAAATCGTAAAATAACTGTGTATGAGAATTTAGATTACATATTTTAAAAAATGTGCATTTCATAAAGTATAGTTTTTATAACTATATAGCAAATTCTATTTTTCTTATTAAATGAATAAGAGGCAGTTAAATAACTGTAAAATTTAATAATTTAAGGGTTTTGATTAATTGTATGTTGTTTGCATATTCTTATTCTATTTTCGATAACATCCAGCTTTTTTATGTTTAAAATTACTTAAATTTCTTGAAGATTTTAAATAAGTATTCATGAAAATCACGTAAATGGTCACCAGATATATCATAAAATTATTCTGAAATAAAATTTAATTAATTTTAATTGCATTTATTGTTTCGAGTAAATGCATAATGGTTGCATTAATAATTAACATTTATATGTTCATTTATTGCGCCATTTCGGCTGTTAATTAGTGCCAATTTTGTTATGGAAATTAATTATATCGCCTTTAATCGGACGGGTGAATATTAATTTAGTGTGGACCAAAATATATATATATATATAGCGGATACAATATCAATATGCCCACGCACTTGATTAATAAAAAAACACACACATACTTTTGAATAATGAATGACTTGCAAATAAAAAACGCAGCATCATTGGAATATTTAATCAGCATATTCCAATTAAAACATCAACAAGTCGCACATTAATTAATTTTCAATTATAAGTGTAGCTTTTCCATAAGCTTGGTGACATTTTAGATGAGTGATGCAAATTGATTTACTACTAATATACATTTACCATATATCAAATTACTGCTGCATCGTTATATTTAATTTAATTGACACACTGCAACATTTTTTTGTAACTTCTGTTTTACATTTTTTGTATGCATTCAACGCTGCATTTAAATACATCTCGCTTAAATTCAATTCCCCTTACAAATTTGGTGTGACTTTCGACCCCGGATCTCGTTTCGTCTCGTCTATGGAGTGCACTTGGCACTTGTCTTCCGCTGCAGCTGATGGGTAAAGAGCTGCTCCACCATGCCATGCAAAGGCGGAAGCACTTAAATTGGGCGTAACAAAATGTCTGACACGCCAATTATTTTGCTTTTTATATAACAGTGAGAGGAACAGACACACATCCAGCATTTTGTTGTTTGTTGCTTGTTGCTGTTTGTTGCTTGTGTTGCTTGTGTTGCTGTTTGTTGCTGATTGTTGCTGTTTTTCTGTACGGCGTGTTAGTTTTTATACTTACTACTGCGTGGGTGCCTGGAGTCCGTCTTGCATGCTGCTTGCTTTTTAAGTGGTTTTATAGTTTACTTGTTTGTACTTTATTTATTTTACTTGGATTTCAACTCATATAAACTGTTGCCAGTTATTGGCTTGTAGCTTTTGTGGGCAGACAATTAACTTTGGATAAGGGAAGCTGCATTTTTGTTAAGAAAAACTATTATTCTTGTGCGTTTAAGCTTTCACCTTAAGCTCATTGTGTGGATCTTATAAATTATTTCGAATTTAAAGCTACTATTAAAGAAAATTATTTATCTTGCTTTTAATTAATTCTAAAAATATAAATTAATGAAATATAATCTAAGATTTTGAAATTAAAAATATTTGTTCCATTTTTCGCTAGATATAAACATTTGAATTCAATATATTTCTTCCGTATTCATTTCTTTATTCAATACAAATTCGCTAAAATCTCACAACTCTTCTAATTTAATAAACCGCAGTCTCAATTTAACTATTACCTTGATTTCCCCCATTTTAACATTCAATGATTTTGTATGTTTATTTTGTTTGCTGGTGCTTGATTTAGCAAAGTTTTTTTTTTCAACTCTTCCGTTGTTGTTAGTTAACAAAACAAAACAAAACAAAACAAATTTTTGCAAACAACAACGGCATATTGCAGTTTCCGTCCGTCTTTCGTATATAACATTTTATAAGCATTGTGCAAAAGTTTTCATTTGTAATTAGTTCCGTTCTGTTTTAGAGCGATAATTACATGCTTGTTTTTTTTTCCTATCATTTGTAGTTTATTTAACAAAGTTATACAGTTAATTGGTAAGCCAAAAAAGTTCATTAGTATTTGTGACAAATCAATTTTGTGTATTCACAAATGCATGGAAATTTAAGAGTATTTGTAATGAATTTCATTTATTTTAGTTAAAAACATATATTATATATAACTTGTTGAAAATTATGTTAATTTACTTTCAGTGCAACCGTGCATCAATACATATGTTAAGTCTCAAATTAATCGATACTTATAATGTTAACTATTAGACAGTCTTGAATAAACCTTGATTGAGTACACAACGCTTATCCAGGCATTTCCTGACGCGGGGCTTTCGCTTCAACACACCTGATAAAAAAAAAAAAAAAAAATACGAAATGAATGTCTGCTAGGCTATAGCTAAATTATAAGTCTCTGGAGTAGGTTATTAAAAGATATATAGCGGTAAATGAGATACATACCCGAGTTATGAAACTTACTATGTTAGGAACGCATTTACGACTTACATGATGTATGTCTCGACTATTGAGGCTAGTTTTATGATTATAACAGACAGCTGCAGAGATATTCATGAACTCTGTGTGTATAAGAGAATGGACTCTGTAGTGTGGCTGGCATATTAATTTGTGATTGCCCTGCTGAGCAGAGACACCTGCAGAACATTCACACCCGAATGCTCGCATAATAAATACACAGTAAACAGAGTCCTGACAACGTGCAAGATGGAGGATGGCTGAGGAGAGTTCCATAAACAGAGACTGTTTACCTTCATTGAGCCCTGCCACGTTGATTAAATGCGTGTAAGTGCTTGCTGCTCAGATGATGTCTCTGAATATTTGCTTACACTAAGTGCCAGCTGGTGTGCATCTATTGGAACTTGGGTTGTCAATCGAAGCAGATCTTAGACACTTCATTGGATTTGATGCTGGGTATAATGTGTATTCAATGCAAGTTGTGCAGGCAATTAGAAAATTAACAAATCAAATGCCAGAGTGTAATTCCAAGAATAACGCAAGCGAGTTGTGTTTACCCTGTTTCCATTGGGATCTCGCTTAAGTAATTCCCCGTTTATTTGTTATCTTGCCTGAGTTTCGACCTCAACAAGAACTCCAACAAATTAGTGCGCTACTGATTCAAATTAAAAGCTAAAAACCCAAAACGGGCAACGGCGATGCAGTTAATCACTGCGGCAATTGTCGTATTGTTGTCGTCATCATAGTCATCGATGCGGTTGCTCTTGGCGATTGGGAATCCGTATTGGGAATGTGGAAGTGGACTTGGGAAAGGCCATACAATTGGCAATGGATGTCACCCGAGCGGCACTTTTATTGTGCCAAGTAAACGCAGCAAATGCATTCGGAATCTCTGCATCCATGGCTTCAATTGAGCGTTTGTGGTTGCGCTGGCCTCGGGCTTTTGAATGAGCAATTCGCCGGGAATTTGTACGCACGGCATAATTGTTGCTGCGATGGCAATATTGTGTTGGCCACGCACAGATTAAATCGATGGTCAAAAGAGGACAAAGCGGAAATGCAAAAACGGTACTAAGCTGCCAAATGAACCCTGGCGCACAGGCCCCAGTGCATCGCATCAATGATTGCATTACTGTGAATGCAGTTTGCCGTAAATTTACAATTCGTTTAAATCTACGAGCAAACATGCCAAACATTTTTAACAGTACTTCACATTTAAAATTATTTGAATTTCAACATTTTTCACAATGTTCTGATAGTGCATGCAATATATTGCAAAAGTTTTCTACTTATTTTCATAGTTTTTTCATAAAGCTGCAAATATATAGTGTGAGATTATTATCATTTTTATGATGTGCTATTTTAATTGAAAATGCCCGCATTTTGTTTTTAATTCAACATCTTGATGTCTATACATATGCATATAATAATAATCACAATGGAAACAATTTTAAAAATTGAATTTTAAAAGATATTCAGGGAATGCAAAAATATGAAAACTAAATTAAGTTAATGGGAATTGATTCCGGGCTCTTTCATTTAAACAAGTGAATGATTTTATTGTGGTGAATAATAAATATTTACTAATGCATTATATAAATAAATGACACAAAAAAATAACAAATATTTTAATATAAAAAATAAATAAAATAACTAACAATTGAAATAAAAAAAACTGCTTGCTTTAGTTTTAGCTTACTTCTTTTTCGTCTATGATGTAACTTAATTTCTAAGTACTGGTACTGCGACAAGAGGCTCTTCAAAGTTCAGAGTGGTTGTGTACGGAGTTGTCGTCGACACAGTGTGCTCCTAAATAAATTGCGAATATTCAAATGGTATTCATGGCACAGTCAAAGCTGTGCACCATTTCCGCTGATATAACTATAATCCAGCATAATGAACACATGCATATTCATAACACACAGCTACAAATATATACGCCCTCGCAGAGGTGTACAGGTGGCTGTGTGTGCTTCTCTGCCTGCATGCGACATAAATCTTGGGCAAATAAATCCAGCGTGGAATAAAAAACAAAAAAACGGAGATGCCACCAACATACGCGGAAGACAGAAAATGAAAACTCACGCGCAACTGTAAATAACCTAAAGGGTGGGGAGGGAAGTGTCATCTGCCTGGCATAGCAATCATGGACACCTAGATGCCTATAAACGCAACTGTCGACGGATTTTGCATTTAAATGTGCGCAATTTGCTCTGAGCGTGAGCAAAAAAAACTGTTGCCTACTTTGGGGCGAAAGCAAGGAAAATAGCGTTAACGGATGTGAAACATGTGCGATTCCGAGGCGAAATTCGAACAGCAACAAGCGCACAAGCAAAATAAGAGAGAAATAGAAGAAGACCGTCTGACATTGGAAGTATAAAATGGCAATGATAATGTTGATAACATTGGAGCTGGGGTTTTTTTTTAGCTTCAGTTATTCGATATGCCACGATTTGCATGGTAAGCATTTCGTTTGACAGAGGAAGTTCATTAACGCTAAATGCGCAACGTACTGGAGAATGGAGAGTGCAGGGACAAGCAACAAGCAACAGCAACAACTCAACAGTGTGTGCGACTCGATAAAAAAAGGAAACATTTTGAAACCACAAAAAAACGAGCAAAAGCAACATGCATAATGTAACAATTGGTTTTCCTTTTTCCTTATGTTTGCATGCCCTGCAAAAGGGACAGTTCTATAGTAATTAGATGCGTTTGTTGTCCAAAAATAATTCAATAATGATAATTTTCCCAAACATCACACGAAAATTGAGTACAGAGTACAAAGCTTTCGATTAATTTGGACTGCTTCACCTCCATTCATTTCTCTTTACTTCCATTCGAACGTATTACGTGATAATATTAAAGTCAAAGCTATGTGGAATTCGCTAATTTTCGAAAAAAAAAAACCGTACCTCTGATTGATTGAACTAAACTTAAATCGAATATTTTGAAAAGCCAATTTGAGTAAAAGAGAATATTTCAAGTGAGCATGTTTAATCTTCCCCACACAAAAGTATTTTAACTAGACTCCTGCCCGCTTTCAGCTCTTGCAACACTGATAAAAGAATTCAACGGAACTTTATTCAACATTAATTACGCCCGTGGTTGGGATTCGATTGAACTTTTTCTGCCTGCGGTTGATTTCTTTTTTCACCGTGCACGTTTAAATCACTGCCACAAGCTGGTGGCACAACTCTGAGGGGAGTTTGATGTGCGTCCATCATAGACGTCACTATTGGGCTGGTAGACCACACAGAAACTGTTGAAAAAAGCAGCGCCTGTGGATAGTAATCCACTCGGCTGCCAAATACAGCGGTTTCAATTGCTGCATCAATTGAATTAAATAATTTGTGTGTGTGCATTTTATATGCTCTCCACTTTTGATTATTTTTGCAGTTATTCTTTTGTCACTTGATCATTTAACACACAATATCTAATATTTTATTTGTATTACCTTAACATAAAACTCACGTTTGATTTTGTGCCATTTTCCATAGCTGTTTTTTCAGACTGCGAATTATTTATTTTTGGTTATAGTTTTGTTGTACACTAAACATAAAGTCAATTCAGGTGTATGAAAAAATTTGTGCATATGAATTCAGTCAGATAAAACTATACGTGCATGCATAAGTAATTAAAATATATAAATTATATAAAACCAGGATTAAATGATTTTTAGTCAATGAACTATTTTAGTTATTTTGGTTCGATTGCTCAACTGAGGCGGCCGTGACTTTTTATTATTAACTTTTTATACGTTTTTGTTTTGTTCTACTAAAATTTTCGAGTATTCACACAACAGAAAGAAATATTTTCCATTTTTTTTCAAGTTAAAAAAATATTCCACGTCAATTAATATGGATGAGTTAAATGAGGCAAACTTAAATACCCTGTGTACAAAATGGGAGCAGAAGCAGAATAAATTTAGAGACGATATTCAGGAACTGCTCAAACACTGCAAAAAACTTGACAGGCACTTCTGCGTGGCGACTTATGAAATCGGCGATTCGGAACGGGAAAAAGAACAATTTAAACTTGATCAGCTAATAATCCACCTAACTGTGGAGCTGCAGCGGCTGAATGACAAGGACATTGCAAAAAACGAATGGCAAAAGACCATTGACCAGATAAGAGCCAAAATTATCAGCATGTCGCAGAGCCTGTCGGAGGTGGGATTTGTAGACCTGTCAGCCATGAAGGAATTGTGCAAGCTGCAGGATTATTCACAGCGCAACTACGAGCTCTTGAATCAAACTCTATGCCGGTGTGAGGAACTGCGTACTGAGAATCTCTCGGTCCTCATCAATCACGTGCGCTCAAAAATAGATCAATGGTGCGAAATGACGCAACATGATCGACCTGCACGGGATTCTGAAAAGAATTGCAGCAGCGCCGAGCTGTTGGCTCAGCTGGAACAGAAACTGGCAGATCTCAAGGACTACTACAACACCAACAAAGAAATCTTGCAATTGTATGCCAAGCATGTCAAACTATTGACGCGCATAACGACACTAAAGGATCAGTCAAAAGATCGAGATCGCTATAGCAATCGAGGCGGTGCATTGCTGCGTGAGGAGCGGGAGCGGAACTGCATATCCAACAAACTCCCCCAGATTGAGAAACAACTGGAGGAATTGGTTCACGCCTTCCAGCAACGAACAGGCAAACCGTTTTTGGTGCATGGCGTTGAAATACTCTTTCGCCTTTCAGAGGATTGGCAGAACTACCGCTTGACCAAGGAACATCAAACAAATGCACGTAAAGCGTGTTCATTCCAAGACAAGTCCCGCGCGACTTCAACGGGACCAATGCGCAGAGCTTGCTCGGTGCCATTTGTCAGTTCCGACACAATTTTGAAACATCAGAAGCCACATGCACCGAACTAAAACGGAGTATTTCAAATAGATGTGCATCTAGTGCTGTCAGTTTTAGCCGAGTTTTAAATTGGTTGTATTTTTATTTTCTAAGCTGTTTTTTTTCTCCTTTTTGTTTTTGCTTTATGCGCTCTTTTTTGAGTTACTGCCATTCCCGTTTCTCAAATTCACCATGTTCGTCGGGGCAGTTCAATTAAATAGCCAAAAGCATAAATAACAATAAAAATTAAAAATGCAGTATTTGACATTCGCAAAAAAAAAAAACAAAATAAAATTTATTTAAAACGTATTTTCTTTAGATTATGTTCTTGGTACACAGTACAAGTTAAGACCTTAAATTTTGTCCACACTTAAAGCTGTCAACTCAACCGTTTTGACGGGCAGTGTTCGCTACTAATCCAGACAAACTCGGCTTAATTACTTACAAGCAAATTGAAGACATAAATAAATAAAATGCGGCCGGGCAGTGCTGAGACGAAACTTCAACGCCCGATCAATGTGAGGGGCGAAGGTGGATGATGGGGCAGTGGAGCAGTGTAAGTTAATGCCCATATTGATAACATAAGCTGCATAATATACATAAGCTGGACGAACTCAATCAGCTGTTGAATTGTGGCTGCTTCTTGAGTTGAGCTAAGTCGTATCGATTTGACTTTTGATTGATACAGAAGTTATTATGTGAACTGAACTGGCCACCAAAGGGCAGACGCGTTGTCAGGTTGGTTATTTGATTAGAGAATTCGCGTAAATCCCCATAAATGAAGTTTGGTAAGCTGGCCCGCCTGGCTCAGCGTATCAATTTTAATAAATTTGCACATGGCTGCCATTAATTTCATTTAATTTGCCATTTTTCATGTCTGCCTGCCACAACATTAAGCATCGGAACAACGCACAGTCCTTTCCCACCCGCTCCTACGGTTACCTTTCGCATAAGGCAGCCGTACATCAATGACACACCAGCGAGCGAGCGGCAGAGCCGTAAATATCCATGGAGGCAGCCAATATGCTTACACGCACACAATTTCAGCGCCTGAGCGGTTTTAGACTTCCTTCCGTACTCCCTTCGAGGACTTGCGGATATCCTTCCGCCTCAGTCCGTTCGATGGATCATAAATCCAGCAATGTGTCGTAATTCTTCACCGAGCCCTCCTCTTAGTGGGCGGAAGCAGCGACAGCAACAGCAGCTACAAGTTATTCGGCTTATTGCCGCTTTGCTGAAGCGATTTGGCTAATAGTTGGCAAAACTTTTCAGTCTCCAGTGAAGATAGCCAACTTTCATTGAGCTAAATATTGCAATTGTCAAAACTTTGAAAGCAAGTTCAATGTGCAACTGATTCTTCTCGCCATATGCAAATATTGTAAGAACTTGAAAGTTTTGGGGTTAATCTTGCGAGTTATGATTCCTATTCCGATAAATAAAATAAATATTATTGATTTTAAAACCAGAAAAGTAAAATTTTTATAAGAATAACGTGGGATTCATTTCGAAGGATTAGATTCAGAAACGAGTAATAATACAAATTCAAGGGAAATTTCTCTGACAGTTCATTTTGAATTGATTTTTTGAATTTCAAGGGGAATATTTTATACCATTGCCAAGTAAGAGTTCATTGAAATTACCGACAAATTTGACAAAATTATGCGTTCAGTTTTTGCGTGCGTGTTGCCAAGATTTATGTGTGAAAGAGCGTTAATGGATTTGGCCAAAAGGAAATCCATTACAAAAAGCTGAACGCGAATAGTTGAAATTTGCGTTGAGTGTGCTTAACTTATTTGAAATTAATTAAAATGCTGTCAAATGCAGATAGGGGGAGGCGGAGAGCTCTAAGGTGACGGCTGAAGATGAAGATGGAAGTTGGAGCTATAACAAATTACACGCGTTACGTATACGCATTGTGCGGAATTGATGGCGAAAAAAGGCAGTCGCCGGAAATTACCAGGTGAGTCAACAGTTTATTTTTTTTCCTTTCGTCTTTCATATTTCGCAGCTCCTTTATCCAGAAAACCTTTTAAAACACATAACAATAACAAAAATTTGAAAGAGATAAAAGACGAATGTACGTGGGCCGGCAACGGAAATGATTATATCTCCTTGCCAGGTGAAGGTGGACGTGGATGTGAATGTGAATAGTGGTTGGTGGATGGTGGATGGTATATGTAGATGTGGAGGGTTGCCATTGTTGGCCACGTTGTTGTCATTGCGGGCCATTGTTCCATTGCCATGCCAGTGCAATTTTCATTTGGCTGTGTCTGGCCGACGCGTCGGCCTCTACCTCTGCCGTTATCAGTGACAAACGGCCAGGTCGTAAACCGAGAAAACGAGTCGGAGAAATCAAGCAACACGAACGCAATTTACACATTTAAAATTCAAATAAAGTCATTTGCATGCAGACACAATGAGCAAAGCACACAAATGCGCACCACGTGGACCAAAGGACGAGCAGAGCCGTACAAGCTGGACGGCGTCACAACATATGCGACTATTTTGACCGTCTGACCTTTGAACTCGGCACAGGTCTCGCAACAAAATGGCCATTTGCTTTTTTTGCTTTTAATACATTTGTCATCATTAGTCCCCCGGCCTAAGAAAAAGTGCCATAAAAGCTAACCTGGATAATGAAATGGTAGCTCGAAGGTGACTGAACACGAATTTGGTTTGGGCATTCTGTGTTTTAGCAGGGTTCTTTACAAGGGTACCGAAGTGTGTACAGCACTGGAATGAATAATATGGAAAGGATAAACACGTAACCTGAAAAAATCGAAATGTCCCCAAACTATAAATCACCGAAAACTTTGATATTTAATTCAAATTAGTAGAGATATTGAGTTGGAGCAAATTAAAGAGTGAATCGAATTTTTAACTTGTAATCATAAAGTGAAAAAATTTAAATAAAAGCTCCACACGAACATATTTTATTTTACAGTTGATTGTTAAGCAAAATTTAATAAAAAATCATTTGTAACACAGGACTGAATTATTTAATTAAATTAAAAGGTTTCTCACGTTGAAATTGAATTTGCTGAATAATTTTTTGTTCTTTCTGATGACTTCGCTGACACATTACTGTCTGTAAGGACACTTTTCCATGATTTATTAACAGACTCCATTGAGATTTTCAACAATTTCGGCCATATTTCATTTGTTTTGGCTCTCAACCTGCATGACTTGGCCAAGGGAAAGGCTTGCTGGCAATTTTGGTTAGCATGTAAATATTATTTTTCTACTCCAACTCATGTGGTACGCACAAAATGTGGCATGATGGTCTGACTGGTCCCTTCTCCGATGCCATGTCAAAAAGTTTTCACTCTACTGGCACAGGCACAGGAACAGACACGAACACACACACACACACTCATACTCACACACTCACACTCACACAAAAATAAACAAAAACAAACAAAGAGCAACACACACTCACACTGTACCATACTGGCACAGTTTGGGCCCTGTTTATTCAATCAACAACAGCAACTTGATAAGAGTGGAACAGGAACAGAGTTGGCACAGCAATGTCACAATGCAGGAGCACATGACAGACGCAAGATGACAGTTGCCATGTTGATAAATACCACAACTACACATATGAGTGTGATATTTTGTTGTTGTTGTTGCTTCCATTTTTTTATTCATTTTTTTTATATTTTTTTTTTATCTCTTTGCATTTGCGTCAGGTTGCTTGTCAGTGTGTTCGGAAAGTTTTTCTGCTATTTAAATCATGTCAGTTTATCTAAACAACACCGCACAATCCACCCTCGGCAACAGTTGCCACACCTACTATTACGCCCCTCGTAGGGGCCTTCTAGTTGTGGCCACAACATTGCTCGCTGTTTTTGGCATCTTGTCAAGTTTTGCCGTCAGTGGGCAGCGTTTTTGTTACATTTTGCCTGACTTGCAATTTCCATTGCGTGTGGAACGGGCATAAAACATTTTTCCTATCAACTTTCCCTTTCACACAAAAGTACTTAAGTATTTTTCATATCAGTTATATTACTGCAGCTGGTATTAAATATCTATACAATTTTATTGTGTGTGTTTTATTGGACTACTTTCTGAATCAAATAATATATTGTATACAATTACTACTTAAGGTAAATATAAGTTGGGCCTTTACAGAAAATATTATATATCTTAAGTTATTATAGATGATATGTGTTTTAATAAAGTGGGTAATTTGCTGCAGTGCTACTTTCAATTAACCAGTCAGATTTTAAATAGCACAATGTACATATTAATTTACTTTAACTGTATATTGTCAGATAAAAGGATATTTACTAATTGATAAACGAAATGAATTGATCAATAATTGCTAATTATAACATATGCAGTTAATTACTCAGTTCGAAATATATAATTTAATGCTGATTTTTTTTTTATAAATTTATTTCAAAGTTGTCACTGTAATTAAACAATATAAATGTGCATGTTAAATATTAACAAATAAAAGGAAACTGACAAAACTGTCAGCGCACAGAAATGACTATAACAGAAAATGCACACAGGATTGCAAGCAACAACAACAACTGAACAATAAATGAATAAGTTACGGAAGCGAGACACCAGTGTAGGTGTGTGTGTGTGTGTATTTAGTCACATGGTCAGTCGCATTTAAAATTAATTATACGACGAGTGTTGCAGTAACAGCTTTGCGTCATCCACTTAAGCGCCTCATTTACTGTCCACCACTACACACGGGCAGATAGAGATGGAGCTAAGAAATGCAGACAGAAAGTGGAAAAATATGTTCGACCACACTTTCAACTCACTTCAGTGTCTAATTAATTAAGATGGGAGTCCATTAAGTTTGTTAGATGCGCACCAGAGAGAGAGAGCTAATGGTTTATTATAAGCTCTTATATGATTTATTTATGATTGAATTATTTATAGTAGAATAAAGAACATATAAGCACACTTACTAATTTAATATCGGTACATTTAAAGTTTTAAATTTTTAAATTTGTAGTGTTTTGACCAATTATTGGCGATAATTCGGAATGAAGTTTTAAAATTAATTCTATTATGATTTTATTAATTGACAAAGATTGCATACATTTTAATGTTACGAATTTAATTTATTGAAAAATATATTACTACTTCTACACATTTTATTTATTTATTTTTCCTGCCTGCTGCAGACTGAAATGAAAATTCAACTCACGTCTTTTGATTTTTAAATCCGATGCCTATGAAGATAAACTGATACATCTGCTGCCCGAGGATTGGGAAAGCAAGGCGAGCATTGCATTTAGTGGCTTCTATCTAAACTTTTGCCCAATTTTGCTTCACGTGCGTGACGAAGTTTTAAAATTTCAGATTTTAGGCTGGGCGATGGTCACCCATCAATGGGTCAGTCAATAAGTTATTTAGTGAGCAAACTGTTTTCATTATTAAGATGGCCCAGCTCATACCTTGCTCTTACCCACAGAATGTTTATAGCTTTGCTTTATTTAATAACAAATAAAAGAATTTTCATTCATTAGAAAATGATTCAAGAATAGTTGGAGAATATTTGCTTGTTTTTCATTAATTGGCTTGTTTATGTTTACATGGGCATTTTAAGCTTGACTTAAGAACTGTCAATCAGAAAAGTGCAGAATAATTAAATGTAATAAAGTGAAGTGCAAACACAAGCAATTGTAAACAGTAAGTTGTAACATAAATATATCTTCAAATGAGTAGATTTGATACCCATTTTATAAATGGCTGTTTTGAGGAAAGCAATTTTATTGTCGGCTTATTTGTTTCAAGTCTACAGTTGACGAAGCTTATTACAGTCAAAGTTTGAATTGACAACTTTCATTCCTAATTTACTTAAATTAACTCGAAAACCGATTCTTTATATTTCCACTTCTTGATTAGTTTGAAATTATATTTGCCACTCAAATTGAAATTATATTTTTATAATTAACTCCATCACTTCGACTGCTACCTGAGACAGTGCACTTTTTGACGACATCTAAAGATAATGTTCTAAGAACATGGCATACCTAATTATTAAATTTAAGAAGAAATGGTGACGTGTTTGGGATGAATATGAAAGCCTCGGGTCCGGATTTATAAATGTCGGAATGGGCGTGTCGTTTCGAGTTATCCTTCATGTATTCTTCTGCAGTCAGAACTACAATAACAAGCTTATTTTTGATGTAAACAGAGTTAGCTTTGAAATATGACAATATCCTGCGGTTCAATACAATGTTCAGAATAATATAAATGTTCAACATGAGAAACACACATTTATACACAACAAATCCGTTCGGTATACATATTTTTTTTCGTTATGGCTTTTGTGTGTTGACCTCGCAAGGAAATTGAAAGCGTATCAGGAACTCAGCTACGCGGTCAATGTGGCAAACAGCGCAAACAAAAGTTTTTAGTTTTTTTTGGTCAATTTGAGTGTACAGCAAGGCCATAAAATAGAAATTAGTTGCAATTGGAGTTTGCGTTTTGCTTTTGGTTTTTTGGTTGTGTTGCGGTCGATTTCGCTCTGACCATTGTCATGTATCTGCAGCTGCTATCCAAACAGACCGTGCCCATCCACCACTCCCACTCTCAGCTGCAGTTCCAGATCCAGTTACAGCCCAGCTGTCTGACCGGCTTTCGTTTCCGGTTTGGTTTGCCAAAGGGCAAACTATTTTGCTGCGCTGAAACTGCAATTTCATATACTAATTTACAATTTTCCTATGGCATGGCTGCAGACAACGCATCTAACTATCAATTGTAGTCCGAAAGTTCAGCTGACCCAATATGCATTTCAGATGATTTCTGGTTTGTTGGCTCTGATCTTTTTATATCCTGATACCCAACACTTGCGAGTACATTGGTTATGTAAAACGTCCGTCATACAATTCGCCTGTCTCTGTCTCTCCGTATGAAAGTAACTTTTCCGATACCAGCTAAGCTTGAGGCTTGAAACTATCAATGAATGGTCTGAACCTATGTTCCCTATAAGGCTGCATATGATTTACAATTTTAAAGCTAAGTTCAACAGACTTGACATATATGTGGTTCAACCAGCTACATATAAAATTTTTCGACATATTAGACACATTTTCTGAGCTAGAGTCTTGCAGCTATATTACTAGTTACTCCATTTAAACGGAAATCCGGGCTCATGGCCACGGTCAGCTCCCGGTTCCGCTCCCAATCATTTGAAAATCCTATAACTTTTACAATATTAGACCTAGAGTCGACATTTAGGGCCTTCCTTAGAGTTTGTTAAAAAAATCTTATATTTTGAAAAGTAAATTATCAACTACCCAGTTCCGCCCTACCGGCACTTTCATAAGATGTTAGTTCACTGGCACAACATATATATTAGAGTGTTTAGCTGTCGGCTATGTTCGAATTCTACATATTCACTTGTCATAGCTCGGAAATACGTTTCAAACGAACGGAAGAGGAAGTGACATCTTATGTTGACTGAAAATATTATTTGAAATCGAACTCATTGATTTTAATTTAATTAAAGATGAAGCTCTTAGTTTGACTGCTATGGGGCCGACATGTGTTATACAAAGTTTCAAATTAATTTCAATTGATGCTAATACCAATAAATTATTGATATTTATTGATGCAAATATGTATATTTTAGCTATTTATCAAAATTAAAAGCAATTTTAATATGATACGAGGAAAATCAATTTATGCAAATTTTTGTTCATTCAAATAATGTAATTAAAAAAGTTAGTTAAAGAAATTTAATACCCAATTTATGAGTCCCAGCAACTTTTATTTCTTTTTATAATTTGATATCCAATACAAGATATGCTTCGAAAAATCTTATTTCAACTTTATAATATTCCTATAACTTTTTGTAATTTAGTTAATATATTGTTTCCACTTTGTTTGGCTCATGTGTCACACGAATCTTACAATCAATCAATAAATATCCAATGATTGTTTTGATGAGTTTTGTGGCCCAAAAATAATTTCCTTGACCGCAGTGTAAATACTTCTGCACATGACAATCAATAAAATCGAACAAATATTTTTTACGCCATTCCAAACTGACACAATCATCAAATCAAAAGCGCGTCCATCAATATAGAGCCATCACAAATACATACATATAGACTTATATAGTTATTATATAAATATTTTTATATTTTTACCAGCAAATATATTTTACACAAAAGTCAAATACAAGTGCCACATGAGGCACTTGACTGCTCCCAAAAATATCCAATGATTTATTTTTGGTTTTTATTCGACAATTTTTGCCTGCCTGCCTGAATTGTCCTGAATTGTAGGAAACATTTTTTCAGCTAACGAACAACAAAATTTGACATATGCATAGCATATAATATTTTGGCATTCTCGTTTTTACATTTATCTGACATTATTTTTATAGGTAATATTCACATTTGGCACTTTTTTTTATGCTCTATGACCTGACAACTGGCAAATGGTGGACCGCTTGATTTTATCAATTAGTTGCATCATTTTTCATGTGTGCATTGAAATGAGTATTTTATATTTGTACAATGTTCAGTGATGCATCACACAAATATCCAGTAGACTACCTGCTCATATTATCAGATATCACATAAACTAAAAACATTCGGCAAAATTCAAGTTATGTTGGCAAATTGCAGGGTATAAATTTAGTCAAATACTGTTGTCCTATAGCTGTTACCTGTTTTTATTACAGTTTTGATGTATTTTTATAATAGCGTCAAATTGATTTATGTATGCATTAATTGTCCCAATTTATTTATATTTGGGTTAAGAGTTTCCCTTTTAGGTTAAAGAATTTTTTGCTGATATGGGCGACTGTAACATTTTGAAATTATTTAAATTGATGTCAGTTTTTTTTTTTTACTTCGTATATTATATATAAAACCGTTTTTAAGCCCTTCAAGAGCACAACCAATGAATTGAGAACCATTTTGTGGCCAATGCATAAATCCCACAATTGATATTGTATAATTTAAAAAAAGATAACTATGTTCCTAGTTCGTTTGGTAACTTAAAAAATGAAAACGAATGAATTGATTCATTTCCATGCGGAAATCAGCTTAAAATATTTACAAAATAACGTGAATATATGTATTTAACGATTACATGGTTAGACTTATATGTGGTTTTTTAATGGAAGCAATATCAAAAATAAAATTTAATATATATAAATAAAAAGGCGCTTAAGAGCTTAGCGACAACAGAACAAACGTGTTTCATAAATTTTTCCTGTTACCAGCATATTGAGGACATGAATGCAAATGATAAAAATAGAAAATGTCGAGTTTTTTTTCAAATGGGGTTAATATGGTATATCCTCTATATTTTCCACCTTAACAAAATAAACCTACAGCTGTGCGATATCCGTGCGTATATGAAAAGCGGGCTAATAGGCTTTTGCCAACAGTTCAATTGTCCAATTAATCGACCATTTTCTGTGGCTGACAGTCGTTGGCCTATTTGCAGTGGCTTACTTTGAAATGACTCAGTACCAACACATATAAATCGGTTGAATTGTATAATTTATTACAGCCGAAACAGATTATGATTTATGTTTTTAATTAATTATGTTTATGTAACTGCCGGCTGATAACATTAGGAAATGTATAAGTGCCTTCATTTAATGCAAATTTATCATTAGTGCTGCTCGAAATACTCTTATTATTGAGTTATGATTTTGGTATGTTTATACCGAATATTAAATCATTAAATAAACGGATACAATTGCAAAATGTTTATTCTATTTTCCACAATTGCCTCGAGCAACAGGATATTTTATACTTATGAATTGGCTGTGTGTGAAAACAAACAGCAGAATATTGGCCACTCTTAGTCGTTTGAGTTATTACTGATTATAAATTATGGCATATTTTATTCAGTCTTTTGTTAAGCCCCAATAATTTAAGATCAGATATTTAAATATACATAAATGTATGTGTATTTAAAATTCACTTAAAAGCATTGCCTCAAGTCACTTATTTAATTTAGCAACCCACTCATATAACTCATACATACATCTAAATTCTCATCGCTTGTGTTGTTTATTTAATTTATTTTCCATGTGAACATTTATACGCGTAATTTTTATGTCAACAAGTTGCAAGAGAAGGGGCCTTTCTTAATTGCCTCATTTTTTAATATGCCAACTAAGCAGTTTTTAATGAAAATGCCGTAAAAAGGACATGGGTGTGGTGAGCAGCAGGAATACACTTATGGCCACAACTAAAGGTCAAGTGCTCAGTTGTCAACAAGTTGAAACTTGCGTAAATTTAAAGTAGCATAGGTCACCTCATGCACAAAACGCTGACAACAGAAACTATATTAAAATTCTAACATGATCTATTCCCTAGTCTTATGGCTGATTTTCTTGTGAGATTTACAATTTTTGCCTCGCAACATGTCGGCTGGTGTTTTGTGTGTGTGTTTGGGGATGTGTGTGTGTCAAGGCATCTGTTGCTATTGTACTTTATACACTTCCTTATGCACATATGCGACGCACAGTAATTAGAAATTTAATTGGATTTGAAAGAAAATGAAATTTTAATGTGTTAGCTACGCAATTACATTAAAAAACAGGCACACGCACGAACTAATACACCTTAACCCACACCATCGAAAGATAGAAAATGCATGAATTCTAAAGTAGACAACGTGCTCAGGTGAGAAGAGGGACATGAAAAGAAAAAAATTTAATGAGAACTCTAAGCAAGTTCAACTTGCATTAATTACCTGCAAACTAATTTTAAAATATTGTGTACCACCCAGCAGAGTCAGCAACGTCAGCAGCATATCAAAAAGTTTACTCATTCTATGTGTGGACTTTTGCGAACTGCTCTGCTCCGCTCTGCTCTGCTCTGCTCCGCTCTGTTCTGCTCTGCTCTGCCCTGCTGGGAAAGTTGCGGTTAAAGTACGGGCAAACATTTGCCTATGTGGTTATTGAAATACTTTTGGGAGTTTGCAATATATTAAGTAACCTAAAATACACATAATTAATGTGGTCAACACCCAGAGAATATTTGTAAGTACACTTGAAATGTGTCTCTGCTAATGATTTTTCTATTTCAATAAGTTATATTCTCTCTACATGAAGTTAAATTACTAAATAGTCATTGCCAATGAAAAGCTATATATGTAAATTAAATCACGACATATTAATTCTGCAATTGTAAATCTTATGGGATTTTTAAAGTACATTCCAATAATTTTGCTTTACTAATTCTATTATGTGTATAATTTTAATTTATTTATGACTTAACTTTGTTAAAGAAATAACGGCAATTAAACACACAACCTTTATTATTTGGGAGATAATATTCCGCGACGGCTGGTGAAAACGGTTTAAACATATTTTCATGTCGCGTAAGTAAAAAACAAACAGCAGAAAACAATTAGGCACTAGAAAATTTTATGCTTACTGAAAATGCTACGCAAAATTGTCAAGAGGCGCAAAATCAAAGCCGCCAGCAAATTATAATTATTTCATATGTGGAAATGTGCAGAATATCTAAACAGAAAGTACGCAACCAATTCCGAGGAGCAAACTTAAAGTTCATGAAAAGCACTTTTCCAGCAACTACCAAAAGTTTTCTCTTTAAATTGTAATACTCGAAAAAAATTTTAATTAAATAAATATTTCAATAGCATATATTTATAACCAGCTTTGGAAATGTACTTTGTTATTCATGTGTGACTCTAAGCCTTTCAAACTTAATAGACAGCCCCTCAAAATGTTTGATTTTAATTCCATGAAAATTAACAGAGTGTGTCATATTTGTGTTTTACGTAATGCAGGTTAAACACGAGCAAAATGGAAGGAAATTGCGTTGAAGTAGATTTGCGAACACAGTATTACTGCATGCATACAATTATTCTTATATGGTAATCATCTATCAAACATTGTTGTGCATGTTGTACCCACCCAGCGTGTCATTTCCACTTGTGCTCGTATCAACGCTTATTTTAATTGCTGCTTTTGCTTTTGCTTTTGATATGCAAAATTGTGCACAGTTTATTATCAACGCAACGCAGGTTCTTTTATCCTTAGTCCAGTTTTGGGAGGTTTTGTATTTTGTACGGCTCGTTGACAAATTTCAAATATAATTTTCCGCACGTTGAACAGCGCATAATAAAAATGCATTCGGATAGGCATTAGAATGCTTCTGAATTTTAATTAAAATTGCGTATACGACCGGTGAGCTATTATCAACTGTAAACAACAGTATTTCGCGTGAGTTGAATATTCATTACTATAAATGAAGACACGTTGCAAACAGAACCCAAATGCCTCTTAACAATATCAGGCCCTTAATATTAAAATGTATACTTTAAACACTTGATTTGGAACGTCTTCAGCGATGCATTATGGTATGCCAACTATATTCCAACCCAATTTTAAGTAGCTTTGGTAAGCAAACAGAGAATTGAAAACCAAAATAAATTGCCTTTGTATTTGGCTTAGGCTCGTTGGATTACAAGACTGAAAATTATGAATAGCAACGTGATAATAAATCCTCAAGCGTATTTAGCTCAACAAAATGTAAGCGCAAACAGCAAAAAAAATAAATAAATAAAACGATATAAAAATACATAGACTTTCAAATACGCTGCAACAAATTTATTATATACACAGGTATCTATAAAAAAACCAATACATAAATATTTAATGAGTTATCAAACAAATAATTTGAAACAGGCATTAACAACATATTTGAAAATAATATATTTTACCAGAAGCTATTACAGGACATACAAATTGCGAATAAACCCAAGTTTTGAAATTGAAACGAGCTGCAGCAGTTGACATTTGTCGGGTGTCTGTTGACCACTTTTTGTCGTGGCTTAGACTACTGAAAATTCAGCTAAAATTAATGAGTGACAGCGGGAGACTTTGAACCACATTAACAGACTACAAAATGTCGGCGAAAAATATAATAGAAGGGATTCCAATGATGCTGGCAGCGTTGTGGCTTTGGCTTTTATTGTTCAACTCGCGACTGCGTTGACGTTTCTATTCACATTTACAGCAATTGTTTTTTGAGCTGGCCGATGCTAACTGTACAAAAATATACAGGACAATGGAGGCAGGGAGCATTATCTTTGGTGTTTGTTACCCAGGCGTGCAGCTGCTCGTTGCTCTGGATGTTTCACTGCCTGTCTCTGTATCTATAACTGTATAGCTATATCTGTCATAGAATATGCATCTACAGTTGCTCAATTGTTTGCCTTATGAAGAACGCTCGGTCGACTGGGTGTTGTCTCTGCTCTTGGCCTGCTTGGTTAGCTCTCATTTTGTCGTTTTGTGAATTTGCGCATCATGTGGCACTAGTAAAACAACAAATGGCAACTGTCTGGGCCTGCACGATATCGTTATCATCATCATCATCATCATCATCATCATCGTCGTCGTCGTTGCCGTCATTATCATCTGTGAAGAAAGGAATAATGAGAGAGGTCTGTATAATTTTGCTTTTCACTTGGCGCCAAATTTGGTTGTTGTAGTGTTTTTTGTTGTTGTTGTTGTTGTTGGGCTGTTTTGTTGTCTTTTGGTTGCTTAATTAAAAAGTCATCATAACTCTTGTTGCAGCTGCCATCGACTTGTGACTTTGTTGTAATTTTCTAAAGCTAATAAAATTGCTTTGTAGCTAAAAATGAAAATAAAGCATTTTAAGTGCTTGGATCTTATCGTAGACAGCACAGTTTTCAAAAATTTCAACTCAAATGCAACTTCACTTGCCCAGTCTCACTCCTGCCGCTAACAAGTTAAAGTACTTGTTGAAAATTTTATGACATTTTAAAACTTGGAGCACGGCCTCCAATGGCAACGCACCAGCCAGTACATGGCTATTAAAATGTTATAAAGCTAAATTTAAGCACTTAACTTGATATCTTTGAATCTCTTCAACTTAGTCTATGTACAAAGTGCTGAACAAGACTTAGCCAGGCCAAAAAGTTATTATTACAATGCAAACCAACACAACAAAAAAGATAAATATCAAGCAGAAAGTTGCTTGTTTGCATTTTCGGGGCATAAAAATTAACAATTAATTGACATCAGCCTCCTCAGGCAGTAAAATAAAAGAGATTCTTTCGAAACACAAAATTGCTCAATTGGTTGCATTAAAATGAAAATCACAAGTTCCATGATGAGATGGATTTATTCGGCAGCGAACTTTTAAAGAAGATTGCTAAAAAATCCACTTTTTACGTTTACACTTTTGAAGAAAAATGTAATAAAAAGTTTTCTGTTGGTTTGCTTTATTATTGGATGATATTTTCATTATTATCAATAATAAACATTGGATTATAAAACTGTTAAAAATCAAATAAAAATGCAAAAAATGTGATAATCGTAAAAACAATTAATTGTTGGACAAAAGTGTGAAAAGGTAAGTAGAGTGAATAGTGAGATTTCTGAACCTGTCATAATCTGATTTTTTTTTAACAAAAACACCACACTCCAAATTAATGATTAGGAAATACTCTGCTTTTAAATATAAGGCTCTAAAAAATGTGGGCTCAACAAAATAATCACTTCTTTACGGTTCAATTCATCGTTTCATAGTTTCATTAATTGCAATCGGTATAGGATTTTCGAGAACAGCAGGCAGATATTTTGGAAATCAAATAAAATTAATGTGACTATGGTCTGGAATGATTTTATTACAATATTTTAAGTCTTTATATAGTGTGTCCGATTGGCTTTTTCATACAAATGGTAGACGAACAGATCAAAATATGATTCAGAATATATATATATGATACTTCCTGACTTTTAACTAAAACGTGTTGAGTAAATTAAAATAAATAATTGTTATTAATTATGTAGACAATTAAACTAAATAAATGCTCTTATAATACTTCATAAATATTTAGATTATGTTTATAAAGAGTGAAACTCTTAAATTGATTGGCTAATGAGCACACGAGATTGCCGTGTTAACAAATTCAATTTGCAAGCTTAAATTGAAACTTAAGTAGGAGCAAAGTTTGGCCAGTTATTTTATTTTGCTTTTTCTGCTAAACATTATGAAGAATGTGTACGCAAATTTAATATAAGTTACTGCTCCATAGTAAAACCGCATTGTTGCATCAAAAGTTTTTGAGTCATGCGGCGCCTGCAGGTATGCAAGGTATACGTGCAACATGCGAGCTCTGTGCGTCGAATGCGCCCTCATGTTGTATGCGTAATAATATTTCAAACAGAACGCTGAGAATTTTGCATAATTTCAACTTATAAACTTTCTCGTGTGTCTGCTAAAGCCTGCACACACAAAAGGGCACAACAAAATGGAGTGCAAAGAAAACACGGAGTGCCACAAATATAAAATTAAATTTTTCAACTAATTTCAATATAAAGCAACTTGGAATTGCATCAAATTAGAAGTAAAGGCAGAGTGGGGCCCAAAAACGCCCTTATGAGAAAGCAACGTTTAACTTGAAGACATTTGGCACTTGAGCAGCTTTCGACATAGCCATTGTTCAGTTGCGCTTGACTTTTGCTGTGCCCGCCACTGCCACATGTTGAGTGGTGGAAAATTGAGTCAAAGCTCTGGCAACGGGTGGGCGATGGTGGTGGCGCTCCTGCTGATATTCCTGCTGATGCTCATGCCACTGGTAACAGTGCCACGCGTAGCATAAAATTTGCATAAATTAAAGTGCGCAGTGTCAGCAATGGCAGACCAGAAAAATACTTAGAGGCAAAATGGCTATAAGTTGTTTAATTTTGCGTAACAATTTTATAACCTCGCCTGGCTACTTGTTGCACACGGTTTGTGTTCTCTTTCTTTTGATCTATGTATGTCTCTCTCTATAGATTGGATTTATTGTTGCACTTTAATGTAAGTAGTCTTATTTCCCGGAATGCCTAAGCATAATTAAAAGAGATTTAAATTACAAAATGACAGCATACCATAAAATAGATGTTTCCCATTACAAAATATCTAACACTTGGTGATAATTCAAATATATGTCTCGTATATATATATCTCGATACTTAATTTTATATTGCACCACAGCTCATGTGTTCCGGCGCGAACTATGTCTGTAGGACGAACTTTGTCAGAGTTTTCACTTGTGTGGTAAAAAGAAAATAAACTGAACAAAAACGAGAACCGCACATAAAATATATATATTCCTTTTTTCAATGCTTTTTCTTTATTTTTTTTTTTTTTTGCACATTAAGCGTTTTTAAAGGCAACAGCTAGAAGCAAATGAGCATAAGAGTGTCAAAAAAAAGGGACAGCAGTCAGCAGAAAAAAGTAAGCTCAGCGCATAAGAGAATTTGAGAAATAAGATTTTTGCTGAGATTTGACTGCTACATTAAATACATGAGCATGGAGAGAAATATAAACGCAATTTGGTACAGATGCAAACTAGTCAGTGCTTAACACAATGTGTTATGAGAATAGAATTATGATATATCTACTGATTTCCTGTACGAGTATCGACTATATCCGTTCTTGGTGCAGTGAAAGCTCTGCAAAACATTAAACTAACATGATCCTCGTCGTGTTTTTAATACTTTCAGCCAGCAATTGCTAAATAAGCTCTGGGCTACAGTCAACTGACTGAAAGTTGTGCAACTTGTTCGTACTCCTTTCGTCGTCGCTCCTGTCCCAGCCATCTGCCATGTGCCATGTGCCATTTTCCATGAGCCCATGTGCCCAAAAGCGCTGCGAAGCGGAAATGTCAATGCAGCGCCACTTGCACTTCCGTTGCCTACTTTCGTGCGTCGGCAGAGCCGTCACCCAACTTTGCCTGTGCCTCAACTTTTTGTTCCAGCGCGCTCAGCCTGCTGACGTTAACACAAAATGGAAACAAATGGCAGCCGTCGCCATCGTAGTCTTCATCGTCGTCGGCGTCATCGTTTCTTCCACTGCCACTGCACTCCCTTGTGGTCCACACCAAACTTCGATTATGATAAATGTTTGTAAGTGCGACATACAACTAAAACAAAATGCGAACACGCCAAGTCTGTGGCATGTACGACTAGCAGCTGCTCTGCACCTGGTCTGTAATGATTGAATGCTGTCAATCCTAATCCACACAAGAACTCGAATCGAAGTTTCTTTTCAGTTGCAATCGTAGCTTATTAATTATCACAATTAACCTATTTTTAGAAATAGATATTTACTCATATGAATAATTTTACAGGTAAACAAATAACTTATAACCACAGAACTTGTAACATTTTAAAAAGCACAATGCGCTGTCAGAACTGAGAAATTGGAACAGATTGGAGTAAAATCAAATTATAAGAACCCTGTCGCACTCATCTGTTACACTGAATAAATGTTACACCATCATAGCGAATGCCAATACAAGTTTTTAAAATTGTCAACATCGCTTTTTACGCGTCATCAATTTCCGTTTATTTAGTAGCCATTTGGGCGTTGTCATGTTTTGTATGCAAGTAAGAAGTAGTTTTCTTAGGAACGGAGACTGGCAGCCATCTTTTGTTTGTAGGCCATAAATTTGGTCCTGGTGACAACAATGTGGTGCTCACCATGCTGTCAGTTGTGCAAATCGCGCATAAATTATTGGCAAGGGTGCGTGCGGGGCACTTTATTTTATCAGCGTCAGCGTCAGCAACAGCCGAGGCGGCATCAGAAAGCTCCTTGTGCAATTGCCGCATACTTAAGGTAATCTCGTAGAGCGTCGTGCTTACTTCTAATGGCCATTCATCAGCCCGTTGAATGCAAACGGCAAATAAATGGCAGCTCTGGCCCAGGCAAAAAGAACACAGCACACAACAGGACACTGCCGGACAGGCGACAACAATGGGTCTGACCACCCAGCAACAATTGTCATAGAAAACTGTCGACTTGAGTCCACTTGCCATGGATACATATATATATATATATATAGAGAGAGAAGGATACATTGACAGAGAGAGACAGCGACAGAGAAAAAGAGAGAAAGATAGAGAGAAAGAAGAGTAGAGTTGGGGTGACAAGACCAGGGCCAGGGCCAGAACGGGTCGCGGTCTGTAATTGCAATTTTAGTTGCGCACTTAGCGCTATTTTACTTTAATGCGACTTTCTTTGCAATTTTCAGATGCCATTGTGTTTTTGTGTTGGGTAAATGTTTTCAAAACTATTTTCATTCGCAAGAAATGCTTGTCAATTGAGGGCCAAAGTACTAAGGGTACTTGATGCAAATGTAAATCTCGAACCGAACTTTACTTATGAGTCAAATGTTTCCAATGAATTGAACTTGGCATAAATATTAATTACTGTGGATTTTCTAAGCAACTTTTGCCGTGTTTCCCCATTTAGGAATCAGCTCAACTTTAAGCTCATTGCTCTCGTCTCGTCCCGTCTTCTGGTCGTCGTTCTTATCTTGTCAGCGGATTGGCAGGATTGCTTTAAATATGACGTGGGAGCTTCATAATTTATTGAGGCAATCCGTTTAAGATATTAAGGTTAATTTCTGTTTTCTAAATCTCTATATTAAAAAAAATGTGAACAGTGAAGCCAGTATAGAAATTAGTGGTTATTTAAAAAAAGGAAAACATTATTTTATAAAAACTTATTACTTATTTTAATAATTAGAATAAATTTAATTTGTAAAATATTGTTTTAATTGCGCTACAATAAATATTTAAAATTGGTGAGATTATATAAATATTATATAATATATAAATATTATAAATAAATATTGCGAAGTATATCTAAAATAAAAATTATATAAAGTATAGTATTTGTTATGTTTGGGACCGCTTTTAAAATATTCACAACAAGACTTACCTTGTGGCTAGAAATGAGAATATTGTCGTAAAATGAGTTGAAGTTTGTCTTGTTTACCCGTCAGTGTAAAACATCAATCAAATCCAAATCAAATAAATATGTTGGCCAGCTCGTGGAATAATAAAATTAACAGGACTGTCTTGTGATAAAAGCTTCAAAATGCAGAAGTTATGTAGAGCCCCCTCTGCCACCACTTGATAACGTCAATCTTCAATATTTAATGATGATTATTACGAATTTTTTTACTTACAACTTGTACACTTTATTCACAGTATTTCAATACATAACGGTAATCGGCAGATGGAAGATATGATCAAATGATAAAGCTATTTAAGACAAGTGCCAAGGTTTTACTAAGCTACATGGTTTTAAAAACCGTATGGGCCTGCCAAGAAGTTGCCACATGCCGCTGGCTTGGCGCCAGTTGCTATAACAAGTTTAGCCACTTTTTGATGGCCATAATTCAAATTAGGCCGTCAACGAAACGTCGCTGGGAAGGCGATGGCCATCTGACAAATAGGCCGGCCAGAAATTGCCTTAAAGCGTGCTTTAATGTGGACAAAATTGGGTCGCAGTTCGCCTGAGACAATGGCAGTGCTTGCAACAGCGATTGCGGCAGTGCCGACGGAAACGGAAGCGAGCAATGGACAGCGCTGCCTAATGTTCGTTGTAAGGTGGTGGGTGTTGGATGGTGGGTGGTTGGGGGTTGGGTAAATGGCTAGCATTGGGCGGCAGAAACGGAAGCTTTCAATTTCAAGCTGCAACAAAAAAGGAGCCACGAACAGCCTCGAACTGCAGCTCAAAGCAGAAAAAGTAATTTATTTCGTATTGCGGTTTTTAACCACATTTTCCACTTTGTACAACAGCAAAGACAGTCGAAAAAAAAAAAGGTACACCACCAGCTTCAGCTCCAGTTCTAGCATAAGCCAAGACTTCATTCTCTATATATATAGCAGTGCCTTCGCCTCTTCATATGACCATAGTATAAATTTGCTCAACTGTGCTCCGACGCCCAGTCTGTATAGAGCTGCTCGATAAAAAAGGCTCAAATGCGGTTCCGCTTTTTTGCTGCTGTCCTCCTTTCAGCACATTTTCTTGCCATTTTCGTGCTGCATACGAAAAAAATGCATCGTTTAAATTGCATTTGTGCCAAACCAAAAAGTGCAGCAAGTGCGAAGTGTTTTATATTTCTATTTTCGTTTTCATTTTAGGTTTTGTCTTCATCTGCTTTTTACCTGAACAAAGCGCCAACTAACTTCAAGTTGAAGTTATGAAAGACAAGTGTGCGAATGCGACTTCCGCAGGAGCCGCTGCCCGGAGGATCATTTGGTGTGTGGTTTCCGGCCGAGAAAGATATTCTTCTTGACGTCTATTTGGTATGCAACACGCAGACGAGTAGAGTTATTCATTGTGAAACTTGAGCAAAACTCGGGGCCAGCAATAATGGACACAAACCGGGGCAATGATGAGATAACTGCATAGCTGTCCAAAGGAAAACAGACTTGCAGAAGTTTCAATGGGACGGAATTAAAATTCGGGTAATCACTTTGCCCCCAAGTTGTACAAGGAAACTTATTTGAATACCGGATTAACTTAATCCATCTAAGGTGCAGGCTCAGTGCTAAATTTGTCTATTTTTCAATGAATACATATTGCAAATTTAATTGAATATATAAAGAACGACTCTTGATAATCAAATTTCCGGGCACATCTAACTTTATATTCTTCCTGCAATCGACTTTGTTTACTTGCAATTTGGAATATACAAAGTACATTCTAATCAATTGTTAGAAAGAGTTAACCTAACCAAACAGGCCATGTTTTTTCTCTTGGATAATTTCATTTACCCTTTCAGCCTTTAAGCCATTGTGACAACAATGAAGAACGGCCAAAGAGAAAAGCGGAGAGCACTAAAACCTAACCAAAAACCAAATGAATCGAATATAAAAGGCAACTAAAAAGAATGTAATTTGGAGCAACAGCATGTAGAGGGAAATTTACTTGATTACAGATCCTGCAATCAATTTATTTAATGTTCAGTTAACGCCAAGAGGCAGCCAGACCAACAACAGTAACAAAACACATAAAAAAAAAATTCTTAAAAATAAGTGAATCAAATGGGAACTCTAAAGGAACATTGAAAAGCGAAAAACTAAAATTCATGAGCCAATAGTCAGAGCTCAGGAGTGAGGGGCTAGTCGCCAGAGGCAGGATTCCTTTGTCAGACCACTTAACTGATCGATTTCACATTATCACGCAAACAGGTTGATGCGGTTGTTTGTTGTGTGTGTTGCACCTGCTGCTCAAATGTGGCTGATGACTTCACTTTCAACATTGCCTCTGCTTGACCACGGCTCAAGCATGGATGCCGATGAGCGTTAGATGGCATGCCACGAGCTCCGTGACACAGATACTTGCCTGAGCGATGGGTAAGATAACTCAAGGAGTCGCCTGTGCATATATGCGGTTGCTCAGCATATATTGCGCATACGACACGCAATCCGGTTGTGAGTGAGCTATAATATTTCACAAGTGATTAGACGAGCTCAACTATGTGAATATATAAATATATAACATAATATTAACTGTACACAATTTGAAGTGCAGTATATCAAAAGTTAAGCTGCACCAAATATTACAGTTTTCATGGATAGCCTTAGTAATAATAAGCATTTTCTGCTAATTGGAAATCAGCCAGTACAGCCAGGTGCATACTGAATTTTAGCAAAATTTTAAATAAAGGGCCAATTTAAGAGGTATGCAGGTCATGTGGTGTAGCAAACTGTGACAAAAATGTCCTCTCAAATATTTGCATATTAATGCAACGTGTGTGTGTATGTGTGTGTGTATGCGTGTGTGTGTTTGTGGCGTGTTTGTGACCGTGTGAGCTCTGTCCTTGTGTTCGTGTTGTTTCTGCAAACTACTGACCCTCTTTGTTGTTGTTGTTGTTGTTGTTGCTGTTGTTGTTCAACTTTGCTCTGTCACTCGTGCAGACAGTTCAAACATTTGCACACAAAACAAACACACACACACACACACACACAAAAAAAAGGAAAAATAAAAACAAAATACACAAACTGAGAAAGAAGATACTAAAGGAGCTGGCAAAAAACTGTACATTTTGGCAAACAGTGGTGTTCGTGATTTTAAAGTTGCTATTTTGTTGTTGTTGGCAATACTTTCTTAAAACTTAACTCTATTAAGGATGATTTTGGTTCGTTTCACTCTTATGCGAACATGGGATCATAAATCATAAAATCTCTTTTCCTTCAGATTTGGTTCGTTGCTCGCATTCTCTTAAAAACTCGACGACTTTACAAATGTCCTAATGTTGCTCACCTTTGCAACAAAATTTATGTACCGGTATATGTGTCCGTCCGGGTCTGTCTTGCTGTCAGTCTGTCCGTGTGTTAGTGTTTTTTTTTTTATTCTATTTTTTTTGGCATAACCCTTTGTAAATTGTAACATTTTCGCACGTCTGAATGTGCCTCGTTCATTTGACTTTGTGTGTGCGTGTGTGTCTCTATAAATTGAGGTGCTTTTGGGCGAGCACCTTACCTTTTTTTAGGCCATTTGAAGTGCGCATGAATCGACCTCATACGACACTGTTTTGAGTGTGTGGGTGTGTGGCACACGTTTTCCATTAGGCCACCAACTGAAAACGTAGGCTTTAATGGATTTTTCTGGTAAAGCCAGCAATAATTTGGTAATTTTACATTGCTTGAATCTCTATACGTTTAATTGGTTTGCCTGCATTGCAAACGGGTTAGCTGCAAAATGAAAATGTATATAAGCACAAAAGAAATTTCATTGGAATTTAAACCAAAAACATTCTAAAAGACTGTACAAAGTAGAGAAAATGCATTTCGACGTACATATGTTAAACCAGAGTACCAACAACAAAAACATTGAGTGTGCGAATTTCAATTTAAAAAAAAAGTATTAGTGAAAGGCTAAAAAAAATAATGAACATGAATATACCTTCTAAACGTTTTATACATTTTTTGAGACAAACCACAAAAAATGTGGCTCTTTTTGATTTACTATCGACATGGTATACAAATACCCCCGACTACTCAATATTCAGTTGTAAGCCGGTTTATTGCCAGCCTGGGGCAATATGCAAACTCTGTTGCAATCCCTTGACAGAAAATGCTTGCCTATGCAAATTTTCAAAGCATTAAAACAAGGCAACACACCAGCAAACACACTCGAATCAAAAGCGAAAAACGTTAACAGGAGCAAAACCTTTTTTGCTATGCATAGAAACGAGAGTTCGATGCGCAAACAATTCAGAGAGCCTCAACAATTGGAGCCTTAGTTTATGTTTTATTATGTTGTGCATTGTTTTTGCCATCCCAGAGGTGCACGTGCCACGTGATAAGCAAACAACAACAATGTGGCTAGAGAGTAAAGCGCCATCAGCAGAGCAAACTAATTAAAATTAAAGCCACACTTTAACACCATCTGGCCAATAACTCATATTCAATGCAGCACTGTAAATTCACTTGCATTGGCTCTGCTCAATTTATGACCGTAATAAAAGCCATGACAATAATTCTAATTTAGCATTTAAGTGATAAAAACAAGCCACTCATAAAGTGGTCTGAACAAATGTACAATATTTAAGTTGAAACAATGCTTTAAATACCTGCAACGAATAGCAATATATATTTTGGCAATACTTAGCGATTTATTTGTGAAACTGTTTCTGTGTGTGATACATGTGCAGTGGATAAAACTATTATCATCTATCAAAAATGTAAACCATTTGGATATCAGAGAAATAGTACAAAATATATTATTTAACAAAGCTAATTTAAATATAATCAGATATAAGATAAATCGTACAAAAGCAAATTCAAATTAATTAAATCGATTCGAAACGAAATTCATATTCAATTTAATCGGTCATAAATAGGGAAACTGGTTGAAATATAGATTACAGCCCTAATAGCATCTAATGGTTGAGCTGGTATAATATTAAATGGCTATAATATCGCCATTCAGCAATCCGACAACGGCACAACTAAAATAAAGAAACTGTAAATATAAACCTAAGTGAAGCAAATACTGGTTAACTTGCAACAACTTGCAAGTAACGTGGCAACCAGCCTTGCTTACCAAGTAAACTATCAACTCCTGGGGGACGCTCATTGTGCACTTGGCTATTAATAATCTTATATTCATGTTGTCCTTATCGGTGTTGGGTTACTGGTCTTACACAGTTATTGTTGACGCCACTTCATCGGCTATTTATCATTAGTGGCAAAGTGTTGATGTTTATGTACAGTAAACATAAACAATGTAGGAAGGTTTTGCTTGACGTTGGCCAAAACCCAATCAAAACTTATTACGTTCACCTACATAACTGATAAGTCAAGTTATGAAATTATGACCTCGTTTTGTCATGTTTTCCATCAAGTGCACATAATTAGAAATAATTACAGGTTCCATAAACTGATTTGCACCGAAATATCTCTGATTAAAATTACAAATAATAGGTTTAAAGCTGAGATTTTGAGCACTAAGCAATTTAGATTACGCAACTTTCCTACACACACATTAAATTTCCAGAAAATCGTTTTATTTGCGAATATTACTATAGGGTAATTTTCAGAGTATCGATGGGATGCTGAAATTAGAAATAGAATTACACAAACTGTATCCATGGAGATGTGGAGATGTGCGTATCGAGTATGCAGCTGAGTATGCATGAACTAACATGTTTAATAACTTTTCCGGCATAGAAAATTGAAATTATTATTGCTTCTGGCAAAATGGCCGCATCACTTAAGCTTCAGCATTTCCTGTGCATGTTTTCTGTGTCATTTTGTGCCATATCTGTAAAACATTTTACTAATCCCAAAGCGATCCGAGTGAGTAGGTAGTTTCCCATGCCGCAGACTTCGAGTGCTGCTCTTGCAGCTGAAGCTGCAGCCTCTTGGCATATATATATATGAATATATATATATATATATGTATATATATATATATATTTGGGTTTTGTATGCCATGGTGCTCACTGCCGGCAACCCAAAGATGACAGTTTGGATAGTAAATCGTATATCACAAAAGCACACGGACTTAATGCCACACTGCGTGAAGGTTGTGGCAACAAAAAAACTGCAAGCAGGCAGTAAACAATATATCTATGTAAGAATATGGCAAGGCAAACTGCCGAGACTGTGATAAAGCGTCTTGGTAGGTGGAACAAGGAACAACTG
Organism: Drosophila longiperda; assembly: GCA_035042125.1. Taxonomy (NCBI): domain Eukaryota; kingdom Metazoa; phylum Arthropoda; class Insecta; order Diptera; family Drosophilidae; genus Drosophila; species Drosophila longiperda. The sequence goes on from JAWNLV010000130.1 coordinate 3,155,325, forward strand.
AATGTGAATGGGTGGTTATATTTCTGTACATTCGTCGAGCACTTGCACTAGAATCGTTTGCCTGGCATTCCCATTTGTTAGCTACAATTTTCTTTCAACTTTTATAAGCAAAAAAACATCAGTTTCCGACATTTCTGTTGGGTGGTGCAGCGGCGGCAAAGTGTGCAAATAGCAATATCAGACGACTTCTTTGTCAACACACATAAAACTGAATTTTACCTTTTTCGATTCATAAATTTGCCACATGCCACGACAAGCATTTCATAGCATCTAATCAATGCAGTAAAAAAACAGAAGAAACACTTGCTGCTTTTTGAGATTCGACACCTGATTTCATATCCGTTAACTCATTTTATATTAGCCTTGGATGCGATAGATTGTCTGAGAATTGGCTCGTTGAGAGTCTCATAAAAATAACAGATATCTTGCAGGTAAGAGTCCAAAGAAAGAAAGTAGAGAAACATTCGAAGTTGATAATTTAACGATAGGTAATTTTATTTATTATATTTTCGATAGTATCATATAAATAACTAATTAATTTAATTAATTTAATAGTAGGAGTATTTTAAATAGTATTTCATTTGGGCAGAAATTCAGTCACAATAAGGTAATTTAATTCTCTCTGATGTGCTAAATGCATTTAGTGGTCGTTGGAGTTGTTATTCATAACCAAATTTAACTTTGGAATTTGCGTAGATTCGTCGTTTCAGTTTGAGCATTAATCTATGCACACACAAAAGCATTTGAATTAGTGACATGGAGTTAAACATTGAGATGGAAGTGCACAAACACAAAACCACTTGGCAGTTGCCATCGCAATAGATTTAGATTTGTGGCTTGGAGCAGTGGCAGCATTCTTAACCAGCCACCGATAACAGTGAATAACTGAAATGAAAAGCATAACTCAAGTGGGTTCTGGCTGTTTACCACACTTACACCACTTAGCCAAACCATTAAACGGCAAAACTTCATCATCGCAGCTGCAATGCTGCAGTTGCAGCCCAAATTTCCTATGATTAAAATTGCATGTGTGGCACTTGTTGTGCGAGTGTGGTGGTGGTGTGTTTGTGGTGCGGGTGCTGCGTATCCCACCAAACTTATGCGCAACAATTGCCCCAAACCCAGCTGAATGCCCATATAATATCCGAACTGAGCGGTTTCTGATTTGCCATTACCCGCTCTTAGGCATTCAAGCAAATTGTAATACAATTAGCGTCATTTGCATTTGCTGTGCGGTTTGCTCCCAGAGTGTCTTCCTATATATATATGTGTGTGTGTGTGTGTGTGTATGTATGTGTGTGTGTGTATGGGTATGAGTAAGGCAGCTTAGTCTGCACATGCTCTATGGCCTATATGGTGTGTGTTACAAATATATATATATATATATATAGAACATTGTTGGCGATTTATGTGCACTTGATTTTCAATCAGCTGTCGGCTTATAAAATAATGATGCGCTGAGAGGCCATATTGAACTAAAGCTGGCCACTTGCCAAACAGAGCTATAAGTTTAATTGTAATTCTGTTCAATTCCTGATCTGGCCTCGTCATCTTAAAATTCTGTAAACATTTATAAATAATAAAATTGAGAACAAGTTCTATCAGTATAACTGAAGCTCGGGCTCTTAGGCTGATATGGATATCTGTTCAAATATTTATCTATACTTGATTGTATCAAAAAATTTAAAATACCTATTTTCTGTTAATGTATTTTATTAAACTTAAAGCAAACAAATGGATATGTTTTGTTTTTTTTTTTATTATTTTCATTTAAAAATAAAACTTATCTTATTAAAAAACACCTAATTGGAAATCAGGGCAGATGCACCAGTTGAGTTGGAGCGTCGCCTTCTGGTAGACTTCTTGGCAAAGATGCCGTGTTTAACTAACAGTTTGGCGCGAGCCATTGATTGCTTAGCATATAGATGCTGTACCAACGAAAGCATCGCCTGCAGCTTCTTCCGGTTGATGCAGTGCACCGTTGACTTCATCGGCGTTTGCCTATCGTGGGTGAGTTCGATTTGCCAATGTAAGCTCGGAGACCTCCATCGTTTGGTAAAAAATCGCTGAGATTCTGTTGGCTATCGTAATCCCGCACAACTCGAATAACTTTATATGACTTAAAGTAGGATCGGTCGTAGATGGCTAGTGTGCTATTTGTAGGGGATGGGGTAAGCCAGAGCACAGAGATGCCAAATTTGCCGGCATTCTTGGCGCACATTTCTCTTTCCAAGCGTTTATCCCCGATTTGGGCAAACCAAGTTCAGTGACAGACCATCATCCTAATGGGCAGGTCATACTAGAAATAGTCGTGAAACAAGTCCATATTGGGATGGCTCAGATAGCTGATTCCTGGCTGCGTTTTCGGATTGTCAATTTGCCCTCCATACAGAAATGTGGCCACACAGTAATTCTCCTCGTGCTCATAGCCCGTCGGATTGAAGTACATCGTTAGCGGTCGATGCTCATATATCTCTGCATTCATGGTGTGCCCGGCAGTTGCGTGTCTGTGAAGCATGTGCTTCATCAGATTGGATGGAAACACGATATGAGAGCAATTCCCCAGAGGACAGTTAGCAGTGGCAGTCGGGACAATTGTTGAATGACGTCCCAGAGCTCCACTTTCTTCTGGTACTTCTCTCTTCTTATCCATTTTCATTGCAGGTGCAATAATAAATTTTGTATATTCTGTTTAATTAATATGTTTTACAAAAATGTTGAAAGAATACTTCTTGAATGCACTGAATTAAAATTAACTTTACTTGAGTGGCAAATTATAAATTGGTCATTTACTAACTAATTGTATTTCTTATGCATATTTTAAGTATTCAGCTTAACAAAATTCCAACCAGACAAACGAGAGTCAAGATTTAAAGCTATTTTCTGCCAGCTACTAAAAGTCCGCACTTCTTGGTTTTGTGGCACGTTAATCCTCTGCAGTATATATTCAAAATAGGAAGCATGCATGCATATGCATTGGGAGACACAGCTGCTATGTGGCATTTCTAAAGCGACCGAATTGCAGTTTGTTCTGCACAACGTCTGCCACAGGAGAGACGATGTTGCATAAAAACTACCAGCTGCGAAAGTGTCTGTGTAGAAATAAACAAAAACGGAATTAGTCGACAAAAGGCCAAAGCAAAGTGCCAAAATATTTTTTTCATCCCATCTGCGAACTCCACAAAAACCACAAAACTTCAAACGGCCAAGGCTTTGAGTCAACTCCTACTAACTTATCAAGTTGTTGACATTACAATCCCTTTTTTTTTTTGTATAGAGGATGATGGAGGGATTGGAAAAAATAGAATATTGCTGAAAAGTATTAGTATTTTGAGGCAACCATTGGAGGTAACTGTTTCGGTTTTTTGTCAATGAAATATTGACAACGATTGCTAATTGAATCAGACAACTGGAACTCTATAATATTTATATTTTATTGGAATAAAAATTATATTAACTATATCTCTTACAGATATCTTATACAAGGTCTACAAGGGTACTAAATTTTCGGCTTGTCTAAAAATGTTCTTTCTTGTTTATAATAGATTTTGGAATGTAAATTGATTAATAATTATTTTCTGTCTGTTGGGTTTACTATTATTACCTGGTAACCAAAAAGTTACCAAAGTTTAACCACAATACAATGCAAAACTGTTGCCCAACTTAAATTTAACTTTATGTAAATCTGCACAAACTAATTTTGGGTTAGATGACAGCTGCGAATTAATTCAAATTGAGTGATCACCGCAAGGCAAACAACTGTAACAACGAGGTCGAGAAGCGACCCATTGGCGGCAATGGATTTGGAAGTCCAACATGCGCCCAGAGAGAGAGAAGTGGCGCTAAATACATACACACATACATATATATATATATATATATATATATAATATATGCATACACACTAAGGAGTGGAGCCAGCAGCACTCGAATTGATTCGCATGCACATGCACGGTATATCAGTGTCCTGGGCTGGGTTTTTGCCTGGGTCAGCTGGCTCAGCCAGTTACCAGTTACCAGGTCAGTCGAGGTCAAGCGCCATAGTGCAGCAATCTTAAATTTCTTTTGCATGTTGCTGGCAAAATTAATGGCCGACTATAATTAAGTTTTCATAAATTAAGGTTGTCCGTTGGTGCATAGCATAGTGCATAAGGATTATTAATAATGATAGCCCCTAAAAAGACTGAGTCGCTACAAATGTTAAAGTCTCAGTGTTGGTCCTTCCTTACTTATTGAATATGTCAACAGCAGTTAACTAGTTAACTGTTTCTATTGTTCAAGTGAAGGCGATGTCATCGATTGTTATTGATATGAGACATCTTAAAGTCAGCCATTTGTCAGTGCAGCTGCTCCGCATGCCTCCAACCTTGACATCCTGACATCCCAGACCCAGTTGCTTTGTGTGTGTGTGTGTGTGTGTCATAAGCAGTAGCCGGATAATCAGTCAAACAGCTCAGTGTATTTTAGCCAAGTGACGTCGAATCTATGACTGGCTGACACTTGGCTGGTCACGTAGACAAAGCAGACTTTTTTATTTGATTTATCTACCTGGCACGCTGCTAACTGTTAACTGTCATCTGTGGCGACATCAGCCAGTCGGCGGCGCCTTGACCAAAATGTTGTTGTGTGTGTCCTCCGGATTGGGTTAACAACATCTAAAACCCAGCCCCTGACCGTGCAAGCGCATCACGCATGCCAAATATGTAACCGTCACGGATGACCAACTGCCTGGCTAGGTAGATGACTAGCTGACTGACTAACTGTCCGGTTGCCCGGTTGCCCGGTTGCCCGGTTGCCCAACTGCAGTCCATATTGAGTGAGTGATTTTCGGTTTCTCCTTTTTTTTATGTCCATGTCCACTATCTTAGTTGCCAATGTGTATTCTGTGTTTTGCTATGTTCCCGTCGCACATGTCGTATGCGTATCGTCAATTTGTTATGCTGTTTGGCTCTGTGCGCAAGTTCAATTTGTTCACTGACCTCAGTTACCACATATGCTTGTTTATTTAGGCCAATAGTCAACAATCAGCACTCTAACTGAAGCTGTTCTTTGTTAATGTTCAACATGTAAAATGCTTTAATATTGTTTTTTATTCGAGTCTAGACTCCCATTTTTAAGCACCTGTCTGAACACCTAAACTGAGCTGGATTTGGCTGTCAGGACAAATCCAAAGTTGCAGACCTTATTACGCATTTATGTGGTTTGGACAGTTTATTAAACAAAGATTAACAAGATCGTAGCAAAAATGTAAATAAGATGTGTGCTTGAATGTTTTAGTTTTATGTAGGTAAAAAGGAACATTTTTAATTTTGCTTAAAGTAACAATATTTACTGAATTTATTAAAGCGCTATTTATTTGCATATTGTCCGAACATGGGCAATTTAAAAATCCATATTCAAGTTCTTTACGGTTGTTTCAAATTTTACAAAAGTTTTGCCAATGTTCCTTTTAAATTAGTTTTATCGCATGTCGCCTGCATAATTTGTATCATCATTAAGTATACGCCATGTGTTGCCACTGCGGAACTTGAAGCCAAGCTGCCCATTTGCATGTCAGTGGAGCACACAGAGTGGCAGCAATACTGGTGGCCACTGCTGTCCTTCGCTGATTGCAGCAACAAATTGCAAAGTTATTAAGTTTATTAAAAACAACAGCAGCTACAAAGACATCACTAGAAAAGAGGAAGCCCAGTGTAGAATTCCATTTCGTTGTGCGCCTAACTTTTGCAGCTGCAATTCTGCATAATTTACTTGGAGCAATGCAAAGAGCGCAAACAAACCCGTTGCCACTTCTACCAAAGAAACAATTTTGCCCCTGCCTCACTCTGCCACACAGTGCCACACAGTGCCAGTTTGCCAGTTAACAGTTCGTAGTTGCAACTGCAAGTTGCAAGTTTTTCGCTGATGCTCGTTAATGTTTGGCCAGTTTTTAGTTGCTTTCTTCTCTGGCCTTGTTTTCATTTACAAAATAGGAGACCAGCATCCCTTAAGCGTATTTAGATGATTGCGACATCACATTGTCACAGTCAGCCATTTGGACCATTTCAGCTCTGCCATTTCTTTAGGTGTCTTCTTTTTTTCTTTCAATTTTGGAAGTATTCATCGTACTTATACACAAATTGTTCTTATGTTGTTTGCTTGAAATCATTTGTAATTACTTGCTGCATTTGTCATTAATTTTCTTTTTTACATAAGCTTACGTTTAATTGGTTTGCTGAATCTATTTTCTTGTTTTTTAATGGTTTTTTCGTTTGACTTTTTATGACCTAAAACTACCTGCACAAGCAGAAAATTTCACAATTTTGATGAGTTAGCAGCTAGCTTGCTTGTTTGCAGTATGTCTGCTGATTTGTATGACTTAGAAAGTTGGTCGTGGATCCCATTTTCAATTTGTAGCATCGCCTACAGCTGCATTCTGAGCCTGTTGCAATTTACGCTAGCTTACAGTAACTTCCTCGTTTGTTCGGGCTTGTTCTGTGCCTTTGGCTTACTTGGTAACGATGGTAAGAACGACCAGGTAAATTTCTGCGCACATTTTCTACATTAGTCAACATTAAAAATTTATTTGCTCTGAGTAGATTACACGCATATAGCGCGGTATGGCTAAGAGGGGGATGGGAATGAGTAGAGAGGTAAACAGAAAGAAAGGTGGGCCAACAATAAGTAGGCGCCGTGCAAAGTTTTTGCATATTCCTTATAAAACCACACAGCAGATAAATAAATATAAAGAAAACAAGAAAAATGAAGGGAGCAAGAAGCATCCTGCCTCGGAGCACAAATGAGCTGCCTGCAAATTAAGTGCAGCTGCCAGCGTCACTTTGGCTAGCCAACTACTTTAACAAACTTTTACCTCGCTTTAAGTTTTCCATAAAAAGCCATGGTTTGCATAAATCCATGAGTTGTTGCCTGATATAGCTTAAGCCTGGACTTAATGATGCCGACCGGCAGTCCACAGTTAATCACCATCGGTAGATGCAGCAGCCTCCATTCTCCATTCTCGAATTGCATCATGTTTTCAATTCAACGCCCGGCAGCTGTTCAGGTGAGCGCAAGAGTTATTGCCTCCAGGTGAGGTGCCGGGCACTCGGTGGGATGTGTTCAATTTTGTGTGAAAATTGTTGTTCGGAATGAGTATGGGAAGACGTCCACACTGATGATTCAATGACTGGAAATGTACGCGTTTTTTATATTTGCTGTTTTCATTTTATTTATAGGCCTGCGAAGCACAAATAATTATATGCTAATACAAATTTTATGCATGCATGTGATAAAATATTTATTAAGTAGTTTATGACAGATGCTGCTCTATATTAAATGAGTAATTATTATTATTTTTTAAAATTATTTTCATAGAAAACACTACGATTTTAGCAAGAGCTTAGGCCAAATATTTTAAGTAATTATTTTGATTTATGGTTTGTCTATATAAAAAGGCATCGAAGCTAAATATTTTATCATTTTTAATTGCAATTGAAATGCAGCAATAATTATTCATATCACAATGAATTCTTAAAGGCGCAATTTTAAATATTGTAGCAATAAATCAAAATGGCCATAAATAAAAGCACAACTTGCATGAGTTGAAAATACCAATATTCCATTTTAGAGCCCTCGTTTTGCACCTGGACACAAATCCAACCAAACACTTAAAATGATGCCAATTTTCATGTAAAATATCGTTTGGAATTGTTGTAATTAAAATATGCCACATTGCATAAACCGAAATCGAATAAGGCTTTGCTTACTAATGTGTTTTTAGCATAATATTTCCTTAAAGCATTGTAAATGCATTTATTTATTTATTATATATTTACATAGAATTTAAATCAAAACCGACAAAATCCACAGCAGCCTGCATATGAAATTCAGCTGTGTGTTCTCAAGTGGGTGGGAATTCTTAATCAAGACAAGTGTTTATTTTCTGAAGTTCAATTGAGTGGAATTTGCCCGACAAGATATTTTGTCAGCTGTCCTGCGGTTTGAGTAATTATTAAATATGTAACGCATGGTTAGAAAGTGATGTTTTGAGGCAGCAGCACTAAAATTAAATGGTTTAAATGAAAATAAAATATTCGCTTATATTAAATTAGTTAAATTAAGAGATTAATCACGTCTTTTGTAGATGAATTATCATTTGTGTGGTAAAAACGATGAGCAGAGCTTAATTGGCTGGTTGGAATTTAAATTCCTCAAATAAGTTATTAATAAAATGGCTTGATAAATTAACAATCTTTGTAGTAAATATACAGATAAGCTGAAATATTGATAAAATTAAACCTAATCGATAGCATTATACTAATAGCTCAAACCAATCAATTATATATATACAAAATATGGTCCAATATGTCAATCTTCTGTGAAATTTAAAATTATGTTTTCAATTCACAAAATGAACTTTAAAGGCGACTCTCGGAACTGTGCAATAAATGCACTTTTTCGCTTGTTTCAAATTAAAACTTGCATATAATAAACAAAAGGCATCAGGTTGCTGCCTAACTCTGTGAATGCGTTAAAAGCACCTCGGTCCGGATGCGTTTTATGCAAATTGCGTATACGCAGCGTGACAACAAAAGTGCAAACCATGCAAATACATACACACTTGTGTCTCATTCACACACTGCAAACTCAGACACAATGCCAAATCAATTATTTAGGCGCAATGCATTAGCGTGTGGCCCACATTGGCATAATTTGTCAGCTGTCGAGACTCATGCCAGCCTTTTAAATATGCCAACGTGCAAAATAAATAGCCAAAGTGCTCGTCATTGAGTGCTAAACAAAAAGCAATTGAATCAAAACCAAGCTAAATCAATAGTCCTACAAAATCACCTCCCTCCTCGGAATGGACCTGAACAAATCCAATCCAACCATCGCATCAACAGTCGCAAAGAACTAGTCAAGTAAATGTATTGCACTTTGTTTTGTGGTCTGTCCAACTGCAATTGGCAATCAGACAATTTCAGCACAAAATTTCTTAATTTTGGTCTGTTGTCTCTGGGCTCCTAAGGAAGTTGTTGACCGTTTGTTGGCTGCTTGGTATCTTTGTTTGCAAATAAATTAACGACGCTGACTTGTCTCAGGATTTTTAAATTCTTTATGAATTTAATCTAAATAAATTAAAAATATAACATACAAAAAAAAGTATACAAAATATTAACAGTATATTTTATTTAAAAAATCATTAACACACACATTTATGTAAACACATTTTCTATACATTTGCGCATTTAAGTGCACATTTTTTCTGGCCTGTATATTAATTCTGCTATAAAAAAATAAAGTATGACACATAAATTTTAAACCAAGTCGAGGTCTGGAAAACACAAGCACATAAATATCCAAAAAGACTCGTTGTCTGTAAATATACGCAGATACTTTATTACATTACCTTATGTATGTGTACATCAGTGTATTTGCTCATTACACATACGCTCATATATTCATATGCTCCAGGCCAACTGCAATACTAATTATGTATTAAATGCCATTATTGAATTACCCTTAAAAAAAAAAAATACATACTTCTGCAGTTTGTAAAAAATGATTAACTTTTAATTGACGGTTGGGTGGTTCATGAAACTCACAGAAAGTTACTTTATTCATTTACTTTTTACCATGTTACACATATTAATAATGTAACGAGGCGTATGGTTAAGTTTTATTAAATAATTTTCATATTCATCCCATTTGTATTATTTTATTTTTATATAAAAAAATCGTCTCATTTAAATTATTTAATCAATTTTAGTATACATGCAGACTAATTAGATAAACGCTAAATGTAACACGATATAAAAGGATATAGTCATTACCAATCGCCTAAATCGCATTAAAATGTTAAAAGTGGCATCTATTTATTGATCCTATTCACCGCTCCAGCTCCAACAAGATTACAAGTGTTTAGGAGACATTAAAACCCTTTGGCGCACATTCAATTAGAATGTCTGATTGGCCGTGAGCCACATGCCAATTATGTTACCTTTCTGCAAAACCAATTAGCCGTTTTATATACCCAGCCATGAGTGGGTGCCACAAGCTGAAACTTCAAACCGGGCACCAGCGGCACTCTGACTGGGTTGACGATATCTTTACTTTGCCTTTACTTTGCCGTAAACCAATTAAGTCTCAAAAGAGCGTTGTCCTTGTGCATTAATTGGATTATATATGTCGAGCTTAAGCGGAACAAAACTGTTTTCGTTTCGAATGTCTAACAAAAAGTCAACTCTCGAGAAATTAATGCGTGATAGCAGATACGAATTTATTTTTGTTGGTCATAACCGTTTCCTAGGGTTCAAATTTGATGTACTAGACAACTATGAGCCTATAGCTCAGCAAACAAGCCTATTGAAATTTATAGATATGGGTTGAACAACATCATTTAACTAGTACATAATTTTAGTCGGCAACATTCGACTAGATGCCATAAAATTAAATATTATCGTCACTATATTTTATAAATTCAGGGTGCACACACTCTCAATTTAAGTGTAAATGAATGTAATGGCGTAAACATTATGAATGTCTAAAATTGTTTACAAAATCAGGAAAATTGCCATACACATTAAAAAGTGCATCCTAAATAAAAACAAACTTAATTTGCATATAACACACACACACACGAATATTTAAATATTGCCAGAAATATTTTAAGAATTGACTTGACTGATTTAATTAAAGTGTGTGTGTAAAAGTGTTTGATTTTGTTATTGAATTTAGTCAACCAAATGGCAAATCGTAGCAAATATGCTCGAATATGCTAACAGACATCCTGTGCCGTCATCATCATTTGGACATAAAGTAGAACCGTCAACGTTTATTATTGAATTGAGTCAACTTGTGTGGTGGCATCTGTTTGTGTACTTTACAACCGGCTGGACGGACGACATTACCCTCAGTGGCTCAGTGTTCAATTAATGTCAACAAGTTTTGAACTTTTAATTGAAACACTTTAACCACTTCGCAAGAAACGGCAAAGAAATTTGCACAAAATTCCAAATATTTTTAAATATCCTTGGGCTTTGGTCTTCCCGAAGAAGTGCTGCAGTTTGTCAAGTAAGTTAGGGAGTCAACATGCATGCCCGACGCCTCATCGTGTCCGTGGGCCAGCATACATAAGTTAAGAAATTAAACTGTCAAAAGGTCATAGTTGGGTCTTTGTCAAACAATGCAATTTCCAAGAAAATCTTAAACAACAGAAACGACAACAACAAGAGCAACCGCAACATGAGCAATTTGTCTTTCTATTTCAGGCCACTGCAAGTAAATTAATGAATGGAAAATGTTGACAAAGCCTTTTTGCTTAGCACACAGCATACTAGATTTTTATATTTAAGTTTGACTTTTAGTTTTAACATAAAAAAAAAAACGAAAAGTTTTTCAATAACGTACACAGTTTTATAACCAAACAAATGGATATTTTTTATTCTCTATAATAATAGATATGAAAATATTGGCCAGATATAATCCAATAAACAACGTTTAAACTTTAATGACGAACTTAAAAGAAATCATAAATTTTTAATATGGAATCGCTCAGTGGTTAAGAAGCAAACAACGCTCCATTAAGTGAACATATGAATCAGTATCAATCAAATCTATAAAAACTTTTGCAGATAGTAAAAAACAATATATTTTTTATATGGAGATCTGCCAGTTGAAAGATCTTGCAGAGAGCACTGTCTTTATTCACTGGGTTTTTTTTTTTTATTGTATTTGCCTATACTGAATAAAACTAAAACTTAGAAACTAATGCTCGATTATCTAAGCCTGATTTATGTGCAGGCAAAGTGTTTTATATCACAGCTTAAAATCTTGCAAAATACAAAGTGTCCGGAGTTTCACAGTGTTTGCCTTAATGTTGACTGAAAAGCTGTCTGGATAGAGGTGACATTGCACACAATATTAGAAAACAAGAATAGAAACAATAATTTCCGTTATTGTCAACGCTCCAGTCCACACACAATGGTAGCCTTGAGGAAGCTGTTGCCAGGCCGTTTCCTGTCCACCCATGCCCAATGTCCGACCATCCACTTCATCCACTCAGCACTCATCTCATCGAAGGCTCTCCTCACAGTTGCGTTTACAGTTGACGTATTTCCGACTAGGACAGTTGCTATTTTGTTGCGTAGACATTTCATTTGTCAGTTCCTTTGGAACGCAATCGCATTGTTTGCACTTGAATTGTTAATACCCTACAAAATATATATATATGAAAAGCGTATATCAGTTTTAGCCAGTAGCCAACTTGTTAGGTAAAATAAGCAGGAGAATTCTCCGAGTCGAACTTTGTTTTATATTTTGCTTGTGTGTTGTCGCTTGTTATGATAATGCTCGTTTGTCAGGTAAATAATTTCATTTATTTCATTTGCTTTTTTCTTGTTTCTAATTATAAATTGTTGGTTGCTTTTAAGTTTTTTAAGATTTTGCTTAATTGTTTCTGACGTTCTTAATTAACAGTTCGAAACTCACCGTAATTGAAATTTTTTATTGTGTTATATTTATATTATTTTCTCTTTGAAGTTTCTTCTTTTGAGCTGCCAAAAGTAAATTTTAATGCTTTGTCTTTGGGGGACAATATAAAAAAAATAAATGTTCATCATTTTTTTTTAACGTAATTTGCAACCTACGCAAAGCAGGTTATAATAAATAAGGAATGCAACAGTTTGCCAGTTTTGTTTAATGTTATGTTTAAATTAATTTTGTTGTGACTTTTCACTTGGCTTTCACTTAAATAAAGACAAATTTATTTCCTGAAAACTTTGTAACTTATCATTTGTGCGTTTTTTTGTTGTTGTACAAATGTATTTGATCTTTTGATGATTGTATACCACAGTGCTCATTTCTTTTTATTAAGTTCATGAAATAATAAATGTGTGTACTTAAGAAAAACAAACATAAATTTATTTTAATTTAATCAAAACTGTTTGTCATATACAAATTCGGATTGTCTATTCGTTTAAAAGTTGAATTTTAGTGATATTTCTTATAAAGATATATTAATATATTCTGTCCGATTATTCAAAAAAAAAATATAAAATATATTGTCATTTGCATTATATGAGTTATAAATTGCAACTCTGATCTAAGTTTGCTTTTAGTCCTATATAAGGACTTGCTTTGAAGCTTGTGTAGTTAATGGTGCAAACTGTCTTTCAGAATTGAATAGCCTTTCTATTCGTTAAATAAAATTTATCATAGTGACTGGCATTTTGTTAGTCTGTCTGTGGAAATTATTTGCTTATCTAAGCATAGCAGCTTCAGTTAAATAGGTCGCAGAGCTATTTGTTGTCAATTCGCAAACACAGACATGAATTAATATGTATTTCTTTTGAGAAGCAAATTAACTTAACTTGTAGGTGTGTCAAATTTGCAGAAATCATTCTAATTCAATAATAAACATTATGCTACAATTACATTTTTATTATATTGACACAGAATAAAGCTTTGCACGACTCTTAGATTTGCATAAGGACAACAAAATTGTATTTTTTGATTATATTTTCCAATTATCGAGCAATTTTTCTAAAGCTGGCATTGGTGCTCTGTTTATTTACAATTTAAAAAGCAATATAGAACAATTTTAGTTTAAATGTGTAAATCTATGTAACAGGCACCAAATATGCAAATTACCAACTATCAAAGACATATACTATATAAATTACTCACTGATAGTTATATTAAAAGTAATAAAATAACGTTATTTGAACTCAATATTTGCTTTTGGCTTATCAAAAACATAAACCACATAAATTGTTATATTTATAATCGAAAGAAAATGGAGATTAACACACATCTCAGTTATTCAGCAAATGCATAGCAAAAACCCATGAATAATTGATGTTCCTCTATATGTGACGATGTGACGATGATGAATCAAGTATGAGATGACTTATGTCATAGACTCGAATTTTCCATCGTTATTTGACATTTTCAAATAAATAAAATGATTTTAATGTGGCGCAGTTCCACTTAAATGTGTCATTTAAAAATTCCATAAATATTAAAAAATATCAACAAGCTAGAGCAAATACCCGCATTCCACGCGCCATTCACACACGGACGCATTAACTTTTATTGGCATCATACAACAGTAACTGTGCTGACCTACTTTACCAAACTGCAGCGAGCTCCTGGTCCCATACGAGTACACATACTTCCATAGTGCATACCTACACACGCATACCACGATGTCACATACACCTGCTGAGAGGACCCACATACGCAACCCGAGACACGGTGCACAGCACGAGAGCAGCTTTGATCTATGGCTCGTCCCAACAGCTTCTCTGCCTGCCCCCCACCAAGATGGACACACAGAAAAACTTTTTTAAATGTAAGTTTAGAAATTTGCACACAAATTAAATTAGTAGAAAAAGTGCTCATCGGCCGCCACAAAGCAGCTAACCTGACCAACTAAAATAAATGTAGAATTTAGAACTTTAGAATGAACTGAAAAGTTGATAAATTTGCCAACACATTATTACTCTTTTTGTAGCTTATTTGGGTATAATTTAACTTATCTAACGGAAATAAAACTCACAGCATAAAGAAATTTTCTCAGAAAAACAAATTCCAACAATCGACCTACAACCCATTAAATTGGCTGCTTAACCATCCGCAAGATTAAATTCTGATAGAAATCGGAGTCGAAAACGCTAAATCACAGTTTATGGCCCTTTGTAAATGCAAATCGGCGTCCATTATTTTATTTTTATTTTATTTCATCTTATAGATATGCACGCATATGAATACATAAAAACTCGATCAAAATGCATGGCAGAAACAATTTAAAATAATTCAAGAGACCCTTGCGGGCAGCCACAAACAAGCAACTGGCAGATGGCCCTGCAAGCTCACAGGATACGTTGGATTATCTTTGAGATACTCGTGCTTACTTACTTATTATACATACTACGAGCGCATATTCAAGGCAAAGTGCGTGTATGAAAGGAATTATCAAGTGTTTGTCAACTCACATTCGCACACACTCACACACACACACACACACACACACTCTGAGCAGTGTCAAACAGTAAGCACTACAAAGAGCTTATGTAAAGTGAAAGTGTGCGCTGTTGTGTCATAAGAAACTGTCCGTCTGAAGGTTCAGTTCATCCCTCTGTCCGATTACACATATACGCAAAATGCGTAAACCAAACGACTGGAAGATACACATACATATATATATATATATATATATATATACAATCACACGCATACATACTTATGTACATACATAAATAAGTTTCCGGATTAAACGCACACCTCGACCGCCATTGTCATCAGGCCAAGTTGGCGCAATAAAACCAAACTGAAACTGTGCATGGAACTTCTGCCTTGCCTTCTCCCTCTCCCCCAAGTATGAAAAGTATGTCACTCCGTCTGATACTAATACGAGAGTGTGTGATTCTAGAAGCGAAATTGCCATCTCATAAGCGTCCATCAAAGGCATAAGTCACATGCACAATAACATTTTCTTCCGACAATCAAACCGTTGACATATTTTATAAGTAATCGACAAAATCTCTCTTAATTCTGTATTATCCCATTAAATTTATAACGAAATATTTGTTTAAATGGTGCTTTAAGTTTGAACTTTATAACAAGCTGTTTCTTTTTTATATAGGGACCCTATTTCAGATTTATGCATTGTGACCTATGCAAATAATTTGTTTTAATGTTTTTTAAGTTCATTTTAAGCAAATTATAAAGACATTTTGGTATATGTTTGTTTTAAAATATTAACTAATGTGGTCAAGTTCGAATATTTACTTTAATTTCTAAAGCTTAACTGGCCATTGTCAAAACCCTTTCTTTTACATGTAAGAATTAAAAAATAATAATTAAAGTAGTTATGTGAAAATTGTAAAGACACATTAGTGTCTTGTCATTAGACACATGTGTCCTAAATATATTAATATTAGTTTTATTGTGCACTAAGCACATTTTTTGAAGCAGTCATGTGAGAAATGAAATTGAGACCCAGAAGTTAAATGGCTTAAAAAAAATGTATTGCCACTTTCAAGACAACAATGAATATTCTAAGTGCGAAGATATAATTTATATTCATATTTTTTCACTTAAACAATTTTGAGCTAAAGAAGGTATATATATGTATATGGATCCATTTATCTGCTCTTTATATCATCTTTCTTCCATCGTGTGTTATTCCCGAAAATATATCATTTTTATTACGTATTTGTTTTTGTATCGTTGTGCTTGGTGCACATTCAATATTTAACAGTCTCAACAAATTACTTTAACCCTTCTCAAAGCCGTGTGCCCCAAAGGCTTTAAGTCATTTGTCAAAAACTGAAAAAACGGCTTACGGACACCAACAACTCGCACATACGTTCACAAATACACAAATACAAACGCAGATATACACTCACCAACAAAAACAGAGTTTCACACTTTCTTATGCAAATTTCGTGCTTATTCTCATGTTTTTGAGGCAATATGAGGGAAACCAAACAAATATACAATACACATACAATATATAACGTTGGGACAGCTGGGAACTGCCGATGGGAGAATTTCGGACACGTTGCTGTCAACTTCTTCACACATTAAGCCTACTTTATTTTTGGTTCTTGTCAGATTAAATTACTTTTCCAATTGACAAGCGTTGAAATATCATGGCCCTGTACTATGGAAAGTTAACGCTATTTCCTAAAGGAAAACACAAATCAAATGCATGTCAAACACAGGAAATCTATTTCTGGAATTTTCTTCAAGTGGATATCTTACTAAATAAAACTAAGCACTTGTCTTCGTGGCTAGATAGCTTATAATATATAAATTATAAATTAACAAACCCGTAAGTCCTTATATTACAATAATGTTAAATATTATATATACAAATATTACAATTACAGGGCATCTCCTAAGTGTCCATTTATGCGTTACTATAACACGATGAAGTATCCTAATCAGTTGAAGAAAGCTGTCAACTCAATTATTTAAGCCCAAAATAGGTTTTACCTACAGATATAACTAAACGAACATTTACTTTCCAACTCTGGTTGGCTGTAGTAGATAAAGTGCATTATCTTGTTCTGGTGAAAGGGATGAAATAAAATAGTGGCCAGGTGTAACCGCACCCGAGCCATTATAAAACCTTATAATTGAATTTTTTATAATTCGCTGAGCTGGGCAACCAGCCATCGAAGTGAAACAACTCTGTTCAGCCCAGCTGAAAGTGGTCGACGGTTTTTTTTTTTTGCTATCAAAGGTGCTGGCCTCCATCTCCATTTACACACTGCCACATAAAACACTGCCGGCACACGGCCAAAACTCGGACATTTAATAGTTGGCGCTATAAATTCGCCTGCTCCTTGATACAATTAGGAAAATGCTTGGTATTGGATTTTGGTACAACGTTGATAGCCAAACGTGGTTGCTAGTTGGTTTCTGGTTTTTTTTTTTATTGCCTGCTTTTGTGGGAAAGTAAAGCGAATTGGAATCATTTATATTTTTATTTTTTTTTGCTTTTGGAGGCGATATTTAATGAATGTTGTCAAGGTCAATTGGCAAGTTTATTGCAGCACGAAATGGAAAAAGATATTTATGAAAAATCATTTTACCCATCAATAATTTTATAATGCTGTGCTAAAATTCCATTTATTCTAATCATTATTAAAACAATGCTTAATGCTGAATGTTAATTTGTATTATTTAGGCAATTCTCCTAAACAACAGTCTTAGAAATCTCCGTCTTAACAAAACCTTAATTTGAATTTCATCTAACTAACTGTTAATTTTATGTAAGGTGTGGACAAAGATCAAAAATGTGCTATATGTTCCTCAATTTAACGTTTAATTCAATATAAACGTGTTAAAGTGTGCCCAGCATGCGGAAGAACAGAAAAACTGTTTTAAATCGAAACAAATAATCAATGGTTGCTGCTCAACTGACTGATGGCCCTTCTTGCCAACGATTGATCCGCCATTCTTCCTCCGACTGACAAACACCAGCAGCTACAGCTACTATACACAATCACTTACACATATATTTTCATTTTACACGCAGGAGATTTCATCATCAACAATGGGAATTTAAAATTTACTCGTTTAATTTGATTTTAATTTCGCTGGTTGCATTGTGAATACAGAATGTGGTTAATAAAATTGATTCCTGGTTACAAATGAGTCAATCAAGTCAATGTTATTATTTGTAGTACTACCTATGATCGGGTATCATAATGCCTGAATAAAAACACAACTTATATAAAATTATACCAAATAAATAGTTTATTCTTCTTTTAATTTTACATATTTTAATCTATTTTTATTTTCATACTCTATATCGCCTTATATCAGGCGACATTCAATATATAAATAAATTAGTAAGTGTTAAAAATGATCTTATTTTACATTCAATGCAAATACTTTTGTTAAGTCCCTCATTAATCGATACTTATAAAGTTAACTATAAGACAGTCCTGAATAAATTTTGACTGAGTACACAACACTGGTGGGACTCAGTTATATTTTCCTATCCAGGCATTCCCTGATGCGGGAAAGACTTTCACTCCAACAGTGAGTATAGTATTATTATTTATTGGAGATCTTGTGACCTGCGACCTAATAGATCTATTGTGCCCCCTTCTGAGCTTATAGCTCTTCCATTAACTCCAGTTTCTGAACGAATGTGAGAATCTTTCATGGGTCGAGGGCTACTATGTCATTGACATTCATAGCATGCATCCCTAGGATGCTGCATCTTTTCCTGGCAAGGGCGATGCATTCTGTAAGGATGTGAGTTGAAGACTTCTCCTCGACTTCACAATACCTACATTGCCGGTTGCTACAGATACCCATTTTGAACAGGTGGCTTTTTAGTCTACAATGTCCTGTCAGTAGAACGACAAGTATTCTTAGCCTATTCCTGCCCATTGATATTACTTGCTTAAATCGTTTATGATTATAGGCTCCCAGGCTTGGATCGTACCTCTTGGACTAATTTTGAAGTTACCTTCGTCCCGTTAATAGCTGCTATACTATCTGATAGGAAAGATATATCCGCGTTCCGATAGTTGCGTTTTATATTAAATTCCGCACACCTCCCTATGACACATACCTCAGCTTGAAATATGCTGGTGTACATCCTCAGGGATTCATGGTATAATATCCGAGAACCCACCACTCCCAGGCCTGTTCCCTGATTGGTGAGTGATTCATCGGTACATTGAAATTCCGCTCGAATGTATATTCTCGCTTCATTTCATCCCTGGGTTGTAACAGGAGGGGAAGTTTATCTGAAAGAAGTTGGGCATTCTTATGACTCAATATGTGTCTCATCCCAACTCCTTCTGCTGACATCCTTAAGAGTGTAGCTTTCTGTTGGAGCCTTATGGTGTGGTGGAGCGGCGTGAGCTCCATCAGGGCTTCAAGGGCAATTGTAGGGCAGGTGCGCATTGCCCCTGTCATGCTTACACAGGCCATTCTCTGCAATTTTTGCAATTGTTTCTTTACGGTGACTAATCGTGCTCTATCGCCCCATGCTATCACTCCGTAAGTCATCATGGGCCTTAAAACCATTACGTATAACCATCTGATTATCTTTGGTGACGTACCCCATGGATTCCAGCTATCCTACGATAAACATGAATACCGCCTCCAGGAAGAAGACTCAAATGACGAACAGCTTAAAGCTTTAGATTGTGGCGATAAATTCTAATAATAAAAATCATATGAATACTTTTGTGAAAATTTAGAAATATTTAGTCTCTTACCTCAATCAATTTCGCATAGCTGGATG
Source organism: Drosophila longiperda (assembly GCA_035042125.1). Lineage (NCBI taxonomy): Eukaryota > Metazoa > Arthropoda > Insecta > Diptera > Drosophilidae > Drosophila > Drosophila longiperda. Next base: position 3,175,087 of record JAWNLV010000130.1, read on the forward strand.
GAGGAAGTTCTAAATGGAGTAATCTTTGTGGCACATTAGATCTTTGGTCGAGCAACAATTTTGAGACATTATCAATAAAATCTGGTTTCAGATTTCCCGACGCAATGCGAAGAAGCTGCAGCTGCTTACACTGGTCGATAACCTTAAGAAGGGCATCAGAAATATCGCATCCGCTGGACATCCAGATGCTGATGTTCTGCAGCTGTATTAGCTGCGTCAGCATCTCCACACACTCAGCCGTCGAGCAGAAGCACTTTAGCTGCTTTAGTCCGGGCTGTCGAACAATTTGCAATATTTCCTGTGGAGTTAAGGAGCCTCCATCGATGTGTAGCAAATCCAACTGCGGTCGCACAGCAAGGTCCTTCAGCAGCAGCGTAAAGGAGTTGCTTGCTCGCGCGCCTGAGTGGATTAGCTGCCTCAGCTTTGGCAGCCTGGCTAGCTGCTGGTAAGTAGAATCCCCTGCAATCATGCCAAACTCAAGCGTTTCCAGGTTGGCACAATAGCGTACAGTATCGCCGAGATTACCTACCACACAGGCATAGCCCAGTTTCAAACGACTAAGGTTGGGATTCGACTTGCAGCATGCAACCAGAACTCGTACATCTATTTTTTTTACTTGCAATAGCAGCTCCTCTAGATGATGCAGCTGCCATAATGTGGCAAATGTCCATTCTGCATGAGAAGACAAGAAATCGTAATTAGGTTTGCAGTTGAAATCAATATTGCATTTTTATTTTTTGTTTTATTTAATGTCAACTAAAGTCAGTCGACTTAAAAACACATAAAGCATATCCTAAATTAATTAAAAATAACCTTTTTAATTATATAAAAATTAAAATTAAGAAATAGATTTCTGGGGGACGTGTTTGATTAAGAAATTAATATGCTCAAAAAAGGAGGGAACTTTATATAGACTCGGTACAGCTGAGAGAAAAATAACAAAAACAAGAACAGCACAGCAAAATAAAATAGAAACCAACAACACCAAGCTTTTGCGCTGCACGAATAACTACTAAAATAGGAAAAAAAAAACGTTTAACAGCTAAACAACACGTTCAAACAGTTGCGAGAGAACAGCAAAGTAGAGAGAACGAGAGTAATAGAGCGCGCACAAAAACTTATACAACAACAATAAAACACCGCTAAACGGAATCAGTGAGAAAGAGAGCACAAAGCGCACCCAAAAACAAAACACAGCTGTTAACCGCGCACTGTATGTTTTTAATAACAACGTCTTTTATGATTTCCCAAGCAGATCAATTACTGGCAGAAAACCCAAATAACAATATAATCACTGAAAAGCACAGATAGCAAGGTAGTTTTTATATTATATTAATACAATTAACTACACCAATTTTTATTTTAGAACCTACGTATTTGAAACTTTCTAATGTAGAGGAATGTAAGGTTCCGAATAAATTTATAATATTAGCATAGAATTATTAATTTGAGTTATTTGGCATTACATACCACCTTTCGCTTGCACTTCTAAGACTTTTAGGGTACTTAAATCCTTAGCAGCATCAAAGATTTTCTCAAATGGTTTTTCAATTGGAATAATTATATAATTTATCTGCTTTACTATCAGACGCTTCAAGTTGACCATGCCACTTAAGGCGTAGCAAAGTACATTGAAACAATTAATTGGATCTTTGCAACCATTGGTCCTATATACGAGAGCAGTGTCAAAGTGATCCAAATCGATGGTGAGAGTCTCGACTAACTCACGGCAGATGCATAAACCGATCAGCGACTGCCTTGTGCTCCTAGCATTGGTTTCAAATTCGCGATAATCTTTTACACTTCGAGCGACGAACACCTCACGAAATCGCTTGCAAGTTTCGGCAAAGTGAAGCTGTTCCTCGGGTGTCAGATAATTTAGTAACAAATCCAGACAATCATCGTTTAAATCGAAAATGTTTATCGAGCTCATTTTTGCGATCCAACTCGTTCGGTTTTGTATGCAAGACTGATTTCAATTGGAAGCACACAATCAACGGACACGTATCGTTGTAAACCCCATGACTAATCGCTATTTATACAGAAAAAAAAAACATAGCGGTTCGTTGTTGTTTGCTCGCGGGTGACTGTTTTTGTTCAGTGCATGGCAACTGACCTAGCACAACTCTAACATTCGACGTGTCACGAAAAAAGTTACTTTAGTTAGAGGTTAGATTGCGGGGCACCTCTTTGAAATATCGGCATATAAATTTTCAGATCCAGGAGGGTATTGACCCTACGCCTCATGAATTGGAATCGGAACTAGACATCTAGATATAGTTACAAAAGATGAAAAGTTTATAACTGGTAGTTCCCTTGAAATATCGAGTACCCATGCCTACTTTGCCTTCCACAACCGATATATATTTATACATACATATATATCAAATAGTTTGAAAGATATAGTAAGTTAAGTAAAATAATTACTGTTAAATTTATACTAAATTTATTGTAACCAGAAAAAATTTGAAATATTTTCATTTAAAATTTAAAACAGTTGAGAAGATCGTTTTGAAGAACTTGTTAACTAACTAAATACTGCGACATTCATGAAACTAACATTTTACCAAAAGTGTCAATACAACCTTTCGAATAGCATTTTATTTTGAAGTAGCTTTCTGTAAACTTTGCAATGTGCTTTTTCGCGAACCACGTTGTCACACAACCACCAACAGAAAATCGACCTTTGGGTCAACACGGCTACTGCATTTTGTTAAGTATACATGTTTAATTAAGAAATTAATAAGCTCAAAAAAGAAGGGAACTTTATATAGATTCGACCCAGCACAGATAAAATAACAAAAACCAGAAGCGCACAGCAAAATTAAACAGAAAACAACCAAATTTACACGGCAAAACAACACGTACAAAGAGTTTCTAGAGCACAGCAACGTAAAGAGAGTGAGAGTAATAAAGCGCGCTGCAAAACTTCTTTAAAAAACAACAATAATACTCATCTTAACGGTAACCGTAAGAAAGTGAGCACAAAGCGTACACAAAAACAAAGCACAGCTGCTAACCGCGTACTGTATGTTGTTAATAACAACTATTTTTATGAATTACTGATTAGAACAGAACAAGATAACCAAATAATATATATAAAGTATTACTTCTGTGAAATACATGCCTTGCAAAGAACGCGTGCAAAGAACGACGAATCGCTTTGTTTTTTTCTGTATAAATGGCGATTAGTCATGGGGTTTACAAAGATGCGTGTGCGTTGATTGTGTGCTTCCAATTGAAATCAGTCTTGCATACAAAACCGAACGAGTTGGATCGCAAAAATGAGCTCGATAAACATTTTCGATTTAAACGATGATTGTCTGGATTTGTTACTAAATTATCTGACACCCGAGGAACAGCTTCACTTTGCCGAAACTTGCAAGCGATTTCGTGAGGTGTTCGTCGCTCGAAGTGTAAAAGATTATCGCGAATTTGAAACCAATGCTAGGAGCACAAGGCAGTCGCTGATCGGTTTATGCATCTGCCGTGAGTTAGTCGAGACTCTCACCATCGATTTGGATCACTTTGACACTGCTCTCGTATATAGGACCAATGGTTGCAAAGATCCAATTAATTGTTTCAATGTACTTTGCTACGCCTTAAGTGGCATGGTCAACTTGAAGCGTCTGATAGTAAAGCAGATAAATTATATAATTATTCCAATTGAAAAACCATTTGAGAAAATCTTTGATGCTGCTAAGGATTTAAGTACCCTAAAAGTCTTAGAAGTGCAAGCGAAAGGTGGTATGTAATGCCAAATAACTCAAATTAATAATTCTATGCTAATATTATAAATTTATTCGGAACCTTACATTCCTCTACATTAGAAAGTTTCGAATACGTAGGTTCTAAAATAAAAATTGGTGTAGTTAATTGTATTAATATAATATAAAAACTACCTTGCTATCTGTGCTTTTCAGTGATTATATTGTTATTTGGGTTTTCTGCCAGTAATTGATCTGCTTGGGAAATCATAAAAGACGTTGTTATTAAAAACATACAGTGCGCGGTTAACAGCTGTGTTTTGTTTTTGGGTGCGCTTTGTGCTCTCTTTCTCACTGATTCCGTTTAGCGGTGTTTTATTGTTGTTGTATAAGTTTTTGTGCGCGCTCTATTACTCTCGTTCTCTCTACTTTGCTGTTCTCTCGCAACTGTTTGAACGTGTTGTTTAGCTGTTAAACGTTTTTTTTTTCCTATTTTAGTAGTTATTCGTGCAGCGCAAAAGCTTGGTGTTGTTGGTTTCTATTTTATTTTGCTGTGCTGTTCTTGTTTTTGTTATTTTTCTCTCAGCTGTACCGAGTCTATATAAAGTTCCCTCCTTTTTTGAGCATATTAATTTCTTAATCAAACACGTCCCCCAGAAATCTATTTCTTAATTTTAATTTTTATATAATTAAAAAGGTTATTTTTAATTTAATTTAGGATATGCTTTATGTGTTTTTAAGTCGACTGACTTTAGACATTAAATAAAACAAAAAATTAAAATGCAATATTGATTTCAACTGCAAACCTAATTACGATTTCTTGTCTTCTCATGCAGAATGGACATTTGCCACATTATGGCAGCTGCATCATCTAGAGGAGCTGCTGTTGCAAGTAAAAAAAATAGATGTACGAGTTCTGGTTGCATGCTGCAAGTCGAATCCCAACCTTAGTCGTTTGAAACTGGGCTATGCCTGTGTGGTAGGTAATCTCGGCGATACTGTGCGCTATTGTGCCAATCTGAAAACGCTTGAGTTTGGCATGATTGCAGGGGATTCTACTTACGAGCAGCTAGCCAGGCTGCCAAAGCTGAGGCACCTAATCCACTTGGTCGTGAGAAAGTCCTCTATTCAGATGCTGACGGGACCTGTTATGCAATCGCTGTTAGACCTGATACACATCTGTGAACGCTACTTAACTCCACAGGAGATTTTGCAAATTGTTCGACAGCCCCGACTAAAGCTGCTGAAGGGCTTCTTCTCGACGGCTGAGTGTGTGGAGATGCTGGCGCAGCTAATACAGCTGCAGAACCTCAGCATCTGGATGCCCAGCAGATGCGACATTTCTGATGCCCTTCTTAAGGTTATCGACCAGTGTAAGAAGCTGCAGCTTCTTCGCATTGCGTCGGGAAATCTGAAACCAGATTTTATTGATAATGTCTCAAAATTGTTGCTCGAGCAGAGAACTAATGCGCCACAAAGATTACTCCATTTAGAACTTCCTCCATCCAGCTATGCGAAATTAATTGAGGTAAGAGACTAAACATTTATAAAAATTCTCAAAAGTATTCATTTGACTTTTTATTATTAGAATTTATCGCCAGAAAATGAAGTTTTAAGCTGTTCGTCATTTGATCCTATTTTCTTCTTTTAAAAATGTGCCTACAAAATGTTCCTTATTACTTTTAACAAGGGTTATAAAAATAAATTAGCTAATTTACTATATTCACTTACTGTTGGAGTGAAAGCTTTTCTCCGCGTCAGGGAATGCCTGGATAAGAAAATATAACTAAGTCCAACCAGCGTTGTGTACTCAATCAATGTTTATTCAGGACTGTCTTATAGATAACATTATAAGTATCGATTAATGAGAGACTTAACAAAAGTATTTGCATTGAATGTAAAATAAGATCATTTTCAACACTTACTAATTTATTTATATATTGAATGTCGCCTGATATAAGGCGATATAGAGTATGAAAATAAAAATAGATTAAAATATGTAAAATTAAAAGAAGAATAAACTATTTATTTGGTATAATTTTATATAAGTTGTGTTTTTATTCAGGCATTATGATACCCGATCAGAGGTAGTACTACAAATAATAACATTGACTTGATTGACTCATTTGTAACCAGGAATCAATTTTATTAACCACATTCTGTATTCACAATGCAACCAGCGAAATTAAAATCAAATTAAACGAGTAAATTTTAAATTCCCATTGTTGATGATGAAATCTCCTGCGTGTAAAATGAAAATATATGTGTAAGTGATTGTGTATAGTAGCTGTAGCTGCTGGTGTTTGTCAGTCGGAGGAAGAATGGCGGATCAATCGTTGGCAAGAAGGGCCATCAGTCAGTTGAGCAGCAACCATTGATTATTTGTTTCGATTTAAAACAGTTTTTCTGTTCTTCCGCATTCTGGGCACGCTTTAACACGTTTATATTGAATTAAACGTTGCAGCGAGCACAACAGAAACATCACAGATAGCAACAATACCGAACCCACCAACACCAACAGCAACAATAATAACAATAACACAAACAACAACAACAACTGCAGTAGCATGGCAAAGTTAAAATCAACAGACATTGTTGCTGAAAATTTCCTTTTGTGCAAATGGCAAATGCAGAGGGAAAGCAAAAGCCGGAAAGAGACGAGCTCCTTCTGAAGGGAAAGGATAACAGCAACAGGCATCCAGTAAAGCACAACAATGGCAACAATGCACTTAAGAGAACCCTGATATCATTATATATTACACATCAACTTATTATTCGAGATTTGCATTCGGATTCATTCTTTTGACAGTAAAATGTTAATTGAAATGCAATGGATTACAACAGCAACATGTCCAAATATGCTCCTTGAGAAAATCGGCATTGTCATTTACAATTGTACTACATCAGACTCGATACCCAAAAGAGAACACAACAATTTTATACGAATAGATTTATAAAATATTAGATAGAAGAAATGGGAACTTAAGGATGGACTTTAATATTTCGGGAATCATATGAATCTGGCTTTCCACATGGGGTTTTTAAATTCATTTTGCTATATGCAGAATTTGTTCTTCTTGTATTCACAAGTTAGAATAGAGGAGCCAAATTGAAAATGTTTTTTTTTTCTCTAATTTCCACAGCAACCACAATAATATAGTACAATCGTAATAATATTGTGAAAGCGATTAGCTAAAGGAACTAACAACGTATAACTGCTTATCTAAAGAATGAACGAGGTATTTCAAAAAACGAAGAAAACGAAAAGTACTGCTTTCAAAACAAAAAGCTTAAATTAAGTCATGCTTTTTGCTTTTTGACCTAGTTTATCGTAAACGACACTATGCACGTTAACAGTTATGACATGGATGACATTTGCTGTCTTTGCAGTTGCTTGTACTTTAATTTTGTCAATAAAGCTGAACGACGGCCTAAAGCAGCGGCGATGCCAACATGAATATTTTACGGCAATGTGTGAAGCCGCACATTATTAATTAAAATTTGCTTCAAGAACAAGAGCAGCAATAACAACAACTTTGCCAGCAAAAGAGTGCTCGAAATTCAGGCAAACGAGGCGGCAGTAAAAACTTCCAATTACTCAAGCGAGTCCTTCAACAGTACCAGCAACAACAAGAAGAACAACATCAACATCATCACATAAAAATGTATACTTACATGCACGTACTTATGTACAAAAATTTCAGTGTGTGTGTGTGTGTATATTTGCATTTAATATCCTTTTCTTTGAATAATTCATGCACACAGCACTGACCAAGTGCTGAACATGAGCAACAACACACACACACACACAAATCAAACGGCACGTCTAAAGGGTTTTCTGACCAAAGGGGCTCCCTTTTATTGATGTCGTTTCTCCTGTGGTTTTTGAATGCATGCCGAAAGTAAAACTTATTAATTGGCAATCGCGTTGTGGTGGCCAACGGTCGACAGGATTCACGGGTACATTCAAAACGCGCCGTCCTTCAAAATTTTGAGCAGGCATAATTTAACAACTGTTGTCCAGAGGCTCCTTAGTCTCATCGGACATTGGCCGTTGGAAGTCCACACAAATAACAAGCAACAACAAAAACATCATCCAAACGAAGCTGACAATGACAGCAACAAGATTGACAAACATGACGGCTGAGTAGCAGTAACCAGATAATACCCTTCACATAAACACGGGTATAAATCGAGTATACAGCAAGACAAAAGCAGAAGATTTGAACGAATACGTTGAAATACATATGAGCTCAATAGCTGCTCAAACCAGCTCTTGATAATATTCTTTGGTTCTTTGGAACTAGCCAATATTAAATGCATGCAAATCTAACTCTTTATTTTTTGGTTACCTTTAGTGTATATTTTTTAGGGTATATTTTGGGTAACGCGTATGTCGTTGACTGACTGACGTCCTGGGCACATAAGGCAGTCTCTTATCCCAATCCCCCCAGTGACTGCGCTATTGTCACGTTTTAACATTTAAATTAAAATGTTTCGCTTAAGAGAGATGGAAGGATGGCTGCAAAAATTTGCTTACGCCTGGCAATGCACAAAAAAAAAAAGAAAAAATAAAAAATCACAGCTACATCCCTTCAAAAAAAGAAAAACAAAATAATAAAATGGAACAAAAAAGTTGAAAAAAATAAAAATAACAGCGCTGATTTTTTCGCGGTCCTGTTTGGCGCTGTCTTTTGCAGTTGCCGCGCTTTCCAGCTGCACTTGAAAGCCTCCTCGTTGGTTATCACTGCCAGTGGCAGTGGCCTGCTTGGCGTTGGCCAACGCCAATGCATTCTCCATTCCCAATGACAACGACAACGCCAACGCCAACGCCATCTACATTTGTTCTTTTTCTTTTTCTTGTTCATTTATTCAATGCCGCAATGTTGCCATCAACAGTGTCGGCCACACGGCGTATCAGCGTTATTCGAGGAGGCTTATACGGCTGTATACAACAAGAGCTTTTCAGCTCACTTCATACAAAAGGATAAACAAAATAGTCTTGCTGAATTGCATAAGACCATTAAGATAGCTATTCGTATACGTTTTCATAGTCTTCTTCATTCTCACAGCCAGTAGCGTTTGTTTCTTAAGCTGTCAAAAATATTCAACTCAACTTTTAGAATGAATTGAGAATTGATTTAATTTTACTAATCGGTCGAATTAAATTATATATTTTTTTTTTTAAATATTGAACATATTTTAAACATGTACAGCTATTCTATAATATTTAATAACGCATTTGTGCATTTTAACCATTCGAAGTAACATCAATTGCCATTCGCCTCATCCGTACCCCTCTAATTAAGCACTTTCATTAAGTAACTGCAATCAGCCAAGAAATTATCTGGCAGCATCTGGTGCCTTCTTAACAATTTGACCTGCCGTGCGATATCTTAATGCACTTTTAATTGAGCAGCGATCTGCAAGCAGCCTGAGCAGCCATCTGTCAAGAATGTTGGCGAAGGGAGAATTGCGAACGGCAAAGGGGTGCAAATTGAGAGAAGTGAAAATGAAAAATTATAATTAAGCTTGCCATTAGCAAGAGCAAACAGCCAGATGCTGTTACTGTTCCTGTTTCTTTTGCTGTTGCTGTTTCTGTTTCTCTTGATGCAATCTCCAGCATCGATTTAGGCATCTAATTAATAGCCAATGACATGCAAATTGTGTATACGCCATGTGTTACGATAAGTTAACATAAATTATTGAAAATCAAAATTAATGCGCGAGTTGTCATGTTCATGCGCCCAACTCCCACCAGGCCTGAAACTGAGTTGATTAATGTGAATTTGCCAAAACTGTTGTCCACATTTATGGACAACAATTATAAATTCGAATCAAGTTTTATAATTATTTAAAGCAAGCAATTATTTTGCCGAACATGGATATCCCGTACTCATATATAGACATAAGTTCATAACCATATCGTGTCGAGTTTTTAATTTAAGAGTGTTATCAAAATAATAATTGAAAATTTGGTGTGTATTTGTCCAGTAATCTCTGTGTTTGACAGTTGACCAGGCAGGCTATCAGATAATAAACATGCCCGTTCTAAATATATACTACGACATTTATTTATCGTTTAAATTAGAATATATAAATAAATAAATAGCACAATCTGATAGCAATGTTTGCACTTAAGCGTAATACCACTTCAACTACAATTTTTTTACAATCCTATAAATTACGATTACCCACATTTAAAATTGACGTTTGTATGTTGATTAGAACCATGCTAGTGATAAATATTCATTCTCAAGGCAATTGACGTGCCAGGAGTAGTACACATTTATTTTCAGCATTTTATTGACTGGCTTTCTGTGAGTAGCAGCTGTCAGGAACAAAAGCGAATAAATTGTATTTTACCAAAGTCAATTACCAAATGATTTGTTTTTACACATAAGAACATTTTTTCCCTTTTGTACCCTGTGCAAAAATGCTCCTAAGGTGTTCCTTATTTGTATTTAGGTATATTTAAAACATTTACGCTTTAGACGATTAAGGTCTGAGTGCAGGGTATCTTAATGTCGATCACTCGAGTCTTCCCGATAAATATTTTAGTCTGATACCGAAGCAGTTTCTCTGTAACCTGTTATCAACTGGTTTATGACTGGTAACAGAGTATTATGCAGTTGGTTATATCAGCCTGGAACATTACTGACTTAGCTTTTGCGATACACAGTACCCCCCACAAGCTCGGTCAGTAAATTGCCCAAATTTACACGCACGTACTTCGTACTGCAAATTAGTGAATTTTCTGTAGTCCGAATATTCGCATGAATGTCTCCGCCTGTCGTTGATTTTGATGGAATTCATTTCTATGGCATTTGGACTTTTGTAAATGTTGGTTTTATATGATCATAAATGTTTTGTTACGTATAGATGTCGACATAAGCAATCAATTAGTATATGACAGTTGTTATGCTTTTTTTCATCTCTAAATTTAATCAATTTTAGCTACTAACATGCTGAAATTGTATTCTTTATTTAGTCTATATAACTTCTAGTATAAACGACCAACTCAAAAGCTGTTACGTTTATTTCCTCAGCTTCAGATACATCCCGAAAAATTAAGTATATAATTGATTAGAGCTTATGGCAGGTCGCTTGTTTGATTTCCAAAAATATACCATACATACAGCCGTTCTTAATTGCGACATTGTATAGCAGTAAAATTTGATAAGGCTTTTTCTTGATAGGAATTTATAACAACAAATCCGCTAATAATGTTTCTATGTATGAAATTTGAGGCTTAGCTCATTCTTACTGTCGATCAGATCATACCAAAATTCGATATGATAACTTATTGATAGCATAAACTGCAGTCATTCTTGAATGACTCGAATAACTATTGAAAAGTTGATTTGTCATCGGACATGTTTTCGATCAAGGTCAGAAAATGCGTATCTGATAGAACCAGGTAATTATCAGCAACCAAATGTTATACCGAAGTGCGATGTATAACAAATTTTGATAGTGATTTTATTGCTAAAGTCGTGTGAGATATAAGAATGGTCAAAACTACCGGAATATTTGGCAGAACGCACTCATACGCCGTGCTATGAAGTGCTACGTGACTGTGTTCCTAATCCTGAAACTGCTGGTCAGCTTTAGTTTGGCCGGTAAGCGTTTAGCGCGTGTGTTGCCCCAAGTTGAGACAAATCCAGGCGTTTCCGTGAATGGTGATTGCGAGTTTCATGTGAACGGCGATCTCAATGATCCGGCGCCACTCTTTGCGCGACACAACTTTTTCGAACTCATAGTGCCGGATCCCACGGACACAGTGCGTCTGACTAATGGCGAACTGTTCGATATGTTTTGCCCGGGCGCGGGCTTTGCGGCACCCTTTGAAAAGCGAACCCATCTAACTGTGCAGTGTTTGCAGCAAAAGTACTTTTTGGTCGACCAACTGATCTACCCCTTTGCGAACTTCAGCTGCACAGACTGGCCTACCTTTTCGGCCCTCCGCACTGGGCGAGAGTGTAATGGTGGCACCGATCTGGTGAAGGTTGGCTTCCAACTGGAAAACGATGGCTTCCTGCATTCGTACGATGTCTGTCACGATGAGCTAGCCGAGGTCACACGCTACGTTCACCATGTGCTGTATCCCTCCAGCTATGATTATCAGCATGGCGTTGCACGGCCAAGTTTTGTGGAGCTAGACTTCTATGGTGGCCGAGATGTGAATAAAAAGTACACGCAAAGAGAACAAAATATCACCATCAGCGATATTTTGGGCATGGATGCTTCTCCCTACTTCAACTTCAGCGAAAATCGCTATTTAGCTCGCGGCCACTTGGTCGCAAAAACGGATCAGATCTTTGGAGCCGCGCAGATGTCCACATTTGTGTTCATAAATGTGGCTCCACAGTGGCAAACCTTCAATGGTGGCAACTGGGAGAAAATTGAAACAAGTGTTCGCAAATATGCAGCTAATCGGAATCTTACGGTTGACTGCTATACAGGCACCTGGGGTGTCACGACCCTGCCCGATGCTAATGGCATCGAGCACGAACTTTATCTCGACTTTGATGTGAACAACAATGGACTGATACCAGTGCCCAAATTGTACTTCCGTGTAATCATAGATCGCGATAGCCACGAGGGAATCGTTTTGGTGGGTGTAAACAATCCATATGCCACTCTGGAGCAAATACAAAGCGATTACATTTTGTGCGAGGATATTGGCCATCGGCTGAGTTGGATTTCCTGGCTTAAGGAGGACCTGATTGAGGGGTATGCATATGCCTGTACAGTCGAAGATTTCACTAAAGTGGTTAAGGACTTGCCCCTTGAGAATCTGCAAACAAATGGTGTGTTAGGTTTAGATGATATTACAACAGTAGCACCTCCTGATAGTACCACACAGGATCCAAGCACCACTGCAGTACCCTGGACCACACCTCCTATTAGTACCACACAGGAACCAAGCACTACTGTAGAACCCACTACAACACCTTCTGTTAGTACCACACAGGAGCCAAGCACTACTGCAGTACCCTCTACAACACCTCCTATTAGTACCACACAGGAGCCAAGCAGTACTGTAGTACCCTCTACAACACCTTCTGTTAGTACCACACAGGAGCCAAGCACCACTTCTGTACCTTCGACAACGGCCATACCGACAACAACACCTTGGAGTTCAACGGCAACAACTGATACACCCGTCTCCCCAACATTAGCTCCAATTCCCAAACAATGTCACTTTAGTCTCACTACCAATCTGAGGGATCCTGCACCACTGCTTACACCAGAGGGCTATTTAAGTTGGCTGCTGCCCAATGTGTCGGGAGTATTTACAGTAGATGATGGAACAAGTATTGATTTGCACTGCACGGCAGCAATGATTGCACCCTTCAATCGATACACCGCACTGACGGCACGTTGCCTAGGCAATCAGATTTTCGAGGCGGAGGGTCTTGAGGTTAACGTCCGGTCATTTAGTTGCCAAACGTGGCCGACCTATGAAGCAGTACGCACTGGCGATCCCTGTGCAGGCGGCACGGAGCTCCTCCAGATTGGCTTTAATGTGGCGGCAGGCATGTTGCCACAGATGGAGATTTGCTATGATGAGCAGACGCAGATCTCACGCTATGTACGATATGAGTTGACTCCAGCGAATGTAGCCTATCAGCGCAATGTGGCACAGCCAGGTTATCTACGTGCCGGTTTCTATGCGAACAAGGATGTTAATCTGTTTTACGACCAAGCTTATCAGCATGAGGTTTTGAGCGAAACTCTGGGTGTGGATGCCAGCCAGTATCTCCACAACAGTCTCGACTTATATTTGACACGTGGTCAGCTCGCTGCACGTCACGATTTCGTGCACGGTTCGGCGCAGCGGGCCACCCACTTCTATGTGAATGCAGTGCCGCAATGGAGGAGTACTACCGTCGGCAACTGGCTGGCTGTGGAGCGCAGCCTGCGTCAATTTGTGGCCAACGAAGCACTCAATGTAAGCGTCCATGCGGGCAGCTGGGGTGTTTCCACATTGCCAAACGCCCTCGGAGAACAGACGGAAATCTATCTGGACAGAACTGAGAAACAGTTGCCTGTGCCGCGTCTGGTTTATCGCATTGTAATCGATCAACTGACATGCAAGGGCATCGCCCTGGTGGTGGTCAACAATCCACATGCCGATTTGGCCGAGACACTGCAAAACTATGTCATCTGTGACGATGTGAGTGCAAAATTAAATTGGCTAGACTGGGAGAAGACTGATCCGATGAAGGGTTATGCCTATGCCTGCGATGTGAATGATTTTACTTCCGTTGTCAAAGATTTACCACTAGATGATTTGCACACCACTGGACTGCTGGGTGTATCTGAAGGCGACGAGGATTCGGTATGCAGCTTTCGCGTTAATGGCGATCTGAAAGATCCTGCACCACTTTTTGTGCTACGTAATGCGGCGGGCAAGGCGGAATATCTGCAGCCGAACGCGCAGGGTGTGGTTGAGATGAAACATGGCGAGACTATTGAGATGCACTGCAGCGGCTCAAAGAGCGCATTTACAGGCCACTTTGCGGACACTGCTATGCTAAATGCTAGCTGCTGGAAAGAGCAAAGCTTCCTGGTGCTTGGCAGTGTATATCAGCTCCAAGATTTCGTGTGCAAATCCTGGCCAAGCTATACGGCTAGACGCACAGATCGCACATGCAATGGTGGCACCAATCTGCTCGAGGTGGGTTTCCAGCTGGCTAACGAGAATGAGCACGATGATTTCCTACAGACCTACGATGTGTGCCACAATGAGCTGACCGAGGTTACACGCTATGTGCACCATGTGCTCAACCCGAGCAGTGCACAATATCAGCGCTCCGTGAGCAGGCCCAGCTTCATCACTGGTGACTTGTACGGAGGCAAGGATGTGAATGGCAAGTACACGCAGGTCCAGCAGAATATCACAATTAGTGAAATTCTTGGCATGGATGCTTCGCCGTATTTCGATATCAAGGGAAATGTGTATCTGGCCCGGGGACATCTGTCCGCAAAGACCGATTATATCTTTGGAGCTGCACAGCAGGCGACCTTCTACTTTGTGAATGCTGCTCCTCAGTGGCAGACCTTCAATGCTGGCAACTGGGAGCGTATCGAGGATAGCGTGAGAAAGTTTGTTGCCGATGAGAAAATAACGGTTGATTGTTACACAGGCACGTGGGGCGTCTCCACGCTGCCTGATGTGAACGGTGTGCCCCAAGAACTGTACCTGGACTTTGATGAGAACAAAAACGGACTGATACCGGTACCCATGTTGTATTTCCGTGTGATTATCGACCGGGATAGCCGTAAGGGCATTGTACTGGTTGGCGTTAACAATCCGCATGCCAGTCTACAGCAAATTCGTGACGAATACATTATCTGTCCCGATATTGGAGATCAGATCAACTGGATTAGTTGGACTAAAGAGGATCTGAAGAAGGGATATTCGTATGCCTGCACTGTGGAAAACTTTACAGAAGTTGTCAAGGATTTGCCACTGGACGATCTGCACACGAACGGAGTCTTGGGAATTTCAAACTCTATTCTATAATCGGAATCAATGTTAGTACATAAGATAATACCTTGAAATCATCGAAAAGACTTAGCAAACAATAAATAATGTAGAATTTATAAGCTGCCAATGATAAGCATTCTTTATTTTTAAGCTGATAACATAAACTGTGGTCATTTCCAGATCGAGTAAACGTGTCGCCCCTGACTTTGGCATTACTTACCAGCACATTCCAATCTAGCTTTAATGATTATCTTATCTAAAAACCACGGTCTGAAGTTTATTTACTATATGTGGCATCCATTAATAAAGTACGAAACGGAATTAATATGTAAACCAAGAAAGTGTTTTGATTTTTTTTTTTTTTTTTGAAAAATAATTAAATAATTTTTTTAGAAAATATTGTTAAATAATGCGTAACTATCTGTCATATTTTAACTATTTAGCTATTTTCAATTAAAAACATTAATATTTTTGTGGCTTGAATAATTTAATTATTTAGCTAACTAGTGATTTACTGATAATATTCAAATGCAAAAATCAATTCAAGCAGATCATAAAAAGAATATAAAACGAAACTCATTTTGGTATTAATATTTAGTAGCAAACTTGGCTAACTTTGGTTAAAATATATTCGAATTATGTTTATAAAAAGGCAGTTAGGTTTCAGGGTCTGCTGGTTTTTGGCCATGCTTGTGGATACTACAGCTCATGACAATCACTACATGAGTGAGTTGATCTGTATTTGAATCACTGACAATTTGCTTATCAGCCATCCTCTTGTCAGGGTATGGACAGGATCGTCGCGATTTTGATAGTGCACCCACTGAGAGATGCATTCAATCCCACGTTGCCTGCGAAAAGGATCAGCAAAATGGCGAGCACTGCGCCCAGCACCCCAAATGTGGCAATTACCTTACTGATCTGTTTTCAGATCAGCAAATTAATCGTTTCACGATAGACACCACAGCCAACATTCGCAGTATCTTCAGCGCACCCATCTCTAGTCCCAGCACCAGCACGATCCAACTGGACACTAAATCGGACGACTGCATGGACACGGACAGTGGCATTGAACTCATTAGCAGCAATCCCAATCGTAATCCGAATTTTAATTATAATAGACAGCCTTGGCGACAGTCCTGCATTGTTAGTCCTAATTATCCTTTTGCCTGCATGCCCGCCTTGAACGCCGGGTTGAATCCGTATTTATTTCATCTTGGCTTAGCCCACTCATCAGGCACAGCCTGTGTACTCAGCGCGCTATGCTGGCTTTCATCATCAATGTGTATCTGCCTTTTGACATATTTCTCTTGACAACCTTCCCATCTTTCCAGATTCTCCAGACTTTATTGACATGGACTCAGAATCATCAAACGCACTTCATAATGTAGTCACACGACAAGTACCTATGCCGGGACCTAGACAGTGCCAGTACCCGTTCCGTGTCTATTATCCTCCTAGGCGTAGTCCACTGCCAATACCTATGCCTCCACCTCTGATTGTCATTCGGCCAATTGGCATGGAGAGTTATGCTGGGCAATGGAACAGACATTGGTGCGAATGGCAATGGAGTGGATCGTGGTAAAATGGGAATGGGTCCAAGGAATGGAATGTGTGGAAAAAGAATGGGGTTTCAAATGGGTGGAGGTGGAGGTGGAGGTAATGGAGTAGGTTCAAATAATGAGAGTATTAACCGAAATGGAATGAATGGGAATGGATATCAGTATGGAATGAACGGGAATAGAAATAGGAATGTTATAAATCGTCAAAAACGGCGCATAAATGGATTTAACAAAAATCGGAGGGCTGGACAGCAGGGTAATGGAATGGGCGGCAATGGAATGGGTGGCAATAGATTGGGTGGCAATGGTATAAGGGAGGGAAGAGGTGGCATTGGCGGTGTAATGTGTGGAAATGGCATGGGCAACGGATATCAATTGGGGCGACAAGGAGGTATGGGAATGGGACCCAATGCAATTGAACAAAATGCAATTGGACAAAATAGAATCGGACAATATGGAATGAGACAAATTGGAAATGGACGAAATGAAATGGGCGGTAATGGAATGGGTCGGATAGGAATGGGCGGTAACGGAATGGGCAGTAATGGAATGGGCCGATATGAAATTGGAATGGTAGATAATGAAATGGGTTGTAATGGAATGAGCCGAAATGGAATTGGCGGTAATGGAATTGGAGGTAATGGAATGGGTCAAATGAGTGGACGCGTTGGAATGGGAAGTCAATACTCTTCATACTCGATCAATGGTCAACCGTACACAATGCAAGCCGAGTGGATACATGGACAGGGATCAAACGGCGTTAATATGGAAGGGAAAGTCTCTGTCGGCAGTTCAATAGAAGAAAATGGGTCAAGACCAGGCCAAACAACAATAACTAGCGAATCATCATTCTTTTGAAATAAAGTAGAATATGTGTCTCATTGTTATATGTTGAATGCTTTAATTGGTTTTGGTTCCGGTATTTAATAAATGTTTATTAATGACAGTAGAAGCAACGCTTATTATTAAGAATATTAAATAATACAATTAAGCTCATCAAGATCTTTAAAACTAATTGAACTTCACTATCACGTTACACCTATAAAAAAAAAAGAAGAAAGAAGCGAAGGTTTAGAGAATTCTTACAACACAGAATGCTCTCCAAAAAAATTATCTCACGCCGCTGTCCAAAACAGGTTGTGTATAAGTTGAGAGAGCGGATAAGAGAGAGAGGCAGAGATGGAGAAGTATCAACATATAAACACCTGCAACTAACACAGATTGTTTATTAAGGGATCTGACACGGAACAGAGAACATTGCGAGACCAGAGCTCTGAGTGCAATGCAAATATTTTGGATACCTGTCTTGGTGATCGCTGCGGCGATTGTGATAAAAGCACGCGAATCAGTTAAGCCAGAACCAGAAGTGGGTCAAATAATCAGAGATATTGAGAAAGTGCATGTGGAAGAGGAAATTCCTCAAGGTATGTTTTATCATTATTTATTTATATACTTTATCACAACAAGTGAGAAAATTCGTTGCATCTGGTATAAATATTATTTATTAAGCTATGTGATAAATAATGACTAATGATTAAATAGATAAAAAATAACTTATACCTTCGACACTATCAGCATAAAAATCTAAAATAATTTTAAAACAAAAAAGAACGATAATTATATGCACGCTGACGATAGCATTCCCTTCTAGATAAGTTATTTTTAACTCGAAAATTGTGTTTTATTTATATTTTTCTGTATTTTCTTTCATTTTATATGTTCAATAAGTATTTCGTTTGTTTTTAAGAAATAATTTTCTTGTAACAAATGCATCAAATATGGCTGTCAACGCAATATTCCACAATTTAAAAAAAAGAAGAGAAATGGATATGACTACGCCTATCTTCACACTTAAGATACCTAATTGTCGATATATATATTTCTCTGGCCCGATCCAGCCATCTCCGAACTAGGTACTACCATCATCGAAAAGATTTTAATCTGACAGACTGTTATGGCTATATCGACTTGGAAATTCTATACAAGCTTACAAGATATAATAATGATAAATAACTGATTAAATTATATTTCAATACGCCGATTTGTCTTACATTAATTCTAGTCGATAATTTTTGTATTATTATATGTATTATAACTGGTACTGTACCATATTGCAGGTGCTCCTTGCACACTGGACATTAATGGGGATTTGCCCGTCTCCAATTTGCAGCCGCTGTACCTGCAGCCCCATACGGACACCTACTGGCTGCCCAATGCAGATGGTCAACTGCAGGTACCACGTGGCGCCAGCATCGAACTCTTTTGCAGCCATTCCTTTGCGAATGTCGACAGCAATGGGCATGCTCCGCCCACTTCCATAAGCGCACGCTGCCTGCAAGACAGAATCTTTGATTGGGCGGGCGGCAAAACAGAGCTGCGTCATTTAATTTGCGCCCATCCACTACACTACACTGTGGAGCGTATGGAGGAGCAGCCATGCGGAGATGCTGATGTTGCCTCAGTGGCGCGCATTTATCGTGTGGGCTACAACATTGGCGATGGGAGATTTGTGCGCACCCTGGAGCTGTGTCACGATGCGAAGGAGCTGCGTACACACTACGCTCTTCATCAGTTGCAGCCGGCAAACGGACACATTCAGCACAAAGTGAAGCGTGTTCAGTTCAGTGCCGCCGGCCATTTTCCTAGCTACAACATGGCCTATCTCTACTCCACTGCAAATCAGCAGAAGCGGGTAGCACAACTTTTGATACAAGCCAATGCTCAGGTCGGTGACGAAAGCATATTCAATATGACGGCGGGCCGCTTTCTGACACGCGGACACCTGGCAGCCAAGGCAGACCTGATTTATGCCAGCCAGCAGCGCAGCAGCTTTAACTATGTGAATGTGGCGCCGCAGTGGCAGAGCTTCAATGGTGGCCATTGGGGCATGGTGGAGAAGGTAACGCGACGCTTTGTCGCCAACTCCAAACTCTCGGTGAGCGTCTATACGGGCGTTCATAGCGTGATGCCGCTACCAAATGCTGAACAAACCAACTTTCATCTTGCCACGGATGCCAACGATGCTAACAATGAAGTGCTACCCGTGCCACGTCTCTTCTACCGCGTGCTCATCGACAATGACAAACCGTGGCGCGGCTTGGCTTTCGTCGGTGTCAACAATCCGTATGCCTCGCTAGAAGAGATCCGGAAGGCATATGTGATTTGTGACCCGGTGGAGTTGCAACTTGTGTCCTCGATGCGCTGGCTGCAGCATGAGAATCTCAAAAATGGCTATGTGTATGCATGCAGAGTGGCTGACTTGGCGTTAGCAGTGGGCCATCTGCCACCTCAGTTGCAAGAAGTTCACGAGCTTCTAGGCGAGAATAATGTGCAATAATTATGGACTAATTATTTAAAGGTTTTAATAATACTCAATTTAAACAACAATATTTAAAAAAAATAATACATTTAAAATAGAGAGAGAAAAAATGAATCAAATCCTTAAACCTGTGGAAGAAGATAAATTCCAATCAATCACAATCCGGCTTTTGTCAAACATACGTCAATATTGAAAATATAAATAAATAATGAGAAGGAGGTCTTCAAAGAATTTACGTATTACCAAGCATCTTAGAAGTGAATGCGGTTAATGTGCAAAACGTAATTGAAAGAGGTCAAAGTTGTTTATAAGTGTTGGTTTCTTGCCAGTCCACGCTTCCATTGGAGTCATCCCGATCAGTGCCTTTGTGGCTGCACGATTGCGTAAATACACCGCTGTGTTTACTGCCTCTGCCCACAGTGACTGATCCATGCCTGATTGATCCAATAAGCATATAGCCATCTCCACAAGCGTACGATTAGCTCGTTCAGCAACACCATTTTGTTGCGGAGTGTACGCCACCGTCAATTGCCGTGCAATTCCATTGGTTTTCAAAAACCCGTTGAACGTTTTGTTCACATATTCGCGTCCATTGTTGCTGCGAATACATTTGATCATCCTTCCTGTTTGACGCTCTACCAGATTTTTGTACTCCACGAATTTTCGAAAAACTTCGTCCTTTCCTTTCAGAAAATATACAAAAATCCGTCTTGACTTGTCATCAATAAATGTGAGGAAGTACTTAGATCCGCCAAGAGACTTCGTTTCGAAAGGGCCACACACATCAGTGTGCACCAGTTCCAGAAGTTCCTCCGCTCGGCTTTCTGTTGATCCCGGAAATTGCTGCACGTGAATCTTGTTCATCAGGCACGTCTTGCACGACACCCGTCGCAACACGTCAACATTTTCCATTCCTCGCACCAGCGTCTTGTTTGCCATTTCACGCAAACTATCATAATTGAGATGACCATATCTGTTATGCCACAACTCGCCGTCCGACTTAACAGCTGCATAACATCTGTTACGATGACTTTCAAACGTATACAGATTTCCAACTCTTTTGGCCTCGAGTATACATTCGCCCCCTTGGAATACTCGTGCACTACTTGCATCGAAATATACCTTGCATTTCCTTGCTACGGCTTGTCCCACCGACATGAAATTGCCCGTCAACTTTGGTACGTACAATACGTTGTGTAGTACCAGTGTGCACAAATCCGTTTTCATTTTCACTTCACCTCTGCCTTCTGTTGGCAAGGTGCCGGCGTCCACCAAACAGATCGTTTCGGTATACGCCTCAAACTTTCAAAACATTTTCTTATCGCAACACATATGACTTGTCGCTCCACTGTCCAAGCACCAGCCGAGTTTCTTAGAACTGCTTTCATCCAATGCGTTCAGTAAGCTGTAATTCCTTTGTCTGGTCGCTATTACATCATCTTTGGCAATTAGTCTGCGACAGTTCGCTTTAATATGCCCTGTTTCACCACATTCGTAACAGGCGATCTTTTTCAATTTTTTCTTTGTGGTGACCTTCGCAGTAGCGTTATGCCGTTGTCTAACTGTAAAGCCCTGCGCGATATCGCTCTGCTTCTCCGCGCTTTCTTTCCTCTCGCCTTCTTCCTTCAATTTAATGCACAGAATTTCTAGCGCAGGCAGACTGTGGCGTGTCTCGATGGCGACAACGAAATTCTCATAAATATCTGGAAGGCTGGAAAGCAAAATAATGACCTTGAGCTCGTCAACTATTTCTATTCCAACTCCGGCAAGCTGATCCACGATTTCGTTAAATGTGATCAAATAGCTAGCCATGCTTTGCCCCTCCTTCATGCGAGAATTGAGCAACTTTTTGTAAAGCGAGACTTTACGAACCGGCCCGCTTGGCTGGTGGACTTCGCGCAACTTAATCCATGCCTCCTGCGACGTTGTGCACTTCTTGATGTATCCCAACTGCGATGTCTTAACACTTAGCGTGATCGTTGCCAATGCCTTACGATCCAACGCACTCCAGTTATTATTTTCGCCCACATCAGACTTCTGTAAATCCCCCGACGATCCCATAGATCCGCATGTACCAACACGCTTCGCATCTGTATGCTCCAAGAATCATAATTCTTTTCGTCAAGCTTCTCAATTTGGTACAGCCCACTCATGTTTCTATTATTGCGACGCACTTTACAAATACACACACGTAACTGCCGATTTGTCTTTTTATTAAATCCGAGTTCGTAACTTTGGATATCGAGTCAAATAAACCGTTATCAATATTATCAGGCCACGCGTCCTGGGCCCATAACCAATCGCTCCAACAATAAGTCAAGTTGAAAAAGATTACAAACTCCAAGTATTAAGGTATTATTAGTACTTGTGTTAGTTGTGTGTATGTAAAGTCAGATCAAAAAACACAATAATATTTTTCTCTATGTTGTTATTTGTCATAAAACTGTTGTTTTCTCAAAAATGCAATTAAAAAAGCAATAATAAAATATTTGTGGTTGCTTAAGTCAATACAGATTAATTACGCACATATACATTTACCGTCTGCCAACATACAAAATATAATTTTGATGTTGAAAAAACTGCCGGCTCTAAACATACCGGATCGGGGAGAAAGCCAGAAATTTAAACGTGCGGAAAGCAGTTGGAAGTACGTTTCAGCGTTTTCAAATCAGTAAATGCAAATATATAAATGTATTGAAAGCTCAAATGGGACCGATGTCGTAAGAAAAGAAAATTTATGCTAATGCGCAAGAAAAGGGCGGAAAAAAATTCAAGGACGCAAAATGCCGGAAAACGGCAACAAAAGCAACGGAAAATTTAAGAAATTGTGCCAGACGCTCCCATTGAATGTGTGTGTGTATATGCTTGTGTGTGTGTGTGTGTTTGTGTGTGTGTGTTTGTGTGTAAAGCAGAAAAAGGATTAAATCAATGTTGCGGAACAAATTGCGTTATGTGGGGTTTCTGCATGAAGGTAATATAGACCTATTTCATTTCTTCAAGCTAACAAGGCATTATGGCGGGAGCCTAGTTTTCGACCACAACCGACGACCCAATTTGATGGTGTCAGACTCACACGAGCGTTAATAATGCGAAATCCGATAAAGGAAGGAAGTAGGGAGATGTGTGTTTGGAGCAAAGTCAAGAAAGAATGATATGATTGTCCGACCACATTAACACCAGTAACTTTATGTGAAATATCATTTTAAAGAACATTAAAATGTATTTTATACATATTGCAAATTGTTATATAATTGATTCAGTTCAAGTTTTGCGGCTTCACCATTTATTTATTTTTATTTTTTTTTTTTTGTGTTTGGGTGGGAAACTTCCGTCACGAGATTATCAATTCGAAAGCTCGTTGAATTGAATACAAAACAAAGTTGCGTCTGTGAAACAATTTGAAACATTGAAGAAATTGTTTTCTGCGCTTTTGGGTTTTGTTTTCAGGTTCATTTCATTTATTTTTTTGAACCATCTACTATGTTGACTTTCATTTTTGTGGCAATAACGATTCGCTTAAAATTCTTTGTAAAACAACATATATTTCTCCTGTTGTTTTTCAACACAGACTTATAAACTTGATAAAAGTTTTCGGCTGGGGAGGCGAGAGGAGCAACAATCCAAAAAAAAAAGTATAAAAAAAACGACCAAAGGAAATCAAGAAAAAGAGAGCAGACAAAAAAATGTAATTGAACGCACTTCACACAGCTGTTGTCAAGGACATTGTTGTTGTTGTTGTTGTTGTTGTTGTTGTCATTGCTCTGTGTGTTAAAGGAGGATATGTTGAGTTGTGCGGTCGCCAACGGAAATTATTATTTATATTTTGTATTCGGTGCGCGACATTGTTAGCGCAACTTCATCTCCATATACTTTTTAATATATATTTCCACTTTTCGGTAACCCCCATTTTTTTTTTTTTTTGCTTTTTTTTATCTCGATTAAAATGTATATTTAATCTCAGCAGACAAACATATAAATATATAAAAAAAAATTGGAAACATACAAATAATATAAGTAATTTCCTGTAACCGGCTCTGTACGCCTTGTTTCCTTCCGTTCGAACGGCCATGCAACTACCAACACTCGAATTCACACTACACCACACTGATCCCAATCCAACCAAACTGGCAGCACATTTGGGCCAAGTCAGACGCATTGCATGCAAAAGGTAGTCAAGTTGAAATATTTTGTTAACTGTGCGTAGTTTTCCCAAAAGACAAAAAGTAAACAAACCCATGTATATAACTATATATGAATATATATATATATATATATATATATATGTGATAGGTATGTGAACGATGTTGCTCCTTACGGGTTATTTACATGTGTAACGACAATGGGCACTCCCAGAGGCGGCCATGATTGGGATTGGTATTGGGATCGGGGACACCGTCGAAAGACAGGCAGGAAGCACGCATGCAAGCGGCATGATTTATATTGGAAAAACAGAGGTACTCGTTAGCCTGGTTTTTATTCATAACCGAAATCATTTCCTAAATCGATATGCAATGTGTGATTGAATATGGGTTTTGTTGTCTATCAGTCTACGAGTTCAAGTCGTAGTTCAACACCAACAACTTTGTTAATTTCACATAGCTTGAATTTAATTCAATTCGAGGAATTCTATAATGGAATAGAACTGAGCAGATAACAAAAACGTTAAGAGATGAACAAAGTACGTGCGCACAATGAACAATGAATAAACACATACACGCACACGCATACACACACACACACACACACACATAGGCACACACACATAGGCACACACACGCTTAACCAGCAAGGACTACAATATGAAAATGGGCAAGAAATTGGCGTTTCATTTTACTTGTTTGCATTCAGCATTGAAATGGCAAAATGCATAGCAATGCATGGAAATTGCATTGCTGAACTTTATGCTTTAATGCATGTGTGTATATGTGTGTGTGTGTGTGTGTGTGTGTGTGTGCGTGTGTGTGTGTAACTACAAGCTAGACATGACGACAGTGACATCTAATATCCTTATTGTTAGCTAAGCGAATTTATGGCTAACAAAGTCCTTAACTTGATTCAAGTATTTAGCAGCCGGCTGCTAACTTGAAAATTGACCGCATTGCACCCGAGCTGTCTGCAACTACGTGTGACCCAAAACGGACTACCAATGTTCCTAATGAGTCCGTGGTCGTTGTGAAACTTAACTACTAACTGGGTTGTGGCTCTGTCAGAGAGTTCAAAGTGCACAATCACCTCAATAGGTGTTTCGTTAATGGGCTTACATCTATGTAGGTATGTATGTCTTGACGGCTTTGAACATTGGAAAACTTCACGCAAGAGTGCTGCTTCAACTGAAGTTGCACAAGTTTTCTTTGTCACGTGACCATAATAGCCAAGTGACATGGGTTGAAAGTGCAACATAAAACCGAAATCTGTAGGAAATGTGTAGCAGCATGTCAAGCGAACATTAAGTTTTGCATTTAGTTTAAACATGCCGTCTCATCCAATCGATTTAAGAGCACATCTTTTGTTTTGAGATCGATTTAAATTCATTTTGTATACGTTGACAAATGTACTTACAACAAGGTGAAGGCCAAGTAAACTTTTGAACAAATTCAACTCTGACTATGGCCATATTAATGAGTCTGACGTTGCTCTAATCACAGACCAACTCAGCGTGTTTTTTTTTTTTTAAATCACAAGTCAAAATATATTTTTAATCCAGTCAGTGGCAATGGCAAAGAGCCTTTGATCTTAGCCCCATCCCGATAGCAATATGTTTGTTGTTGTCGTCCTTGCTTTTATATTGCTTATAAAATACATTTCGCATATATAAATATTCACACATATTAAAATTCATACCTACAGAGCCGCCCTTTGTGCTGGATGCCAAGTAATGGCCTTATGCGACAGAACCCAATTTATTCACCCATCCTGTTCCTGTTTCAAATTACACACAGGTGAAGTGAAGTGCCCTTAAAAAAAAAAGGGGCATCCCTTAAAATTAGTCGACTTTAATGCGACTCTTGGTGCAAAATGTGTATGGTTTTATTTTAAATTCCAAATCATGATTTTTGCATTAGTTAGTGCTTTAGGCAAATTAACCAAAGCTTGTAATAACAAACATATAAATTAAATCAATACAGATTTGTTTTAAATATATGATTTTCTCTTCTTCTTATCTAACATTGTAAGCAAAACTTGAGTACCAAAAATGCACAAGAGTAAATTTATAAACTTCAATCTAAAATATTGCCAACCTATTTTAAGCATTGCTGCATAAAAGTTAATAGCCAGATTTACAACCTATTCATCAGTCTATGAAAGCAGGTGTAAATTCTAAAAAAAAACATTTACAACTTCTAAATTGAATTGCCACTAAAACTAGCGCTGAATCAGCCGTAACTACTCGAATAAAAGCAGCGCCCAGTGACAAATTATGTTGCATGAAAAATACGACATAAATTTTATAAAATAAAAGCGGAAAAATAAAGCGAGAATATAAAATATGACAGGTAATCAAGCGAGCCAAGAGAAGTAAGTCTAGAGAATCGTAAATTGTGAGAATCTCAATGAGGATGAGCCACAGTTTGACATGCTGCCGTTGATAAAGGATGAAAACATGTCGCAGAACAATAACAAAATACTCTAAATGGGTAAACATATATTTTCAGCTCCCCCCCCCTCAGTGATATGGGTGAAAATGTATTCATATATATATATATATATATATATATGCTTTTCTTTTTTATTAGGTTTTGTGAATATAAGACTCATTTTGTAGACGACTAAATAGACTTCTGGGTGCAACATTTCCCAGCCCACTGGATCTAGCTACCATTTATTCATAAGGTAATCTGTGTTGCGCTTTTCATGCTGCTGCTCTCCACGTTCCCAGGGCGAACTCCGCAAATCCCCAACATTTGCCACAATTGGCATGTCGTTGCGGTCGTATAGTTGGGGATACGAGCTGTGGGTGCTGAGAACTGCATGTGAAACCACAAAAATGCGGTAAAACGATTACCGAAACTCTGTGCTGTGATATACAAACGTGCAACATACATTCGCACACAGTCCAGGACACCCACAGTCACGGAACGTGCAGCAAAAGGTAAGCGGAATTGAATAAAAATTGTTGAGAATATGCCACGAGCTAAGGAAAAATGGAAAACATGCGTTTTTTTTTTGCGATATCTGAAAATTCGCCTCGTTTATCAAAATCACTTGCACATTTTTGTGTGACCTGTTTTCATTTGAAATTAGTGTTTGAGTTGAAATAGTCCAAATAAAAAATATTAATTCCAAATAATTAATCAAATTCTTATCGAACACAAAAAGTGTTCTTTTGCTGCCATTGGCATGGTCAATATGAAAATGCGACATCTTGGTCAACAGTTAAGTTTCTTAATTAATTTTAATCAAATTTCTTCAGTTGATCAATATTATGCCAATATAAGTTTTTCTGAAATGGAAGTTTTGATTTTAAAACAAAACGAAAGCTTGACAAATAAACGGATTAAACCGTTAAAAGAGTATTGTGGTCAAAAGGACAACAACTGAGAAACAAAGAAAAAGCTGCAGCAATCGACCTGGGCAAAAGCAACAGGTCTCGGCCAAGCCAACTAACGTACTGCACATCATGGAATATTGCGTTGATTTGGCCAGAAGAAGTTGCAATATCCTAGGGAAACTTGTCTAAAGCTCCGAAGTCATAGAAAGGATTGATGGAGTGGCTATGTGCTAAGAATGGAAATAAATCTAAGTTGCTGTACATAATAATAATAAACAAAATCTGGTATAATAAAAGATGTCGTTAAGTCAAATCATGCCATAAATAATTGATGTGCATTTAATATAAACTGTAATTTAACACAATTGTAATAATTTCAAATCAAAGTTGTTTATGCTTCAAGCTGTCAAATAAAATCAACATAGTGGTAAAATTGTAGTTTTAATAATTGCTCTTCATTAAGTTTCCATTCATTGCAGTTGCAGAGGAGAAGCTGTTATTTTGCTCGTAAAACCGCACGAATTAAATTCAATTTACACTTGAGAGAATTGAGCTCAAAAGTTGGCAGAAAACACACCCATTTTCAATGTCCCAAACTGGGTCACTTGTCTCTTGAGACACACTTCAAGTGAAAATTTGATGTCTTCGAGGCGTCTAAACATGTTCAATCAATGGTAAAACCACATCTAAGAAAAAAAAAAAGTAAAAAGTAAAAAGTCAAATGCTTTTAGTGGTATGTGTGAAACATACAACTACATATATGTGTGTACGTATGTGGAATATATACTTTATTTTTTAAGCATTGGCCCATACACTAGTTTTATTGCTTTTGATACTGTCAAAGCGATTGAATTGAATTGAAAAGCGCTGAAATGGAATTGGGAAATTTTTGTGTGCCAATCGCTTTGCGGATTTGCAAAGGGCAGTTGAGCTCGTCAATGGCTTTCATTAGAAGGCTTTAAGGCACCGGGTTAACCCTGACAATGACTGGCTGACAAATTGCAGGCCAGCTCAATCGACTCCTTCGAGAGTTCAAGGAATTCGCTGCCAAAACGCAGTAACAAATACGCGAATTCGTATAAAAAATGTATTTCACTCTTTTTTCCACTGGTCTGAACTGCTCAAGTTTGAGATTTATGGTCTCTGCGGTTAAGTACGCCATCGGGCAATGCGGGTATACTCTACGATTGAAAAGGGTTCGATTTAGGTAAATATATATTTGGGGGGGGGGGGGGGCGCAACAGTTGAGTGTGTCAAGTCCTTAACTACTTATGTACACATGATGTGGGCAAACATTTCAATAGTGATTCCCTTGGCCAACCTACTGAACTGAATCTGTTAGTTTAAGAAGCTCATCATTTATTCATTTCGGTAAATCAATATTGAATTTGCTTATTTTGAGTATCTTTCTTAGCATATAAACAACAAGCAAATTGATTTAATTTTTTTTTTATAATTATATGCTTACTGCCATTAAACAATTAACAACTATTGTGTAGATTAGCTACTTATATATATATGTATAATCATAAGTATGTATGTATGTCAGTCAATGTATGTCAACTACTGTTTGCCGGACCAAAAAAATAAATAAATTTATATATACGTACCTCCAACTGTGTGTGTGTCGGACATACACACTTTTGTGTGTATAAATACACTCAACGTCAGAACCTTTAAACTGTAGTTTAACAAGCAGTTGCCAAACGACCACCACCAACCCCTCCAACCACCTCTATCCCCACCCTTCTGTCTTCTGTCTTCTGTCAGAGTATCATGTATGTCTCCTGCAGTACCAACTGACTCTAATGTGACGTTCATAAGTGCTGTGCGACGAGATGTGCGACTATGACGAGCATTATAAAGTGCATTTTTCATCATCATTCGTTGACGAGGAATGCGAGAGTTTCATTCGCTTGCATTTTGTAGCATTTTATTCCATCATATTTTTATTTACTCCTCTGTCCTTTTACAACTTTTTTGTTTAAAATGTGAACTTTTTATGCTTTATTACTATACTTCAACTAAGCTGCATTATGATTATGTGTTCGTAGAAATAACTAGTTGTGTGTAAAGTCGCGAAAATATTTTATGAATTTAGGAGGTATTCTTTACGCATTTCCCAATCTGAGTTGAACTCTAAACGATTAGAAAGCGACTAATCGCAAGTATTAAAGAAATAAATATAGAATATATATATATAATATATACTTATTAGATACTTCATATACCTCGTTGATATATTTTTAATAATATTATTATTATTTATTAATAAAGAGATAAAAGCTATTATTTTTAATAAAATAGCAGATATGTAAAATAAATTAATATTGATACGTCCGGTGATTCCAGCTGCTAGGCATTTAGGAGAATTTATCTAATATAGTGAAGTGTATTTGTTCTATTTGCACATTTAAATAATTTATCACTGTATTTCTACTCAAAACAGAAAATATATATATAATCTTAATGTTTATCAATAATGTGAGAGTGACGCATTGCTGAATATCTTAGCCAAAACACACCACGCAACATAACCTAAAACTGCTTCAGCAGAAGGCCCAGCTGAATGGAATTCCTGAGGACGACCAATTGCGGACTGGGTCTCTTCTGAATGCAAATGTTTCTAGTTATTATCTGATGCAATGCAGACTGTGCACAGAGCAAACCAAGGCCACTGTCCACAAAGAAATGCACCAGCCAAATATACTGGATCGTATTGCCGCTGGCGAGTCCAAGCGACTCCAAATGAGAGTGCGGACTTGCACTTCATAATGTGGGCAATCAGTTGCCACTCATCGATGCTGGCATCCAAACTGGTCGGATTTTGTGTGCACCCATCCAGCAGCAAAACGCTGCCCTCCGGTGCACTCATTAAGTCGGCGACCAGTCCACAGATATACAGCTCACCCTTTTCCTCGCTGCAGTACTGATAGGTGTGACAGGTAAAGCCGGTACTCCTGGAAACACGTTCGTATAGATCACAGCTAGGACGCGCCAGCAAGCAAATAGAGCAGCTCATCTTTTGGCACACAAATTCTGCTGTCAGCTGCAGTGCATCAATGCTGGAATCTGTCTGCACAGCAAGCCCCCAAATACACAAAGGAAACATAATGAGAGCCAACAACTAGGAGATGTCACGGAAAGAACGTTTGAATTTGTTGAATGACGGCCATTGCTGTCAGTACTATAAACACAAAAAAAGCCATAGCCACAAAAAAAAAACATAAAAGAGAAAAAAAATTATATAAGTTTATATTTTCCAGTATTTTTTCTTGATGGTTGCATAAACTTGGCTTATACGTTTTTTTATTTGCTTTCGCACAACACATTCGACTTTTTTTTATTTTTTACTTTTGCTAAACATTTGCAAACATGTCTTAATTAGTCGCATTTTAAATATTAATAAATGGAAATTAAATCAATAAATTTTTCATTATTTATTGAATATTAATCCCAAATCCTTTAAAATAATGTTGCTCTATTTAACATTTTAAACAGACATAACAGATTTATTTTAAACTCACATTATAAAAATAATGGAATTATAAAAGATCATAAACAAAGTCAATCCAAAAAATTGAAATTATTTTATATATCAATAGGCTTATAGTAAACTCTCTTTTAAAAATTTTTTAATTATATATTTTATTTTAATTATTCACTTTTAATGTAATGTTAGCTTTGATCTTATTTGCGACTTTGATTTTAAATTAAATTTAAAATGTTTACTGCTCTATTTAAATTGGTGAATGAATAAAAGTTTTAAATTTAAGGTTCCGTTTATTGCTATGTCTAATATAAAATAACTAAATTCGAATAATAACGAATTCTTTCTATTTACACGAAACTAATACTAAAAAAATATTAATATTAAATGTATATTCCTAATTTTAAAATATTATTTAACTGAATGTCGAGAAATAAAATCGCTTCCGTTTTTCTAATGTTGCACTTTTTGCGGGAGACTTAAGTCGAACTTCACACCGCAAGTTTAGTAATAACATAACTTTTTCTATATACATACATCTATATTTTATATAAGAAAACAAAAAGTGTCATTTAAAAACTTATGCAATGTTGTGTTAGAGCAGGTGCTGCTTTATTCAAGACCAGAACGTTGACTGTTCGCATAAACTCCGGATTGCCAAGGATTGGCTGCGGCTCATGGCTAAACTTGTATTCATTGGCAACTCAAAGTTGGGCCTGAAAAACATGTGGCATACCATTCCCATTACAAAAGATTGATCTTTTGTGCATTAGTGTCCAAGTCGAAGGCCAGCTCCAGGCTATTCCACTCATTCGGCTTGACACGTTCGACCCGGGCGAAAGTCAGAAACTTGTTCTTTATGGAGCTGCAACGGAAAGCCCCTGCAGCAGAATTCTATGCGTCAGTGCGCAAATATCTGGTCAATTTAGTAATTGTTAAAATAAAGACCGAAAGTTTGAGTTTGAATGTAGATGCCAATACTTTGTCTAGATGTGCAAAGCAAAAGCAAAATCTACTGAAAAGCATATAAAAGAGAGATTCTCTTTCTTCTGTTACTTCTTTGCGTATAGTCAAAGCGACACAACTCTATAGAAAATTGCTTTGCTAGTAATTTAATTTAAATTGTTTGCAAAACAAAAAAAAAAAAAGAAAAAGCAGAAAAGTTTTATGCCAGCGCATTTGTTTGTGTGTGGATCGCTTGGCACACGCACTTCACTTAATCAAATGGTAACAAGTGAAAATTTGCGCGCTCAAAAATTTGTTCATTACACACACGCAGGGCGAGGCTGACAAAGGGACGGACTGGTGGACAGACAGAGAGACAGAAAGGCAGATAGAAAGCTGCGCCGCTACCCAGGTTCCTTACGGCAACGGCAGCGGCATGATGCCGAAAAAGTATTTGCAACACAAAACTAGCAGCAAAGGCAGCTTTTTGGCCGCCCTCGCAATAGTTTCAAGTGCCCCGCGTGTGGATCCTTAGCAAGCCCGACGGCGTGACGACGTCCTTGTTAGTGCGCGTCTGTCTGTCTGTCTGTCTGTCTGTATGTCTGTATGTCTGTATGTCTGTATGTATGTCTGTCTGTCTGTGAGTCTGTCTCTGGGTTGCCTTTCCGCTGTATTCTTGCCAGTTAGCATTGCCTCTATGCGTTGTCGTTGTCGTTGTCGTTTTCGTCGTCGTCGTCGTCTTTCCACTTTCCACTTTCATCAACATCATCAGCATTTGTATGTAAATAATTTCGCTAAAAAGTATGCTATACAAAAGTTGTTTCTTGCTTCTTTCGCTGCTCGTTTGCCATTGTCATTGTGTTTGAGCCAGCTGTGTGTGTGGGTGTGTTTGTGTGAACATGTATAAATAAGAGACCTTTCCTTTCACTCATCATATTTTGCTAGCACACTAAAATTGTACCCTCTTTTCAGTTTGAATCAGCATATGTTAAACTCTACAACTCATTCTTGGGCTTAGCACAAATGTTGTATCCTTAGGCAATGTTGCTCATCACGCTTAGCCTGAATCTAAATTTAGTTTATTGACGTTCTTATTCGCATATCGGGCGAACCTTGAACTTTGGCAATTCCTAGACTTAGGCATTAATTATGTACGAGGTTCGGTTAGTTTCACATGTGTCAAATGCTGCGATAACAATTTGGCAACATTGGCATAATTTATGAGCCAAACTCCAGGAGGTTCTAACTGCTAAATAGCATCGCAAAACTTTTAGTTGAACATGTTAAAGCATAAGTAATTCATGTATATCGAAATAAGTTTCTAAGTTGATTTGGGTTAAACACTGTCGGGTTTCCGGTATATCCATAAGTAGATAATTGTCAACTGACACCAGCAAAATAATGCGGCAATAAGTTTCCCACTGCAAAATATTAAAGCTTGGGGAAAGTTAGTTAATCCTAAAGATGGTCTTTGATGGGTTTTCACAGCTGTAAAAGAAAAACTTTATTTCATAAAATTTGTGTGTGCAGCAATAAAAAATATATTTAATCACTAGCCAACAATCAAATTAGCTCACATTGAAAGAATCTTTTAATAGTTTTTCATAAGCTGATTTAACTTTTTTAAATTAAATGCGGTTCAGAAGAGCTTTAATTTTGACAAGCAAGTTATAAGTAAAACTTACTGCAAAGTAAAAGCAAATGCAAATGCCAAAGCAAAAGCAAAATCAATGACAAAACTCGTTCACAATTTTGACAAGCAAGTTATATGTAAAACTTACTGCAAAGTAAAAGCAAATGCCAAAGCAAAAGCAAAAGCAAAAGCAATGTCAATGACAAAACTCGTTCACAATACGACCTCAAAAACATTAACTGTGATGTGCCCATTAAACGGAAATAAGTGTGTAATTATGAATCAGATTGAATGTGCGCCCAGTCAGCTGTATGCCTTTTATTGGTAAAAGGGATGGAGAGGGGGAGGGGCATAACTTAAATTCGCAACACGCCTTATGGGGAATATTTGAGCGAGGAGTGTAAGAATTCCCCTAATAAGGCCGCAGTTTATGCTCGATAAATATTTGAGCCACATTTACGACACTTATGATCCGCTTAAAGTTCGTCTTTGTCTGGCCCAAATACGAGTATATGTGCATATATGCTAAGTGTATGCTGAGGCAATTACCTTTAAATAACTAAACAAGTCAATTTTCTTGGCTAAATGTGAAAAGTTTATGTGTATCTTCTTCTCTTTCTTTTTGGCAAACAAATTTAAATGTCATTAAATTTGTAGC
The DNA here is from genome assembly GCA_035042125.1 of Drosophila longiperda. Taxonomy (NCBI): domain Eukaryota; kingdom Metazoa; phylum Arthropoda; class Insecta; order Diptera; family Drosophilidae; genus Drosophila; species Drosophila longiperda. The sequence goes on from JAWNLV010000130.1 coordinate 3,209,390, forward strand.
TGTTGGAGGCCATTGGTATAAATAACATTAATTTACTCATATGCACATATATATTCATGTTTATGCCTGTATACAAATTTTAATTTGTAAACTAAATTATGTTGGGATTGGCCAAGTGCTCAGAAGTGCGGCCAAAAGTTGTATTTATTTCGAGTGCATAATTCAACCTATTAATAAAGTCCATAAATGTTCAAGGGTCAAGCTATAGTTTCGTACACAACTTGTAAAGTTTTTATGTATTAATTCCATATCTAAATCCAAATTTATTTAAGGTCTTAAATAGTTCTTTCCCATTTACAGCACGAGTGTTTAATTTACCTGGCATTTCGCACCATTTCGTTGGAGTACCAGAAGCAAATTTTAATCAACAATAATTGTCGAATGCAAATTCGGCCTCGAGTTACAACAAAAGCTGACAAAAGTCAGCAAATTAGAGACGTATAAGAATACCTTAAGGAACTTGAGCTGTTTCTGCTTCAGCCTCTTTAGACTGTCGTATATAGGAGAATAAATACAAAATAAGGAAATGCTTTAAGGTTCGGGGATAGTGGGTGTTAGGTCAATTACGCTGTTTTTTGCTGACATCCTCCAGTTTAGAAATAAGCTAAGGAACTGATCAATTATTTAGAAAGTATCGAACTGGGTCATGTTCAATGACTCGAGCTGCTTAGGGGCTGCACACGGTACACTGATTGAGTTAAGTTTGCCAAGGTCGAAAAGCACATTGATTTCCCGCCGCCAACGAACTAATTTTCCAAGTAATTTTTCTTCGAGCGTTGCGTTGCTGTAATTAAATTTTGATCAAGCCTAAATATTTGCCAATGCCAAAGTTCTTGCCATGCTAAAACTTTTCCTGCCTACAATAGCCAAATGTTGACCGGACCTTTTTTATTTCACTGGCCAACTGGACATCGTCATGGACCTAAGCATGAACGTGGACGTGAACTAAATAAATGGAGCGGACTGCTTCAATGGCAAATTAAATAACGCTCCTAAAGTTTCCACAACTGATGCGATTTCACGCAACGCAGCCCACCAGTTAGACAACGTCCGTTCAAAGATGAAAAAATTAAAAATATATATATATATATATATATATATAAATAAAAAACCGGAATAACTTGGCCAACGTATTTGATGATGGCAAGGAACACAAAAAAAAGGCATAGAATGAAAATTGAAAACGTAGCACGCTGCAAGCGAAATACAAATAAAAGAAAAGAAATGTTTGCAACGTGAAAACGAAACGATGACCGTGCTAAATGATTTCTGGGATGCCGAAAACAAATGAACCGAAAGTAAAAAAAAATATATATAAAAAAAAATTAAATTGTTTGCTCACCTACTAATGCAAATTAAATGAATAATGACCTTATACAGTAATCGGAAAATTCATAAATTGAATATTGCTAAACGTGGTCATTAAAACAATCATGACAACAATTATGGAGTCTACATTAATAAATTAAATATTAATAAATATTGGTATACCCAAAAGGAATTCCTGGAATACTCATTAGATCAATTAACTGCGAAAAAACAACATAAAGTAAACGCGCACATTTTGTAGCGTTTTTAAAACCCAAATGAAATGATGTAAAAATTTGTAAGCATAATTTGGAACGACGCCCCCAAAATAAAGCTGACTTTGTGTAAAGCCAAAAATGAATAAAAAAAAAAAACGAAATAGATGGAATTAGAAATAGAAATAGAAGCGCCGCAAAAAAAATAACAGAACAACAAGCAGCAGCAAGAGATGAGAGGGGGAATGGAGGGCAGAGATGCGTTAAATTTAAACAAATAAACAGCAGCAGTCACAAATAAAAAGCGTTGAATATATACATATATATACATACATATATATTTGTGTGTTTATTTGTATGTAGATCCAAATTGCTGCAGGCTGTAAAACGTGGGCAAATACACAAACCGTGAAACCTGGCCCAAAAACTTTCCAACCAAAATACACATGCTACAAAGATACAAACATACATACAATTATACATATATGTATATATATACATATATATATATATATATATATGTGTATGTATATATGCGGCGTAGCGCCAAAATGTGGGCTTCTGGGTCAAAGACATGGGCGGCGGGCGGTTTTACAAGCAACAAAGAGACAGACAAACAGTCGACCAAACAGACCAGCCGAATGTGAGGAATAGACGACGCGGCCTAGACAACAACTTGCATAATTTAAATGTAGATATGCGGTTGGATGGCGCCTAAAGATACTATAGATAGACACACACACACACTCATACACAAACACACACACACATACGAGCATGAGCACGAGCAGAGTTCTTAGCGGGGCTAAACTAAAGGAAAACCACTTGAACTGGTGGCTGTGAAACGCCCATGTGGCCACATCCTCCTTTGCCTTTGTTATTCTTTATGTTGTTTAGCTACCAGCTGCGTGGGTGTTGATAATGAGCCATTCAGTCTGCGTTTGCGTTTCTGTGTGTATGGGTGTGTTTGTGTGTCTGTTTGTGTGTCTGTTTGTGTTTGAGTGTGCTGCACATATGCTCTATATGCATATATTTATAGTCTACTTTATGGCTTACTAATGAACTTTCAGCGCACATTGAGTTGCTTTGATCCAGAGATTTGTGCGCCGCATATCTGTGCCAACATAATCGAGCTCAGCATCACAAGTATTTGAATCTTATCCATTAGCATAACACTCTTAACGATTTCAATATTGATTGAAATATCCATTTTCATTTCCTGCTTACCCGTCTGCTGCAGATTGGCGAAATCATCATAACAAGCGATTCTTAAGAAATGTTCTCAAATGTAATAAAATTACAGATCAGCTGGAAATATAAGCCGCCCATCAGCACAATATGTATTGTCCTCTTAGTGGTACTACACTTAGAGAGAACCACCCTAAAATGAAGAATATGTGATTAAATAATAAAAATCAAACGTTGAAAGAGCAAATGGAAGCATAAAGCAAATATTAGACAAGTACACTGGAAAAGGAAAAAAAAATAAAAACTTGAATACAAAAAAATAAATACCTTCAGAATTCCATATCAAAAAAAAAAAAAAAATGAAACTATTAAGCTCAATATAACGGAAGTGGAGTATTGGTAAAACAACAAAATCAATTTGTTGGAATGGGCCAGGACAGTGTTTTATCAATTGATAGACATTTTTTGCGCCAGCTGCTCCCATAAATCGCTCAAAAGTGGCAAGAAGCGTAAAACAAATTGAAGTGGGGCACAACAACATGAAGCAAATGCTGCATTTGTCGTGAAACGTGGCCAGAAAAAAAACTGGCTGGCAAAATGGAAATGCTAGGCGCACAAATGAAGTCGTAAAGCAAACGAACTGTTCACCGAAACCCGTATCCAACCCACCGTACGTACACTTACCCGTATTCAACCGTTTGTCTCTCAGCACAGTATGTTAGCCGCATCTTGACGTTGCTATTGCTGTTTTTGTTCCTGTTGGTTGTTGTTGCTGTTATTGTTGTTGTTGTTGTTGTTGTTGTTGATATTCCGCATGCATATGCAACGCATATTTACGAGTAGGATGCGAAATGCGAAATGCGCGCCCAGCAGCAAACAATGCAAGAAATTGCATAGCGCACCGAGATGGCAAATATGGGTTTACGAATACACCCAGATATGCCATGGTTGCCGAGGTGATATCCAAGGTATGCAGAAATTCCATGCCAAATGCTATTCATAGTAGTCCCACTTTTATGGCAATGCGGGTGTGTGTTTAATTTCATTTACAGCAAGCATTGTTTTCAATAATCAAAATATTTACGCAACTTCATATTAAATAACTCAAAATAAAAGACAAACCAAAATGTCATAGTCGAGTGAGCTATACTACGAAATACCAAGCTATACGAGCTATAACATATATAAAATATTATTTATATTGCTGAAATCCTTGCAACTGAATATAAAATGGCTTCGATTAAACTTGTATAGTTGATCAATAATATATCACTGCTCTGCCTTTGATATTCAAGTGTTTATTGGTATCGGAAACTAATATATATCGATATTTGCAAAAACGAGGCAGTTATTGATATATTTACTATATATTTACTCGGCTTTTGATTCTATAATAAATAATATTTTTTTTATTTGTGAAATCCTTGCAACTGACTATAAAATTACTGTAATTAAACTTTTATAGTTGATCAATAATATGTCAGTTTCTGCCTTTGATATTCTAGATATCGGAAACTGATATATATCGATATTTGTGAAAACACGGCAGTTATTGATACACAGCTATATCTTGTCATCTTTTGATTCTGTACAAGAACATATACATATTGTAGAGTTAGAGAAGCAGAATCATTAATGTGTATAAAAAATACACAAGAAAAAAATGACTTTTAGAATGTTGCCGACTCGTGAATAAGCCATAATTTAGAATGTGTCAATAGGGTTTCATAATTTGGGTGTCGCGGGGCCAATTCATGTAGAATTGCTTGTCATATTGAGTTGTGCCTGTTATCGTTGTCTGTCTGTCAATTCGTCGATTTATCAATTCGTCAATTTTGAAACTTTACTGCCTGTCTAATATGCGCAATTATTTGCAAATAAATCAAATTAAAGTAGCTCAAAAGGAATAAATTGTAAGCTTGTACATGCAAATTTTGTTGCATAATTGACATAATAATCAAAAAATCAAAGCAAAATACATGGAAATTTATATACAAATATATATATATATAAATGTATAAGTATTACAAAGACAGCGAAAAATAATATCTATAGAATGCCATTATGATAAAGCTGTCGACTCATTAAAGCGCAATTTCTCTCCATTAGCCGGAGGTCAAAGGCAGAGATTTGTAGGCGCAAGGGGAGCATGCGGGCAAGGCGGCAAGGCGGCAAGGACACGGCCACAAAGGGCAACAAAGACGCAGGATAACTGTGAGAAAAAGGAAAGCAAAAGGCAAACAATCTAAAGATAAACACTCACGGGTTTTCCTTTTTCCCAACTTCTGTTGCATGCTATAAAATCAATAGAGGGCAACCTTTTATTTATAGTCTATCCACGCCCCAAAAGCGACATGCCCAGGTTTTGGCCCCCGGCGCAACTCCAACCCCAAAGGCAAAACAACAACAACAACAAAAAATAACATTCGCCATTTCTGTTTCCATTGGTGCGATTTTCATTTGACTTGCAGTTCAAAGGCACAAATGAGACTCAGACGGAGACTGAAGTGGACTCAGTCCGATTCCGAGTTCGAGTCCGAGTCGGAGACCGAGTCCAATCCTTGTTGGAGGTCAGCGGCGGCAAAATGTTTGTTTGCGTTGGCCTGTCAAGTGGCGAGTGTGTGTGAGTGAGTGTGAGTGTGAGTGTGTGTGTGAGTGAGTGTGTGTATCGTGCATGTCAAAGTGCCTTTCAATAAGAAATTCTCCAATGTTTTCTTTTTTTTCCGTTCTTTATGTTTATTATTATTTTCTTTTTTTCAAGAAAAGAAAAGCCATTAAGTCGATAACTGTGCGATTAGCCAAGTTTTGATGTCGATAGGCTGACTGGCTGTCAAACTGACCCCACACTGTCAATATTCATTTATTAGTTGTCATTGTTGGCACAAAACTTGGCCAAGTGACTACCACAGTTGGCCAAGCTCACAAGTCAATAATACAAATATCCGTGTGAGAGAATATTTTTTAAGAAACTAATTCCAAACTCAAATCTGTTGAAATGGAAAGATGTTTAAGTTTTGCATTAAGTGCAAAATTATTATAATAACCTTATGCTTTAAACTTAAATGAAATTTTGTTTACTGAAGTAAATATTGGTTGAATAAATTCATTCTATCTTTCTTAATTACTTAAACTAGTTGTTAACTTTATGGCGTTTAGCTGATTTAAAATGAAAATACTTACCTAACCATATAATATTTTCAGAATTCATATGTACTTTGAATTCAATTTCCAGTATCTTTTTTGTGTTTAATATTTGTTATTAAGCATAAGTAAACCTTCAATTTCACACACACACAAACATTTAAGTTGGCTTATACACTTTAAACTAAATCCGGTTTATTTATGTAACAGTTAACCTAATTTACAAAGGGCAACATATAATACATATATATATTTAATGCATAAGAAGATTGCAGTGAGAATAATGCATGATTTTGCTCAGTTCCAAGAAATCTCTTTGACAGGTGAAGCGTACTCTGTTTGTACACCTGAACCTGAGCTTTGCTCCGAGACTCTCGTCTGATTTAGCCTTATCTATTTGCGCATATTTTAGCTCTGGCAATCATTTTGCCGGTATTAATCCTCATGCTGGGCTTGACTGCTCTGTACAAATTGCAGCAGGAGGCATTTTGATGGCTTTTATAAATCGTCCAGCATTGAACATGCTAGCAAAAATTTGCTTGAAAGCCTCGATGATTTTCCTGTGCAGTATGTGGTTCACCAATTAGGTCAATCTTCTTGCTTTTTATTTATGGGCCGAAATTAGTTTATAAATTTTACTGGTTGCATTAAGCTATGTGGCCAAAAAAAATTACCGCAATAAACTATGAGACCTTAGGCTATGGTCGCTCCATAAAAATCGAAATTTTATAAATTGGCCCGCAGGGAGCAAAATATGAAAAACAAACAAATTTCTAGCGTTTCAAGTTGGGTGTTTTTTTTTTCTTTGTTTTTCTGGTTATGCTTTGAAGTGCCAACCAATTGAACAAGCTGATTAATTGGCCCTTGACGACCAGCAACCCATCTCCATCGCAAGCCTTTTGTGGCGCAACGCATTGTGTGCGATTTGTGGCACAAGACACAAGGCCAAAGACCAAAGAGCGCTGGCACTCGTCCCTCAGCTTCCTCTCTCTTTTCCAGACTCCTGGTTTCTGGCTCCTGGCTGCTGGTCCTGTCACTGATTGTTGCGGACAACGAGACCAGCCAGCCGCCAACCACCCAGTCAGCCACCCAGTCACCCAGTCACCCAGTCATCCAGCCAGTGAAGCCAACAATGTCCTGCCAGCGTCGCTTAGCATAGCAAATTAAAATGTTGTCCTACGACTGTCATCGCGTCCTTTGCTCCTGATGAATGGCTGAAAGTTAAACGAAACTTAAAACACTGTGCGCCCACAATCTGGCTGGCTTTAAAACTCATGTAAATCTAATAACCAGTAAGAACTAAACTTTATTTACATAAATTAAAAAATTTACAAGTGTATTTCAGTTAAGTGTTTATAATTGTATTGTTGGTGCTTCAAGCCCGCAGAAGAGAAAAGAAAAAAAAATGGGTTTTTGATGAGATAAATACTGATAAAATAAAATATATATTATAATAGAATGAATCCTTGACAGTAGCACTGAAAACATTAAATTTCATTGATTGCATCCAATATGTGAAATATATTAAATTTACCTATTTTATAAATGAAATTATAATATTTTTAGGTGCAATTTTTTAACTAACGTTAAGAGTATAATAACATTTATCACTAGTGAATTTGATATTCACATGCTTCAATAAATTAATCGTTAATCATATTTTGTTCCTCTGTTCATGTGGCAAATATTCTATGATTTAATTATATTTAAAAGGGAAAATATCGTTATTTGTACTAATAGAGTATAAATTTATATTTCCATTATACAAAATAACTCACATTATTACATAGAAAGTGTATAAAGTATAATAAAAGGTTATAAGTTTTTATAAGACAGAGTTTTTTCTTTTCTGGAATACTTGGAACATTTTTCTAGAGCTTAAGAAATTATGTTAAATTTCCATGGTTTTTTTTTTATTACTTATATTAATATTTACCTTTAGTATTTGAAGATTCTACACATGCAAACATCTTAGATTATAAAAATTGACACTATTTAAGAATAGAAACTTTTTTCGATATATTTTGAATTTCAGAAGCTATTTTTTGTACAATTATTCATAAATATATTTTGAAAATTGGAAAAACACCTTTCCAATCATAGAGATATTCTTCATTTCATCGTTGGTAGTTTTTTCGCGATTTTAATAACACTCGTAACTAGTGAATTTTATTGGGATAAGCAGAAATTTATTATTTCTTTCGAATAACAGCTATAAATAATATAGATCCAATCCGGTCAGCGAGACAAGCTCTTTATTTGTGCTGATGGAGAATTCATATAACGTCTCTTTTCATGGCAACTTTATCACACACTTGACGACAAAATCAGAATACCCACTGCACACGCATAAAAACTTAATAAAATCGTGCATGGGAGCAAAGTTAAAAAACGGACAGAGTAGTATTTTTTTATGGTGCTATTGAGAACAAAGACGAGTTGCTAAAAAAAAAAATGCCACTGTGACATGCAACTTTGTATTTTTTATTCAAACGGCTTTAAGGCCATTCAACTGTTGGCCGAAAAAAAAACCTCAGCAGAAATCTATAAATATAGAATTATTTACGCCGAATTCAATTTGAAAAAGTGTCTGCAGACGTATTAATAATGTTTATAGTAGTAGTTCCACAAAGGATAACTAATCACTTCGGACTCAACACAGGCCACATGCTACTCCAGTTGGCAGAAGGACAGTCTTGAACTGATCCCCCAAATCACCCACTCAGCACTGGGTACCCGCTCATTAATATGGCTTAGGCAAATGCAAATGGGCTTTTGCGACGCCTCCTGACAAATGACATGCAATTTTCTGACACAACAAAAATGCAATTAAGCCCAACACCTCTGTCCGATGCCCTTTCTGTTTGGTGGCAGGGATGGGTCGGGGGGAGGGTGGCAAAGTGGAAGCCGCAATCTATGCTCGACAGGGTTGACAAAACGGGACAGAACTAAAAGGACTCACAAAGTGGCGCCAAACATTCGCAGACGATGGCGAAGCTCTGTTGGCCGGCATTAGAAACCGCAGTGCCCAGTTTTCAGCTGTCCCCAGTTGTAGCCATTTCCCTTAGCCAACCCATAGAATTTAGAGTTCTGGCGTACAGACGGATGTGACTGCAATTTTTAGACGTTGCCATCGCTTGGATTTTCATGTCAGTCGAAAACCAGGCAACGCCACAAACAAAGCGTCCGCAGTCCAAGTGCGATAAATCCTTCTGAAACACAACAAATAAAACAAAACAATAAAAACAAAAACCAAGTCAAAAGCGTGTGTAAGCCACAAAAAAACGAACAGGCGTTTATCCCAGTCACATACATAAATATACATAAATACGTTTACATATGCTGGAATATATACATTTTCTATTGCTATTATTATTATTATTATTTTTATTATATGTTAAATTGGAAATTTGCACACACAGAAAAAAATCGTCCGTAGAATATCATATTTTCAATTGCTGTTTTAAGCAGTATTTTTAATTTAAAAATTAAATTCTTCTCAGTAATATATTAAGATATTATTTCTAAAAATAAATGTACTTGTTTTTTATCAGAACTTTGTATTACGTTTTCGTAAATTATATTGATATTAAACATTAGTAATTTCAAGTTTTTCATATTTATTATAATTTCATTAATTTTCTTTGAAAATTTATAAAAAAAAAAAAAAAACTGTTTTAATATTGGAGAATCTTTATTTAAGTTTCTGAATTCAGTAATTTAATTGTAATTATTTATAATTATTTGTATTAATAAAAAACTTAAAATGACTTTCTAATTTATAGAAATGGTTTTCATATATTTATCAATACAAAAATCGTTCTTGTTTTCAGGGTGTTTTTCTAAATTTCCAAACCATTTTTTTTCCAGAGTGTAAATATTCATTTTGCCTGCTAAAGCAAAGAAGGAAATTCTTTTCGCCATTTGGCATCAAAGGCTTTTCCAATTCGAGTTCCAAGCCGCATTCAGAGAGGCAAAGTTTGCAATCTAAATTGGAATTAATCAATAAATACAACGAATTCAAGTTAAATGCGTCAATTGAGAAGCATTTAAAAATAATGATTGCATTTGCTTTAACTTTTTTATGCGCCAAAAGTTGTTGAATTGATAAATGCCTTAAATATCAACAATTGTTTGCTTTAATTTTAAGTCAACATTTCGGCCTAATAGGTAATAAAATAAAGCTTTTTTTATATTTAATTGTAAACGGCTTATTGTCGAATCATATGTTTCGTTGAGCTTATTTCATTACAATATAAAGAATTATTCAATAAATATAAACTGATTGTCTGCATTTCTATACACTCAAATAAATAAAAAGGTTTTTTTGTTGTTTAATGAAAGTTGTTCTAAAAACTAAATAAATAAATAAAAAAAATTTCAATTTCTATATTTCAAATATATATTTCTTAAAAATTGCAACATGTAAAAAATTGTATGTTCGTATATAATTCTGAATATATAAATTTGTTTTCTAAATGTTAGAGGAATGTAAATTTGATTTAGAAATACTGTAATTTTTTTAGACCTCTTATTATAGTTAAAATAATTTTTTTATTACTTCTAAATTGCAGTGCAATTTTTTTCATCTAAGTGTAAGCATTTAAAAGTGCTTTACCTTTTTATATCGCTTACCTTCGCATTAAATTTTATTGATAATTGTTATTTGCTTGTTCATTTCTGACTTAATGCTGCAACATCACACTGGGATATGCGGATAAGCAGTGTAAGTGCCTCACTTTGGGGCACAAGCAAGCTCTCAAATTGCCATTGTATTGTTAATGTCTGTCCTGATGTCTGTCTGCCTGTTTGTCTGCCTGTCTGTCTGTTTGTCTGTCTGCCTGTCTGTCTGCTGTTTTTTATTTAATTTTTTTTTGTGTGTGCTTTGTAATTATTTCCGCTTGAGCAACAAACACGGATTGCAAATTTCAGCCACGCATCAATGATAGCTCGTCATTGGAATTCAATTTGTATTGTTCATACGCCATGGTGTCCGATTAGTGGCATTGGGCGGGGGACGGGGTATGCAGTAAGTGGGGGTTGGGTGTGAGGTGTGAGATTGGATGGATATTTGTCTTTCGTCTTTTGGCCTGTTTGTGGTTCGACCAGTGCGTTGCACCGCGGCTTGTGGCCAACAATTTCCGGCCAACGGAAACAACATTTTTACATATATAAATTAGTATAATATAATACACATTTAAATAAGGATTTAAATTAAACACATCTAGTTAGTTAGTTGTATAATTAATTTAAAACAAAAGCGCCTTCTGATTAGCAACACAATTATATAATTCACTAATTAATTTTATGAACAGTCCTGCTATAAATATTATAATTTTTTATTTTTTAAAATTAAATGATGTCAATATCAATGCTTTTTAATGATAGACAAAATAATTAATCTAACGTATTTTATTATACAATTATATACAATTTCAATTGTTAAACAGCTGCTTTTGACAGCTTAATTTTGATATTATATTTAATGTTATAAAATGATTTGCTTTTATTAATTAGTCATTATTTACACACAAAGCATATAAATAATTAAATATATATATATATATATATATACAATTTCAAATATTAAAACTAATGTGTTAAATATATATATTTATTATATTTGTATTTGCTCTTTAGAGATTTCAAATATATTTTCTTTTTACTAAGCACAAAATGTTAAGATGTCATCAAATTTACATTAAAGTATAGGGGAAACTTTTCAGCCAGCTTCCATCTGCATTTAGCCAAGAAAAATACGTTTAAATAGACATTTGCATATATATATATATATATATATATATGAATATATGTAAAAATACGTTTTTTGAAAAGGACCACAAATTTTGAAGCTGTCGAATGGAAATGGTGAACAAAACTCATTAGCAAATATTTAACCTTAAAAAGCAACAAAAACAACAAACAAACAAAAAATAAATTCACTTAACACCACAAAACTTTTGCGGTTTGGTGATGAAAACTGAAAACTGGGAGTTGAAAACTGGTAACTGAAAATTGAAAGCTGAAAACTGAAAACGGGAAGCCGCAAAGCAAAGCCCAAATGGTTAGTACAACCAAGTCAAGTTTTTGTCCAAAACGTTAATAAATCGTTTTGTCTTGTCTGGCGGTACTCAGCCGATTTCGACCAGGTGCTGCGAATGGCCTAAATATTACATCTGCAGTGCTGTCGGCTGCAAAAAAAAACCCGCTAGAAAGCTTTACGAGGGCTGCGGCATACAACAAACAAACATCCGGCAATGTTAGGGCTGCAAATTCGCAGCCGAAATTGTTGCAAAGGGTTAATAATTTGCAATATCCGCTGCATGCAGCGCCACTTCCGGCTTCCGTTGTCCAGGTTGTGGTGCCAACCGCAACAACAATGATCCAAAAGTCACACATATCCAACCCCCTTCCCCCTATAAACAAAATCAGACAATTTTAATCTGGCGCCATTTGCAGTCAAACACACACACAGGCACACACACTCGCACACACACACACTTATAAGTAACGCAACATTTTAACAGCAGCGCTTTTATAATTGCGGCCTATTGTCAATGCCGAAAATTTGCGGTAGGTTTTCAGAGTCAATCCTATTTTTTGTATGTGACGAGTTTAGAATTTTATGCAAGCTTTAATGTTTTACCGTCGGCAATATTTGGTTAAGAATTTGGGCAAACGAACATGTTTGGGAGAGAGAGAGAGCCCACGTATAGAACATGTTTGAGAGAGAGTTCGGATAACTCACATGTTTGAGAGAAAGTAAGCAACATGTTTGAGAGAGAGAGTGTGGATAACATGTTTGAGAGAGAGAGAGAGAGAGAGAGAAAACATGGATAACATGTTGGACAAAGCAACAGCAACAAACTCGAACAGCGACTAAGCATGTTCGATGTATAAGAATATGTCCTAGTTTGTAATTTAAAAATAATACTAGGTTTTTTTATTATCCTGTAGACAACTGTTGTAATTATAAGCATATATTGAATCACAATTTGGACCATATCTTGAGTCAGCTGTGCCGCGCGTGCCTTTTTGCCATGGTGCAACAAGTTCGATGTTTTCAAGTAACGGTTTGCGTATCGTAGAACTAGCAACGAAAAGACTCCTTTACAAAATCAATTTGAAATAGATTATATATATATATGCAAATAATATATATAAAAAAATTTAATGTGTAAATATAAGATATTAGGTAATGAATTACATTATTTGCATACAGAAGTCATGCATTAAATTCGCTGCTGGGAAATTAAAGTATTTTATTTTCAACCCTGTTGCATTTGTTAGTTTGGATTCAAATTTATCTAGATTTCTCATTCATAAACAAAAAACGCCATGAATTTTAGTAAATAGCGATATTATTATTAGTCGTCCTATAATTCAGAAAGTAACTTTCTTATATTTATAATTGTGAGTTTCTAAAAACTATAATTTTCCTCTCAAATTTTCAGGATGCATTTTCGAATATGCAGAAAAAAAAATATATGTGGTGTTTTTGTTTTTGCTTCACATTGATAAGTTGTTTTTTTTTTTCATTTGTTTGCTGCTTATATTTATCATCTTATACAATTCTTATACATTAAACTTAACTTAAAAATCAAAAAAAAATTTCTAAAACTAGAAAAAACAATAACTAGTATAATTGCCGATTTATTGAAAGCCATCCCCAAATCTTAGAACTATTTTTCCAAATATTTAGAAGTTATTTCTAAATAATAAAATAATGTTATATTTGTAGGGGGATTTCCATTTCACGGCGACTTACTCAAATTAAAGCTATGTTTGATGACAATGACGGTCAATTTAACATATTTATAACAGTAATTTTGTAAATTTTTTTTTACTATTATGTATTTATTATGTATATATTTATTTTCTTATATATAATATATGAAATTTATTCATATGTATCTGTTTGTAGGGCCGATTAGCAATGAATTTGCTAAAAACACAGATGTTTCAGCTGCCAACGAGAATGTTTTGATGCACTGAAAGCGGAGTAAGGAAAAGGTTTTTGGGTCTGGGTCTGGGTAAGCTTGGCAAGCACGACATCAACATCAACACCGCTTTTGTTGTCCGTGGACAATGTCTGAGGCTGAGGCTCAACAGCAACATCAGCACCAACAGCAACAACAATGGTGCGATAATAACGAACAGTGAAAGCTGAATGTGGTATGAGTTGATGGTGAGCAACATTGGCTTGCATGAGCTGTGCGAGGGTTGCGAGTGTTGCAGCGGGTTGCGATGTGGACTAGTGCTCCAAGTAGGCTTCATTCTAACACTTAACATGTTAAAATTACATTCGCTGCTGTTATTACACATTTTTTACCCCTTCTATTGTTGTTGCTGTTGATTTTGTTGCTGTTTTGCTGCTTGTTGTTGTTCTGCTCGTTAAATGTCAAGCAGAAAGTTGAGGGAAAGTCAATGACCGGCAACTCTTCACAAAAAAAAAAATGATGAAGATGTAAAAATTTAATAACAATAGGAAAAGTTTGTTTTTCGGAGTTGGAGTTGGAGATGAGCGCACTTAGTTAGTGCACGAAGGGTTATGGTTTTTCGTGTTTTGTTTTAGATGTTGTTGTTAGCCAGCTGGCAAATGGACTTCTGCATGGTGTTGACTGGAATAACTCCGTTATTCGTAGGCGCGTTGACAAGTGAATGGCAAATGACAAATGAGCAATAAGCGAAACGAGAGCAGAAAATAGGCAATGCATAAATTAGGCATGTAAATGCAACTTGCACTGGAATATGTCGCATATGTAATTTAAATTAAACTTTTTTTGCCCCTCGGATTCACTTATGCATTTTATAAATCGATTTTATTTATCAAGTTTTTTCATGTTAAATCTCACTTTGCATATTGTAGCTGTGAGAAACATTAAATTATTTATTTACTTAATGCAAATTTGATCAGCCAAAAAAGCGCAAAAAATTGTATAAAATAAAATAACAAAAAACGCGCGCAACGCCAGTACACTCAGAAGAAAATCGCCTACATTTTGTTAGTGACTATATTAATCTTAACGATACATTTTTAAATTGCATGCTTAATATTTCTATAAATACGACATCTCTAAAATCGATACAGATAATTTTATAGCTTGCTTTTAAGTTTTAAAAAAGGATGTTTCGTAAATATTAGGGCTTGCATATGTGCTAAAATAGAATAAAATTGTCATTTATATTGAATTGTCGATTTCAATAGTTTAAGTTTAATTGTGTTTTTTTTTCGTTATTTTAAGAAGTTATTTCTAAAAAAAAAACATGAAACAGTTTGATATTTCGTCTTAGAGCGATTTGTTTTTTGAGTGTAGCATATACAAAAACAAAACTATGTAAAGAATACAATAGTAAAACGGGGCAAAATCAAGTAACTGTAACGCACACAACACACAACATTCTGCTTCTGCTGCTGACGAAGCTGCTGTGCTGTTGCTGCTGCTGTTGCTTTAACCGTTGCGGGCAGCATGCAAAAGGGAATGGAGGTTTACCCACCTTTGGCTATAGCTCGCTCGCTTGCTCGCTCACTCGCATCGTAAAATCGCCGAGATCCAACCGCACTCAAAGAAATTATGCGAAAACAAAAATGCAAAGCTTGAAATGTTTGTGGAGGAGGGTGGATTGAGCAAGGGAGAGAAAACTGTGGAATATGGCAAACAAAACGAAACAAGCAACAAAATGGCAATACACACGCACATGCTCTCACACACATAGGCACACTTACACACACTAGCACACACACACACTTGCACACAGGATAAACATAAAAGCGACGCGGGCTGCCATTGAGCGAATAAGCAAACAGCCTTAATAAAAATTTCATTTCCTTAATCAAATGCATTATCAAATTACAAAAACAACAAGAAGAACAACAGCAGCTACAGCAATAGTAGTAGTAGCAATGTAGGCACGTGGGCGTTGCAAAATGATGTGCAGCCTCAAGAGGCAGCATAAAAGGGAATTTTGTTACCAGTCAGCGAGGAGAGTCCTGCGGTTATCTTTTACCCACAAGAACCAACTTGAAATGCGATTGAAAAACACACAACACAACACAACTAAACACACAAACAAGCACACACCTCATTTGGCAGCTGTACCCCTCCCCCTGCCACTAGTAACTGCAATCGCAAAGCGTCAAAATTTGTTTTGGGAATGCGGAGATCAAACAAAACCAACAAGCATGAAAATAAATCTTAATTCAAGCAGCAATATGCAACTCAATTTTTTGCATTACTTTATTTTTTATTTCCTGGAGATTTTTACAACTATATATACTAAAAATATACATACATTTAAATATTTTTGCACATATGTTTCCAATTACGAGGGAAATTTTTCTCGTCAAAACCAGATTGTTGGCAACATTTTCTGCCAACTTTTTTTGGCAGTTGAGCATCTAAGTAAACAAGCAACTGTTAATATACTAACGTAAAAATAACAACTAGAATTTTGCGTACCACTTTAATGTCAAAGCAAACCACTTTCTTCTTTACTTACGCTTATTATTTTTATGAAAAATACTTCTCTCCCGACACTGCAAGCGTTATTAAACACTTCCTTAAAAAAGAGTGGGACTTTGCCAAGTATATAGCTAAATATCTCTAAACATTAATATACACGTATGTGGCAGTAACACTAGTTCAAGTGGCTGTGTGATTAATTCAAATTATAATTTATTATTTTACACGAGAAGTAACTTAAGATAAATCAAAAAATTTATATTATGAAGAAACAATTGCAGATTTTAAATTTATGAGAGGCTTAGAAATATATGCAAAGTAAAAATGCTGCCTCTGAATTTTAGGAAGTTATTTGGCAAATCATACTATTAGCGGAAAGGCTTCATAATTTTATAAAATTCGCAAAAGCCCAGTTCGGTTTGATTTGGCTAAAAAAAATAAGAAAGAATTTAAAAATTACAAATCTATAACTATACAATTTTTAAATTAATATAGCATATTGTTTGGTAAACTCTTTATATATATTTAAAATATTTTTGCTGCTCCAATTCTTTTGTTTTTTTTATAAAATACCGTTGGGATAGTCATCAGTGATTCACAGCCAGCTAAACTTATTTAAAACAAATAAATATATTATAAAAATGTGCATCAATTTTTTGCAATGAAAACAAATCACTGTGGTAACATAAATATTAAATAATACTCCGTAAGTATATATTTTAAACTAATAACTAACCTTGCAACAATTCAAATGCACAAAGTCAACAGATCACTTTCGGGCATGACACTTGTTTTAAGTTGTCAAAAGTAGTTGAATAATCGTATCGATGTGCAGTCACCGGTCGATTTTGAGTTCATAAGAACGGGGCAAAATTGGGGCAATGTCCTGCACACTCAACTAAAACACACGACGCGATGTCTATGACGTTGTAAGCTGAAAAATCAATGATTGCATTTGCATTTTGTTAGATTTCTGCAATACTGGAATTATGCCAAAGTCTGGCGCGTCCTTAGCTGTTGCTGTTGCTGTTGCTGCTGCTTCTGCTGTTATTGTTGTTGTTGTTGTTGTTTTTGTTTTTGTTTTTTTGTCGTTGTTGTTTCTGGGTTTATTGCTTATTGCTGTTGTTACCGGATGCATGAAGTAGAAGGCGGCGCAGGCGGGCGGTGGCAGTAACAGCAGCAGCAGCAGCAGCAGCAAAGTCCTTTAGCGTTGTGAGGAAATTAGAAATGGAAATTATTATCGTAATTTGTAATGCTGTTTCTCTGGCTATTGTTGTTGCTGTTGTTTCTGCTGCTGCTGTTTGTTGCTGCTATTGTTGTTGTTGTTGTTGTTGTTCTTATCGCTATTGCTATCGTTGCTGTCATGTAATTAAACAGCGACACAAGCAACCGTAGCCTAGAGTCAGGCGCTCTGATTGTTGTAAATGTAGTTACTGGCATTCATTTAAGCTGTTTAGTTTGTTATTAGCCAATTTTACAAGTAGCCCTTATATCAATTTCTATCTTTTCCAATTTCGTTCTCTAATGAGGGCATATGATACACGAAAAATAATATTCAATAGCAGCGCTTTAATTGTGTTTATATTATATATTTTAACAGCATTATTAAACTGGTTACAAATTGTATTTATTATCTCAACTGTATGTTTATAGGATGTTTCCAGAAATAACGATTTCTATATTTGGCATGCCTGTTCATATGTAAAGAAGTTATAGATCCAAAAATTATTTATACAATATATACATAAATATATAATTTGGATCTGAAACCAAATGTTCGGATGGATGCTGTCTGTAGTCTGATGATGAAGAGTTTTGTAAAGAATATAATTATATCTAGGCATTTATTTTTCAATATCTTACATAATAATTCACGATAATTTAAGCGTCAAGTAGTATTACATTATACGATTACTTTGCATAACTTGCAATTGTAATCCTTTACATTATATAGCATATACACATTCTATCAAATCCATTTAAATATTGACGATGTGAATGATACTATAATGACAATAAGCAAATTCCACCAAACATTAATAAAAAATTGTAGTTAATTGATGAAAACTGAAGATGACATGACAAGGGTTAAATATATCGAAAAATAATATGTAGCTACAGAAAATATGAATGTATTATCAGCAAACTTTACAAATATATTGCTAAATCGTTATGAATAAAATACAAAGCGTTTTATTAATGTTGGTTTTTAGTTTTAAATTTATTTGTCATTTACTCTAAATCAAACGATAGGCGAATTCGATAACTTAATACCTAAAACTATCGGATGGCAGTAATAAATGTATCAATAAGTTGCTTAACAACACAATAATTCGATTTATTTGCCACTCTTAAAAAATATCGGAAATGCCAAAGTCAGTATAAAATTACTACTTGACTTGTGAGCTTCGTCTAATTTTGTGAAAAACGGAAAAATCTATTAACTATGGTAAATTTGTGCATTTATTAATTAATTAATTTATTAATTGATTTGTAATGCAGGATAAACCGGTGCAGCCCGAGGTGATGCCAAGTCCGGGCAATGTGGGTGTTTACACCAACAAGATCCACTACTTGCGGAAGTATCTGTTGGATGAGTTGGTCACAAAGAAGTTCTGTGCTGACTTTATGGAGCCCGTGGACCCGAAGGCTCTGAATGTGCCCGACTACTATGACGTTATCAAGTGGCCAATGGACGTGGGCACGATCATCCAGCGGGTGGAGCACTATTACTATCACAAAGCCCAGGAACTGATCTACGACATTAATTTGGTAATTGGAAACTGTTTACGGTATAATAATAAGGGCGAAGATATCTACCGCAACTGTCGGAAGCTTGAGAGTTTCTTCTATCGGGTGCTCGAGAAAATGCCAACAGGCGAGGAGAAGCCCAGCTCGAAGAATCCCCTGTTTTCGGGCAGAATCTATCTCAAAACAATCGTGCAACGCCAGTGCCGCGAGCACTTGAGCAAGCTTTATGCGTCCATCGCAAAGTCCAAGGACGGGAGCTTGGCCAATTATTTCAACGCCAAGTGCGAGATTTTGTCTCATAAAGTGGACGGCCAGTATTACAGAAGCCTCGAGGAGTTTCGCAACGAAGTCGCGAGCATCTTCAAGGAGTTCGCCAATATTGTGGAGGATTTGCGCAACAAACATGCGTCCAATTGGAAAGAGTCCGTCGAACAGACTGAAACGGGCACTAAGCTGACAAAGCAGGATATAAACGATGTGCTCTGCAAACTGAAAATGGCTGAGAGCAGCGTCGAACATTGCCAGAAGGAGTTTTCCATTGAGGCTGAAAAGCGAGCCAATAGCCTGATAGATGCCTTCGATGCTGCAGCCAATCAGATAAAGCAAAAACTGTCGCAGGGACTTGATGACGATCGCAAGCGAGAAAAGTATAAGAATCAAATGGAGGACGTACAAGATGGCAACTCACCCAATCTAAGTTCAGACACGTCAAGTTACTCGTCGGATGATGAAAATGAAAAAACTCAGAAGGTGAACGATCTACCCGTTGAGGACGCACAAGATGTCAACTCACCCAATCTAAGTTCGGACTCGTCAAGTGACTCGTCGGATGATGATAATAAAGAAAATCAGAAGGCGAACGATCTACCCGTTGAGGAGGCACAAGATGGCAACTCATCCAATCTAAGTTCAGACACGTCAAGTGACTCGTCGGATGATGAAAATGAAGACAATCAGAAGGCGAACGATCTACCCGTTGGGGAGGCACAAGATGGCAACTCACCCAATCTAAGTTCAGACTCGTCAAGTGACTCGTCGGATGATGAAAATGAAGAAAATCAGAAAGCGAACGATCTACCCGTTGGGGAGGCACAAGATGGCAACTCGTTCAATCTAAGTTCAGACTCGTCAAGTGACTCGTCGGATGATGAAAATCAGATGGCGAACGATCTACCCGTTGAGGACGCACAAGATGGCAACTCATCCAATCTAAGTTCAGACACGTCAAGTGACTCGTCGGATGAGGAAACTGAAGAAAAACCATCCCCAGAACTAGACAGAAAGAAGAATATGAATGAGTTCAAAACTTTGCCTGAAGTATACTCGCTACCAGAGATAGACAACAGCGCATCCCCAAATCTGCAAGAGCAGGAAGACGTTGACAAAAGTGGACAGGCTACAAACCAAGACGAAAACGAGAAATGTCAGTTGAAAGAAATTGTTGACTCACCACAAAAAATGTCTTCTGCAAATCCACCAGAGCTAAATGACGTTGATTTAGTTAAAGAGCAAGCCCTAAATCAAGGGGACATTAACATGGATCTGTTGATATTGGATAAATCCAGTACATTGTCCCCAAAGACGACTCTTAGCGATTCTCCATAACTGCAAAAGGCAGAACACCAGCCAGCGAGCGAAGCTGCTGCGGATATATCGACCGGCTCAGTACTTGTGGATGATCTGGATCTTAACATCAGTGATGAGGATGATTTATCTAATGGAGTTTAGTATTTTAATTATATCATGTTTACTTTAGACAACAGAATTATCTCAAACTCAACTCTGTTAATGTGTCTGGATTAAATATTTGAGGCAATCAATCATTGCTATTATATACAAGCAGGATGGAAGCATCTCCGATCACATAATGTATATAAATTCTTGATCTGAATCAACAGCCTAGTTGATATAGCCATGTCCGTTTGTCCGTCCGTCTGTCCGTCCGTCCGTTACCTGTATAAGCACGTGGATTTTAGACTCTAGAGGCTAGTTAAATTTTAATATCTAAGAGCTGAGTGCATTATATTCACTAAAAATAAAACCAATTTACATCAATGTAATCTTGACACACAAAATAATAGGCAGCGAAACTGCTAACACAACACACAAATTCGCATAAGCTTTGCAACTACTTTGCAAAAACAATTTCAATAAAAATTACACAAACCTTTTTTTTGCGAATTGAATTTAAAGGATAATTTCTATTCAATCAATATCAGCTAAAAATCGAACAGTTTTGTATACAATAACAATAGAAAGCGTCTTCAAGTAATTTTTTTAATTATTCCAAATTGTGTGACGAATGTGGAAGTAAAATTCGCGCACTTTTGTCTTGGGGCATTGACACCAACAGCCTACAAGTAGAACAACTTTCAAATGGCTGTCCATATCCTCTTTTGGTGAAAGGGGTTGTGGGGGGGTGTTGCGCTAGTGTTGTATTAAGTATGCAGCAAGCGAATTTTTCCAATCGATAAAAGTTACTCCATATGCAACTTGCAACCGCCTTCGTAGACCCTTTGGTCGAAGTTGCCGCTTAGTTAGCTTGTTAGCCTGCCCGGTCGTGTGCAGATTGTGGGCAGACAGCTACTCCACAGTACTCCCTCCCAAACTGCCCATCCCACCTTCCCCTTAAATGTTGCCAAATTTGCATTGCTGTGCATCCAAAATAAAATTTAATTGCATATTCTGTGTTGCGAAAATATCTGCGGACTTAACCAGATTTCTGCACAGATTTTATGGCGCTTTTGCATATGTTTCCGCTCACGATTAAAAATTCCAAATTCACAACAAAAACAAATTGAAATAGAAATTCATCAAATCAGCTTCTCCCCCAGGCCAAAAAAAAAATGTAAACGGAAAACCAGCTAGCTCTTTGGGGTCGAAAAAACAAATACCCTTCAGAATATGAAGCAATTATGTAATTTAAACTCACAAATATCTATACGGAATTTATTATTATTAAATTTTATTATTTTAAAACATTTTAAAAAAATATTTATTTTGTTTCCTCAGCTGAATAGAACTGATAACCGAAAAGTGTTAATAAACTTGGCCAGATACTTCCTTATGTCGAGCATTTGTTCAGGGTATAATAAAAATTATTTGTACACAACTTGGCGTTTTTTTTTTTGTGGCATCCGCTTGGACTTAGCTTCAAGGTGGATGCTGCCTAATTTATTTAATTTATATTCATTTGGAAACCCGACAGGCGCCCAATTTATTCAGGCACTTGGCATTTGGCCTGCGTAAAAAGCATCAAAATTGTAATTGCTCATAAATATTTTGTAAGTCGATGTAAACAAAAAAAAAATAGAAAAACAATTCATAAATTTTCTAAAAATACAATGCTTGAGCCTTGTTTTTAAGAATAAAATCGTACCACAAATCGGTGCTAATTCAAATTTACATATTCATCAGTACAATCACAGTAAATAATTAAGAATTGACGTCAATTAAAATTGCAAATATATATTTACTTTTTACATTTAATTCCATTAAATATTTTTTAGCTAATAAAGAGGATTTTTCCTAGGACTAGTTACATACTCTAATTATTGTTGTTGTAAGTTGTAAAACAAATTGAAAAAAAACAAACTTGTTCCCTAAAAAAACTGCATCTTATATTAAATAGTCCTTATTTGAATACCCTCAAAGTATCTTGTATTCATCTGCCATTTTCCCAGTGTTGTGTTAAATTATCCACTATTGCATGCTATAAAATAAAAGCTATATTCGTTTACATATTATACAGAAAAATTATAAGTTATATCCTTTAAGGGAAGTTTCATTCATTTATAAATATCCCATTATGAACTACTATTTCCAACTTCTCAATATGTAAGTGCCATCTATCGTCAAATAAAATGGTCAGCAGAGAACGACTCTAAATATTTGATTGCCAGCTGTATTTAGTTATCGAGCTAATACAGCGCCATCTAGTGTCAAACTAAAAAAACGCTCAATAGATGGCGTGTTTCAATGTTTTAAGGTCAGCTAAGTTACTCTGTCGAGCAATTTATGTTTATATAGGGAAATTTTTAGGGGAAATAAATAAAAATCCTTTTAATCAAAAGGACATGAACAGAGCAAACATGTTTTGAACTCATCTTTTTATTCACTAGATGGCAACACCGTATACTGAAATCTTATTTGCAGATTTGTCTAAATGTCCTTAAACAGTGTATCCTATCCAAATGATTAAAGTTATTATAACAATATTGTCTGCTAAGGTCTTTATTGCAATGACCAGTCCCCTAAGTCAATATCAAGCTTCTAATGAAGACTAAAGATAGAACTTCGATTTTAAATTGGAAAGAAAGATATTACATTGGGATCTTGATCCCATCTTAATCAAACTCTAGATGATTGATTTATGTTAGGAGTCTAGAAATACCACTTATAATAAACTTTGTATTTAAGTCAAGTCTTCAGCTCCGATTGGATTATTGGATTGGTTCTGATGAGGAATATATTGAGGATAAATCCTTTCTGTCTGTTCAGGTTCAAATTGAGCGTATAAAAAACAAAGAAAATAAAAGAAATACATTTGTGCCGGGAAATGCCGGATTAGTACCATCTAGTTATTTAATAATAATATTTGTAATATTTCTGTTTCGCGGGCATATAAACAATGTATATTATTGAGAAACTCAACATTATATTTAGCTATTAAATATTAATTTTATTACTTCTATGCTGACAACATCTTTCACAATTTACTGTTGGCATACGCAATTATTACAATTCTTAGATGTATTCTCATTTAAAACAGATTTCAATCATTTCGTAGTCCAAACAAATCCAATCATGCTAACAATTTCGCAAAAATACATATATATATTATAAATAATAATGCATATCAGAAGAATTGAGAACTTTCCGATACACTTATGTACACGTCATAAATGATATATAGAAATATTTTTAAATGCTGCACACTATTTTGGATCGGAGTTTTTTATAAGTATTAAAAATTATTTGTTTAAAAATTTGATTAAAGCTTAATTTGCTATTTGCCACTCTATAAGAAACTTAACAGAATTTGTGGCAAACTATTTGATAATTGAAATCAATAATTTTACTAATTAGCTCACAAACAATTGGGTTCGACGCTTTTATAAAAATATTCCTCATCTGATTTTGTAAGTCAACACTTTGCTGGATCAGCCTGCATTTATCCATATATATATCAATATTTTAATTACACGCACACCTATGCAATTAGTTACACATACACACAGAGAATTTACTTACCTACTTTTCGTTTCTATACATAACCCGAAATGAACAGTTCCAAACTTGAGTATTATAGCACTTAATTGTAGTACATAGTATAGATTATAAGTATTTTTAAGTTTATAAATATTTGTTGGCAAACCAACTTGCAAATACGTGCGAAGAGAGAGAGGGAGAGGGGGAGAGAGAGCGGCAGAAAGAGAGAGTGAGAGAATTGTCCACCTACAACAAGGGAAAGATGGGTTTATGTCTCTTGCCAAGACTGGATCAGTGGATAAATGTTCTCTCTGCAGTTGAAAGTTCTTCTGAGTTGGAGTTGGACTGCCAGATAATTTAAATCTCCTGCAGCAGTGCCTCGGGTGTTTGGGGATCTGTTGTGCTGCCTCCAAGCTCGCCACTGATGTCCCCCACGGATGAGGAGACCGCCGAGAGCATTGTGCTCACTGTGGCATTCACCAGTTCCGCACTGCTGCCCGCCACGGTGCTGTACAGCGCCAGTGCCGTGGTGGTAATGACTGTGGCCAGTGCCGGCATCGGCACACCACTTGTGGAGGCGCTGCTCTCTGTGCTGGTGCTGGTCCAGCTGGCGATGGTGCTGTTGAGCAGCAGCGGCGCCAGTGTTGTATTCGCACTGAATGTGCTGCTGGTGGTGGGTGGCAGCAGTGGTGGTATGTGGCCGTGATAGTGATCCATTATTGAGGCGGGCACATACGGATACATGGGACAGGGATTCTCCAGCTGTGGTCCCAGCATGCTCTCAAACACGTAGCCAATCAGCGAACCCGCAGAGAGTCCAATGTTGTACGAAAGTGTCATTATGTTGCCGGTCACCTCTTTGAGGGTGCCGGGCACCTTGGCCGGTGCCAGCATCATGGGCAGACTGCCCGCCAAGCCATTGCTCACGCCCAGCGCAATGGTGAAGAGGAAGGGTGCCGTTTCGCCGGAGATGACGGGACGATGACGGGGCGCACAGCACAGCAGAAACATGGGGACCAGCACAATGCGCAATCCCGACAAGAGGATCAGCTGACGACGCGACCAGGGATATGGACTGGCTGCCAGTATTTTGCCCACCACATCCGACGTGTTGAAGCAGAACATCAACAGGACGGGCATCCAGGAGCGCAGCGCACACGAGTTGACCTCCACCTCGATGCCCGGATAGAGGGAGAGGGTGACACAGTAAGCCAGGGCAATGCACACCATATACGGGTAGATGACCTGGGCGACACGCCATCGCATCACGAACCCCTCACGTATGTCGCCCAGCTTGCTCGGCCGGCAACGACGCGGCGTAATCACATGCTCCACCTTAAAGGCCACCGTTGTGGGCGTGGTCGGCTCATGCGGCGTCGCCGGAAGTTCGGGCATCTGGCCAAGGCCCTCAATGATGCTCTCGCCTGCCGTCGGATTGGACAGCTCATACACGGGATTGCTGAAGCTGAGCGTATTCGTCGCACTGCCACTCGAATGATGCGGTCCAGCCGTTGTTGTAGTCGTGGTGCCATCCATCGAGAGTACGCCGTATTTGGTGCTACTGGTTGCACCATCAATCTCTTGCTGTGAAAGTATAAAATCATCAACGAGATTTTAAAATATAGCCATCAATGTAAACCGAATGTGGATTATATTTCTATATATCTGAATATGTGTATATATTTATATCTCGTAAGTATTTCAGATTTTTTATATAAAATTTTTTTTTAAATATTATTTTCAATTTATCGATAGAAAATTAAAAAGAAATTAACTTTGCTTTACTTATGCATATTTTATAAATATTTCTTATTTATTAAATTTAAATTTAATTTTAAATTTCTGTATCATTATCTACATATGTCTATATATTATATATCTTATAAATACTTCTTATTTTTTAATAATAATTTAGGTACCTTTTTAAATATTTCAGTTATTTGTTTT
Source organism: Drosophila longiperda (assembly GCA_035042125.1). Taxonomy (NCBI): domain Eukaryota; kingdom Metazoa; phylum Arthropoda; class Insecta; order Diptera; family Drosophilidae; genus Drosophila; species Drosophila longiperda. The sequence goes on from JAWNLV010000130.1 coordinate 3,235,614, forward strand.
GACTTTAGTTGGCATTAAACAAATAAATATATATATATATATATATATATATATATATCTTTATCTATATCTATATTTGTATCTTTATCTATATCTATATATGTATCTATATATTATATATATATTTTCTATATAGCTTTGCCCATCAAAACTGCTATTCCTTAATCTATACCTATATCCTTTCATTTCTGCACTTATTCTTTACTTATTTTTTCTGATTTTGGATGAACTAACTTACCTCATCGGGTCGCAGAACAATCTTGGAACAGGCCTCCACATGGAAACGGACAAACGGCGAATTGATGGTGGCCAAATGAAGCAGGTAGCTGAACAGTATGTATAGCGTGGATGTCAGAAAGAAGATGACCGTCGAGACGCGATCATTGTTGATGAGCAACTTGGTCACCACTCGATTGGAAGACACTAGAAAACCGGCAATGCTCTCGCCGGCCATCACCGCCTGTGTATATTGCTTGGGCAGCATCGAGGCGAATCCATAGAAGCTGGACTGTTGCACAGTGCAGCCGATCGCTGTCAGAGCCACAGCCGACATATTTACCACATAGGCGGTATTGGTGGCGAACATGTGCCAGGCCACCTCGCAGACGGCAACGAAGATCAGGGTGGTAAAGGACATCATGTAGCCAAAGAGCACGCGCGTCTGGAATGGCGCCAGTGATAGGACAATGTTGTTAAACAACACAGTGCAGAAGGCCACGAAGATGTACGTCATGGACATGTCCAAGGCCACAGGACGACCGGGAAAGCGTCCCTGCCAATAATCCGCTGCGATAATAAAACTAAATACAAATACAAAAAAATTTTTATAAATTATATTATGTTTATAAATTTATATTGTCTTTCAACCAAGACAAAAAAAATTCAGCTTTTACCTAAATCTGACATAAACAATAAAGACAACAAACAAATCTGCATTTATTTACAATTAAGTATTTATTTCTGCAATAAAACTATAGAGCAATTTTGAAACACTCTTAAAATTCACCATTGTCGAAAGTATTATTATTTTCTCTGCCGAACGAACAATCGATCGCAAGATGACCATATAAAATCTTCGTCCATTAATTATTTTTTAATAATTATATAATAATAATATAAAATTCGTATTGATTTTTTATATCCAGGTAAGAAAGAAATTTTTATTTTGATTTATTGTATTTTCTACTTTAAGCTGTTATTAGCTTAATTGGAATGCAATGCTAAAGAATATTACAAATTTGAATAATTCTTTAGTATTACGAAATCGATTTTGGCATATTTACTATTCCCGATCAAAAAGTTTTGTTGTACTTTGTTTTTTTTTCGGCTTTCCTCAATCTTTACAATAAATGTTGAATCATTTTACTTATTTTTTCATGAAATTTACAATTTTATTTATTGTATTTTATTTGTATATCATCTAATTAAAAGCGTAATAAATTACATTTTAATTTTCTTAATTTTCTTAATTTCATGTCTCTCTCTTTATTTCTCTCTCTGCTTTTTAATGTTCTGTACTTTCTTTACCAATAAGCTGAGGTCTACACAATCCATACAATAAAATATTTATTATTTTACTATCCCCATTTATTATATTAATTAATTTATTCTTAAACATATTTTAAATAAAATTCTTATGTAATAAAATCATTTTAAACATTCCTGTGTTCTGCCTTAAGTTTACATTCAGAAAATAAAGATCTCCAATTTGCCCAAGCATATCGTGTTTAAGTTTTCAACTCTTACTGGCAATAAACTAGGCTTCATGTAACCCATGTTATTCACGCAACTCGGACACTCGTAGTCAATCATTCCCATTCTGAATACTATTTACAATGCCCATGTGCACTGATTCCTATTCCAGTTGCAGTTCATATTCACATTCACATTCACATTCGCACTCACCTATTGTAGGGCAAAACGAATCCGATTCCCGCCGCCAGGAGGGCCAAATAGACGGCGTGTCTTTGGTCCTTGGGGGCGCGTGTATCGTATTCGGGACTATCAATGCTGGTCGGATGCCTCATGCCACTGGGCAAGCTCCGACCGCTGCGCCCCTCTAACGGTTCGTATGTGGTTTCCTGTGCGCCCACGTCCATTTTAACTGTTTTGATTGTTGTTCTTCTTCTTAATAATTGGTGGCTTCTGTTGATATTTTGGTGTTGATTTTATTTTAGTGCAATGCAATTGACTTTTGCATAATTTATGCGTTGAAAGCGACACGCCTGCAGCGAAGGGCACAATCTAACTTTCAATGTTCGTCATACGCACTTATACAGGGTGTTGTCACTGGCTGCAACAAAAAGAAATTTGTGGCACACAAATCGATAAACAACAGACGCAAGTTGTTGCTCCAATAAATTTCACTCAACGTCGTGGTAATCGAATGCCAACTTAAATGTTTTTAAAGCTGTGTACAAGCATTTATATACTGCTTATTCAATCGGAACACTTTTTATTTAATTATTTGCATTTCTTTTGCACCGTGCTTGTATTTATTGACAACATTTGCTTAAACATACCGAACGTCCACACAAGGCATGCACCACTAAATTTCCAACCTTTGCCAGCGGGTGTCCTTACAGTCCTTTTCTTACCACATGGCTGAAAGACACTGCGCATGTCGCGTAAAATGGATTTTTCTTGCCCCATCAAACTTAGACAGTCAATCATTTCTCCTTTAGCTCTTGCGCTGACTGGTCAACAATACCTCATAACCTCTCATAAATTCTGCAAAACTGTGTAATTGTAATTTTGTCTATTATTATTATTTATTCTATTAACAAAAATATACAACTAATAACATTTGTTTCTTGATATTTTAAATAGAATCTATAAAAAGGCTACTTAATGCATTTATTGCATTTGGTTTCAAATAACACGTAGAAAATGTAACAGGTGATTTAAGTAAATAATAATAAAGCTACGACAAAAAATTCAAAAGTAGAACTTCTAAAAAAAAAATGCATGAGTTATTTATTAAATTTAAATCACTTCTGAAAATTGATAGACAGTTATTCGTAATTGTCATTGCTTTAAATATTGAATACTAAGAACTCCTGAGTCCAGCTGGTGCTCTTTTACACTGCTTACACTGCCTTGACCTCGTCCTGTTAAAAATTAGATCTGTGCCTGCATGAGTACAATATACATAAAAATGTTATATTTTTTAAAACATTTATCAGATTTTAACAACTTGAACGATATCCCGCAACAGCGCTGGCTATCGTGAAAATCAGCGCTTATGTTCCGGAATTTTGAAAACTCTTGTTTTAAGATTCTGAATCCGAAATTGGTAACTCAGACATAACGCCTTATTAATTACTATCGTATAACTAAAAAGATTTTGCAACTTAAACGGGTCCGCACTGCGCTGGCTATTGTGCACGTCATCCTTTAAGTTGCTGAATTCTGTTACCTTCCAATTGTAGGACTGTAAGAGACATGGAGGCTGGAGAAGTGGGATGAACCAAATATATATAAATATATATTTATACCTAATTTATATTCAGCGTATTTAAAATATTTATATTCATATTAATGGGATATAACAATAATAGTTTTATTTTCATTTAAATACATATTTATGATTATATTTCACAAATTAATAACATCAAATAATAAAATGATTAAAAATATCTTGTGACTCATAATAGACCAAGCATAAACTGTATGAAACAAATATCAATAGAAACAACCAAAATGTCAGTGCTTATATTTGTAGCAAAGACTGGTTAAGACTGATATCAATTTGTTTAAATAATGTAACTTGTTAGATTTTGCAATATCTAATAAGCACGAGTTGGTGAAGCATTTCTTGATTAGCCAAGCACAGATCGATTTAATAGAATTAGATTCTTGCAAGTTTAAAATGTGAAGCACACCTTAAATAATCGATGTGTGAAGAAAACTAAAATTGTTTCGAGTGTGTTTTATAATAACCGGAATGTGTTTTTTTTTTTTTGCTCAGTTATGTAAAATTCGGTAAATTTTGACAAGCGTTGTTTTATTGCTGCTTCTTCGATGCATCGTCATAGCTTGGTGGCATGCTCTGTAAAAATTAGACAAATTTGAAAAATTAGCAATATACTCGATAGTTATATTTTGGCTACTCACACTATATGAAGGCGGCAGATCGCTGGATCCTGGAGCACTGGGTCCACCTTGGTTATATGGTGTATTATAAGCACTTGCTGCGGCCTCGGCTTCTTTGGAATCTGTGTGAAATAATGGCAAGTATTAATATTGGTCGTGGATTAGAATATCAAGACTTGAGGACTACATTTTACTACAACATTAATAATGTCTTACAGTCCTTTTTATGGTAAAATAACAGGTATTGGTATAAAACATAAAGTTCTTGTAACTGGATAACAATTGGGGTAATAATAATATTGCGTGCTGCTGGTTCCTGCAAAGTTGGCATTGGAAAATGAAAGAAATGAACAAATCGTTACTTAAGTTACTAATTAAAAAACAAATTTGCAAAATTGTACGCTCGGCTTTTGTTTCGGAATTTTTTTTTATCAATATTATATAGTTAAAGCATTATTAAATCTTACTTGTCTTGCTGTATAGTAGTTTTGGTTATACTTTGCAGTTTACACTGTGAAAACGGTAAAAATAAACAAAAAGACAATATTGTTTCAGATGCCAAATTGGTAAGCATTGTGTTAGTATTGTAACTTGTTAGGTTTCAACGAATAAATTAGGCACTACAATAAGATGTACTCGAATTAAATATAAATTCGGAGGGATTAACTCAAACAAGCGATTATCTAATGATCCTAACTAGTGATAACAAATTTACATACAAAATTGCAATTTATACTTATTAAACTACCTTTTTAAAGCAAGAAAAAAAGAGAACAAAAAATTATAACAAACCAATTTGTTCTTGAAGGATAAGCTCTTGCTGATATTAGACACGGGTAATTTGCTTAATTTTCCATTAATGTTGTGATCAATTAGTCTGGACAACAAATAAAATGAATGATGGAATAAACAAATAAAGAGTTGTATGCATTTATGTCGAATACTCACTTCCTGGTGGCAAGCTGAAGCCCATAAAGTTTACGGAGGCCGCACTGCCAGCGGCACCCGCAGCTGGTGGATTTGCGCCCGGATAACCACCTGGTTGCTGTGGAGGCGTTGAGCCCGGATAACCACCCTGTTGTTGTGATGGTGCTGAGCCCGGATAACCACCCGGTTGCTGCGGTGGTGCAAAGCCCGGATAACCAGCCGGTTGCTGCGGTGGTGCTGAGCCCGGGTAACCACCCGTTTGCTGTGGAGGATAGGAGCCTGGATACCCATTGGGCTGTTGCGGCGGCATAAAACCTGGCTGCATAAATCCACCGGGCACATTGGGATTATAGCCGCCATAGGGTGCCGCGGGCGCTCCATAGCCTTGAGCCGGCTGTCCTCCTTGAGCCGGCTGTCCGCCATAAGGCGGTTGAGCGCCTGGGCCCAAGGATGCGTAGGAAGGCGGCTGTGCATAGCCACCGGCCCATCCTTGACCATAGCCGGGCTGCTGTTGAGGCTGCTGGTCAGGTGGTGCTGAAAAACCATACCAATTTGGGTCAGTGGACTGCGAATGCGGCTGCGGTTGTGGTGCTGGTTGATTGTTGATTGGTGCTAAGAAAGATACAGAAGAAAGTGGTTTGTGGAACGGTGCGTTTGAGTTAGAAAAGCGGTGAGGCATGCCGAATTTGTTTCTTTTTTTTTTTTGCCAATTTCACTTAAAATCAGCTCAATAGCTGTGCAGAAACAAAAGCCGAGTGTGGGGCAAAGTAATTAAAAATGGGCTACTTACTGATGCCAGGGTATGGCGGCGGATTGTCACTGATAAACACAGTGTTCGGAGCCGGGCCACTAAACGCATCGTGCTGCGGCAACCAGCCGTAGTAGCCGGGCGGTGGCTGATAAGCCGGAGGTGGTGCCTCATGCCAAGCACCAGCGGGCGCATATGGTGGCGGATCATCGCCAGCAAGACCGCCGCGATGGAAGTTGCCCTGAGCGGTCTTCGCAGCTCGCAACAGCGCCTGGCCATATTCAATGGCGCCGCCAGCCTTGAAGTACAGCTTGAACTTCACCTCGCCAACATAGTTGCCATTGGGCTGAGCGCGCACCTTGCCCTTAATGTAATTGGCCCCAAACACAGGCTGCTCGATTTCCACCTAAAAGAGAGAGAGATAATGATTATATACAATAAGGTATATATAATAATAATATATAATTATGTATTAATCATGATTTAATTATGTACTCACATCCGATAGTGCAACAAAGGGTGCGCTGAAGGATTGCATCACATCATTGGGCTTTTTGCTGTTGAATATCATGCGATGCGATGTCAAATAGATGCGACCCTGTTTGGAGCCCTTAAACAGATGACCATCTTGACCAGAAAACTCAATTGAAATGCTATCGCTGTGCAGCAAAATGCTGTCAATAAAAAAATGGAATCGTTACTGAGCAGATTTCTAATCAAAAGGTTTTGCTGCGGTCGACAGCTGTTGCATTTCTCATGGGCATAAAAATTAAATATTAAAGTCTGTTGCAGGTTATTAGTTATCAATAACTATGCAGACTATTAAACTTTAATTCTGTTTGCGTATCAAAGGAAATCGCAATTTAAAACATAATATTTTATGACGTCAGTTTTTTTTTGGCAGCCACAACAAATACTTTTGCAGTTTAAATTTAATGTGTTTGTGCATTGGTACTTACTACTCGCCCGCATGGATGAGAACACCATTATTGGCATGTGCCGTATTCACCGACATGCCTTATAGTTGTATTTGTTAATAAATTTTCTCGATTTAGAGTAAATTACGTTGTTTTCGCCTTGTTTTTAATGTAAGCTTTCACGCTTTGACTACAGCTGATGAATCATGAACAGTGTCTACACACATTTAATGCGATGGAATGCCTAAAAAATACCTTATTATTTATTTTGCAATATTTACATCAGCCCTGAAAACCAAAAACAAAAAAAAAACTTCGTGACTCCACACAGCTTAGACATAGTAGAATAGATTTAAGAGTTCTTGAATATAGAGTAATTCAACAAAAATAGTATAAAATGAGTGTAAAAGCAATGCCTTTGCTTTTAACGCATACAGCGGGTGGAAAATGTGAGCAGCTTTAACGCCGCATAACCAACTGTCTGCCCAATACCGGAGATGGTATTTTTCGTATAGTACATTGGACAAAGTTTCTAAATGGCGTTCAATTATGGAAATTTGGCTGATAATATGTGTAAGTAATGAGCTAATTATGAAATGAACTTAACAAGTGTGCATAATTTGTCAGCATGCAGTTGCAAGTTGTCTAGTTATTACGGCAAGTGGCGTGTAAAAGACACAATACGTTGAGCAAATATGTGGATGAAAAAAATACCAAAAAGCAGCTATCATATTACCTTTTATGCGCTCAAATATTGTCATTTACGCTTTGCTGTTTGTTTCGTCTTTGATAAGCAGCTGACTTTTATTTGTTTTCGTTTCTCTCTCTTTCCATATCTATTGTTTTTTTTTATTCTATTTTTGTAGTGCCAGTTTTTGGGAGCATGCCAAACGGCGTCAGCTTGCAAAATCATCCGAATTTTATCAATCAACTGGCGGCTGCCATTACAACCGCCACGGTGGGCGTTGCCACGCCCACATCAACAAATAGCGGCAGCGGAACAGCACAAACAACCGCTGTAGCACCAAACAAGACAACAACAACAGCCAGCAGCAAGATGAAGCTGCACAGCGCTCAAGGTAGTGCCCCTATGGATTTGGAGAATGAGAACGAAATCGATGACTCCGATGTGATTGGGCCCGTTAAGGCCGGCGATAAGCTACCACCGGGCACAGCTCTGACGCTGCCCGATGCCGCCCAGCAACTGTATTTAAATGGTCTGATGCACACGCCACCCGGCTACTTGTACTTTCCGAGCGCACAGAATGCGCACGCGGCGGCCGCGGCTGTTGTGGCAGGCACACCCAGTGGCTCCACAACTGCGTCTTCCAATGCAAGTAATTCGAATGCCCAAATGCTGATGGATCCCTCGGCAATGATGGCGGCTGCCATGCAACAAATGCAGCATAATTATGCGGCAGCGGGCTACGTGGCTGCAGCGACAGCAGCTGGCATGCCCACCGATGCTACCGCAGCGGGATTGGATGGCACTCTAGCATCGGGTAAGTATTCTTACATAATAGCTTAAAGTTAATTAAAATTCGAACTAGAATTCGTTTGCAGACGGCTCCACAGCTGGACTGAAGGAGGTGATTAACACAAAGAACTGCATTTTGTTCCCACCCAATCCTAATGCGCCGCCACCGACCATACGCGAACGTCCGCCGGGCTGTCGTACGGTGTTTGTGGGCGGCCTGCCCGAAAACATTACGGAGGAGGTGATACGCGAAATATTCGAGTCTTGTGGGGAGATAACCACACTACGTATGTCGAAGAAGAACTTTTGCCATATACGCTATCGCCATGAGACGGCCATCGATCGTGCCATTTACCTATCCGGCTACCGACTGCGCATCTCCAGTATAAATGAGGCACCCAACTTTGGGCGGCTGCACGTGGACTATGCGCAGGCGCGAGATGATCAATATGACTACGAGTGCAAGCAGCGCCAACTGCAACGGGAACAGCGTCATCGCGAACGGATGTCATTGGACCGCATGCGTTCGCAATCGCCGCCACCGATCCCACACTATACAGATCATGAGGCCACCGCGGTGGCGGAGCATCTGCGCAATAACGAGACATTTGTTAAGGCAATACAGACAATTACCACATGGCTGGAGCGTGGCGACTGCACCAAGCGCAATGCCAACGTCTTCTACTCGATGATACAGAGCACACACGCGCATGTGCGGCGCCTGCACACTGATAAGCAGCAACTGGAGGAGGATCTGCGCAAGGCACGTGAATGCTATCGCAAGCAAATGGGCACCATGTCCACGCAATGTAAGTGGCAACCATTTAAGATTCTGTCGTTTGTAGTCCTTAGATGGGGTTTAGGAGCGCTCCTTTTGTCAACTTTTCTGCTTTTGTTTGCGCTCCGGTTAGCGTCTAGCGTCTGTACCATGAACAATATATCCAACATTTACACATACATACACAAAAAACAACACACACACACACACACATACACATGCTTACACACAGACACTATCTAGCAATTTAATCATCGTGCTATCAAAAGCCAAAAACCAAATCCACAACATAAAAATCTCACTGTCTAAAATTTGCTCTTAAAGTACAAGACAAAATCCAAGTCGATGGAGCAAAACGAGCAACAGCCGCAGGTAAAAGTCCAGCCACAACATTCAGTGCTGCACGGTGGCCAAAAACTCGATTAGAAAGCGATCAAATTTAGTGGACACAACTGACTAACGGACAAACATATTATCCGCCTCACTTTAATTGCAACTTTTCTCATAATATATTTGCAGAGCAGGCATAAAGTCATTTCCATTTTTAAATCAAGTATAGCTTAGAGAATGGTATGGATATGATATGAATGAAATACACTATTTTTAAACAGATTCCAATCTTTCACATTTTGATCGCGATGTCGTGTTTAGTGCCACTGTGCAGTGACTCGTTTCACTGTGTCTGACGACTGACCACGCCATGTCTGAGGACATTGTACCACAAAATTGTAAGTCCAGACCAAAGGTTTGTAAACCAAGCAGAGATATAACCACAATATAAAGTCAACGTAGACCTCGGACCAGACACCAACCGCCTCTCAGGCTGTCTGTAGAATGCAACTAACAACTAACTGCAATTGAAGTCCTTAATTCTATACATGCAAATGTATGTATGTGTAGTGTAGGTAACAAGATGTTGTATAATACTCCTAGACTTTACCATATAAGATCTATTTTAAATATTATGTTTTGCGAGGATCTCTCAAGTAGTCTTATCTACTTTTTATTTTCCGTTACTAGTTAAATGGTCACATCTTAAAAAACAAAAAACAAAAAAAAAATCCCTTTGTCCTCCCTAAATATTATTATATATTATTGCATTATTGTTCAGTCACTCAGATTGAAAAAGTGTTCAATGCCGCTAGTCACAAGAAGGTTTGGGACCATTTCACCAAAGCCCAAAGAAAAAACATCGACCAATGGAAGAAATTAGCCACGGTACGTACAAAAATGTTCAGAGAATGAATTACGACAAGTTCGACTGATGAAGTAATCGTAATAAATACTAACTTACTGTCTACTATTTCATTATGATTATCGTGCTTGTTCTTTTTGACATTCTATTAGTAATGTTTTGAATAAAATTGTAATTAGTATATTTCTCATTATCACCCGATGTAACTCTACCTGCATGTCCACTTCAGCATGTTAACTGAATTATTCCTATATAATTATCACATCACTCTTAAAGCTCACATATTTTTGTTTTGTTTTTATTTACACCCTTTATACATGTTATAGTAATCAAAATTAATATCTATTTAACATGAGTTTTAGTTTTTAATATCTCCTTAGCTTGAAACTAGCATTAAGAATCTTTCAGTATCATTGTATATTATTGACCAAAGGAATCTGTTCCAAAAGATATTTTGTATAATATGTTTAAACTGAAATACTCTATAGTGGTTCAAACATTTAACAGTAAGAAGATTTAAAAATTTACATAGCACTTTGTTTTTGGAGCAGTTTCCTAACTCATTTCAGGTTTAGAAAAAACTTTAATCTGCTTTCATATTTAAGAATCGGCTTAATAATACTTTAAAGTTAGCATAATTGGTAGTAAAATTGCTTCTGCTATGTGGTTTTAAGAAAAATAACTAAGCATTTCCTATAAGCTGTCCATTTCTATTTATTATAACTAATTAACTTTTGACGAATGCCAAATAACTTGTACTATTTATTCAACTGGCAAACAATTTAAAAAAAAAAAACAAAAACAAAAATCATAAATAGCAAAACACTTGCAAAGTTTCTAAGGCACTCACCGCGTTCGATTGGCTGTTCGATTTGCGTTGGTAAACAATAAAACCTGAGAGTAAAATCTGAGAGTAAAACTCCTTGTGTGACATTTAACATAAGTATAAATGGAAAATATATGAATACAAATTAATAGAACTTTTTGAAATGTGGCGAGGTAAGTAAGCGGACCGAAAACAATACAAGGAGCCAAATAAGTTTTATATGACGAATTTTCGGTATACGAACAAATTATTATATCTAGGCTATAGAAATTATCATTGTAAGAAGTGGTTATGCAACAAGAGCTATTTACAATTAATACAACAATTATTTAACGACAAAAACCTACATTTTGGAATGCCATGCAGGAACTGCGAACGGTCCAAATCGACGATGATGAAATGGAAATCTCGGACGATGAGCGTGACTACGAGAAGCGCCCCAAGCGCACCCGTTACGACAGCGATGGGCTCAAGGTGAGCGGATCGGAAATCAACTCGGATTTATTAGAATTTAAATTTAATCATGATTTAATTTCGTTTTTAGGACGAAAATGACTCGCTACGCTGTCAATTAGAGGCCATGCGCAATGAGATGTCTGTGGAGCGCAGCGATTGCCAGCAGCGTGAGAAGCAAATCAAAGTGTTGCAAGAGACTATACGCAACATGCAGACCCAGCTGTTGCAAACAAAGCTACGCGAACAAAAAGACTCCAAGACCATCGAGCATCTCGAGCGTAATCTCAAGGAGGCGGGCGTCAAGCAGCTGTTGCTTAAGACAAAAATCAAGGAGACTGCGGATAAGCTAAAAGACAGAGAATCACAGGTCTCGAACTTATCGAATGCTGAATACAGCAGCGGTGACTCGTGCAGCCGAAATGCGGAAGATATGCGACCGACAGGGAAAAAGGAGTTTTCATCTGTTGCGCTGGATCTGGAAATAATCGATATTGATAAAGTGGACGACGATGTACGCATTATAGAGCATCAAAGCGGCGTGGTCGAGATCCATGAGATCGAGGACGATGAGAAGCACGAGGCAACACCACAACCAAACAAAGCAATTGACGATGAAGCTAATCAATTGTTCATATCCGAGCGTAGTTCTAAGTCTGATATTGTGGAGCCAGTTGTGGCAACAGTTGCACCCGTTCCGAAACAAACGGTAAATACAACAATTGTTATTATATATATTTTTTATAAACTTTATTTTCCTACGCTCGCTTGCAGAGCAACGTGATGTCGCTGGCTCTGGTTGAGGCTAAAATAATAGCGTTGACCGCCGCTTTTCTCGTATTGCATCCACATGGCGTGGACATTTCAAGCATTGCTAGCTATTTGCGGGGCATGCTACTTAAATCGCTGGAGCTAAGAAGCAACGATGAACTCACAAACGTACTCACAAAATACACCAATCTCTTCAAGTCTGAGCAGTCCAAGTGGAGTTTCTGTGGTTTTACCGACGAGCCTTTGGATACAAATGCAAACAGAGCGTTAACAGCAACAAGAACAATTTAATGCTTTAATTAAGTTACGACTATTGTAGTGACTAGTGGTAAGGGAGGAGCGCAAAGTGACATTTTAACCAAAAATATGTTTGATGCAATCACATAAATGAGACCAGTTTTCTAAGCGCATACATTTGCAGTTAATTTAAGCTATCAAGATATAAATCTATACAACACACACACACACACAAACAGTAACAATTATGACAACAAAAATTAACTACCGTTTCAATTATTTAAACAATTAAAATGTATATGTAAGCAAATTAAATATGTACACAAATATATTGAATACATTATTAATGCATATATGAAAAGACACAAAACAAATGTTGCTAAAACTGTTTTAAATGAAATAGTACGAACCAATAAATTAAATACTAAACATACCTCTTTATTTTCGTATCTGGCGCGACACCATAAGTATATATATATATATATATTTTTTTTTTTTCTTGATCAGCATTAACAGTTCACGTTAGGGGAAAACATGGAGACAAATTATTATATTGGGGTTCTGCGCACTGCGACCTAATAGATCTATTGTGCCCCCTTCTGAGCCTATAGCTCCCCCATCAACCCCAGCTCCTGAACGAATATCAGAATCTTTGATGGGTCGAGGGTTACTATGTCTTTGACATTCATAGTGTGCTTCCCTAGGATGCTGCATCTTCTCCTGGCAAGGGCGATGCAATTCGTTAGGATGTGAGTTGAAGATTCCTCCTCGACTTCACAAAACCTACACTGATTGTTGCTAAAGATACCCATTTTGGACAGGTGGCTTTTTAGTCTACAATGTCCGGTTAGTAGACCGACAAGTATCCTTAGCCTGTTCCTGCCCATGGATATTATTTGCTTAAATCGTTTCTGATTATAGCCGCCCAAAAGACATTTGGCCTGTCGGAGTCCCGGTGTTTCCTCCCAGCTCCGCAGTCTCATTTGTCTTTCTTCGTTCCTGAGTTGCAGCCGTATTGTGTGTTTACCTATGCCACAAAACGGTTCAGGCCCTATAAGGGGTCCCTCTGCACCCATTCTCGCTTGTTCATCCGCTGCTTCGTTCCCTGCTATTTCCCTGTGCCCGGGGACCCATCTTAGAGTGAGTCTGTTGTGAGCCCCGAGTTGGTCAAGCTTGGATCGTACCTCTTGGACTAGTTTTGAAGTTACCTTCGTCCCATTTATTGCATTAATTGCTGCTATACTATCGGAAAGGATAGATATATCCGCATTCCGATAGTTACGCTTTAGATTAAATTCCGCACACCTTCCCATGGCACATACCTCAGCTTGGAATATGCTGGTGTACATCCCTAGAGATTCGTGGTATAATATCCGAGGACCCACCACTCCCAGGCCTGTTCCCTGATTGGTGAGTGATCCATCGGTATACCATTTTATGGTGTGCGGTTTCATAGGGTGGATTTCATCTAGTGATGTCCATTCCTTTTTGCAACTTGTTCGAACTTTGAAATTCCGCTCGAATAGATATTCTGGCTTCATTTCATCCCTAGGTTGTAACAGGAGGGGAAGTTCGTCTGAAAGGAGTTGGGCATCTTTATGACTTAGTATGTGTCTGTTCCCAACTCCTTCTGCTGACATCCTTAATAGTGTGGATTTCTGTTGGAGCCTTATGGTGTGGTGGAGTGGCGTGAGCTCCATTAAGGCTTCCAATGCCATTGTGGGACAGGTGCGCATTGCCCCTGTCATGCATACGCAGGCCATTCTCTGCAATTTTCGCAATTGCCTCCTCACGGTTGCTAATCGTGCTCTATCGCCCCATGCTATTACTCCGTAAGTAACAGCATGGGTCTTACAACCATTAGGTATAACCATCTGATTATCTTTGGTGAAATACCCCATGATTTCCCAGCTATACTACGACATGTATAAAGCGCTCTAGAGCACTTCATTATCGTGTTTCGCACATGGGTGCCAAAGTTCAATCTGCTGTCAAAAGTGACGCCGAGGTATTTTACCTCCTTGCTTATATCTAATAGGCTCCCTAAAAGCCGTATTTGTTTCATCCTCTGTAGCTTATATCGTCCAGTAAAGGGGACGATAACTGTTTTGGTAGGGTTCAGGTTAAGCCCAACCTCCCTACACCAGTCACCCGTTATCTTCAACCCTAACTGGACTAAGTCACAGAGTGCTTCTTCATATTTGCCTCTTGCTATTATTACAATGTCGTCGGCGTAGCCTTGACATTGAATGCCTCTGGTAGAGAGTCTGTTAAGTAGTTCGTCTACTAACATACTCCAGAGTAGCGGAGACAATACTCCCCCCTGGGGGCAGCCTTTGGTAGTTAAGACTGTGACCGTACTGTCATGCGTCGATGCGGTGGCCTGTCTGGACCGCAACAATTCAAGTATCCATTTGCTGGTAGTTGGGTCCAGGCCCCTCCTCGAGAGAGTGTCCCCAATCGCATCGTGCGATGTGTTATCAAACGCGCCTTCTATGTCTAGAAAGGCACATATTGCTACTTCTTTGTTGTCAACTGCCATACCTAATGTACGCCGCAGCTGATAAAGTGCTGTATCAGTTGACCTGCCTACTCTGTATGCATGCTGCGTTGGATGCAGCGGACTTTGCTTCAGCAGAGTGCTTCTGATGTTATAGTCCACCAGCTTTTCTAACGTTTTCAGTAAAAACGATGTTAAGCTGATGGGTCTGAAGGACTTTGGGTGGGTGATATCTTTCTTCCCCGCCTTGGGGATGAAGACCACTTTAGCTTTACTCCAAACGGTTGGTATATATCCAAGCGCAAGGCTGCTTATTAGCGTTTTCTTAATACGAGGGAGGAGCAAGTCCTGACTCGTTTGAAGAAAAATTGGCAATATGCCGTCTATTCCGGGAGATTTATAGGGCTGGAAAGTACCTATTGCCCATCTTAATCTCTCCACGGTGACTGTCGACTTGGCACATGCCCAGTCCTCAGTCGTCGGCCTATACCATCTCCTACTGTTGATTGCGTCATTTTGCAGGGGTGTACTGCCTGGAAAATGAGTTTCAAATAGGAGCTCTAGCTTTTGCATATCATTGCTCGTAAATGAGCCATCATTACGTTTCAATGATATGTTAGCTTCCGGTGCCCGTTTGGCAAGCGCTCTGTGAAGCCTAGCACCTTCGCTGGTGCTTATAATGCCTTCACAGAAATTCCTATAATTCATCCGTTTAGCCTTCCTAATCTCCTTGTTATAGATTGTCAGACTTTCACGGTAACGTGCCCAGTCGCCGTCTCTCCTAGCTGTGTTAAAGAGACGACGTGTAGTTCGACGCAGCCTCTCAAGGCTGGCGTTCCACCAGGGGGCATCTTTTTCCATTTTATGGAGACAAATATAACAACATGATTTTTAAAGAATTAAAATACTTAGAAGTTGGGCTCAGGGCATCTCATAGTCGCGCTCTGTCGACTAAATTCAAACTGCTTTATTTTCTGTAAATAAACATTATTTGTTATATTCAATTCTATTTTGTCCCTTAGCTTCTTTTGAGGCACCCATATTGTCATCAA
This sequence comes from Drosophila longiperda, assembly GCA_035042125.1. Classification (NCBI taxonomy): domain Eukaryota; kingdom Metazoa; phylum Arthropoda; class Insecta; order Diptera; family Drosophilidae; genus Drosophila; species Drosophila longiperda. The sequence goes on from JAWNLV010000130.1 coordinate 3,251,590, forward strand.
TTTGGCTACCAATGCATTATCTTAATTTAATTCGGCTATAATATAATTTCAACGTGTATTGCGTATTTGTTTCAATTCAAGTTTTGCCAGTAAATATTAATGATAATTATGTGTTCAATTAAATTTTATATATAAAATAAATCGCCATAAAAAATACAAAAAGTATTAAATTGAATTATATATAAATTAAAATGTATATTTTTTTAAGATTTCTGGGGGTATTTAATTGCAAAATGGGAGAAAAACAAATCTGATCAAAAAAAAATTATTATGAATTAGTTTAACACCAGTGAATGTGAAATAGCTATTCACGAGATATGACGAAAGAGATATAAGGGAACTGGGCATAATCGAGTCAGGAACGGTATTGCAGTAATTTATAACTTATAAATTTTAAAATTATCTTTTCAAGGGCATTATGATGCAATTTTATATTACTATTATAATTATTATTATAAATTATAACCCTTCTTTAATACGCAACTTCCCTTTTAGTTAATTCAATTGGAAAATTCGTGAGTTCTTTGCTCTCTGCTAAACAATTACGTGTAAATCTTATGCTTCTTGCGTAAGCTCAAACGAAATTCGAATTGTTGCGTCCTTTGCCAAGGACAATGCCAAACTCGATGCCAAAGTTAAACGTTGTCCACAGCATTCCTCCGCACACATATACCTATGCATACATATATATATATTTATACAGACAGAATCGTAACATATACACATATACACATCAGGGACAATAGCGTTACAAAATTCATGCAGATAAAAACTCTGTTCTGAATCAAAATATCAAGTCAAACGTTATTTTCAGCCTCAATCGCTTATTCGATTAGTTAAGGCCAAGCACTGTGATTAAATAACAGCAACGATAAGCGAATATTAAAGTAAATTTACGCAGGGCACAAACAGCATCTCTGCTTATGTGGCTTTGTGTGCGTCGCAGTCACGCACAGTGGTCCGTAACTATAACAAAATAATATTCAAACAGAATAATCGCATAATATGACATAGATTATTAATAAATGTTATTTCGGTTGGAAGTTATATAAAAAATTTAATTATTTGTAACTATGTATCGGGTGTAACATTACATTGTTGTTCTGACTACTTTTCTTAATAAATGTATAATGTCAATGCACCAAATGGTTGGAAATAATATTTCACACTTGTACCATTTAAAAAGAAATTGGTGCTCGTATCACTGTGCGCAGTCGCTTCGACATGAAATTCTGTTGAGCTACTTACTCAACAACGAAGGCCTGTCATATCAACGATATCAGTTGTTTTAGTGAATTCGTTGCGCCCGGTCACTAGAACGTCCGGCGATCTGATTGAAAAGCCGCAATAACCGTTCCGTTTTCGTTATCCATGTTCATATTATAGGGCTGTGTGTGTTTGTGCTCTCTCTTTTTTTTATCCAAGTCAACAGTTTTTTTTCGTAAAACAAAGAACTGTAATTTAGTTTGCATGGTTGTTTTTTTGTACTTTTGTATATTTTAATATAATTGCGAGCGCTTTCTTTGCACCGAGACCAGAACAACAGAAAGGACAATTCAAGTTTAAACCATCTGCTGGAAGCTGAGAAAGCCTTTTGAAGGAAACACGTGATTGCCATTGTTGTTTTTCGGTAAGTATTCGCCGGTATTTGACAGTTTGACAGGAACTGTTCTAATTTAGTTTGGGCAATAGTTTCGACCATTTTCCGTTACAACGAATAAGATAAATATTAGCTTTTATAACAAATACAGAGGATAGCAAATGTGCAAAGTAATAATTATTATGAACATATGAATAAAATCAATAAAAAATGAAATATATACTCATTTTTAGAAAAACAAATATAATACCTTTTTTATAATTCTATACCTTTTTATCGTAGAAATTAAAAATCTTTTTTTCTGAAAATAATCATATATTTGCAAGGAATACAAGCAGTTTTTATTTTAACCGATAAAACAGTTTATTAGATAATTAGAGATGAGAATTTTTACTTTAGATGCGGAATACATTAAAAAAAAATACTGTTTAACTGTTATCACGGACACTGAAGCTATGTTTGCTTAACATCCGTTTTAGAATTATACTTCTTGCTTGTCAGTGGTGATTCCTCCGCATTGTAACGTGTGTTGTGTGTAATAAAAGTTGTGTTACATTAATTTCCAAGTTGAAATCGTTGCGAACTAAGCGTTTAATTTGCAAGACAGTGGAACGTGCCAGTTATTAGCATTATGCAAAATATATTGATTTCCAACTACATGATTTACATACTAACATGCATTAAAAAATTACCTGTTTAACGCATTTCTTGACAAATTGCCCCGAGAGGCTTTCATTCGAAAAACCACTGCGTATATATTTCCCACTAACGACAGCTAAATTGTTAAATCTCTACACTGAAATTACCCTCAACAATGAACACAATCGAGAAAAAACCCCAGATTATAATTAGCAATATATATTTATTGCATTTACATCATGAATTTGCGTGTTATCTTTATTTGAAATTACTCTTATTGTGTTTTTTATTTTTAAACATATACCCTTATATATCGAAAAACAATCACGTTTTTTGTGTGTATGCCATACAATTTTTTGAAATTTGGATTCTGTTCAATTATCGCTTGATGAAATATTTGTATAATCAAAATGTCTTAATAAACTTAAATTTGCTAAGAGTCAATTGGTAGCGTTGATTGTACTTGAAAATGGTAATAATTACGTGCAATTTGGTTTGTAATCGTATTGTTTTTTGCACAACCGCAGTAAGATAAATAAAGGCTCGATGATGAACTGAATGAAAACGATTGGTTTTAAATGTGACGCTTGCAAGATAGCCAGGTTGCTTTTAATTTAAAAATCCACGACGTGCAAAATAGATAAATAACTGTAATTTGTAATGTAGGAAGCATGTGGAATTTTCTATAGGTGTGGGCTATTTTCATTTGAGAGGTAATTTGCATTAGTGACAAATTTTAAATTACGGGAATATCTGAGGGGATAAAATATTAAATCATCTATAATTCACATTTTAAACGGATTTACAAATGACAGTTGGGTGTAAGTGAGTAGGCTTTACAGGGCATGGCCGTAGCTATTCCGTTGTAACCTACTGACGTAAGCAAATTGTTTTTTCTTTTTTTGTACGCGATTTGAAAACAACTTGATATGGCAAGAGCACAAATACAATTTCACTTATATATTCACTAAAGCCAAACTGACTCACTTTCCGTTGCAATTAGTTTAACCACAGTTGCATCCAGAGTGATGAGTATATATATTTATTATATATATATATATATATATATATATATATACAGTTCATACAATCTATCCAAGTATCCGTATCCGCACAATGAATAAATTAAAAGTATTTCAATGACGTATTGCACGAAAATTTGGAGGAACATCGTCAACAACACCCACGTTTTAAATATGCTAAATACTTGATTTAAAATAAACTATATACTACATATTCGAATACGTACAAAAAATCCCGACAAAATATGTCAACAGTTGTATAACGTACATATTGGAAAATGAAAAATGAAAAAGTCTTGTTTATCTGATCTAAATAAAAAATAAAATCATATGTGAGTAAACAACCTTTTTTGACTTAATAATAATGATATATAAATATTATATTTATAATAACAACATGAAATATTAAAATGACGAGAAAATACGAAAACTAAATTGATAAATAAAAAATTTGGTTTATTTAATAATAGTAAAAATACCATGGATATTGTAACCATTTAATCATTTTTAATATGATTTTAAAAATTATTAAAGTAAGAAAAATTAAACCACTATCAAATTTAACATATCTCATATTGAGTAATGATGTTACCTGTTTATATGCGATAAATTTAAATTATTTTTATTTGTATAAAGTCTGGTTATTCATTAGTGACTAGTGTATTAAATAAAAAGATACAACTTTTAGCACTGGGAAAGTAAAATATCCATTAAAAATCAAAACAATTGTTTGTCGAAGTAAACAAAAAATGTGAATAATATATTAAACTGCTTTATTTACATATAACCAGCATTGAACCTAACGATATAATCAACCGGAAATTTTATAAAACGTTGGCAAAACATTATTTTAACCAAAACAATACGAGTAACTTTAATTTTGAAAAAATTCTCAGCTCATTAAATAAAAAAACGTTCTCGTAAAAAGTGACTTGTACATTTAAGCTTACAAATTCCACTTACATATTTATGTGACATTTAAACGGCAATCGATAATTACCCTTTATTATTATTGGCAATTTTCAAACTCAAAGCAATTAATTCAATCTGATATTATGGAATTTTGTCAATAAGCATTATTTTGTCTACATTGTAGTTTTGTTTAATAATATTCCACAGCAAATGATAAAATGATTAGATGCATTGAAAAGGCTTTTACATGTTTATAGCTTAATTGTAAAATACCTTACGACACCTTTATGTTAATTTGTATTTTAATATTGAAAACAAAATGGTATACCTTTCATAAACAAACGTATGCAAATAAAGGAACAAATACTTAATTAAGTTTATTTTTACAGGTGTTTCATTTTCTGAGACGTTTACCGTCAGGTCTAAATTAGTATAACGTCTTGACTCAAATTTTACTGTTGTAAAACCAATTTTCGTTTTATATTTCTTTTCTTTTCGGTTTGAGTTTTGTTAAAAATATTTTTTTCTAATTTCAGTTATTGTTGCTAAATGTACATATTTTTTTGTTAGCACTCGTTAAGTAAATAATATAGAGGAAGTAAATTCTAAAAACAAATTTAATGCGTACATTTATTTTTTTTATAAATCACAGCTTATTAGTAGGGGTGATATAAACTGAACTGAAAATTTGGCTGAGTAAGAGCACGTGCAATGAATAAAATATATTAAAATCATAATAACAATATTAGTCATGACCTGACTAGTAACAGGTCCCAGGCGCGCAGTAAGCAATCACATTAATTGTCAGTTAAGTGTAAAAAAAAAAAAAAACAACAATTTTTATTATAGCTCCGTATCAACAAGCAATAAAACAAGTGATAATTAAAGCAATAATAAATACGTCAAAACACTAATTCGATTACAAACATTAGGAAAAAACAGCGGCATCTGGAATTCTAAGAATTCAATTTTTTTTCCATTCATATAGTTTTTTTAAGCTTTTTTTTTTATTTTTATTTTTTTGATAACAATCGAATGTTTTCAGAATTTACTTTCTCAGTATTATGTACTGACAAAATCATAACGTGATTATGCGATTTAGGAAGTTTATTGATCAACAATCATATTTTCTTTAAACTAAAAAATTAAATAATATATTTTAAATTATTTTGTAATTAAAATCACATAATAAATAATGTAATAATTAAAATTTCTTATTAGTAATATTTAATAGTTGGAATCAGTTACTAGTTAGCCAGAAGTGTGGCTTTTTGCTCTAGGAAAATTAGACACTTGAATTGTTAAGAAATACTCATATTCTTTCGATTGGAATTTTAATATTTTCTTCATAATATAAAATAGCCTAATACCATATAGCAACTATATATTATTAAAAAAAAACCTTCTGCTCTAATCAGCAGTCGACTTTGTTCAGAGCTTATCATCAGAGTATATTGAGTTCAACATGATCTGTCGACCTTTCCACCTTTTTCATGTAGTTGAACAGATCTGTTTTCAAGCAAATGAAAATGGCAAAACCTAGCCAAGTACTTAATTTAATTGAGATTCCAGAGACGGGCCTCTCACTGAGCATTGATAACCCCCTTTTGATCTTTTGTTGTCGTTGATTTTGTCGTTGTCAGTTATTATTGTTGTCAATGGTGCCCAATGACATGTGATATGGAGATTACTCCCGCACCCGCCTCCTAAGATGGACATACATAGCACACGCATTCATACGTATATATACATATACATATCTATGCTTTTTAGATTGAGTCTAATCACTGATTCTGTTCATCTATCTGGGTTCGTTAAAACTTGCAACAATTCAATTTAAGTGCTTGCGTCAATTTTTAAATAAGTATTTTTTATATAAATGCATATGCATATGGATCGGCTCTTGGCAAAAATTATCAAGATAAGCTGATCGTAGGTTTGCTAATTACGTACGCCTTACGGAAATTTTTACCCCACGATACAAAGTCTTTGAACTTGAATGCTCACAACTGTGAGTTGACTAACGCAACGAAAATAGCATGGTTCGGTTCAAGAACAGAGCCCCGATTAAGGTCCAATGCCCTTATACAACGCAAACCACAAACCAATTTATTTATAAAAATCAGTATAACCCCGATATTAAAAGATTAGCTTTTAGGTACAGTTGCATTTAATGGAATTAAAAAAAAAGTTTTATCGTTTTTTCATCCAAATTGTTTTTTTTTTGTGTCATGCGAATCTAAAGTTATTTATTTTTTTATGCTGTCCCTGGTATCTTAAGTGCTACAATCTTTTTGCAACTTTTATATCTCTGTGCAAATATCACAAAGATTACTGAGTGTAAGACAAAAATGCGCTCAATTGCTACTAAAAAGTTGTCAGATAGGTATTTTCTCTTCCACTGTTTGGTTTCGTACAAAAATTAAATTCTCGTTTTTGTACGCATTTAATAAGGAAATTACTTGTTAGCGTATCTTTATCAGTTCCATATGTGGGCGAGTTTTTTATTGGATGCGCTTTAGTCAATGGATAAATTGTGCGCGCTATCAGTAAAATATGAGCGTTCTTTTTTTAATGACAGGCCACTCGAAACTGATCAACAATGCACTTCGAATTTGGTTTTCGTATTCAGGTCGTCTTGAAATAAAAAAAAATTCATAAATTGAATGACTGATATCGGTAGGGCCATAAAGCGATTATGCTGCTCGTACAATATTACACCAAACCGGCGATAAGTCACTTATCATATCGTACATGTTCACTGGCATAAATACACATTGTGCTTATTTTTATTATTTATAATGATTTGGTACAATGTAGCTTGGTTTTTTTTTTAAACTGATAAGCTGAGACAAGAGCTGCTCTTATTTTATTATATTTTATTTGCTTTTGTTTTCGTTGTTTGCTTATTTATTTAAGCATTCTGTTAAGAAAATTGGACTGGCGTACGCAATGTGTACTGTTTACTTAAAGTAATAGTTTCAAATCACATATTTAAGCCACATTTTACAAAAGTCTCGAGCAATTTATTTAACGCTTTTATTATGGCAGGCCACAATAACAGTTTGAATACCATTACGTTTGATCAACAGTTTGAATAGAATTACTATTAAGCACTACGCTCGCACTGAAAGCTTTTAATAGGAGCTTTGGTACTGCTTGTTTTGTCTGTTACAAACTAACAAGTGTTTAATATAACATATTATATGTATATAATATATACATTATTATAATTTATTTCCATCATATTTATTATTTGCAGGAGCAATTTCTTAAAAGGAAGAAGTATTAACTGAATATCTGACCACAGGTAAATATAAAATATGAATATCGTCTATGCAAATAAATCTATATTTTCTTAAGATTTTGAAAAAATCTGTCGAGCAAATAAAATCCAGATGAAAATTGTTTGATTCCCTTTACCTTATTATTTATTTAAATGAGGTCATTGAAATAAGTTTTGGCAGACAAATAAATATCTTGTATTTGTCTTCATTTCAAACTGAGTATTTCTTATATTCAAGGACACTTGAGGTATTAATTGCACAGCATATAGTGGATACATTCACCTTCAGGCAGGCGAGGGCGCCCTATTGATTTGTAACTGGCCCTAGTGGCGAAAATAAAGACAAAAATAATCGAATTGTGACGCGTGTTTCATCACAAGTTCAAATGTAGGTCATACCCAAAGAAATTGTGCTAGTACAGCGCATTGCTCACAGCTGCTCTTGAACTGCCGCAAATCGCGTGATTTGCGTGGGCAAACAGCAACTAAAAAAGCTTCACTGATATTTTAGCTCAAATCTTGAAATTCATATTTTTTGCATAGTATATTGTGTGCTTGTGTGTTGAGGGGCACGTTCACGTTTTCCCATTGGCCAAATGTTTTGGGGCTTGGCTCTTGTGACGTCATGCGCACCTCTACCCAAATATGTGTAAACATGTAACTATGTGTGTGAGATACAATCGTATGACGTCGCTGCCACTGACGTACTGCTAGCGCCTTTCCCCACTCACCCCTCACCAAACACTACTCGCACATTCGAATCGTCAACGTCAGCGGGCTCGTCGCCGTAATGAGCTTTTACATAACAGTAGTTAAAGGTCATTGGGGTTCTCGAATTTCGCTTTTGCTGTGCTTTGGCAATGCGTTTGGCTCGGCTGAGCTCCGTAATTAGTATACACACACATTGTGGCAGATTGCGTGCTTTGGTCATGGAATGGCCCTCCAAAGGTATACCAACAGACACACAGATACACACACTGACACACACACAAACAATCTGGAACTACACAAGAGTGTAGATGCAGGTGAGCATGCTTTTAGGCGCTCTGTGCGCCTGGCCCCAACTAGAAGCGTGCCAAATGTTTGGTTGTATTTCAGTCCCAGCTTGCCACGCAACTTGGCTGTGTTAACCAGATGTGGGTACGAGAAACTAGGGGTACTCACTAATAAAAATTTACACTATAAGAATATGGCAACGCAATAAGAAAAATTTATCCACACTAGAAAAATTACTATGCAGTGTTTCATAATATTTGTGGATTTTTTTCAGTATACATTATACAAATAAATAATTATAAAAATTTTTATTTATGTATATATAACACCAAACATTAGGAAAAAGTTAAAAATAAACCATACGAATTTTCACAAAAAAAAAACACTCATTCTCTATGCCACGTTGGTTTTTATTTTGCTGTTGTTTTTTTCTATTAATGTGACATGCGTAAATGCGCTCATCTCTCATCTCATACACTCAACGCTGTCATTTCCAGCATGTTTATTCATCGGTATTTATGCCCTACAAATCAATCAATTGGGTATATATATATATTGTGTTTGTAATCAGATTATCGATCCAGATATAATAGATTCATATTAATTAATAACTCATTGTATAATAAGATTAATTAATTTTGTGTAACAAGTAAATTTCCAAATTGTTTAAGTGCATAATGATAACAAAACTAAAGGTTAAATATTGATAATTAGATGCAACTGTGTGTTTATATTCAAATGTTTGTACACAAAAATGCACACACACAGCCAGACAGACACATGTGGTTGCACTCAACGTGTGGAAAGACAAACATGATCTTTTCAATAAATGCAATAATGCGTAAAGAGCTGGATTGCTTTCCATAACAGAACCCGGACAAGAAAGAAGAGTATACATATATAAATATAAATTATATAGGAAAATTCTCATATGCATTTACGTATCGCTTGTAAGCAATGGGCATATGTAGCTATTTGGAAATGTGTACATATGGAAATGCATGAGCGAGAATATTTACACTGGCTATAATATACATATGTTTCTATATACTACTGGATATCGTGTGGACTACGAGAAAAGTAAATTTAAATTCTCAACTTTGTCGTGCGATAATTCCGATTTTTCCAAAATATGCAAACAAAAAAAGATTGCGCTGTTTTGGTAAATTGGTTAAATAAATATACAGATTGCAATTGGATAATTTATGGAAATGTCTAACTGTACTTGCTAAGCAATAATTGCGATTGACCAAAGATGCCATGTAAAATAGTTTGTTAACCTTACAATTCACATTGTGCTTTAAATACCCTGTACGTAGCTATAACAGAGTATATTTAAATTATGACCTTGTATAAAAAAAGAAATGAAATTAAAGATATATGCATTTGTATAAAAACTTTTCCCTTGCATTGAATTATTTTTTATTATGACCCATTTTCGAATTGTTGTAAATTTGTGTATATTCAGTTGAGCATTGGGCACTTACATTTTTTTTAATTATTCATTTTTGTAAATGACAATATTTATGTAAGTCGTATGTATTAAGTTTGTCCGTCAATTAAGGTCGCAATTAACGAACTCAGACAGACGATCAGAGGATCGTTTCCACAACCATGAAGTGGGGACTTAAGCCTGGGAAGCCATGTAAACTTTAATGCACTTAAACGTGGACTGCAATCTGCTCTTGACTTGATAGCTGTTGTTGTTGTTGTTGTTGTTGTTGTTGTTGTTGCTGCTAGCGATGCAGAACGTATAGAGAAGAAATCTTGAGTAGAGCACAAAGCGAAGGAGAATCAAATCAAAGGCGCTTCCAATTTCCAGTTTCTGTTGCTGGTGCAAGTCAATAGCCTCGACAGCGTCAATGGCCACCCCATTGGCGGCAGGCAACGACGCCGGGAGAACGTCTTCGCCAGACCAGTTGAGAAAAAAACACATACACACACGCTCACACAGAGAGAGGGGAGAGAGAGCGAGGAAGACTGCGAGTGTGAGAGAGGGAGAGAGAGAGAGAGAGAGAGAATCCATATCCAGTACAGAGCCCGGCGTTGTTGATGTTGCTTGGCGCGTCATTTGCTATCCAGCAGTCGTTGCGTACGGTTAAGAGAGATACATTAGGAGATAGTTTAACGCCTTAAAAGCCGTCAGTTTGATTATTGTGTGTGTTGTACTGGGTGCTGACATTGGCTAACCAAATGCACTTTTTGGCCAGCAACGTGTTTGCTTCACACTGCGCATGTGCCTAACACAACTCCATAATCTATGTATGCGGGTGGACGATGTGTTAAAGGACAATCGGTCGGGCACAACCAAAAGTTCATTGAAAAGCGCGAGCGCATTATTTAACAAATTTGACGTTTGAAAAAAAAAACACATACAAAATTGTATGAAAAAAACGTAGAAAAGTGTTTTGCAACTAAAGCGAATAAAACAACGCATTAAATTTATAAAACATATCCAAAAGTGACATAACATACACATCAAGCGAGTAAAAGCTGTGCATTTGTTTAAAAAATTAGTAACCCAACGAAAGAAAAAAAAAAATCAAATACCAAATAAATCGGAATTGGAATTTAAAATCAGTAACATGTCAACGGTATCATCGAGTAACTCCAGCGGCGATGAGCCCAACAAAAAGCCCGATGCCAGCAACGAGGAGAGCTCCCACCTGCTGGAAGCCAATGAGAACGGTGCCAAATATGGTTCCCGGCAAGCGGTAAAAATCATCAAAACCAATGTCAATGACAGTGCCAATGCCAGTCTCCAAGTAGGCAAATATTATACACAAATTTTTTAACTGGTGCTGGCATTAAACCTAATTAAAACAAGTTTAAGTTACTCTCGTTTCACTCAAAACCCCGTTTAAATTTAACACCGTATTTGTATCTATGAAGCGAATATGTTTGACCTTGACAATGTAGAAAAAAACAAACACCTCGGCGAGCCCTCGTTTCATTTGTTTTCTCAGAGCAAACTTTTATATTTACTTTACCAAAAAGTCAGCTACCAAACTGATAGCATACATAAATTGGAGAATTTTATAAGTCTTCCAACTGGAATTTGAAAAAGAGAAATACAGAAGATTGGTTACTGATAGATTTTGTGAAATTATAATATTAATCAAAGATAATATGGATTAGGATTAGTTTAGATTAGATTGATTCTCAACTACGTCTTTAATTATTTCATACACCAGAAAAAAGAAATCAAACATCATGTGTAATTCACGATTTATTTTGACGCCCCCTATAACAATTATTCGATAAACCCTTATCATGTTAGGCTTTTGAAAACAAATTCATTTGTTGTCCACTGATTGCGTTAGTCAATTTATTTTGCCCTATTTAGCACTAAATGCATAAAATAGAAATTTAAAATTACCCACATATTATCTAATCATAAAAAAATAGCTTTTTTTATGCTAATGCTTACTAATTGGTATTCCAATTTTTTTGTTGATGTCAACAAAACACTCTGAATGCAAAATTTGCTTAGTATTTGCATTCCCATTGGTTTAAAAATATCCAGAATATTAATATGGAATTTTAATGAAGCTACACATAAACCTGTTGTTACACTTAATCTTGTTAAATTTAATGGTTATTACTAAATATAGGTTATATAGAGGCTGGCGGTGTTTATAATGATTTCTTAATAGAGTTTGGCATGTTGAATTAAACCAGTTTCCGGCTTAGCTTTTTCACATTTTTATGTAAATCAACAAGTCCAAATGCATCTACATAAATATTTCTTTTGTGGATGCGTAGTACATAGTTCAAATGACATTGAATTGAACTTGGAGTAGGGCTAACAATGACAGTGACATTCGGTGTTGAGTTCATCCTGACCCATCCCGACGCAGAGAGAAGCAGAGTAGAGACCATTGGGCCGTGGGTGCCCAACAAGTTATTGACTTGGTTAACTGCCAACGTAAATCTAAATATAAATATAGCAACAGCAGCAGTCCCAGTGACCACAAAAACACAGCACAGCACAGCACTGCGAAGAGAATATCGATTTCAGCGCAGACTTACTGCCAACATGGAGGTGTGTCCCAACCACAACAACAGCAGTATAAGTAGCAGTCGGAGCAGTCTGTGTACGTGGGCGCCCCTTCTCGGTTACCAGTTGGATAATGCAACTCTCGGCCAGCATTTGCAATGTGCGGAAGTGAATATTGTGCTGCTCCGATGTGGGCTTTGATTGGATATGCTTACCACGTTGTATGGGATTGCAAATAGTGATTTAAGGCACTTTATGTGAGTGGGTGTCAAATGGGATAAAGCAAATTGCAAAAAGAAAACGCAGCTATAAATAAAGAAACTTTAAAAAAAAAAAACATTTACATACTCACAAATGCGAATGCATTTTCTGTACGTGTAAAATATGAAAGTTAATAATTCATAGGTTTGGGGTATACAGAAAGAATATGTAAATTAAAAAAAAAAACATAAGCCAACATTTTAAAACTTTTAATTAAATTTTTAAGTATTTATTAAATCTTGTATTTTTTCAAGATTGAGCTATTTAGTTATATTTTCTGTTTATTTACTAATTTGATTTTTATTAGATTTATTTCTACTGTCTCGTATATTTTACTATTTTAAATATGAAAGTAAATTCATTTAACTTTACTTATGTTAAATATTTAAATAGAATTTTAGATTACTATATAAATTTTCATTATTTTAAAAATAGTATATTTGATAAATTTTTATGTATCGCTTACGTAATTTTTATTTATAGGATTTTTAGATAGTTTTATCTTAAGATATATATTAGTATATTTATTATCACATATATATTATTATTTTTAGAGACATATTTGTAATCTTTATACTTTATAAATTCAATTAATCAATTTGTAGAATTATAGATTTATACCATACGAAGTTTATGGAAAAAATTGAGTACAGCTATCGACAAACATTAAGATAAAGGAACAACGAAATGGATGACCTTAATTTTTATTTATTTGCTGTTTACATACATTTGTAGATAAATATCTCTTAAGTGCTACCACTTACTGATTTGTGTACTTAAATTTGAAAAGGCACTACGGAAAATAAATTTTTGGCGAAATTATCAGTTATTAATTGGCAGAGTTATGAACAAGGCATTTTTGTGTTACGCAGTAGAATCCATATAGATATTTAACCCATTGATTAGATAAAAATTAGTACATATGCTAATACCAATAATTGAATAATTTATTACCATGGCCAAGGCTGCAAAAATGTTTAATTGGCGCCGCTTCAGTGGCTCATAGCCCTGGAAAATAAATGCCAGACGAGGCTATTTTCATTTCAAAATAAAAATTACTATTCTTTGAAGTACTTCAAAAGTCATATTAAATATATTACGATTTAAGTATATATATAAATATATAAGAAAAATAAATGCCAGACGAGTCTGTTATCATTTCAAAATAAAAATCACTATTCTTAGAAGTACTTCAAAAGTCATATTAAATATATTGCGATATATATATATATATATATGAAAAATAAATGCCAGACGAGCCTATTATCATTTCAAAATAAAAATCACTATTCTTTGAAGTACTTCAAAAGTCATATTAAATATATTGCGATTTAAGTATATATATAAATATATATGAAAAATAAATGCCAGACGAGTCTATTATCGTTTCAAAATAAAAATCACTATTCTTTGAAGTACTTCAAAAGTCATATTAAATATATTGCGATTTAAGTATATATATAAATATATATGAAAAATAAATGCCAGACGAGTCTATTATCATTTTAAAATAAAAATCAATATTCTTTGAAGTACTTCAAAAGTCGTATGAAATATATTACGGTTTAAGTATATATATAAATATATATGAAAAATAAATGCCTGACGAGTCTATTATCATTTTAAAATAAAAATCACTATTCTTAGAAGTACTTCAAAAGTCAAATTAAATATATTGGGATTTAAGTATATATAAAAATATATATTAAAAAAAAAAATAATAAAAATAATATATATATATATATTATACTTAAAATATATACTTAAACTATTTTTCTTTTTTTTTTCGTTGAACATTTTTATAGTTAATTCAGTTTACAACTTTTAACACCATATTAAATAAGTAATTTTATAATAAGAAATTTACTAATGAAGTTATTTAGTAAACAAAATCAACAACCTTTCATTGCCACATTAGAATTGTAGGTTGTTATATAACATATCAATGACGTCAAAGCTCATAAAATTTATTTGACTTGCTAGTTATAAAATTCATAGAGGTCTTTTTATTATGTATTATATCACACCCGCTATGTCAACACTTCTTGTTATCAGTCAACACTTCATGTTATCAGTCGAACATATCTATCAAAAATTCGGAATTCCCGTTAAATAGTCAAATGGCAAATATCTTAATCAATCGCTTTACAATTATGCATTTTTGCCTTATCAATTAGCATGAGTTTTAAATATCTCAATCTCAATCATTGAGTTTTTTTTTTTTTTGTATTATTTGTGATTAAGCTGTGGCTTCACGGTCAACTCGGTCAACATGGTCAATTTTGGCCAAGTAACGATGAAATGTCAGAGTCTTTGATACATTATCGCCTCGCCATCAAGCTCGTAATCTCTGCTGGTGGGTGGTGTGTGGGAATTTAACACGGATTTCGATACAAATTATTCGATTATACGGTTTGGGTGGCAGTTCTATTTAGTTGGTTGATCGACCAACTACGCGAAATAGTTGAACGCTTTACATTCTAAACGTCTGTCGTCTCGTCTTGTGTTTTACAGGATCAGCAGAATCTACTCGGCCAAATGGTGCACACGTCGATCGAGAACAGGTCGAAGACCTTGCCGCAGATTGTTGCCGCGTTGGCAGCAGCTGGTGGTGCATTCGCAGCGGGTACATTGCTTGGCTGGACAGCACCGGCAAAAACGCCAATCATCGAAGGCACCGCCTACGATTTTGATGTGAGCGCCGAGCAGTTCTCGTGGGTCAGCTCGTTTATGACATTGGGTGCTGCCTGTGTGTGCATCCCGATTGGATTCCTCATTAATATGATCGGACGAAAGTGGACAATGCTATTCCTCGTATTGCCATTTGTGCTTGGCTGGGCTCTCTTGATCTGGGCACAGAATGTGGCCATGATGTTTGCCTCACGTTTTATTCTGGGTATCTCTGGCGGTGCCTTCTGTGTGACAGCGCCTATGTACACGGGCGAGATTGCCCAAAAGGATATACGCGGCTCTCTGGGCAGCTTCTTTCAGCTCATGATCACCGTTGGTATTCTGTTCGTCTACGGCATTGGTGCCGGTCTCAACGTCTTTTGGATGAGCATCGTGTGCGGTCTTGTGCCAATTGTTTTTGGTGTCATCTTCTTCTTCATGCCGGAAACACCTACATATTTGGTAAGTTCTAAACTAAACGATATCTATATAGAAAAAACTATGTACATATATATTTTGCAATACAAATAATGTATAAGACTATAAAATATAATGATTTACAAATTTCAATATTAGTTTTCGCATTTATAATATTTTTAATTCATCGATAACTTCCAAAATTTAGTTTATAAAGAAGTAAATCAATTACCGATATGCAAGTGAAGCCACAATTTCAAAAATATATTGAACTGTAGATTTTTCCAAACTATTTGTCTAATGGTTTTGAATCGCATTAACAGGTTTCAAAGGACCGGACGCAGGCCGCCGTGAATTCGATTCAATGGTTGCGTGGCAAGGATTACGATTATTCGCCCGAATTGGAGGAACTGCAAAACACAAATCGCGAAATTCGTGAAAACAAAGTGAACATCATGGAAGCGCTGGCCCGTCCCGTTACCATTAAAGCGTTGACCATCAGCTTGGGACTCATGTTCTTCCAGCAAATGAGCGGCATTAATGCATTAATTTTCAACTCAACTTCCATTTTTGAAGTAAGTCGATTCGCAAATTATTCTGGTTGGTAATAACATATTGGTTGCCTTGCAGGACGCACATGCTGGAATCAGTCCGGACTTGTCAACAATTCTGATTGGTGTGATGCAGGTGGTGGCAACCTTTGTATCCGTTCTGATTGTGGATAAGCTGGGACGCCGTGTTCTGTTGCTCGCCTCGGGAATTGTTATGGCGCTGTCGACAACCGTTATTGGTGTTTATTTCTATATGAAGGACCAGAATGAGGAAAGCGTGGCAAATCTGGGATGGCTGCCCCTTGCCAGCTTATGCTTATTCATGGTTATGTTCTCAATTGGCTACGGACCGGTGCCGTGGATGATGATGGGCGAACTATTTGCCACCGACATTAAGGGATTTGCCGGCTCTATTGCGGGCACCACAAACTGGGTGCTAGCGTTTGTTGTGACAAAGACATTCGACAATCTGAATAATGGATTGGGCACTGGTGGCACCTTCTGGTTATTCTCTGGCCTAACTGCTGTTGGTGTCATCTTCGTATTCTTTGTTGTGCCCGAGACGAAGGGTAAGAGCCTCAACGAGATTCAGCTGGAATTGGCTGGCAAACGCAATGCCTCCGATTTGGATCCATCAAATGGTATACGAAGCGAAAAGTAAAAGCTCAGCCACGACATTTTATTTTAATTGAAACCATACGTTTACGTGTTAAGTGCAAGTCGAGTATCATTTTTAATTGATGATTTGGCTAATAGAATTTATTTTCCGAATACAGTTTAATTTGCACAGCACAATAATGAAAGCGAGCACAGGAAACGAGAAGGGTAAAGGAGTTTGTACTAAGAATGAAGACTGAAAGTCAAGTGCATAATAGCCAGATATGTTAGGGCCCTGTTAATCTACTATCTAAACAACACATTCATAAAATTGTCGCGAATTGTGTTTTCTGCTACCTTCAAGCGGCCATAGAAAATACAATAGATATCAGCAGTAAATACACTGCATTTGTATACACAAACACTCCCACACGAAGATATATACATTCAATAAATATTACTCATATTTTTTTTTAACCTTTTGTATGTACTTTTGGTAGTCTTGAGGGAAAATTTGAAAATGTTGTGTGCACATTTGTGTATCAATAGCTGTCTGTGTGTAATTCGGAACATTCAGTTTTAATTTATGTAAGCATTTTAGCATGTTTAGTTTGTAAGCAATGCATTTTGCCAGCCTATTTATTTACTAAAAGAATTTTTCAACCCTATGTATGTATTTATCAATTAGATTTAGGAATTTTTAATTGCAAACATTTCTAATTGCGATGAGTACAATTCAAATACTATATCGATATTGATGCTTACAATAGCTTAAAATTACAGCGTTATATCATTGTTAAAAGATCTGCATCCATTTGAAAATATTGATGTAATTTATATATATATATATACATACATATACGACAACCACACGTTATGCATATGGTAGTGAGAAATATATCAAATATATGTATGTTGTAAATAAATTTTAAACGGCCTTTTTAATTCTAATAAATCTGCACGTCATTTTGCTGCATCAAATGGTTCACTCTTCGTTGATAACTCTCCAGAGAGCGTAGCCCGTCATCTAAATCTGTTTTCTTACTTCCATCCCTGCGTGAGATGGATCCCTGTTAAACGTATTTTGTCGATTTTAGATAAATCTGAAGGATATATAATTATTTTTTTTGGTTATTTATTCCCATTTTGACCCACAGAGCTTAAGCAGTTTATAAAATCCATTGATTAACTTTATACGAATAGATCTTAAATGTTTAGTGTTAATTCATTTCCAGCACATTTCAATATTTATGTTTTATATTTGCACTTTTATAGATAAATATATAAATATTTTTTGGAATATATTACGGACTTGCAGTATTGCCTTATATAAGCGATATAATTTTAAATAGATATATCTATATTTTTATATACATTTTCTTTGTCAATCACTATAACAGCTATCAATAAATTATTACAAATTATTCAAAGGATATGCTAAAGCAAAAAAAGTTAGTAACGGTTACTTTTTAGAAAGCAAACATTTTAGTAATATTATTCCTAAGCTATCGTAAAGTGTTTAGTTCGATCAAAGTTGACCAGACGTAATAGGCCGTGCTCAGCACCCACGGCTATCCAGTTACGTGCGCATTGGTTCCAGTTCCAGCGCACACAATTGAGGCGCGTGAAACTTAACAATTCAAAACTGTTTTGTCTCCTGGAGTTTCGATAAGTTGGGTTCTTTGCGTGGGGGGCATTTGTTAGCGGCTTGAGCAGCAGGCCATAATCTCGCATAAAAACATCCGGGCTCACGAAATCTGGCTCTGATGTGCCGTTCAAATAACATGCTTCTGTTGCGCATACAGTGCGGCACTTTGTGGTTCGTTTTTGTAACTGAGATTCCATATTTAGTTGATTAGATTGTATAAATGTGATATCACCGTTATCGGTTACTGTTACAAGTGCCACTTGATCCCAATTGAAATGCACTGCCCGTGGACTGCTAAACAGCGCATCCAGCGGCCCGTGATCAAAGTTAACACCCGAAGGATTTAGTACTATCAAGCGTGGATATTCTGTAATATATATAAAATACAAAAAACTTTCATAATTTAATCGAAAAACTCGTAAGCATAAAATGTAAAATTACCAATCTTGTACAGCTCGGTGGCACCAACGACCAATGAATCCCACAGAGGCGGCCAGTTGACACCACCCAAAAATAAGTTTTGTATGGTATCACCAACAATTGGTAATGGATGCGACCAGTTCGATATGTCATAGATCCATAGTTTACGCACCAACCCACCGACGGCCAGCCAACGTGCTCCGTTTGTGTCATAATGCAGCTCCAAATCTTCAAAACAAGTAATTGATGTTTTATTCTATAGGCTAGTTGGAATTTAACATTACTTACAATTTATATTTCGCTCGCCAAAGTAAAATATGTTTGAGGGAATGAAATGACGCCGATTATTCTGCTCAATGCAGTTGAGTCCCTGCTCGTCAGAAATGTCCCAAAAAGCAACATTACCGCTGCTATAGCCACTCACTATCAAATTGTGACCAGAACTCTACAATGAAAATAAATAAGTTATATAAATCTAAAGACTTCGGTTTTTTGCATGCAATCAATCGACCTCACAACAGTTAAAGTACTCACCTCAGACCAACATATTTTAGTGCACGGATCCTTTACAGGATTTTCTATGTCCAAGCTAAGTGTAAGCACCGGCTCCAATACAATGACAACATCAGTCTTTGTTTTACCGTCTTTTTCACAGTCTTCCTCTTTCAGATGCAATGGCAAAGCGTAAATTGCAGCTCCCGATGAGCTGCCGACGGCCAACAGGCCTAATCGATTTGTGGACTCATCGTAACCACCGCTGGGGATAAGTGCTATGCTGTGCACTGAATCCTGGGCCACTGATATGCCATAATGAAGGCGCATCTGTAGCGGCCAGACATTGTTGGCACCAGCTGGCGACATTTTGCACTCAAAGAGCAACAGCAGGGCGTCTTCCTGTTTATCTTTAGAAAATCGCACAAAGCTGTTCAACCTGTTGCGCTGGGAACACAATAAGTACTGCGTATCTACCGTCGGAGGCAGAGGAACCCATGCTAGTTCCTTGACAGCGCCACCCACATAACATGTGTATTCATCTGCTCGAAATTATTAGATGATTAAATAACAACATATCAATTAATAAACATACCCTGTTCACTAAATCCCTCAAACGGCGCCAGCTGCATCCAAGCGTTGTCATCCACCTTGCCATAGGCTAAGCGCATGGATGTAGTTTCCTTAGAGGGCAGCAGACAACTCGCATCGTCAGGCATTAACTTCTCGTAGCGTGGCAACAGATGCGGATATAAAACGCCTGCGGCATAATTTTTATGAGCACTGTTATTATTATGGAAAGGAAACGTTAATAAATTTTATAGATAGATAGATAGATAGATGTCATTTCTGGCAAAAACCACATACAAATGCTTCCAGCGATCCTCTGCCACCTTTTCCACGTTTACACGTCCGAAAACTGCAAAATAAAAGTGAGTTGGGATTTTAGTTTAATTTGTATCCATTTGCATAATCTGATTACTCACGAGTCTTTTGGCTTATTCTCGATTTGTTCGTGATGTGCGTTGGCCTGACTAGGGATGAGTTCACAGATGTGTCATCTTCATTGGAATCCACACCTTCCGACTCGTATTCGTCAGACGATTCTTTATCAGCGCCGATATCATAATCAGATACATTGCCATCGGTTTTCTTGCGGCTCTCCGGTTCATCCAAAGCGTGTTTTTTCATCTGGGCTGCAATTTTCACCAGTTTTGATTCGGCTCTATAAATGAATGAAATGTTTGACAAAAATTGTTCCAATGAACTAAAACTTACTCACTTTAATGTGGACTTGCGCTTAAAGCGTCCCGCATTGCTGTAAACTGGTATCTCACCCGATACCATCTCGGCTTCGACCTTCTCCTTGCTGGGCGCACACTGCCGTTTGGGGCAGGTGCGACAATGTGATGGAAAGGATAGTTTTGTGTAGCGGCCTGCGCAGTCTGGGCACACAATGCGCTCCTTGACTCCACAGCTCTCCAGATGCAGCAGCATGCCCAGACCGGAGGTCAGACTCCGATCGCAGAGACGACAGCTTAAACGCTTGTTGCCCGCTTCGATATATGCCTTCATCATTTTGAAGACGACTTTGCGCATCAACACCTGCATAAAGCATGGCATATATATAATATATATAGATTCACGAACATCAAGTGCTGCTACTCACCGGCTGAGGCTCTCCCACAAGCCACCCGACGCCGTAATGCTCGCCCAGATGCAGCTGCCAGTCGTCCATGCGCACGAGGCACAGGCCACATTGTTTGTTGCCCTTGCCACAGCCATCTTGTCGCAACTCTTCGTCGTTGTTCAATTGCTCCCGTTTGCGTATGAGTAGCAAACGTGAATTAAAGTCGCTGATTATCTCGCTGCAGTTGGTTAGTTGATCCGGGGTCAGGAACTGCGTCGGTTGTTCCTTGACGCCACGTCGCTTCTGCGCTGCTGGCATTACTGGATCCAGTGTGGAGGAAGCAGCCGGTTGTACTCTAATGCTTCTTCGACCTCGTTTGGGGGTGTCTACTCCGGGGGCTGAATCAGATGGATCCATCAAATCGGATGCATCTGATGTGGTTGTGGTGTCTAATGGTGCAGCTCTTTCGCCTGACTTTGGGGGTCTTCCTCGCCTTTTCGTAACGATGGGTTTTAAACTCTCTGTCGCTGGATGTGTATTCGCTTTCGCCGGAGTTTTTCCTTTTGGGGTTTCTACCGATTCCGATTCATTTTTTTGCCCTTTACTGTGACGTAGACGTTTTCGCTTGTTTTGTTGTTCCGACTTGTCCTTCTCAATATTGTTCGGCCCAACTGCAGTCGAAATTACCTTCTCCTTTTCAGCAGTTTCCATTGGTAGACTCGTTTGTGCTGTGTTCTCCGTTATTGAAGATTCTGACTCCTTTTTTTTGTATTTCGCATTTTCTGGGATTTTCTTTTTAACGAATTCTGTCGATTCCGACTCAGACATTCCGTCTTTCTCTTTTACATTACTGTGACGGGAACGCTTTCGCTTGTTATCTGACTCAGGCGCATCCTTCGCCTCAACATTGATCGGCTCAACTACACTCGAAACTACTTCACATTTTTCAGTTTTTTCCGTAGAAAGATTTGATTGCGTCAGATTTTCAATTATTAAAGACGCTGACTCATTTTGTTCGTCTTTTGCCTTTACTGGTGTTTTATTTTTTACGGATTTTGTCGATTCCAACTCAGACAATTCGTCTTTCTCCTTTACATTGCTGTGACGGGAACGCATTCGCTTGTTTTTTAATTCAGGTGCATTCTTCGTCACAAAATTGTCCGCGCGAATTTCATTCGAATCTTTCTTGTTTTTCGGCCTTTCTGTTTGCGCCGGGTATTTCGATATTGAAGATTCTGAGTCATCCTCCTCGGGTTTTGCTTTCAGAGTACTGTGACGCGAACGTTTTCGCTTGCTTTGCACTTCCGTTTCCTGAACTTGAGTGCTTTTCCTGGCCGTCTTTTTCTTAGGAAAATTCGTTATCACAATATCTTCGTTTTGTTTCGACATTTCTGTAGATAGATTTGTATTTGCTTGCTGCTCATCTTCCAGCGGAGAAAGCGCCGTAGTTTTCGAATCATTCTTTTCTATTTCTTCTTCTAAGTCAAGCTTGCGCTTGTCTTCTAATTTGGAGTCCTGGATTTTACTGTTTGTGTTTAACGCATTCTCTACAGGATCCGGCACTAACTTTATGATTTCAATACTTTCTGTATTCTCCGTAACAGTCACCAAATCCAACTGTTTTGCGCTAATTTCATTCTGATTGTTATGAGCAGCAGATTCAGTCTTTATATTCTTGGGCGTCGACAATACTGTGTTTAACTGTGGCTCCTCTTCCGTTTCATCATAATCGGGAGTTGCATCATCGCTAATATCCGTTTCGTTACTCTTTAAATGCGTCTTTGGCAAAGACTCATTTTCGAATCCACGAAACATGACGCTATCGTCATCACTGGTGCTTGAGGTCAGCTCAAGATGTGAACCATTTGTTTTGGTTTCCGCTAGCAGCGCTCTTTTTCGAGGATGCACTACCTCCAGTTGCTTTGGAGTTGTTTCTGCTGCTATTGCTGCTGCTGCACCTTTAATCTTGGGTTCTAGTGCTTTTGTTGGCCTCTTGGCGCTGAGCACAGGTCGTGTTTTCACCAGCTTCTTTCGGGGCGCTGACTTAACGGGCTCTTTGCTGGGCGGCACCACCACATTACCAGCTGCCAAGTGCTCTAACAGATTTTGAATACCCAAACCTTGCATAGAATTTCCATCTAGTGAATTTGCTTCATCGGTTACTGCTGCTTGTCCGCTGCTACGAAATGGTAATTGAGCCTCACCCTGCGCTGGGGGCGGCTTCTGTGACAGCACCTCCAAAATGGATACGGCTGATGGTGCTGCATCTGGCTGTTCTTCTTTACTAATCGCCTCATTGTTGTTGTCACTTTGACTTTGTAGCTTCTGATTCGGCATTTTGGGTGGATGATATAGTTGAGTAAGGTCCCTTTCTATGATGGATTGAATCTCCACTGATTGATTTCGCTCTGCAACTTCTTTAGTTATCACAGGTCCTGTGTGGGTCGAGACTGCAATTTGACTAGCCGTTTTCTGAACCACATTTGCTTTGTTCAAGCCATTATGGACAGTTGGAGCTAAGTCTTCATTGTCAATATTTATTGATGTCATTGCTGATTGTTCAGTTTCTGACTCATCCGTAAGTTTGCCTGCTGGCTTTTCAGTAGCATTTTCAGCAGTTTCAGCTTGTTCAGTTTCCGTTTCCGCTTCTGGTGGTGCTCGGTGGGATTCTTCAGTTTTCTTTTCAGCTGCTGGCTCATTCGCTTTACATATACTTGATCTCTTGTTGCGCTGCACTAAATTGACTTTCCCCTTTTTGGGTCTAAATGTTACCACTTTGGCGTTATGTTTATCTTCCTCCAGCTTGGGCGTAGGCACTTTAACTGCTTGCTCATCGTTCTTAGCCTCCACCTCAGTGGGCACGGTTACAACCAAAGTTGGTGGCTTTGACAAAACACTAATTTTTGTAGCATTTAGAACATGTTTCCGAGCGGTTACTTTCAATGATTCATCCGTCGATGCAGCATTATTGGTGTCTTTGTTCGTATTATCAGTAAGCTGACAGTTAACTTCCTCAGACTGCAAACTGCTCTGCAATTTGATGGCATTTGGACTAATGGACAAGACATTCGGCTCATTGCCGTTCACATTCAGTGTGGCATGCAATATGTCCATGTCCTGCATTTGCAATATCTTGCCAATGGGTAAGTCTTCCACCACTTTGACAGAGACTGGACGTGGCACAGACATTTGACTGCAACCAAATTTGGCATTCATGCTGAGCTCCTCCTCGGACAGTTCCGTATAGTTAGTTGGATCGATGGGATGTTTTGCAGTCAACTGTGCTATGAAATCCACGGCGGAGAGTTCGGTTTTCCCAACCGTTGGCTCATCGCTGCTGATGGGCGCTGTTACTTTTGTTTCTGGACTGTTGGCATTTTCTACGCATGGCGTTATCAGTGATGTGTGAATATTTGTTGTGGGCGGGACGATGGCTGTTATTGAATTTATTAGCGACAGGCGACTGCTGGAGGCTAACACAGAACTGGCGCTTGTTTCAGTGCAAAGCTTTGTTGTTTGTGCCCCAGTGCTGGAACTTAGCACTGGCGTGTTGGGGCTGGGCTGCTGCAGTTGTTGCTGCATCGCCTGTTTGCGCACCTCCTTAGCCAACTGGGCCAGCTGCTCACGCGGCAGCTTCAGCTTATTGGCATTTAGTATAATCTTCTTGGCCGAGGACGCATGCAACTTTCCGAGTGTCGTTTTGGGCATCTCCGTGGGCTTACCTGGGCCTAACATTTTTGGCTTGTCCGCATTGCTGTTATCTGCGGCTGGTTGACCGTTTGGCAGACGCAAGGCTCTCAAATCGATTTTCTCATCCGGCGCCAAAACTTTGTGCTCCAGCACAATTAGTGGCGGCGATGATACCAACAGTGTTCGTGCGGGTGGTGTGTTTGGTGCCTGTGGTGGGGGCGGTGGTAGTGTTGGTTGCTCCTGTTGCCGCCTTGGCTGTGCTGCTCTGCTGTCTCCACACATAGCACGATGCTTGGGCAACTGATTTACCAGGTTAAGCAACAGCGGCGGCTTCGATGGCACCATCAAATCGGCCTTAGCTCGAGGCACTGTAAAGCCATCCGATTGACCAGAACCCACTCTGGTTACTGTTGATGTTGTTACTGTGGCTGTTGGCTGTTGCCTTACTGGCGAATTCCTAGCTTTGTTTAATATTTTGTTTTTGATCAATGCTTTTATGTGCAACGATTGCTCCCCGGCGGTTGCAAAATTCACGAGCTTGTTACTCAGAGCCGACAATGAAGCTGCAAGTAGGTTAGAATTTATAAAAAAAAAAACAATTCCGGTTAAATATATTCAATATATTTAGTATACATTGACAAAAAAATATTGACATGGGTAAGGAGAAAGGCAAGGAAAATTCAAAATTCAAATTTAGTAACTCTTAATATCATAATCTCCCAACATTTTTAAAATCTACTTGTACAAGATATTTTTTTTATCTTTACCTTAATCTTAGGGATAAGAGGAGATTGCCAACTTCCAAGATTTATAGCTTTAGCCTTAAATTGAGTTTTGGGCGGTGTATCTCACTTTTAACTCTTTGTTGAAGCTTCAACAAATATATATCTATATATATATATATATATATATATATATATATATATATATATATATATATATACATATAAATATCAAAATCAATAGTCAATCAATATCAAGAGTGTCGAAAAAAAAAACCTTTAAAAGAAACGCAACATTCTCTTTTACCTACCCGGAAGATGAGTATCAAAACTATAATTAGTTTTTAAGAAACTCGAAACGTGTTCCAAAATAATAATTTCCAAAATGTGTGCAACAAAACACAATCGCTCCAATTTAACATAGGAATAGCACAAAGCGCGCTGTGAGTTGAACCCTGCCCAACGGCCATGTCTTGAAAAACCAAGCATCCTACCACGTACATTTATCGTGCAACACCATCGAGAGACGTCAAATTTTGAAGTCAAGAGTGATATTTCAACGATTTTTACAATGTTGAGGTTCAAAAAAAAAATTATAGTTACTCAATATTAGAGTAAATTGACGCCTATTAAAGAGAGCCGTTATTAACACGAACTTTAAACGTATTTCAGTCAGACTATTTATTCAATTGGTAACTAAGATTACTTAAAAAAATTGTAATTTGTTTTATATAATTGGGGTTTTGCTCATAATAATTTTCCTATTTAAAAAAAATTCTATTGGCACTTCAAGTAGTAATAGATCTTTTTAGAAAGCCACAAAATATAGTATTTCTAGAATATCTAATAAACCAATCGTCTATGTTAATGATGTCTAAATATTTCAAATCGAAATTAATTTTGAAAAAGTTGTTTTTATAAAAACGTTATTTCGAACCCGAACCCCCAAAAGCAATAAAATATTACGAGAGCTCTCAGCGAGCAGCGCCACTTAAGAATTATTGGAATTGTGGGCTTACACAGCTAAAACATATTGGTGTAAACAACCAAGCATAAAAACTTCCCAATAAAATTGATATTCTTTTTCGTTTAGTTTACATATAATAGATGAAATAAATTACCGGTTTGAAGTTGTTGGGCTTGTGTTGCAGATGCGGCAGAGGCGTAGACATGTCCCGCTGTTGCGGCTGATGAAATATTTTTGGCTGCATGCAAATTGTGTTGGCTCAGGGCCTCTGCCAGCGTTCGATGCAAGCCGGACTGCTTCAGTTTTTTCAAGTCAAATGGTATTTTATTAATAATCCGCTTGGGCGGTGTTCCCAATTTCTCTGCGGACTGCGGCGGCATCGAAACCTTGTTCCCGTCCCGTTTATGCTCAAAACCCTCCTGCCGAGCACTGGCCATGTTCGGTGGCGTCTTAAAACAATGCTTGTCCGCTTCTTTATCCATTGCAATTAATGCATTTTATTCTCCTACCAATTACGCAGCGAATTGTTGTAAATCACTCAAAGCTAACATTAGCAATTGAAATTAGTGGCACGTTCCTTACTTTAGCCACAAACAAAATTAAAACCGAGTTAAGTATTTCACTTGGTGTAAAATTAACAGTTTACACTCACTGATTTCGTGTCTTTAATTGGCTGCATTTAATAATAATTGAAATTCTTAAAATGCAAAAAACTCGAAACATGTGCAACTTTTAGTACAGCTCAGAGTGACCGTATTCTGTAATATTTAATTCAGATGTGTAATAGTTTTGTTAAGAGGTATCGATGTATCGTAACATCGTTTTTTGATTTATGTATTTGACAACTAATAATTAATAAACTACTTTACTTCAAAACTTTTCACTCAACTCCACTTTATAAATTAGTAAACTTTATATTTATTATTTACGTTACAGTTCATTTAATTTATTTTGTCAAAACATCGACATATATTGCAATTGACATGAAAATTTACAACTCGACAACCCTGCGTTATATAGCAAAAATCCGGCGTTTATTTTTCTTGTAAAACGTTTTGTGTATTTAGTTAAAAAACATGGATTTCCAAAATCGAGCCGGGGGCAAAACCGGTAGCGGTGGCGTCGCCTCCTGGTCGGAGTCCAATCGCGAGCGCAAGGAACGCCTGCGGCAGCTGGCGCTCGAAACCATCGATCTTAACAAGGATCCGTACTTCATGAAAAACCATCTAGGCTCATACGAATGCAAACTGTGCCTAACTCTCCACAACAACGAGGGCAGCTATTTGGCGCACACGCAGGGCAAAAAGCATCAGGAGAACTTAGCCCGACGTGCGGCCAAAGAAGCGAAGGAATCCCCATCATCCCTGCTGGCGCCGGAAAAGCCCCGCGTCGAGCCCAAAAAGTTTGTGAAAATCGGTCGTCCTGGCTATCGAGTGACGAAACAGCGCGAACCCTCCAACAACCAGCAGTCGCTACTCTTCCAGATCGACTATCCCGAGATCAGCGATGGCATTGTGCCGCGGCATCGCTTCATGTCCGCCTACGAGCAAAAAATCGAGCCACCAGATCGCAAGTGGCAATATCTGCTCTTCGCGGCGGAGCCATACGAGACAATTGGCTTTAAGGTGCCGTCGCGCGAAGTAGAGAAGATGGAGTGCAAATTCTGGACGCACTGGAATCGGGACACCAAACAGTTCTTTTTACAGTTCGCGTTCAAATTCGAGCCAAAAATAATGCCACCACCACCGCCGAATTTGCATCGCAATATGGGGCCACCAGCCGGTTTTCCGATGCCAGGACCGCCGCGTCCGGCCATGCATCACATGTTTAATGGTGTGCCGCCACCACCACCCATGTAATCATCCATCTCCTACTAGTAACAAATAAAAATAAATTCTTTTAATACAAGTTTTTTTTTGTGCGTATTTGTACGGATGACATTTTCGGATGAAGAGCTTTGGAAAGCGTGTTGTACATCCGCAGCTGATTAATTAAAAATGAATATCCTGACAATTCTTTAAGCATCCATAATTTGATCATTTAAATTTCACATTTACAGATCATAAATGCCATTTTTATTGGACTTTCTCCTTAAGAAACTTGAAAAAATATTACATTTAATTGTGTAGTTGTAGTTTTTGTGTGCTTTTTATAATGTGGTATCCTACATATTTATATTTATATATACGTATGTATATATGTGTGTAATGCTAATTTAAAATTACTGACAATTACATAGTTAATTTAAAGCAATTTACAAAGCTATAAACATACAAAAAGTTATTCAAGCTTGTACATTTCCCCCACTTGTCTCTATAACTTTTGGCGTTTCTTAAAATTGCGCTTTGATTGCAAACGATTGATTATGTCCGAAACGTGTGGTTTGTGGTCAAAGATCTTCATCAATTGATTCTGCGCCTCGTTGATGCCATCAGTGATAATCTTACTTCGCTGTATGTTGCCCTGTGCAGCAAAAACATAATTCGTTAGATATAGAAAACTTCAAGAAATCTGATTTCAGAAGTTACCTTTAAAAGTTCACTGACACGCTCAATTTCGCCATGGTTGTCTTTGTCCTTTTCCAGCACCTTCAACATGGTCTCCAATTGAGCTAAACTAACCATTTCCGATTCGTTCTGCAAAATTAAATATTTTTTAGTCTAGTTTTAACTATAATTGTTGGTTGAGTTTATTACCAAATCCTCCATTTGCGAGCGCAAATGATAAAGCTTCCAGCCGCTGATCTTGCCCTGAACGTTGGGTTGATTGGCAAGATCAATGACTGTGGCACGTCGCTCATCGCGTGGCTTTATATCCGTGTAACGATGGAAATGATTGTTGGCCAGCTTGTTTGTCGGCTTGTGTGCCTACATGATAAGTATATAAATGTATTTATAGATATAGATGCATATAGTTGAGCTTGCGTTTTTTTAATGACAACTCACATTTAGCAGCGCACAGTTGCGCGGACGTCGCAGCACAATGTCGACGGGATTTGCGTTCTCCTTGTTGCCGGCAACAGCGGGTCGATGGTTGTTGACATCGCCCAGGCTGGCATTGGGCGTGGCACTGCCAGTGGCCGCCAGCAGCAGGCCGCCATTGTTGAGTGCCTGATGCGGTACCTGATTATGCTGCTGTTGCTGCTGTAGTTGTTGCTGCTGCTGTTGCATGAACGTGGAGGCGGCCTCTTGTGTAGAGCTGCTACCGTGACTGCTTGGCGGTGGCAGTGAGAGCGATAGCGATGCCTGACTTTGATTTGAGTGCTGGCTATCGTTGCTATTGTGGGGCACAATATTTAAAATAAATAATGTATATAGAAAAATATAAAAAACGAAACTTACGTGGATCGTCGCGGTTTCTTGCGCGTCAGGCCATCGTAACCAGCGCCACCTGTGCCATTCATGCGCACCTGTTGCAACTGGCTGGCCGTTAGTGTGGCTGTCTGCAAGGACACATAGTGTGCCGCCTGCTGCTGTGGCACATCGACAAAGGCGCTGCCACGTGAACCCAATGCGGCTAGTGCCACGCTCGGCGGCAGCGTCTGCGACTGATGTCCTGCATACAACTGCAAGGCATCCAAAGAAATATTTTAGAGTTGTCTTGCTGATCGAGAATATACTTGTATATCAAGACTCACCTCACTTATGGGATTAAAGTGTATGGCTGCAGCAGCAGTGGATGTTGGCTCATCGCTAATGCGATTAATGGCCAGATTGCTATCCTGCAATTGCTGATCGACTCCCGGCGATGAGTTGGCTGAGACTGTGGTGGAGCCATCGGATGAGGCAGGCGACTCGGCGCGCACATTCCGTGTGCCCACAATGCTGCCAGCGGTGGTCGACACTGACGCTGTGGACACAGAGGATGTGCCTCCAACGATGGCTGCTACTGCCATGGACGAGCTGACACGCTCCCTCTCCTTTTTGGCAAGTGCCTCCACAGTTAGGGCCGAGCTGCTCACCGTTGATATAGTCGGTGGTGGTTGTTGCACCACAGGTGCCACTGAGACTGGTTGCAGATTAAAGGAGGAGGCAGTAGCCGACGCTAGATTGACTACAGACGCCACCGAGGTATTGCTATTGCTGCTCATTGAAAGTAGAGTGGGTGCCAGGTTCTTGACGCCACGAATCGGCGAACCTTCGGCATCCCGTTTGCGCATGAAACTGGAGACCAGCGTGTTGGCTGCCACCGGCACTTGCATGGGTAGCGCACTGACTGTGGCGCCTCCGCCCGTCGTTGTGGGCACGCCGCCGGTCGTCACCTTGACGGATGTGTGCAGCGGTATGACCATGTGCTGTGGCGGTGCAGAGCCAGCGGGTATGATCAGTTGCTGATGTCCAATGGTGCGACTACCGACGCCGCCAACAGCTGACGCCGACGAGGGCAACACAGTGAATGTGGCCGTCGAGCCAGTGCCGCCGGCTGTCTGCACCTGCTGCGCGTGGCTGCCAAAGGGCAGTGAGGAAACGGAGAGACTGCTGCCGCCGCCACCGCTGCTCACCAATTGCGCCTGGGCCTGGGTCTGGGCGAGCGTATGTGTGCTCTGCGTCACTGTCGTCGTCGTCAGCGAAAGGACGCCCGTCGACGCCGGCATCGACTCGTAGTAGATGGCCGAGCTGCCTGCCGGCAAAAAGGACGATGTACCCGTCGACGATGTGGCCACAGATGTGGCCGATGTTGAGACAGTGACACCACCAGTGCCTGCGCCGCTACGCTGCTGGATGAATACGTTGGTCGGTGTGCCGCCGGACTGCAGGCCAGTGGCGCCACCAGCCGCATCGATGCCAGCCGACTGGGTCATCATCATTTTGCCCACTGTTATGCCGCTGGCATTCTTGATGGGTGTCAGTGTGCCCGTCAAAATGTTGCTGGTGGGTCCGCCACGTCCGCCAATTGTCAGCGATTGCATTGTTGCCCCGCCGGCAGCAACTGATGCTGCTGCTGCCGCTGCCACCGAACTGCCAGCTGTCACAGAGGCGGCCGTAACTGTGGCCGATACACCGTGCACCGCCTGTATGCTTGCCACGCCCTGTGGCGTCATTGTCGCACCGCCCGCTCCGCTCGTCGTCGACACCTTGCCAATGGGATTTAGCTGGGTAATGGTCAGCGAAGGTTGCACTTTTGTTACAGGTGGTCGAATACCTGCAACGAAAATAACAGATTCAATTCTCTTCACATGTTGCCAATTGATTGATTGCAATTCAATAGGATTGTTCTCAGATTTAAATGAGGCATTAGTTCTTAAATAGCTAACTAATTGTATTTAAAAATCTATCGATTAATCTATAGAATAATTAAGGCAATTTAATATATATTTTTTACACATCAAGTACAAAAAAACTCAAATTTAATTATTCTTTATATATTAGAAATTTGGACGATTTTAGGCAGCTTTAGAGAAAATTTAATATACTTTCTCAAATAAAACTCAATGAAACATTGTCAAAATTTCAAAATGATAAAGAAATGGTTTTCTATATGGACAAAATATCAAATCCCTAAATAAAATGAGTATATAAGCTTAAAAAATTTGGAAAATTTTCAAAAGAATAAAAAGATATATGATGTCTGGTTCTGTACTTTATGGAATTTATATATATAATGTAAATGATTTTTATAACTTTAATATATTAAATCTATAAATATGAAACTAAATGAGTTATTTTTTATTCTTTGACATATTGCGACTTGAGTCAGATATTAAATTTGTTACTTCAATCATCACAAAACCAATAATGAGTCACTGGACTGGATCAATAACTATAACTAGTTTTCAAGGGAGAGATGCTATAGATTCAAATGTTGGCAGTGCAAAGACTAACAATAATATTAAATAGAAGTACTTTCAATTTAGTTTACGTTGCAATTAAATACTGACTTCTAAATGCGGTTTTCTCCACAAATTGTTTACCACATATCAAAGTAAATTTTGTATATATACTATATGCAGTGGGATGCACCTACCGATTTTGGCTGCAGCGCTGGTGCTCATGAGGAAGGGCTGCAACATGACATTGCCACCGAGGCGGGTGGTTGAGCCAATGATTTGCTGGGTACCGCCCGCTGTCTGCTGCTGCAGCTGTATGATCCGAGTGGTGGGCAGATTGGCAGCAGTTAACGAAACGGGTGCAACGCCGCCACCAGCCGGACCACGGCCGGCAACTGTGACGCTGCCGGAGACGCTGACCGGCGTCGGCGGCACAACGTTGGAGCTGAGCTGGGGTATGCTAGGCGCACGTATACTGATGCTGGTTGTGTTCAGCTTGGTGGCCGGAAAGTTCTTGCTCAGTGGTATTGGACGCACCTGGCGCGGCGTAACTGTGGTGCCCAACGGTGTGGTGGCACTGCCACCCACAGTGCCACTCGTGCCGCCCAGTGGCGTGGCAACGGCAAAGCGTGGATTGAACTGCTGCGCCATATTAGGATTGGTGTTTGGCCCGCCGCCTGCAGACACATTAGAAGAGTAGACAAGCGTCGCCTGGTGTTGTCGCGGTGGCAGCACCGTTGCCACATAAGCTTGTGGAACACCCGATGCACCGGATGACTGCGACGGCATCGGCTGCGCCGCTGAAACGGTGAGCGCTGCCAAAGATTGGGCAATAGATTAATATAACTATAGATATAGATATAATAAATCTGGTATAGACAGTCTTACCTGTGGGCGCCTGAACTGGTGTTGCTGTGCTTGAAACGCTGGCACTGCTAACCCCCGCCGATGTAGTGATTATACGCTGCCTGGGCTGATGAATGGCACGTATGAGCTGCACCTGGCCGGTGGGACTCTGCATCCAGGCAGTCGCCGCAGTTGCGCTGTTCGCAGAGGAAATCACCGTCGATGGCTGCGAGGTGCGCACAAAATTGCCAGTGCTACTGAGGCCGGCGGGCGACGCACTGACTCCAACGGACGTCGTTGCTGTAGCACGCAAGGGAGTAACCAGTCGTTGCGCACCGGTCACATTGACGCCACTCATTTGAGTGGCGGTGACGCTGGCACGCGGCAAATATGTGGCCTGTGTTACGGGCCGAGTGACCGTAATGGAGGCATTGGAAACGTTGCGTGTCGGCGTCGCCGGGATGGCTGTAATTTGTGTGCGTCCGGTGGCGGTGACATTCTCCAGCTGCTTAATCATCGGCATCACAACGCGCACCTGCGTCGATTGGCCGCCGCTGCCAATGGCCCGAATTGAGGCGGCGGTTGTGGTCTGTCCAGCGTTCAGAGAAATTGGTGTGCCACTGAGCGAGCCAGCTTGTAGCGTGTTACCGGCTGTGGCGACTTTGATGGTGCCGCCGCTAAGGATGGGTGTACCCGTAATAGAAATGCCGCTGCCGTCCGATTTCACGTGCGTGATTTTGGCGGCAACTGTGGAATGTGCTGCGGGTGGCAAATGGGGTAATGAGTATCTATTTATCAACCCACGCGTTTGTTGAATGTGCGTATTTGGTTTTGTTGTTGTTGTGGTTGCTGTTGTGGTCAAGTGCTTTGTATTTTGATGTGGCTGATTGCGTATTTTAACGGCTTTTAAAGTGGCTGCATTTTGGAATGAGAAACAAATTTGTTTTTTTTTTTTTGATGGAACACTTTTTGTATATTGTGCTTATTGGCAACGCCAAGAATTCTACGACTTACTGGCAGCATTACGAAACGAATTCACAGCGACAACAAAACACAATACACAACACACACACTTGCTCAAACGCACACATTGAAACAGCCATATGCTACTGCGAATGTGAAACAGAAGCGAAGTGTAACAAACACTGCGCGCGTATGCGACCACAAAAGGAAACTAACAAGAAACCACATACACACAAACAGATACTGACACACGCATACACGTGAAACTTTGCAAACCGAAAATGTTATGTATACACACAAAATACATGAATACATTATTTTCTAGCTACTCCATGTAGAACACGTTATATACACACACAAAAACCTCTATATATAGTGCATATTATTTTTCAAATACATACCTGGCGTCGTTGTGGTTGCTGTACCTCCAGCGCCGCCACCCACCGCACCGCCCTCACTCGACGCGCTCATGCTATCCAAGAACGCACTAAATTTATTGATAAAAATACCGCTTGAAATGCAGAGAAATAGCAAATTAATACTTTACACCTATTCGCGTTGCGTTTTTCTTATCAATGCACGGTGTATACGTATTTACATATACATACAAACGCACACTTTAATACATATTTACACGTCTGCATATATATATTTATATCTGTGCATGCATCCACACTATATAAACACAAATGTTTAAAATTTATTAAATTATTTACCTTGCCTTTTTTTTATTGTACACTGTACAATTAACGAGACTAAAATTTTTTCCAAGCTCCTGTTTATTTTTACAATTTCAGTATTGCTTCTTCTTTCTAAATTGGGCAACAATACCACAAACAGTTAACAGCACAGCAGCTGTGAGATATCAGAGACGAAAATGTTATTAACAGCGCGCTCAATTTAATACTTGATATCAATAATAACAACATAATTAATAGTCGAGTGAGAAGACATTACAGCTCATAAGAATAATGAAAAAACACTATTGGTGATGAATAAAACTAAATTAAATGGCTGGCTCCAAATGCAGGCATAATACCATAGAACAGCTGTTGCTCGATTATCGATTAATTGCTTTGGAAAACACAAATTTCGTTGACAGCCCTCGCCAATGTAACACTGTATCAGTGCACTTTGAGTATAACAGCACGTTAACATAATGACTAACTGCTGGAAGAAGAAATAAAATGTTAGGCATTCCTAAAAGAAGAAGACAAGCTGTTCAGCATAACATTTCCAATCGCGAAGTTGAAAAAGACATACACACTGAACTTAATTGCAGAAAGTACAATTTTGTAGAAGCTAGTGAATACTGATTGAACAAATAATACCGCGAGTGAGCTAACAATTTTTCTTGTGTTGGTGTTTTAGTGTGAGTGTGTGTGTGAGAAAACTAAATAAATTATACACACAGCAGTACTAGCCACACAAGAATACACGAGAGTTTAATTTAATTACAAGCCCCAAAACCCAAAAAGCAGGTGTGTCTGTGTGTGTATGCTCGATAATTGTTTATAGCAAGTGCATGTTTGAAGAAACAGCTGGTTACAGAGAGAGAAAAAATCAAAGTTCACACACAAAAAAAAACCAAACGCTATCGGTGTGAGTTATGCGAAAAAATTGATTTTCCACAACAATTACAGTTGCAGAAGCCAGCTGAAAAAGTAAAAACCTCACCCAACACCCCCAATCAACTGTGCGTTTCTGTGTGCGAGAGAGTGTGTGTGCGTGAGTGTGTTTGCGGGCTGACTGCAACAGCAGCAAGTGATATAAAAGGCAACTAGGAAATTAAACGCGCCTTGCTGCCGGCGCATGCAATGAATATTGTCGGGGAATATGAATACAGCTCCAAGGATATGCTTGGCCATGGCGCCTTCGCTGTGGTCTACAAAGGACGTCATCGCAAGGTAAGCAAATCTTCAAGTAATGAGCCAAAATATATTTGTGGATGTGACTAAATATGTATGTAAGTGTGTGTGTGCAAATATTTTAGCATTTTGTTATTGTTGATTGGAGCGTGTGGGCTTGTCTTTCATTTGTAAAAATAATAATAACAATAACAACAACAATGCTATTCACAATACGCCATTGTCAACACGCCGCAAGCACGAGCGAATTTAGCATAAAACGCAATTAAAAATACAAATATTAACTCCTTCTTTTGTGTTGTTCTTGCTCTTGCAAAATGTCAAAGGCAGAAGCAGCACCCTGAAGAAAGTGACGACTGCTGACGCGGCGTAACCCTTTGTTTTGTATATAATTTTTAATGTAGCAAACTCCTCTAATATCATGGTTACTGCCACTCATTTCTGCTAAGGGGTTTGCTACTCTTGTTTAGTTACGCATATTCGCATATTGCTTGCTTATCTCATTGGATTTATTTTGAATTATTTAAAGAGAATTTAGTTTTACAATCTGCTGAGTAGACACGTGCGTTTCTCAGTTTGTCTTATTCTCTGTTTTTCTTTTGCGACGCTTTGTGAGGCCTTTCAATATATACATGCACACGCACATGTGTGTATTTGTTTGTGATTTGAAGAGTGTTTTGAACTAGTTCAGGGTCAACAAATACAAAAATTTGTAGATGTACTTCAATCAGTTTATTTATGTTTTATGGCGGAGCTTTTTTGGGACAAAGGCGGACAGCAATATATTATATATAAATATTATATTTATATATATATATATATATATAACCCCATTAATTTTATTTTTGGGCGACTTCCCTATAATTTTTTGTTGTAAGTTAATTGGTCAAACAACTAATGATAACTATGATCGTAAAATTGTATTTAATAGTTTAACCGGTTCTCCATAATTTTTTTTAATTGCTTTTACTAATTTCTTTATCTATATTTTGGTATATTTCGCAAAGTTTCTTCTTAGATTTCATATCTCTTTGTTTCAATTTTATAAGTAGTGTACATTTTAGCTGCAGCTGTTATCCAAGTTTTTCTAAAATGTACAAATTATAAATTATGCCATGGAATAATGGAAGTTGACAACATTAACAATAACAGGTTCCCAAAACTGATTACAGATGTGTACGTGTGTTGCACAAACAAAAGAAATCAAAAGATGCACCTCTTTTGTAAAAATGCTTGTCAAGAAAAACTCATTTACCAATCGACGGGAAGCCAAATTGAAATAGTGGAAAAGAAGACAGCAGGCAGAAAGGGAGACTGAACATAAGAAAGACAAATTACAGTCGGTTACGTGTGAAATAGATGTGGAACACATCTTCTCCGATTGTTATTACTGCATTTGTAATTAATACAACACTAACTAAAGGCGAGACAAACTTGAGCAACTTGAAAAGCAAAATGAAAATAAAAAAAAAACTACCAAAAGCCATCAACAATTTGAATGCGTCAGCTTTTTAGTTGCTCTAGTTGATTTTTTATATGTGTAGCTTTACTCTTTGCTCTCAGTTGGGTTTTTTTTTTTGTTGTTTGTTGTAAACAAATGGAATACTGACCGCCTCAAAAATTTGTTTGCTGCTCTGGGCCATTAAATATGTATGCGAAGGTGCGTATCTTATAGATACAGAGATCAGCTGATGCAATAACGAGCAGCTGTTGCCGCAAATGTTTTCTCTTTGGACGGTTTACTTTGTCTGTTTTTTGATGCTTGTTGCTTTCGAAAATTTTACTTTGTACTGCTGGCATATTATTTTATTTTATTTTTAAACATACGATTGTGACGGAACTTTTTTTTACTAAATATATATAGCAATACACATTGAATTCGTTCAATCTGTTGAGAACTTAAGTACTTCTTGGCTGACAAGTTTTTGTTTAATTGTTTGGCTCTTAAATGGAACACATTTCAGATTTGTTGGAAATAAACTAGCTTAACAAAAGCCAACGAAATACTATTTAATCTGTGACATTTCAACAGCGTTGGCAGGCAGATGTTGCACGTGCTTAGTTTGGTTGCAGTCTATAAATAGTTGACCACATGGAACATGTGCCGACAGCAGCAAACAAAAGATGCTGCTGCAGCCTGCAGCCAGCAAATACGATTTTTACTCAAAATAAATACAAATTTACGCGGATAAAACAAAAACAAAACTGAATAAATTCATTAATGGATTAAGAAATTAATGAATCTTTATGAATACACACAATACATATTCGCGAATTTATGCGAAAATCGTTATCTTTTGATACGTGTTTCAATATCGTTTAATAACTTTCTTCAGTTTATGTTGCTGTTTTTGTTTTTATCACCAGCGATATTTTACGCTTCTGTTTACGCTCGTGTCATTGCATAATTTAGAATCCCACATTTAGCAAGAATCATGCAAAAATGCCATTAAAGTCGTAACATTCTGATAATATGTGCATAGTCGAGGGCAGCAAATGCAAAGCAGCTGCAGATAGCAATTATCATTACTATTTATAAATCAATATAAATAACATAGTTATTTCAGTAGATAACGATTAATTAGCACTGATTATGC
This sequence comes from Drosophila longiperda, assembly GCA_035042125.1. Taxonomy (NCBI): domain Eukaryota; kingdom Metazoa; phylum Arthropoda; class Insecta; order Diptera; family Drosophilidae; genus Drosophila; species Drosophila longiperda. The sequence goes on from JAWNLV010000130.1 coordinate 3,290,151, forward strand.
AGGGCTTCTTTAGTTTTAAACTTAATATGTGCTATCATATCTTAATTTATAAACTTAAAAATAAGCAAGAATTATTTGTTTATGTAGTTCTGCAAAAAGTAAAGATATGGGTTCAATATGCCAATTGATTTGATTTTATGAAATAATGTGCCAGAATATGCCAAATAGAAATATGCTAAACACATTTATGCAATATGCATCATATGCAAATATTCACAAACTTGAGTGCAAACCCAAGATTGATTTGCTATTGTCCCTCTTGCTCTTTTACCAAATGTTTAGACAGCCCTCGCACTGCACTTCATGTTTTATAAAATATTATGGCAAGGTTTCGTAATGCACCCTGACTCCGCTCCCCTCCCCTTATCATTTAACTACTTTCCTATCTGTCTGGCGTTTCGACTGCACGCGTCTCAATTCTCGACGTTGTTGTTTTTTTTTTTTGTTTCTTGTTGTTATTGTGCATGTCTACTTTTCAAATTGTAATTGTGCAATTGCATTTTACATTTAAATTTTGTCGCCTGTTTGCTTTTGTTTTATTCCAGCTTTTGCATTTTATGATTGTTGTCGCTTTTGCGTATTGACAAATTAATAGTCCGGCCAGGCTGGGTTCTATGAGTAGTTTTAAATCAATTGACAATTGTAAAATATTATTTATGAACTGTCAATTATAGAAATTGTCAAGTTCATGTTTGCAAACATATTACAAATTTTTAGTATTATTATTTAACGGCTGTAAAGTTACCTATTATGTTATGAGGTGTGAAAGTAATTCAATAATTCAAATTAAAGTTAAATGTTAAATGATCTGAAATTAAATAGAAAATTTAGAATTTGAAAAAAAGTAAACATAAAGTAGATAATAGATCTTTAAAAGGGTCCAACATTTATTGTAAGGAATATGAAACCCCAGAAAAACTCAGTCAGACTAATAACCTAACTTCACCTAAACGACACTCAAAACTCAATTTCATTGTTTTCAATGCCATAAAAGTAAACTCTATTTACTCACAAAAAGTTCTTGACCTAATCACCTAAACGAATGCATAAAAAAGCAAATATCTACAATATATGCTCAAAGCCCGAGTACAGCAAAAAATGCAAACCAAAATAATTTCGCAACGAATGTGAAAGTTAACAACTCTCCAAACGGAAGCTGACTCCATGACGACCCCTCTCCGAAACACTCATCGAGTAGTAAGAAAAAAAATGTTATTTGTCCGACTGTCGAAATTAGTTTGCAACTGACGAATGGCAAATTTGGGTTGACTAAGGTTCAATGCACCTTCGCGTGATAAGGCTAACAGAGCAGACCACAAAAAAAGCGTAAAAAGCGAATGAAAAATTTCAGCCCAAAGTGCAATGGCCCCAACTTAAGGAGAAAAACAAATTTTTGGATAAATAAAAATAATTGCGCGGAAAATGGGAGAAACAAAACAAATCTGCAGCAGCTCACAAAAGTATCTGGCAGATACACACACACACGCACACACATATATTTGATTCAACTGGTTTATGCCTAGTGAAATTGTAGCCTGGTGGAAAAGCAACCCGAAAAGCCCGACAGAAATCTCTTTTGGCAAATACTACGTCGCAGGTTTGAATTTCGCGCAACGCGTGATTGATTTAATATGAAAAGAGCTGCGAGGAATGCGGCAATCAAATGTGCATGACCATGAAATACCCTGTATTGTGCGCTACATTTGGCGCTCTATTTGTAACAGACTTAAGAAACTTGGTTTCCAAACGTTTGCCTTAAACTGATATGCCTTGCCTCATATGTTTGTCTCAAAGGTATCGTCAAAACTCTACCGGGTATTGTTTACTCAATATTATGTAGAAATGACTTGGTAATAAATATGTGTAGTAGAGCGATGTAGAACTAGTCACAAATGCTCAAAATGCTTGATAAACCAGTTTGTGTGCAAATTCAGATATGAATGTTGTGGTCGCAATACGTTCTATGTGGGAATCTGATTCAATAAGAATCTGTTTATGTGCATATATAAATATATGTATTTCGTCTACACGTGTCGGCTTTTGAAATGTCGTCACTCGATGGTCTGACTATAAATGAGTTGTTGTGCACAGAGCTAATTAAAAGTGCTTAGAAGAGGTATATCGAAGTTCTGATAGAGCATGTTACAGGCAGAAGATATCAACTCCGATGCCATAAAGTAGATATAGACAAGTTATTTTTGTGTGTCTGTATCTCAGAGACTATGAGGGGGAAGAGTTTTTTAATGTGAAATGAGTCTTTTTCGTATGATAAATGATTTCATCGGTAATAATTGGGTAGCAACAAAACTCAAATTTTGAAGATATATCGGGTTTATGAGGACTACAAATGTATACATATAAATAAAGAAACAAAATGTAAAATGCTGCCAAAAGGACCATTACGATTTAAACAATACATTTCATTTTTTTTAAATTTAATAATTTTAAACAATACTACAAAATCGTAAATAATGTGAAAATAAATTTGCTTACAATCAAATCCACTATTTATTCGTACGTAAACCATTTTTATGATGTTAGTGCTTTCTGGGGGTATTTATTTATGTCTACATAATAGCTCCTAAAACAATTCGGTTCTTTTTGGATTGATATCTTAATTACCTTTAATATTATTTAATATGTTAACAATTTAATTTAATTAAGTTAATTTAAATATATTTAACACGGCCGTTACTATCAAATTAAGGTCTTATTTTCTTTCGGTTATCAACCATTTCTCTAATTGTTAAACTTTCTCTAGAATTATAAATATTTAATTTTGCTCGTTGAGCTCTATCGACTAGTTTATTTATACTTGTTTTACGTTGTTTCTATCAACATTTTGTTCTTGGATTATACATCAATATTAATGAACTTTTTCTGACTTCCGTCTATGCGATTATAAATTGTATTAGTTTTGATTTGTTGCCACACTTTCTATGCTATGAATTTATGTTTTAATGGAAGGATTTTAAAGCAGATAGGTGAAATTAAAGCTTTTCTGAATTATAAGAGGCTTACAAAGTCAGACATCATTGTGAGTTTCTACAAACTCACTCACTCTATCTATTATGATACTGCCCTGGAAGGTGCTTTAGAGCAAATGTAATCATTTATTTTATATGATTTCTCAATTCTATAAAATGTCTTTCGTTTCGTTTGGTTGTAAGCTTTTATTTGGTTGACTCTGAGTCTGTAATCAGTTCAGTAAATTCCATATCTCTCAATGAAGTTTTGCGACTGAGCGCTGATCTATGTACAACCATCATTGAAACATTTTTTTTAATCAAAAAGCCGTGTGACAACAAAAGCCATTCTTTGCTATTTTTAGATTCTTTGTAGAGCCGAGCTAAGTGTTATCGGTCAAGCTGCGAGAATTGCTTGATTGTCAGTAATAACAGAAAATGCAATTGTTTTAAAAAGATTCATACAATTTGTATCTCAAAAGTGATGTCAAAGTTTTAGCTAATAAGTTGAAAGTAAAATATATAAATATAAAATATATTATATAGTTAGGGAATAAACAGAATTACTCACTGCGAGAATTAAAAGTGCCCTTGTGCTAAATCACTAGACGAATTTTATATCGCATCTTGTCTTATATTTGACATATGTTCAAAATGAAAGGTATTTACACAAATTAACACTTACCACTTTGGTTGTGGAGGGGAAAGGAAGGCAAGATGGAAAGAAGGCCAACAGGTAAACACAGACAACCAGTAATTGTCACTTGTTAAGTGTGGGGCAAATAAATTGTTGGACGAGAGAAACGGGCAGAACTTGCCGCTTATCGTTAAGTCACTAGTCTACGGTAAAGTGTGGAACTTGGCCCTGGACAGGCAGAGAGTCAGTAAGCAAACGCTTTTGAAACAACAACGCAATTCAATGTACAAGTATATATAATAAGATATAATAAGATACTAAAACGCAACGGGGTTAGAGAGACCCGGGACACGTTCTGCAAGTATCACTTTTACATAAATATTCCTATATACAAACATGGATATAGAATGCATAATTTGTGGCCACAGTTGCAGTTATAATTGTGTGCGGGCTGAGGTTGTTTTTTTTTTTTAGTTATTGCACCAAATGCGGCTAAAATTGTGCAGAAGTCGGCATCTGCTTGCTATAGTCGGCGCTCTTTCACTCACTTTCTTACCTTGGGCGATTTTTTGTTTATTTAAAAAGCAACGTGAGCTTTGAAATTATTTACATACTATTAAGGTTGTGATGATAGTAAAAAAAAGCAGAATGGATCTTTTATAAATAAAGTATATATATTCTTAATTCTTATGAGTAACTGACTCGATTTAGTCATGTTCAGAGTGTGTCTGTTAAAAACATAGACACTTTAAGAGCTAAAGACTTAAAATAACAGTTATCGTTTACCATTTCAAAAAAAAATTTTATTTTATCGATAACTTTTTCCCCTTTTGTGACGTTTGAAATATAAATTTTAAAAGAAAAAGTTTTCTTTTTATTTTAATTACTGTCGACTACGTAAATCAACCAATTATCTGTACTTATTTATCTTTAATATTATATAAAATGCGAACAGGTTTGCAAATTATACTATAGACAAAATGATCCATGTACAAATGAATAATGATTGGAGAATACTTAGCTTTAGGTAATAATATAATATATATAATAATATTAAATCTATAAAATATCTACCATGAATTTAATAAGTTATGCTGAAGCAATTTGTTGATTTGTTAAAATCTACGATTTGATAAAAATTACTTCCTATTGCCAGATTACATAAATAGAATCAAGAAAATTAAAAAAATATTTTATGAATGAATTATGAATGCACTTAGTTTAAGGTAATAATGGAAACCATATCAACACCTCATTATTTTCTTGATTAGGTCTCATGTAATTGAGTGTCCATTTTTCTTATGGCAATAAACATTAATGTACGTCGTAAATATGATTATATAGTGCAATTCACTGTTAAATAATGTTCTGTAACAGTTGTGATTAATTTTGTGTGATTGTTCGCTTTTACCAATCAAATTTGTGCTAATTAACACGTAAGTCATTAAAATCATACACTGAGCCCACATTAATTTTTACCTTTGTAAACTGCCATTAACGATTCTGGTCACGTTAAGTCTGAGAGAATTTCACTTGCATTTATATATATACTAATTAATGATGATTAACATTGGTTTGTGTGATTCCAGAAACACATGCCAGTGGCTATTAAATGCATTACCAAAAAGGGGCTTATCAAGACGCAGAATTTACTCGGCAAGGAGATCAAAATTCTTAAGGAACTAACGGAGCTACATCATGAGAACGTTGTGGCACTGTTGGATTGTAAGGAGTCCCAGGATTGTGTCAATCTGGTCATGGAGGTGAGTTGAATTTGTTTTATTTTTTTGCTTTATCAAATGTGCAACGTCATTGCTTATAGAATTCTGTTATAGAACTTTGAATGAGTTGTACGACTAACAATCGAATTGAACACTAAGTGTAAGCCTCAATGATATCGTATGACTCAGTTTGGTTACTTTTTGTTGATGTCGTCGGCACAGAGTGCACATCGAACTGCACGTAGCCACATTTCATGACACCCCCCAACATGCATTGCATCTCCCTTTCGTCCGTAGGGGCTTTCAGCTAAAACACTACGCAATTAATTGCGGAAGTTGCGAATTCTATACGACAACACAACGTAGCATTTAAGTTATTAACTATGGCATACCCTGTAACTCAAACTACTCACATTGATTTAATATAACTCTTACGTAATTAGGCATTAGTAATATGGAAAGCATCATTCCTCGTTGAATATAAAATGATTGAATAATTAAAAACTAAATGTCTAGTGATTAACAAGATTTTTAAATTAACCTTTGTGGTGTATTTAGTTATAGTAGCTAATCTGCTATATCTATAGTATCAAAGTTATGCTTCTTTGATTAAATATTTGTGAACTGGTTGTTGACTTGACTTTGTCAATTTAGTCTGGACTAAAGTTTATTGACTTTTTTGTTGAATTTAACTGTCTGTTAATTTACTTCCTAATATCTCGATTCTAGCTTGATTGCTGCTTGTTTCTACTTACACCAACTATCCAGCGTGCGCATATTTTAAGTGCGCAGTGTTGAGCGATTTTATGATATCGAAAATAGGTCAGATTCCTGTGCAAAGCATTAGTTGTTAACGTGATAAGATTAAATGGCGTCGTTTTTGTTGCCAGCACATTGTTTATTTTATAAAGATATTCCAATCACTTGAGAAAGAGATTTGTCGGATGTGCGTAGTGTAAATTCTCTTACTCTTTGGTATATTTTTAGTATTGATTATTTATTCATTATCTTCTTTTTTTTGTGTTAAACTGCACATAAAAATATGCGTTTGCTTTGATTGAGTTTTGACCCCATTCTGATTTCATCAGTGTCTACCTTGACTTCTCCTCAGATGCCCTTCCTTGTGCTCTAATTCGTAGTGTAATCAGTATAATTTTGTTCACTTAACAAATACATATATAGGGAACTTTGCGCTATAATTCTATTCATTCCGTCGACTAAATGACGTAATAAAAGCTTTATGTAAAAAGTTATTCAAATAAAAAGGAGGCACGACGAAGATTAGATCCCCCTACAGCTATTAAACTTATATCACAAGTTGGTAGCTATAGCACAAGAATACAACAAATTATATATCATTATTGAATTTTTAATATATAATTTGCAATTATCGGATATGACTATATTGACTCGACTACTAATACAGGGCTATATATATACAGAGGATGCCTCAGATTTCTCCTTTAAATTGTTGAATAATATAGGTACTCATATGTTAAACATTTCTAATCATTGACTAATCTATAATGTGTACAATGAGTACTCATATGTTAAACATTTCCTTTGACTAATCTATATATTTTCATATGCAAACGATACAAATTCAGTTTATACTTATGTTTATAGTCAGACGTCGTCGGTAATTTATTCAAAAATCCTCTCTTATTTAAATGCTTATACTAATTATAATTCCGCGAGTCATTCATCTGTGGTTATCAATTAAACATCAGCGAAATTCGCTTTTATTTGTAGACTATTTACAATAATTAATTTTATTGTGTAGTTGGCAAAATGTCTATAATTAAGAGTAGGAAATGACTAAGATCTAACAGTTTTTATTATCGATATGATTTGATGGGTAATTTTTGTATGTGCACTCTCCAAAAGTAACTTCAAAATATATATTATATATATATATATATATATATATATATATATATATACATTTTTGTTGCTACTAATGCGAAATAGTCACACAACAAACGACTAAGCGACTAGGCGAAATTAAATTTAACTAAAGACTAAATCTAAAATTCCCGCTACTATTTAGAAAATACATTTTTGTGCTACTGTAAAACTACAATGCGAACAGAGTTTATAAAGTTTCGCCTTGTCTCGAAACGCAATTTTAGTTAATGTAACATGGAATCGTTGGAATTGTGTGTATTGTGTATGTGAGGCAGAAGAGAAGCGAATGTGCGTCTTAGGCTAGCTTATTTAACGGTATTTCCTCGGTGGGATGCACCTGATCCTTTGGCTCTGGTTTGCTGGTGCGACAGCATTTCGTTTTAATGCCACCCACATCCTTGCGGCATAGCAAGCCCACCGCAATGCCCACAACCGCTATGAGCATAATGCCTGCAATTAATATTAAATTTTTTTATAATGTTCATCATCATCAATAATCATCAAGTCTTACATATAAGCAGTGTGTTGATGGCTTCCTGGGAGATGGGCACCTTATATGGTTCCTCCTTGGCAGGGATTTGGCTGCCGCCGTTTTCAGTCACGATGCCCGCCTTGGCCACATTGCTGACCGTTTCGTTGGACATGCCGTTGTTGTTTCGATTTCGATTGGCTGCTGAAACAGATTAACCCATTCATCAGTATATATGTAAAGTTGACATTTTGTTTATTCCATTTACCAGTGCGGGTCGTCGCTGCTTTTGGTGTGGTTGGCAGCGACGTCATACGCCTAAACGGGGGATCTGTAGCCTGGATGAGGCTCTCGTTGAACGACGTGCCCAGAACGAGCTCAAAGCAGCTAAGATCAAAGTGTTTGAAGCTGATGTTGTCAATAGTTTTTAGCAGATTGCACAGCTCCTCAATGTTGGCCTGATCGAGTTCGGGCAGCTTTAGTTTAATTAGGTTTTTTAGAGGTGTAAAAGCTCGTGTATTGATTTGCTGACAAAAATGAAAGAAGAAGCATCAGTATCAACAGAATGGATATGAGCACAAGTGCGCATGCTACTGGTTAGAGCGAGATAACAATATGTGATACATATGCATATTTTAGTGCTGCCAACTTGTCTACGGCCAACACTTATCGATAAATATTTGTTTAGGTTGGCGCGCAACTTACGTGTTTGAATTCGTTGTGATCCAAGCGCAGAGCAGTGAGTCCACTCATATTCATGAAAATCTGCTCCGGCAGCTCGGTCCAGCTGCAGTTCGAGCAGCTAAAATCATTTAAACTGGGCTGATTCAGAAAGGAGCCGTCTTTGCGTTGTAAAATGCTATTGTTGCTTAGATCCAACAGCGCCAAATCTGTAGCGCTTGCAAAAGTGTCTGGCTCGATTTTAGTCAATTGATTGTTTGCCAAGCGCAGGCGACTCAAGCGTTCCAAGCCTTTGAATGCCTAAATCAAAAATGAAAAAAAAAAATTAGAAAAATATGAAATATTATCAAATATTAAAAATGTGATTTTATGATGGATTACCTTTTTGTCCACCCGCCTCAACAAATTGTGACTTAAATTGATTTCGACTAGTTTGGATAAATTGGCAAAATCCTCGGCACGTAACTCAGCAATCTCATTGTGGCTCAAATCAATAATTGCCACCCTCTTAGGCAAATCCAGTGGCACCTGCGTCAAATGCGCATTAATGCATTGCACATACTTGAAATCCTCGAGGCAGTGGCAACTGCGGGGACAGCTCGGTTCCAGCACATGGCTGCTGCGACGTGGAATGCCTGTAGGGAATAGGGAATGAGAACATTGAATATAGAGGAGTATTAACTTTATTAGAAAATATACGAAAAGAAATATCATATCGAAAAACATTTTATAAATTAATTCAATTAAAACCTGATACAATATTAAATGTGATTTTAAAATAGTTGCAAACTCACTAAAAATGGGCCTAAATGTAGTTGTTGTCGTTGATGTTAAATGGATTTGGCGATTTTCCGCCATCTCTGGTGATTCGTTGAGTTGATCTTCATCAGAATAGTCATCATAATCATTATAGCCAATACTGTCATTCTTGTCCGCTGGCGCTGTCGAGCTAATACTGTAAAGCCAAATAGCAAAATGCAACCTTGTTATACTTATGCTTATTGGGAAATAAGCCAAGCTAAGTTCTTTAATTAGAAACTGTTTTTTTTTTTTTTTTTTTTTTTTTTTTGCTAACCAAGTTGTTTAGCCAAAAACTCTAAATTGACTGTGATTGAGATTACATCAGACGCTGGCTGGCACACCCAGCAATTTGTCCAGCAACTGTTCCTAACCTATTTAAACACGCCACTCGCAATATCCTATATTAAGACGGCTAAGAGGGGTCAAGTACTAGTTTCTCACTTTAAATTTTTATTATAAGTATTTGCCTTTATCCATTAATTTGTAATTTTAATTTTAAATTGAATTGTTTCTAAAAATTCTGATTTTTTTAGTTTACATTAAATCAGTTATAATTCGACTTTGTTATATATATTTAATATAATTTTCAGTTTTATTTGTTTAAACTTTTTTTTGTCTAAATTGTGGCCTGTTTTCAATTCAATTAATTAAATTAAATAATAAAACATTATGTTAGTTTCTTATTAACATTAGATTTAACTGCATTCACATGTTACATGTAAATTAAATACAGCGTATATTTTAGTCAAGCGTCTTATATTTTATGTTGTTGTTTTTAAGTTTGCACACAAAGTCGCCTGTCCGCCTCTCTTTATCATTATTCGCTTTTGTTTGTTATTGCGGTTTTGTTGTTGCCTATGCGGATCAGCATGAATGAAAATAGGGCGGGAAACCAGTTTACGTCATGGCTACAGCGACAACTTGGCCGGTTTTTCCCCCTCCTATTCGCGTTCTCTTTTTCATTTCTTTTTTGATTCTGGCGCTCCTCACACTCTCACTTTTATCGTGGGCTTGCCGAGATTTTGGCCAAATCATTTCGCTTGGCAAATTCTGAAACCTTCATTAGGCGCGTCGCCAGATTGAACGGGATTTAGGCAGCCGAGCATTCCATTTAGTATACGTGTGTCTGTGCGCGTTTAAAATGTTACGAGGTGACTGACTGACTGACTGTCTGACTATACGGGCGGACAGTGCTTCAAGTGCTTCCCATAATCACCACTTGCAACTTGTTTTAAATTGCGGGACTGTTGACTCTCGAGAATACATATATATAGGCCACACTAGAACGTAAGTATGTGCATTTAATAGACGGAGATGTCTGAGCTCCTGACTACTTAGTTAAAGGTACTTCTAGTATGGGATTTAGTATAGATATTACTAGCTTTATAAGTCGATAAGTATTATTAAAACACACTCATGTAGCTTCCAGTGATGAGTTTAAGATTAAGCTAATGCTGATTTTAACTTAATGAACTAAATCAGTATAAACCATTTTAATTTGTTATCTATTAGTCTCAAACAATTTACTTTTGGCTTGCTTTATATTCTGATAAGTGTTGCCAACTACGGTCAGTAGTTAAATGTTAAGAGGACACTTGTAGGACGAGAATTTCGAGTGTGGTAATAATCAATAATGAATACCCTTCATGGCTCCAGTTGTCCAGTTGTAAATAGACGTTGCTACGTCTGAGTTATAAAACGGTTCGGTATATTTGTTCTAACCTCTTTGAATGTTTGCCGCATTGAATAAACAGTTGTTGAAAAGTGAACGTTATCTGCAAAATGCAACCGTTTCTCTTATCAACTTGTTGATTAAACTAGTCGCATTTTAAACTCGTACATATACCTACCTATAAATTATAATAATACAATAATTGTGTTGAGCACTTATGTAATTGTTACTATTTTCGCCGGCCATAAAAATGTTAAAAACAACGTCAGTTAGATATAATGTCAGTTCAAGGTCCGTTAAAGTAACTGTACCCGAGTTATTTCAACTGGTTTTCTTTGAATTCGCTTGAGGATTGGTGTACTTTGTACTTTGCTTTCAAGTGCGAAAGGTTTATCTCTGAATGTGTCATAACGATTGTGTTTGATATAATAAATTTCAAATTCTTGTTAAAGTTGTTGTTGATAAATTAAAAAGACAAAAAGTAAGCTAGAAATTGCAATTATTTATTGGCTAAACAACTCGCAGAATACAAATTTACCAGTTTCTTATTATTTGTAAGTTTGTTGTTGTTGTTTACCTGACACTCAGCAAAAATATTAAAAGTAATCCAAATTTGTAATAAACGTGCATTTTTAGTTTGTTAAAATTTTGTTGTTTTTAGTTAAATGTGCTTTGCGGTTTTAGTGTTTTTGTTTTGGTTTTACTTTTATTATGCACGTTAATAATTCATTATTGTTGTTTCACTTTTCACTACTGTTGAATAAAGTTGAAGAAATTCAATTATACAATAAGGCAGTTAAACACTGAAATTAAGTTGCACACTACTATTGTTTTTATGATATCTTGTTATCTTGGCTGTTGAGCAAGAAATGGGAAAGGGAAATTTCAACACTTGATGTACAAATGAGCATTTTTATTTCGAAGAATGAAATACTCACATGTGTGGATATATGTATATAATAATATATAATAGAAATGTGTATGTATTCTTGTATGACAAAAATATATATATGTGTTCAGTTATATATGTCGATAATCCTGTTTAATTATTAGTTAGTCACATCAAATTTCGGATTCACTTTAATAACTTCCGTTTAGCTTAAAGGCTGTGCCAAATTATTGCTATACACGCATATATATGTCTGTATGTGTTCATATATATGAATATCGTGCATAAGTATATATTTGAATTTGCACACAAACAGAAGTAATGCTAAAAGCAAAAACAATATTAAAGCATTCGTCACAAGACGCACACTCGGCGAAACGCGAAACAAACCGAACACGCTCACTGCCAACCTGCGACTGAGATATATCGATATAAAAGCTGAGGGAAAGCCGCAAGACTTTGGCAAATGCAGTGAGCAAACTTTTGCAAATGTTTTTGTTTTATGCTGAGCATTTTTTGTTGTCATTTAATGGAGGTAAGCCTTTTACGGCTGCGCCTCACTTTGCTCATCACAACTCTCGTCTGCCTTATTAAAATGTTACTCTCTTTCTATCTCTGCCGCTCTCTTTGTGCACTACACGTTTTACTTTTACTTGATTGCCTGAGCAATTATTAAACGCTTTGCTTTGTCTAATCGCTAATCTAATTTCAAATTGTTGTGTTATTAAACACCCAGCTCATTGCGGACTATGTTGTTTCAGTTTGAAAAATGTATGTTGTTGTCAACTGTTTATATGGTAATATTTCCTAATTAGTTTTGTGTGTTAATTATTTTTTCCAGGATGCAAAACCGAAAATTACGCATAATTAAGCATTAAATAAGTATTCAAATTAATCAGTAAATCAGTATTAACGTTGCTATTTAGTATTCCACAGAAATGTGTACAAATTTAAATGCAGCTTGCTTTTTATCGCCTCATTCTAAAGAATTTTTGAACTTTAGTCGCTGACGGCGTCGAGTAGTTTTTTTTGTGATTGGTGTCGTCTTGTAGTATACAATGTTTTTACACTTAATGTTTGAAGTCTACATTTACGAGAGCTTTAAGCATATTATTCAACGTTGAATAACAATATGTTCGGCTCACTTATACACAGTTTGCGCGAGCCATGCGAATGGCGCGAGTGTCCCTGACAAACTGAGCAGCGCAGCGATTGTGACATCGATGGCAGCGCTAAAACTCAAAGAGAGAGAGAGAGAGAGAGAGGGAGAGAGCGTCACGCTCTCTCAGGCCAAGCTTTTTTCTTTACCAACTCTGCGTTTTTTACATTGTTTTGACAAGTGTATTTTACGATAATGCGCATCGTTTTTATAATATTCTAAAAATTATCAAAATATAACTCAAAGTGCACATGAAATAACGCGCGCTCTCTCTCAATCTATCTATCTCTATCTCCCAGTTGCAGTTGTCTTTTATTTGTTGCTTGTTTTTTCTGTGCGTTTTACATGTCATTGACTTTTGTTTTATTCTGATTGCTCTTTATTTTTCGTTTTTTTTGCGTTGACTGTCGACCAGTCCAAGTCTTTTGTTATTTTTTAATTGCCTAATATTGTTGTTGTAATTTTTATTATAGCTCATTGTTCCCTTATTACAGTACAGTGCGCATAAGTGGTCCACACTTTTTGGCATATGTATAAAAAAATTATTGTTACTCATTGTGCATACAATTTCCAAAAAATAGTGTTTTCTTCATTTTTTTTTTAAACTTTATTCGCAATTCAAATGTCATTTGAATCTGCAATACAAAATTTAAGACCCTTTTTCAACTCTCACAAAGGCAGCAACGAATAAGGGTAAACAAAAATTTAAAAATGGGAAATAAATCCTAAGGAATTAATTGCTTAAAAAGGCAACTGAATTTTGAAGAAGCCACTAAAATTTTAAATAAAACCCTAAGGAACTACTTTGCATAAGGCAGCTTTAAAAGCAGCTGTTCCACTAACCCCTTACTCATGCTGAGCGGGAGCTCCTTTATTTTTCTGATTAAGAAATTGTCGTAAATCATTTCACTTTGACCTTGTGACAGCTTCGCCGCAGTCAAGACATGTGTACACATTATATTTTACTATTATTGTTTGTCGGTCGGACAAAAGATCTCGTTGAATCTGAAGAAAAGCACATGTCATGAATAATTCACATGCAATAATGGCATGTGGGCTCTCTTGATTGAGCTGAATTCATTCGCATTGTACGCAATTTATTTGCCATGCTTCAAGCAGAAAATTTTATTCACATTCTTCTCATTTTTTTTTTTACTTTTTCAACATTGCATTTAGTTTGCTACCCTTAGTTTAACTTATATAGTGCACTACAAATCATACGAATAATGGTTAATATTCGATTTTGTTATTATAAGTCGCTTGCATCGTATTACGAGTTGAGAAAAGTTCAGACGAGATCCAGAGTCGGGCAGAGATCAATTTCCGGTTAGTTGAAAAGGTTTAACATTGACATATTGCAATCCGTAGTCGTTAGTTAACTGCTTAGGCCGCCGTTGTCTGCTCCTGTGTCGATGTCGTTGCGGATACCGTCGAGCTGGACTCTGGCGCCTTCTCCTCGATGGCCAGCCAGGGACAACGCTTTTGCAATTCCAGGCGATACCTGGGGTGACTAATGGCATACACAAAGGGATCTATGCAGGCCACCAGCTTACAGGTGCATGCCGGTATCATTGTTGCACCCGGTGTCAGCAGGGACTTATCACCGAATGCGCCGATTAGCGACATCACTCCGTATGGTGTCCAGGAGACGAAGAAAAGGAAGCATATGGTAATGGCTGCTTTGGCAATCCGTATCTCAGCCGTGTCCTTGCTCTTGTCTACATTGGAGCGCAGTGATTCCACGTTCATCTTCTTGGCCTGTTCGCGCAGTGCCTGCTCGTGCCTGAAGACATGTTGCACTATCTGGCTGTAGTAGTAGAGAATCATCATTGTGGGGCACACGAAGCCAAAAAAGAATATGGTGCCGACAAAGAGGCGTGTGTCAAAGTTGTCCGACAGGTAGTCAAAGCTGCAGGATGTCAGATAACCCTCCGGCACAAAGCGATCCCAGAACTGGGTTAACGGCAAGACAACCCATGGAGTACAGTAAAGCCAGATGACAATGTTCATTATGATGGCCTTGGTGAAGGTCATGTTGCGATTCATCGGCTTAGTTATGACATTGAAACGATCGTAGCCAATTGCCGCATTGGTCATCCCAGCACCCAGACCCGAATACGAACCAATGGCCGCAAACAGTTGGCAGCCAGTGTTGCCCAGTGCGAAACCTCGATGGAAACTGTTATAGATGAACATGGGTGCCTTGGCGCACATTATGAAATCGAGCACGGCCAGATTTAGCACAAACATATTCGATGGTGTACGCAGTGATTTGGATGTGCTAAAAATCCAGATTACCATCCCATTGCCAACAGTCGAGGCGCAGAACAGAAAGATGTAGAATACTCCGAGCATATAGTGCATCGATGCGGGCGGCTCCATCTGGGTCAGCCAGTGCTCCGGTATATACTGTATCTGATCCGGCGGCACATTCCATCCCAGAAACTGCAGATCACCGTTGCCCGAGACTCGAGCCTCTGGTCTCAGCACAGGACTCTCGCTGGCATTGCACAGCGACCCCATGGGATCCCCCATTTCTTCACTGCTCGCCTACACACTGCTTCACACTGCACTTTGCTTTTAGTCTGCCCAATGTCTTTTATACCTGTGCGCCACAGCAGCAGTTGGCTAATTGAATTTGGCTTACAGGCTTGCGTGCCGCCAAATCTCTTTTTTGTATTTTGCCAGCTGTGCAGTTAAATCAAACGCCGAGCAACTTGGCTCAGAATGACCTACACTGATTTTTATTAGTTTCTTTTGGATGTCATCCAGATTAACAGCGAGAACAAGACAATCGCCAATTTAAACACAGTTTTAACACTATAAACACTATCTTATTTAATTTGCAATTTTTATTTATTACTTCTTTTTTTTTTAATTATTTATGAATAATTATTAAAATTAGTTATTATTATTTATTTATGAGGATGAGTTTATTTTATTTAATTTAAATAAAATAACAAATTAAAAAAAAGAAATAAAAATAAGGAATATAATTATAATAATTTGGGTATATTAATATGCACAATATATTGCAAGGATTGGGGTAGTAGTAGTATAGTATAATATAAGGAAAGTAAAGTATGTTTGAAGGGAAAGACAAAGAGTGGGAGGGAAAATTTAGTAAAGATATAAAAAAAACTATGAATTAGTGGAGTAAAATTTAAATTTACCATAGTTTATCATGCTCAGAGGTTTCCAGTTGATATGTTTGAATTAAATTATAATCAAATATAAAATTACGCTAATTTATTTCCTTTTTTGTATGTTTTATAGTACTGCAATGGCGGTGATCTGGCGGATTATCTGAGCGTTAAGGGCACCTTGAGCGAGGATACAGTCAGACTATTTCTCATACAACTAGGTAAGTGTTTATTCATATTTGAGAAAAATTAATCATAAATTTTAACTTTGTTCTTTTTTTTCGTAGCTGGTGCCATGAAAGCACTTTATACCAAAGGAATTGTGCATCGTGATCTCAAACCACAAAACATTTTACTGTCGCACAACTATGGCAAAACTCTGCCAGCACCATCGAAAATAACGCTAAAAATTGGTAAGCAACCTTAAAGCAGAATACATCGCTTAGTGAGTGTTACTAAAAAAAAATATGTGTATTATTACAATCTCTACTCGAATTAATTAGTATTAATCATCAGTTCTCTGAATCGGATCTTCCTTAAAAGAGTTAAATTGTTGTGTGCTTCTAATTAACAAAGAATTGCAGTGCTCGAAAATCCTATCTAAATAATCGAACAAATAAAAAACGAAGTATTTTATATATTTCATTTTTTTATATTATTATATTATAAATTTTAATAATAGTTTAAGTAAGTCCACTAGGAACTAGTCTATAAATTCTGCTTATAATAGTGGTCTCTATTTTTATTTTTTATATTAAAATGAAGAATTTATGTAAAAAATATAAAAACATTTTATTATGTTTCAGAACTATTGTAATGCACCAATTTCAAGAGATTTCCAAAAGCATCTAATTAAACTGTTTTATTTGAATTTTTTAAATAACAGCTCAAAGCTCGACACATATTTTTTTTTAATTTAGGAGTATAAATTTGAATACTTATTTTATTGTCATTTTATAATTACAGCTGATTTTGGCTTCGCGCGTTTTCTCAACGAGGGCGTCATGGCAGCCACCCTGTGCGGCTCTCCCATGTACATGGTAAGTTTTTGCCTTAAATTAAATTGACGAATTACCTTTCTAACTGTAAAAACACAAATCTTGACAGGCACCGGAAGTGATTATGTCGCTGCAATATGATGCAAAAGCCGATCTCTGGTCGCTGGGCACGATTGTCTATCAATGTCTGACGGGCAAGGCGCCATTCTATGCACAAACGCCCAACGAGCTTAAATTCTACTACGAGCAGAATGCGAATCTGGCTCCCAAGTAAGATATACCTTGGGGTTGTATAACATAGCGAGATCTAACTGTACCCTCTGTGTATCCTTTGTAGAATACCGCATGGCGTGTCACCGGATTTACGCGATTTGTTGCTGTGTCTGCTGCGACGTAATTCGAAGGATCGCATCTCCTATGAGAGCTTCTTTGTGCATCGCTTTCTGCAGGGCAAGAAGGCAGTTGTCTCGCCAGGTAAGATTTCAAATATGTGGTCAAAACTAAACTAACCATCTGATTATATGAATAGTTGATTTGCCATCGATGTCAAGCGGCACCCCGCCCGTCAAGTCAAAGAGTCCGCTGCAACAGCAGCTGGAGCAGGAACTGCAGCTCGTCAAACTAGCCGAGCAGCAGCAGAAGGAACGCGAAGAGCAGGAAGCAGCAATGGAGGATGAGAATGCCAGTAAGTTTACTGAAACTGCTCTTGAACATTTCAATTGGGAAAGCCTGACTAAATATTATTCATCATTGCAATTGCAGTCTCTGTTGTCCGTAATCCGGCTATTTGTGCCACTATTACTCCGGTGGGTGTGCTGTGCGACAGCGAGAACAACAGTGCCTCCTGCAGCTCGCACGAGGACTCCGATGACTTTGTGCTGGTCCCCAAGAATCTTCCCGAGGATCAGCGACAAGGCAACACGGCGGCCGGCCAAACTCGTCAGCCGCAACAGCAGCAGCCCATACAGAACCAATCCAGTCCACCTCGTCCCAGCAGTTTGCCCATCTCGGAGCCCAAGCCAGTGCCTGCACCGGCTCGTCGTCAGCTTGCAAATGTGGGCGCTGGCGTTGCCGTCGGCTCGCCGAGTCGGCAAAGTGGCATGCCGCTCACTGTGGCCACATTGGCGGCTGCTGGTCAACAAATACCACGATCGCAGCCAATCAGTGTTAAGCAGCCGCGTCCGGATCAGCGCAAGAGCAGCGTCAGCAGTGATATTAACTCTATTTCGCCGCCGGCCGTGCAATTTGCAATTGGCACCCCGCCGACCCGGATGCGTTCCGCGTCTGGTGGCTCGCTGTCGGAGACACCGCCGGCGCATGCCCCTAGCACATGGCAAGTGTCTCCGGGACACTCGCAGTCGCCGCTGCGAAGGAGCGGCAACAGCTCGCCGGTGCTTCCGTCCGCCGCGTTGACCAAACTCCCAACACTTGGCAGTCCCACGCTGTTAGTGGCGCCCGGGTCCCTGGGCTCGATTGGATCCGCAGGCAGCGGATCGGAGAATAATAATCACCATCACCACATGCTGGGACCACGTGCCTTTACTCTGCCCGAGTTGGGTGCCACTGGGGGCCTGCATAGCCTGCTGGACACTGCTCCTGGCGCAGAGCCGCATGCATTCCTGGCACCGGAGCTGTCCGAGGAGACGCTGATGGATCGCGAGCACAACGAAACACTTTCCAAGCTCAACTTCGTGTTGGCGCTCACGGACTGTATCCAGGAGGTTGCCGACTCGCGTTGTGCGCCGCTCTCTACGCTGATGGTCGCCGGCAGCCAGAACGCTGCCGAGCACTATCATATTCCACCTCACGCTCCGGAGCATTGCAAGCGTGCGGAGCGTCTGGTGCTCCTTGTTCGCGCACTCCAGCTGCTATCGTCCGGCCTAAACCTGGCCTCGCAGCAGCTGCGCAACGGTCAGCTGAAGCCATCGTCGAACGTGAAGAACGGTAAATCTTTAATCCCCATTGAGAGTAAGAGTAATTTAATTCACAATTGGATTTTCTCGCAGCGCTGCTCACCATGAATGCCAAATATCGCAGCATATTGTCCGAGTCGAAGCGTCTCAATGGAAGCGGCCTCCTGCAGAAGGCAAATGCATTTAACATAACCGCTGATAAAATTCTCTACGACTATGCACTGGATATGGTAAGTGGAGCAGGAATCCCAAGAGGGATAAAAACCAACACATCTTATCTATTTCAATTGTGTTTCACTTTGGCCCTACAGTGTCAGGCGGCTGCTTTGGATGAGCTTCTCAAGAATACGAAGAACTGCTTTGAACGCTACAATACTGCACACATTTTGTTGCACTCTTTGGTGCAAAAGTGCAATCATCCACAGGACAAATTGCTATTGAATAAATGTAAGTAAATTAATAGCAGTAACAAAGTAGTTTTTACTCCTCGTGGTTGGATGGCCTACAACTAATCATAATCTTGCCTTTACAGATCGCGATGCTGTCGAGAAACGCTTGAGCATATTGCAGCAGCATGGATACATCTATGTAACCGATGAGAATGCCTAGGAAGAGGGAGAGAGAGCAATCCACACATCCATTGTCGACAATTCCTTAAGTTATTTGCCCCATTTAAGTTGAGCGTACAAAATGTGATTAAAAAAAAACTACCAGTACTCAATACACACACACAGATCTACACACATAGCAACAAGTAATATAAAAAAAATAACGACAGATTGCCTTATATGCAAGATCTTAGTCGAGACTTAAGCAAATTTTAAACTGACAACCAAACTGATAATTTTCAAATGTAAATATTTTGATATGCGAGTACGTGCGTAGTTTTTGTTTCTTTTTTAATATAATTTTTGTTAAAGCTTATAAATGCGCCTGCGCTCGACGCTCATATAGTCTGTAAGTTATGAATAATGTAAACATATACACATATATATATATATATATATATATATATATATAAACACACGCAAAATATATATATATGCATATAGGCATGTTTCGACTTATTAATTACATACACGAAACAAATGATAATCAGCAATGTTTATGGGCAGAATGCAAGCCAAACTCAGTTTAAATTATGTTACGAAATTGCATATAGGTGCAGGCAACTTTCAATAGGTTTGTTCGCATAGTTTATATATCAATTATTATTACAAAATCTAAATTTTCCATTTAACAAATTATCATTTTGATATACCTTTATGCATAAAATATGCGTATTTATGGCTGCACTACACAAACAATCTATAATGTGCTATGTTCATAGTTTTTAGTTAGGTTTTCCCTTAAACAATCAACACAAACATTAAAACAAATAATATTAATTTATGTCAAGGATATTTTAAAGAAACTTAAGTTTTTTTACAAAGCCCACAAATTTAATAAGATAATATGTATGATATGCAAACAAAAAAAAAATATAAAAAAAAGAATGAAAATTTCAAAACTAATAAAAATACCATGAAATACAAATAACCTAACTGATTATTTTGATAAATGATGAACACTTAAAATTATATCTTTGATATCGATTAAACCCACTTATACAGTTTACGGATGACTGCCAATCAAGTTTTGAAGGGACTTAATACCTTTTACCATCTACTGTAAGTTTTTTCATAAAACTATCACCGATATTTCTCATATCTTAATCAATCGAAACAATCAATAGTTTTTTTTTTTAGCTCTAGTTAATTTATTTTATTTTCTATACTAATCCCTTTTACTCTCGAAATTATTGATAATTTTGACATAATCAAAAAACAACTACTAAAGTGGCACCCAATAAAAGTCCGTTGAATTTTTTTGTTGCGGCATATTTTGCATTGGTGACGTTGTTTCGTAGTTGCAACCATCGTGCTGCGGCAACTGAGACAATTGGTTGTAAAAGGCAACAGAATCTGTAGGAGTTGTCGTTGAAAATTGGCTGGTATTTAAAGCATGCTCATTTAACTCCATCGTTTTATCATAGAGGTCTTGCTTTTCCAGCTGGAATAAGTTTGTTGCTCCTCCAGCGTTCCTCTTATCATTCTCTAAGGATCTACTTGTTGCTGATGAGTTGAGCTGCTTATTTGGTGTGCTGACCGGTTCCGGTTCTAAGTTAGCATTCGAAGATTGTGTGGGCATAGGACAGGAGTTGGAGCAGCAGTAAGTACAAGAGCTATTGCAGCAAGCGTTTTCACCACAGCAGCAACGATTCTTGTACCAACACCAACAGCCAGTATAGGGATTATAATAGTGGGAGTAACTTGGCCAGCAACAGCAGCCGGAATTGCATCCGGAGTTGCAGCTAGATGCACAGGAGGTCGCCTGGTCCCTTTTTGGTTGTGATGTTTGCGACTTGTCCTCAATGCTGCAAATAAAATTGGTTCGGGTTAAACGTTGGCCACTGTACACAATGACTTACTTTCCACTAATTAATGTATTGCAGCCACAGCTTCGAGTCGGCTTGGGTAAGTTCTCCTTATTGTTGGCATTCTGATTAGAAGTGTTGATCAGGTCTTTGCTCGACGTCTTCTGCGGCCGCTTGCTTTTGGGTGCTGATTCCGCCGACTTGACGGACTTTGGAGACATGTTAATTGGCAGTAAAAGGTAACAGCTATGCGGTGGACGAGGAACTTGTAACGATGTGCAAATACTGTCAATTAAAAAGTCTATATGAGCAATAAGTCTTCGGATAGTGGCAAATTATATATTTATTTGTATTGTCTTGTTCTATTAAGATAATCGATATACCATAGAACTCACCGCTCGATAAGATCCGGAGTGGCATTGCAGCAGTTAACAATGGGAGTTTCTTGAGGGTTTGTATTGGGCTTGTCTACTCTGTTCTCCTTGGTACTGGCTCCTCCTACACATTTCAGAGATGGAGGAGCACTGGGAGAACTGCCAGATGTTTGCGGATATTGTTGAGATGGATCACTGGCAGTTGGGCACGTGGTGTTTATCGGATGATTTTGAAATGGAACCTTGGAAGCATTGTCGAACGTCTCTCCCGGAGGCGGGCAACACTGTAAATTGGGATAAAAAAAGGGATAATAACCAGGACCAACTGGCACAGCACACGGAAGATATTGTCCTAGCTGTCCTGGCTGCAGATGTAATTGCTGTAATTCTCTGCCCGTACAGGGATCAAACATGGCAGTTTGTTTGCTGGGGAGTCCAGCCGCTGGAACATTGCGCAACCGGGGTTGGAATTGATTTGCAGCACCATATTCCATATTCATGCCAGGCAACTGGTTGGTTGGATTTATGACTCCAGGATAAACAGCGCATGGCGGTACACTTTCCATTCTTATAGCGGATCCATGAGGTGCTTGGAATACAGTGGGTGTCGGATTGGCAGTGCAGTTTTCATTTGTTCCAATATTGGGTAAAGCTGTGCCTTGGCATATTGGATTAGCTACAGATGTTTGTGCCACCACCTTGGATTTGTCATTTCTAAATCCTTTTTCATTACAGTTGGCATTTTTGGAATTCATTTGATTTTCATTACACCTCGAAGTTGGTTCTTGACATATGGCATAGGCTACAGGGGTTTGGCAATTCACATTTTTTCTATTATCATTGGCACACATTTTTCTTCCATTCTCATTGGTAGCTTTTTTTTTGTTTTTATAAGATGGTCCCGGATTCCCTCTTGATTTTGTACGATCGCATAGAAAATTTGGAATTATTATATTTGAGAATTTCTCTTCACGCTGAAGCCCAGGACGGCACAATCCGTAACAATTATTTTGACAACTAAAATGATGTGAAGCGAAAGATTTTGTTGTTATAACAGTTAAAAGAATATTGAATTACCTTCCATTGCAGCAGTTACAATAATTATCACAGCTTAAAAAACTGAATAATAAAATCTATGTTAAAAATGTAAATCACGTTTTACTAATTTTAAAGGACTCACTTCTCCGTACAAGGCTCACACATTTTAATATCTCTTCGTCCATTTAGATTTTCATCGTAAAATCATTAACGTAAAATTTACTCAAAATTTAAAGCAAACATTTGATGTTTATATCAAAGTCGGTTGCTTTCGGCTCCCCAAACTGCTTTCAGATGATTTAATAGCTTTGTTATTATAAAAATGTTTATTGTCCGTGATTTTTATTTGCTTGGTATAAACTTTTACAAAAACAGTTGACAGCTGAAGATAAAATGCTAAAGAATGAATCATAAATCAAATTCAACAGCTAATTCAATATCCTATTTAATTACATGGTTTGAAATCAATATTTTATATTTACAGTAATTAAATGGATTTATTTTTTTGTATTGCTTAATAGGTCAATTTTGTTGACAATCAAAGACAGAAAGTAGCAGCTAACGTGTAACATTTGGCCAACGATTGTTAGACGTTGGTGGTATCAACAATAGCAGCGCGTCTAGATGGTGTCGTCCATATAGTTTGACAATGAGAAATGAGTACTTGTCAACGAGGGCGAGAAACCCATCAGCCACTTCCCCTTCATCGCCTGATTGGGTGCATCAATTTAGAGAGCCGTGGTACAATCGCAATAACATTGTAACAAAAGTGAAGAACGCTCCATCCATGACAGATTCGAAACTTACACACAATGAAGCCAATGAAACTACTACACCATTGAAAAGAATCAACAAGCCAACCAGTTTTTGATTAATGGCTCAGCAATTTTATTGCAATCCAATAAGATGCCGCTTATCATGGTGCAACCAAATTCAAAGCACTGTTCCCCTTCTGTAACCCAAAACATCAAGAAAATATGGAATGCAATCCAAATATTGTTTGGGTCGGAGGGGATAACAGCTGAAGATGATCCTGCTAAGAAACAAAACCATGCTGAATTAGCTGATGTAAGCGCAATAGAACCCAAAGGAAATTATACCATAGAACAAAACGCAGTTGAAAAAAATTGAATTTTGATGAATTTAACTGTAAAACCACAGTGAATATCCAGCGACGAATAGCTCCCTGTTGAATGAAGAGGATGTGGTTGCTGCCTGTAAGATAACCGAGCAACATTTTATAAGGTCATTTTATTTAATGTGCCACTAATTGTTACTTACGATGATTAAGTTTATTTGTTCCTATTAGCTATTAGGAATCAAATAAAAGGCGGTCTGCGGGAAATGCAAGCAAATCGGGACTGGCATTGGAATGCAATACAACAGTTTTCCTTAACTGATTACCAACAGGGACAAGACAGTAATTGTGCCACGAATTGTGGTACTTCTTGTCCCCAAGGCATTATGTTAACAATCATGTATGTGTCTAGAAGAGGCCGACTTTTAAGTCACAGCAAAATTTAAGCAATTCACTCAATCAGAGTTCTTCCTTCATAATTTGCTGCCTTTACCAAAAAAACATTATCAACTAAACAAGGTTTGTGGCGCAGTTAACATACAACAAATAAAGGATCATGCACATGCCGTGTCCTGTAATAAAACGTGTAGAGATTGTGACAGAGAATCACTTCCATTGGATAAAATGAACAGTTGAACAAGCCCCGGTAATGAGCTTGGCCTTCTATGAGAAGCATCCTATCAGTACTGCGAAGCAGTATTAATATTAATATCATTATAGCAACAACTTCAGGAAGTTAATATCTAAATCAAGTTCCGCCACCGTCGGCATCAAGTTATTGGTATAGTGCATCACAAGCAGCAGCACCAACAGCAACTACAGCAGCAACAATAGCAGAAACAACAGCAGAAACAATAGCAGCAAAATCAACAGCAGCAGCTAATAAAGCACCAACGACAGCAACAACAACAAATAAATTTCTACACATGGTTATCAAACACTTCCGTTACTGCACTTCAGTCAACCCTCTCAGCCTAATTCGAACCAAATTCCTAAAGACGCAAAACAGTGTTCAAGGCATGTTCTCTCCAACAGCATCTACTTGGCGCAGTGCCACGCCCATTCAGCAATCAGCAATCGAAAACATAAGCGGCGACACCAAGCAAGAATGTGTATCCTGAATTATCAGCTAAAGATACACCACTTCTATGACCAACAGTTTCTTTCAATTGTCCAGCATTTCAAAGAGATCTTGCTAACAGTTTGCCAATGCTGTCGAACGAACCATATAACGCGAATCCATATATGATCTTCAATGGGAATAATACCGCCAATGAGAACATAAATGCAAATGGCATGGATTATGGAAATGGGAATGATATGGCAATGGATGTCACTGTCTATGCTGTTGCTTTAGGTATTCAGGTGTGCGTATGGGTAGATTATCTTTTTTTTATTTGTTATCAAATAGGAAAAAACCAATAAAGTGCATGTTTTGAAATTAAGAGAACATTTTCAATTTAGCCTAAAATTATATACAGCGTATGCAATTTGTTTAGATTTATTAAACTAAAATGCAATATACTTAAACAGACAAAAATCGGAAATATTTGAAAAATATTTAATAAACATACATTATGTCTCACAGCAATTTTTAAAAAATATTAAAAAAAAAAATTCCTATTAATATCTTAAGTAACAAGATTTTTTTTATAGATCTATCAATTTGTTGTTTCCGTATCATTTAAAAAATTGGTGACATAATTGCCTAAAAGGGACGTACTCGCTGTTTGTTCATTCACTTGATTCACTTGAGTCGTGCCGCTCGCGACTGGCGGAGTATCGCTGCTGACTCTCAAATGATCATAGTAACCGCTACTTGGATTTATGGCACCGTTCGCTCCGGGTTGCTGAAATGGCTGATGTGTCGAATAGCTACGCTGTGCAATATTTTTTGATCTGTAATCAATGAGGCGCTGAGGTCGTATAACGCCTTCGTTATAGCTTTGTGCCGCTGGTGGTTGAATGCCATGATAAACTGGTATCGGTGGCATTGGGGGTTGTGGTAGGAGCAGTGGCTTGCGCTCCACACTTGATGGTATTTGGCACTGGACAGTGTTGTCCTGAAAGTACTGCAATTGTGGTTGGTACGTTGGCGGCTGCAGATGCCCAAGAAAATGTTGATGCTGCTGCTGTTGATACTGATACTGTTGGTGTTGTCTGAAAGCGATTTTCTGTTGCTGCTGCTGTTGATGTTGTTGTTGTCGTTGCCATTGCCATGTCCACTCTTGCAATTGACTATATTTGTCCATAATACGCTGATGTAAGCTGTTCAGTTCCGTCTGTACTTGCAATTTAAGCTTATTCTTTTGCACCTGAAGATTTTCTTCTTTCTTTTTACTGATCTCCATTTTATGCAGGAACATTCTCTGATAATCATCATGTCGACGCTTTGTGAGTTTTCGACTATCGTAGAGCTCCTCGAGTGATTTGCTGAAGCCCTCCAGCCGCTGAACTTCCATGCTTTTTAATTTCTTATACTGTTCCTTGAGCTTTTTCAGTTCCTCTTGACCTTCGTTCCATTGATGATTTTTATAAGTCGTTTGATGTTGCTGCTGCTGTAGTGCCAGTGACAATTGTTGTTGTGTTGCAGGTGGCTCAAATTGCTGCATTCTCCATTGCTGCATTGAATCGAATGGCTCCTCAAAATGCTGTTGAAAGTTCTCGTTGATAACATTGTTGCCAGCATCGTTGTTAGCGCTTTGTGGCTGCAACATGTCGCTTGTGTGTATGAGTTGCAAATAATGGGGTTGCATTAAAAGCGATTGCATTGTCAGGTCTTCAGCTTGCGGGTCTAATGTATGGTAGTTGTTGATAGTTGTTGGCGACACATCAGCAATGAGTTGATGTTGCTGTTGCTGTTGCTGCTGCTGCTGCTGTTCATCTTCTTGTTGTTCAGTTGGTACTGTAACATTTGGCAGTAAATTGTTTAATTCATATACAGGATCTTCTGATAATTCATTTGATATGTTCTCCTGCAGTTGCAACTGTTCCTCACTTTGAGTTGTTACTCTCACTTCAGGAAGGAATTCATTCAAATTAATTGCAGGCTCGTCTAATGATTCAATTATTTCTGTTAATTGTTGTGGTTGATGCTGATGCTCCTCATTATCTGCCGCTTTTACCACTTCAATTTCAAAATTTTCCGACGAACTGATACTCTCCAAATCTTGCAATAAACCCATTTTAGTCTCCGTATCACTGCAGCTGGGATTATGCCAACGAAACCGTTGATAAACTTGCTCCTGTGGCTGTTTGTTTTTTAGATGGCTGCAAATAATCGTTATTAGTTTCTGTACAATAATGTCTGTAAATATTTTTCTCACTTCAACTGCAAACGCGCATCGCTCTTCAATTGGTTCTTGGATACGCACTCAATCATCTCTTCGGTACCATCCTCTTCAGACTCAGTTTCTGGCGAAGACTCATCATCGGTTTCCTCGAGCGTAATGACACACTCGTTATCGTTTTCCAGTCGATTTTGATGCGGATTCTCTGCCTCCGCAATGGGCGTACTAGATGGCAGTATTTCATCCAATTGTTCACCCGCAGCATTTAATTCTAGCGACGACTGGGCAATTAGTTTATTTTTAATGCACACCATCTTAGCTTTTGCTTCTTTTTCTTTCTCCAATTGTAACTGCTGTGATTTGCTGGACTTTTTGCTTTTCATTTGCTCTGCAACGTGACGCGCCCGACCAGCTCCAACTGGAAACTTAAGCATTCGAATACAGTAGTCGCTGTTCCTGCTAATTCCATCCAGAGTGTTCACAGTTAAAGAATCCCTACGCCGATTTAGTTCAGTGCGAGCCAAATCCTTGGGTATAAACAGTTGATCAATGGAGTGCACTCTGGCACGGCGCTTCTTTGTTTCGGCTCTAAAAAAAAATGTATAGGAATTGTTAGTTCCACAACTTGTGAACTTTAATTGTCAAATTGTGCATTTTGCAAATTTACATAGAAAGCGAATGCCTTTCTTCCAAGACAAGTGGCCTGTCGTCCTGATCCTTAGATTTTCGTGCAGAATTCAACTCTTGCTCATCTCGCTTAGGCTCATTATGTGGTGTTGTATCCTTGTGATTTCTAACAAATTATTAATTATGATTTTGTGATCGAGATAATATTCAATTACTTACCCATCTGCAAGTACGGACTCGGAAGTTTTTTTGCCCAGTTCCATGTGATTTATTTCGTGAGCAACACAAGGCTCACATTCAGACCCAGAATGAGAATAAGACTCGTGTTCGGTCAACTCGCCCTGACAACTGTGTCCACATTTCTTCATGCCTTGCCTTTTATAGCATTTATGATTTGTTTATAATATTCGATTGTTGTATACATTAGATTCGACAAGCGTCGTCGTTGTATAAATAATAGTTGTGCCCTATTGGTAACCATGCTAAAAATTAAATGCAACGTTTGACAAATTTACTCGCCTGAAATTTACTCGCATTTGGCTGTTAAAATAGTATATGTAATATGTTACTGACCACCATTAATTTGGACATCAAGCATATTGTTAATGGTAGCCTTTCACGAAATTTGTTTAAATAAAATGTTTTGATTTTGTTAACACTATTTAAAAACAATATAAAGTTATTCTTTAATTAAAAGACGGTTAATCAGGTCCAATTAAGAAAAATCACTATGCTCCTTATCACATTTTGTACATAACATCGTCGTTAGCCCCATTAACAGTCGCGGTAAATAAGCCACGTCAGCGTTTTCAGGAGCTGATGACTTCCATTAGTATACCCTCATCTTATGAATGTACATTATGACATTAATACTACAAGTATAGACAATAGCTTAAATCAAAAAATTCAAAATAATTTGACATGTAAAAAAACATATTTTTACATAAGAAAGTTTTTGCGATTTAAGTTTTTTGAACGAAATGAAAGCACCAAAGATCATTTAAATTTCAGCTTCATCATATTGTTTTAAATAATATTAAATTTCGTGCCTTTGATTCGCAATTTTTTTTTTTTCAAATGAAATTTTATGTGTGCAATAATATGGTTTGTTTTTTTGCGTTCAGTTCTTGTTAAGCAAAATGACGAGATTAATTATAATTTTGTTTATTTACATTCACGACTCGCGAATCCAAAGCGCAGACTAAAAATAAACAATAAAACCCCCTTTTGACAGGAGTTTAGGTTGACTTTGATTTCGGATGACTTTTATTTCGGTGTCGGTATTAGCGGCGATGTGTCGCGACGAAACATGAGTTGGCCGATGCCGATGCCGACGCCGATGCAAACATACCGCTTTACTTGCTGAACAAGCGTCGCGTTGCACACTCGGAAACTAAATGAGTGCAACAGCAAATATGTAAACATAACAAATAACATAATATGGGCTTGGGTTAACTGTGTACAGAGTGAATACACACGCCTTAGACAACAGGTTGGTTAATTAAGGCGCACTGAAAATCAAAAATAGTTACAGAGAAACAACGTGCAACTCGAGCGGCATAAAAACGGATTGTCCACCGCTAAGGACACGTCAGCGTAGTTTGCGTATGTCCTGTTATCCTCTCCATTTACCGCCAGCGGTTGTTCTATTATAGTAAGCTACAATTCCTTTAAGCGCTTTTGTAATTGTTTTGCAAATGCCTTGGCAACACCTGAGGCGCTCTTACGGTGAGTGGTCAAGTTGCAGACAAACTTTTGAATGCAATTTATTCGTTTCATTAGCAATTAAATATTAAAATCGGTAAGTATTGTATAGTTAAGCGGTTTATGTGTTCGTACTTAGCCATACATTGATCTTAAGAGATTGTATGTTTACATAGCCAAAAATTTTTTAGTTATATCATGTAACTTTGAATTTAATCCAAGATGGCACACATGTTTTCAGTAAATTAACACTTGTAAAGCTGTTTGGCTTATATTCAGATATCAGTGTTATTTACTTATTAATCAGGTATCATTAGCTGTAATTTTTTATTATTTTATAAGCAGGTGCAAGCAACTTTTTATTGTTTCAAGACAGTTTGAAAATACCGGGATATTATCATAATCGGCTATCGATAAATTGCTTAATTTTTTAGTGGGCAGCTCTTTATTGGCAGAGAGTTTGCAGCACCTCAATATTTTCGTGCTCCTTAAACTTGGTCACACTGCCAACTCGCAGAGAAGAAACAAGAAAGTAACATAAACTAAATAAAAACTAAAATTTGTGAAATAAATATGGACAAACTAACAACAATAAGTGCAACGCTGTTCATGGCCGCTGATGTGTTTGCTATTGTGAGTCTGGCGCTGCCCGATTGGATCATTACTGAGGAAGCTGGTAGGTGCTGCATAAAATACATACCAACAACACACGCACGTACACACACACAGATACCAAACAATAACAATGTTTTGTTTCTGGTGCATTTCAGGTGATATACGCCTCGGCTTAATGTGGACTTGCATGACGCTGTACAACAGGCCGCAAGTTTGCTATACGCCCGACCTGCAGCCCGAATGGCTGATCGCACTCGTGTGTATCTTTATTGGTTGCATCTGCATCACAACCACCATAATACTGCTGGCATCGAGCACCTGGGACCGCAACGTTATTCCATATGCACGCTGGGTGGGCTTTGCGGCAATGGTTCTATTCTGTACGGCGGCCGTTGTTTTTCCCCTTGGATTTCACATCGAAGAGATTGGCGGACAGGCCTATCAGTTGCCGAATACTTTTAAAATTGGAATCTCATATATAATGTTTGTACTTGCGCTTTGGATAACTGTTGTGTCGGAGCTCTTCGCAGGCAAAGTGTGTTTGCCCCACTTTTAAGGCGACGATGTCCACAAAAAAACATATATCGAATTTTTAGTGTATATATAAAGTGTGTACGAATTAGTTGTTAGATACGGTTTGTTTGAATTATTTTCTGTGATTTGTTACATGTTTTTTTCTTGCGTGTATTGTTCATATCAATAAATGTATATATATGTATATTCATCAACCTGGCAGCCATTTGAGCAACACTATTCCAGTTAGACACTATTAATGAATTCTCGTATGTTTTAAATCTTGCTTTTATATATCATTTTTATACATTAAAATGCGTACTATTTTCATAAAAATAAAAACAACATTATGACTACATATACCAACATTAAAAACAAATTGTATTTACAATAATTTGGCTAAAATTTATGTCGGTACGTTATCAACGCCTGAAGAGCAACTGAGCTGTGTACGAGTTTGCGCCTGCGTTGAGTAACCGAATTTATCCAGAAATCCAACAATGATGATATGTGCTGAGTGTGTCAAATGTATTGCCACGTATACATTTCAAATTTTGCTGATGGAAGGCGTACGTAACCGTACACCACTTGACTGCTGCCCACATATACGTAGTAGTGAAATGATTTTAGATCCTAAGTGCGCGCTGTTGTTGCATCAGCAGATGGTGCTCTTGAAACCATGAAATAAACAAAGAAAAACGAAAACAAACGCATGCCACATGAAAATAAGTTTATAATTGATTAAGTAGTCTTCGGATTTCATTTCCAACAGAATCTGATTATGGAATATTAAAGTCGACATCAAATTCAAAGATACAGGCATAACCAAGGGTATTTGAACGTCTAGAAAACTCCGATCATAAAATTAGGGTTGGATATAATATGGACACCAAACCCATATAGGAGTTCACAACCAGCTGCAAATAAATATTCTTCTTCTTTCTAATTAATCGTATAGATGTTAAAAGATAGCGTATTCAAAAATATACAAATGTACGATTTCATAATAAAAAACACTTTAAAAACTCTTTCATTGTATATTATTTAATAAATAGTATTTCATACAATTATTGAGTAACTATAATCAAATCTTTTCTAAATAGCCAAACAAATTGGTTAATGTACCTATTTTAATTATTTAATTACATTTATAAAAAGCACATCAAGCTATATCGTATATATGTGCAACTATAATTTGCTTTAAAATGTTTATCTCGGTCTTTATATTTTCAACTCTAAATGAATATATTTAATACATTCGTAAATATTTCGATTACATTGTGGTTAAATTGTAAAGTGTATTGGCAAATACAAAGATATGCATAGAGTACGAATAGAAAGATAAATTTTGTTGTTGGTTTATCGGAGGTATAGCGTATTAGATGGGATATGTTAAGTTAGGAGTCCTTTGCGAAATACCATGTTAAATTCCACTGGTGGTTTTATTTATTAAAATAACTTCTAAGAAGTTAGTTTCTAGTGGCTTTCTAGCAAGGTGTTACATATAGTTAGAAAGTGTTTCACAGTATAAAAATAATTGTACAAAAATATATAAAATTTCGTGGGTATAGAATATAAATATATGTCGTTGAAATTAGTTTAACCGTTGTAATAGAAATTTTATGGCACATAGTTTGGTTATCGTTATGTTTATTAAATCTGCTATAATAGATAACGACATTGTCATCTAGAAGTTTCGAGTTCTTGAGTTTGTTATATATAGAAAATATGCACATTATCTGTTTGAGCACACAAATATGGTTGTACAGAATGCAACTTTTATATTTTATATATATTATTGATTACTGCATTGCGAAGGGCTTATTTGCATCTTTTTTGTTATTAATTAATTTTCCACAATTTTGTATGTTTACGAATACGCAGAATATTTTATATAATAATTATTCGCTGTTTATGTGAGCTACGTATAAAATTATCAACAAATTGTGCTACATAACAATTAAAGACTAGCTAAAACAAATAATTAACGTATTTCCTAAAGTGCAACTCAAATTAAATGCTTAAAATTCTTTAAATGTCTAAAATGAAATAATCAAAAAATAAATAACAACATGGCTTAAAATAAAATAGTCTATACATAAATAGCATTATAATTAACAACAAATTGCGTTTTTTACTGGTCGCATCCAATTACAATTTCCCATCGAATGGTGTCTTTACAAAGTAGGTGACTAGATTGCCTTTTCCTTTAACATAGGTTAGACCCCGGCACTCGCACTCGTATCCGGCGCCCATTAATATCTTAGCTGTATTTTCTGTTGTCTGCGAATGAAAGTTTTTTAATTAGCACGTGTCATCTAGGCCTTATTATCGTTGGTAGATGGTTTACCTGTAGTCGGCCCATAACGCCACAGGAGTCCATGCGGGATGCCACATTAACAGTATTACTCCAGATATCATATTGCGGCTTCTGGGCACCAATGACTCCAGCAATTACCGGTCCATGATTCAGTCCAATCCGCAAGCGGAATCGTTGAAACGACTCGCGATTAATCGAATCCAAAATGGACATCAAAGCAATTGCAAACTCAACCAAAATGACCACATTGTGCTCCTCGGTGCGTTTCTCATCCTACATAAAAAAGAATCGCAAAAAATAGACGAAAAGAAACGAGAACGAACAAAATTACGTTAGTTGGCTTTAAGGTATTTTATTATGCTTGTATTCGCTTTTATTGGCCTGGTCGACAAAAGTAAAAGCCAATTGAGCGTATGCCTCCTAAACTTTGGCTAATCCCCGCCCAATGGCCACCTTCAGTTCGATCCCTTTTTTTTTTGCCTTTATGTGAAAGGTCATTGTTGGAGTTTAATTAAACTTCTAAGCAGAGATTAAGGAGCATTTAAGCAATGAATAAAATGCTATCAATGAATGGAACAGATATTGCAATTTTAGCACAAATGGTTTTTGTTTTTATATTGTTGTATTACATTGATGATAACTCATTTAAGTGGTT
The DNA here is from genome assembly GCA_035042125.1 of Drosophila longiperda. Classification (NCBI taxonomy): domain Eukaryota; kingdom Metazoa; phylum Arthropoda; class Insecta; order Diptera; family Drosophilidae; genus Drosophila; species Drosophila longiperda. Next base: position 3,323,738 of record JAWNLV010000130.1, read on the forward strand.
AAAGCTGTGGCTTCGAGCCGAGTTAACATTTTAACATACAATTTTATTTGTTAGTTAACATATTTCAATACCAAAGCATTGTTGATTTTGGATTTATTAAACTTATATAATCTAAAAACTAATTGAAACTCTGAAGATAATCTACAATATCCAATTATTTAATGATAAATATATACATTTCCTTTTTTTTTTTTTTTAATAGACTTACCGCAAAGCTACGCGACTATAATCAGCATGCCAGGAATTCACATTGTGTTTATTTACAGGATTAGTTAAGCGTTAATGAAATTTTGATTAACATAGATACATAGATTGTTAGGATGAGCTACCGTTATAACTTACCGTTGCGCCATCCTCCTTGCCGGGCCTTAGCCCAGATGCACACATATAGGTGCTGGCTATGGTTTTAATCTTTTCGATGCCACTGAATTTCGGTTTCAGAAGTAACTATTAAATACACACACACAAGAATAAGCTAAGTTTATTAAATAAGTCAAATTCAAAGTCAGCTTACTTTATCGAAATCACAAATGATCTCGTTCAAGAGACGCAGGCACTCCAGGCCTTGTTTGTTAACGTCCGTCTCATCGTAGAACTCCTTGTAGTTGGGTATGGAGGCAAACATCACCGCCACACAGGAGTAGCTCTCGTGGTACAGCTCCGTGGAGCGTTCCAGGTGTAGAAAATGTGTAGCCACGTGAGCCGGCAGAATATTCTCCAGCAGAATCTTTAAAATAGCAAATGCATGAGAAACTTTTTACAGCTGAATCGTTACTCGTAAATTGCATACCTTATTAATCCCACGCATTGTTTCGACCTCCTCCTGTTCGACCTTAAGCTTAGCCTTCCATAGGAAATCAGTGCGTGCCACATATTCACCTTGACGGTCCAGTGTATGCAACACGGCAATCACGAGCAACAGCAACAAAAAGCCTTTTACTTCTAGGCGTAATCTGCAAAAATGCACAACAGAAAAGATTGTTTAATATCGCAGAGGTTTTTAATGGAATGCACTTGCACTTTTTATCCATAAAAAGAGTTTAATCTTGCTATGCTTACATCTCCTGAATCGGACCACTATATTACATAGCTGTCACTAAACTATTGGTTCCATTTTGAACAACTTTTTGTTTAGTAAGAAACACAAGTATTTTGGCAAACATAATAACAACAACACATATCATGTATATATATCTTATAGGAACAATCTTCAAGAAAACAAGCTATAATCAGATGAACTCTGGTCTGTAAGAATAAGTTATGTTTGTCCTGCTTGTTTGGCTCTATTTGTTAACCTATTTTCAAACAATACTCACCCATTATCGTAGTTGAGTAGATTGTACTCCACATAGAGATCACTGTAGCCGAGCACAATCATCTGTCCGATTAGAGCAACAACCATGGCAATTAGCTTGAGTATGAATCCAGATCGCAGGAATGCTGAAATGGCCGCCAAGCTGACGGCACAGCAAAATAGGAAAATTGGTGCTTTGGGTATGGCATATGCAATATCTAGTGGTTCGTCCAGGAAAGTGCTGTTACTGAAGATTTCCGTGGTATTTGTGCTGTTACTGGGCACAACTAGAATCTCTTCGGGCAACGAGTAGTTAATCTGAAAGTGATTGGATGCTGAACAGTTGAATTGATAATCAAAGACATGGCTTCACTTACCACACTGAAAACGGCACAGGATGAGATGAGTATGTTGACGATAATGAACATGGCCAGGCGTAGATACCGACTACTTGCCACCACCTGGCCCGGACCATTACGCTCAGTGTTCGAGGCATGCATGTCCGGCACGGACATATTGCTCAAGTAGAGAAACAAGGCTAGGGACACAAAGCTGGCCAGCAGCGAGCCAAGCAAAGCCAGGTTCCTGTCAAATTCAAAGAGCACAACTGGGGTGAGCAAATCGTCACTGGGATTGGAGCTCACCTACAATTCGATTACAATCAGCTGCACCACGGCCAGAGAGAGGAAGAGGACGAAGGCGCAAATCAGGTCGTAGCGGAAGTGGGTGTCCGGCTGTTCCCTGTACATCGCCTCCCTTGGCGTGTTGCGGTACCACATGGTTATCGGCTTCAGCTCTGTGGGTGGCCCCAAGAAGTTAAAATTGAAACATTTACGCTCCGGTGGCAGCAAATTTGATTCAATCATGGCAATGCTCTGCAAAGATGTCGGAAGCGAATGATTACAAACTTAATCCAGTCTGAGGTTGTCTTCGTGCATCGGAACAGCAAACAGCCGTTTGACAATTGTTTAAATTTAAACATCATATCGGTTTTTTTTTTTTTTTAAGCTTAATTTAAACAACCAATAAATTCCGTCAAATCTACACAAATTCAATTTGTGGCCAGTTGTGCCACATTTCCCGGCAATTTAAATTTCATTTGATTCCAGTGTCCGACAGTTTCCGGCGCCAGAGATCTGTTAAAGCTAAAAATGGCTATAGGCATCCAAACAACAAATCACTTACTGCCAGTCCAATGTTTTTCACAAGCTTGGACTCAGCTATATTGGCAAAGGGCTTATCGGCACCCCAGCATTCCACATATTTGGTCATCTTTGACGAGGGGCGATTGCGTGTGACATGACCTGGAATTATAAATCAAATCAACTTTATATGATGTCATTTATTTGTTGGTTATTTAATCCATTAAAGATAGATAGAGAACTACCAATAAAACAAAAACCAAAACTATGCGTTTATACATATATAAATATTTGGAAATATTTGATTAAAATTTAAGAAACAATTCTGCGGAAAAAGCAAAAGCTGTTTCCATTTGACTTTTAATTTATATTTAATCTGATATTAATTCGATTACCGAACCTTAAATCAGTTTATCATTATTAACTTTGGTCCTTGACTTGTAACCTAAGTGTTAACTCGTTTGTTAACTTTCAGCACAATCTTTAATCAGCTTTAAGCATGTCCCCAGACGAGTTTGCACGTGTCAAATGTAAAATAAAAAATTTCATCAAGCTGGCAATTTTCCAGCTGCCACGTTGTGTCCAATAATAAAGCTCATAAAACAGAAGAGATCCGGAGCTGCAGTGGTAAGGTGCACGAAGCTCAGCTGTCTTTCAAAGGGGGCTTACAGGGAAGTGTTGACAACCAGACTGGACCACCTGGTCAACGGTGGTGGCCATGGCCATGGAAAACTTTTTCACAAAGGTCAGTCCCCAACAAATGCAAGCACATCAAATGTATGATGCAAAAGTTGCGAGACCAGCGATAAAATTATGCATAAGCTGATGCTCATTTGCGAAAGTGATTTTCAACTGTTGCGTTTTATGAGTATTCTTTTGAAAACCACAGCCACACCCCCTCATCATTATTCCCTCTGCCCTGCTGCCACTCACCCGCATGACTGCGAAAACTTTCGCCGCTGTGGATGGATAACTTGCGTCCGTCGATGAAGGCGCCGGAGGAGCGTCGTCTGTCTGCAAAGGACATCAGGCCTGGATGGAAGGTCAAAATGAAACAAACAAATAAATTACTAAATGAAAATCTTAAAACTGCCATTCCAGTTGCGTTTATTTTAAGCATAAGTTGATAAGTAGAACAACCCCAAATCGATTTATTTATCGTTAAGGATTATATTCAAATTTGTCGTTTTGCGCATTTTCTTGCAAAGCTTTTATATTTGCCCCGACTGATTAATATCATCAATCATCTATGCCTTGTCATATTTTTTAAACATTTTCTAGCTTATAATAGAAATTATAACGATTTATTTTACTTCCTGCGACTTGAGTAACTTTCATATAAAAAGGCATAGAAAGATGATTTTTTGTTTTACTTTTAAAAATCAATTCAAATAATGTTGGGCCAGTTTAATTACAAGCAGAAATTTTATACCAAATATTTTAAATTGTAATATGTAATCACATTTTTCTATAATTATTTAAATTTCAAATTTGTATTTTGTTGTTAATATAAATTATATATTTTCTTTTGGTTTCTAGAGATTAAGTTTTGAAAAAACTCTCTAAAACTTTTACTTAGATAGATTTCTCAATTTTATAACAGTTTAATTATTATTATTATTATTTGAAACATATATAAATAATATAGAATTTAATTAACTTCACCAAGTCTTGAGGTACAAATGTGCATATGTAATCTTATATAGTACCTTTACTACATTTGTTCAGTGCTACTTACCCTGAACGGATAGCTTGCGTCGGGAGCGCTCAGGTGCCTCGGCTACTGACAAACTGTTGGCGGCAGCGGTGCCTATGGCTGTTGTTGTTGTTGTGGACGTGGCATTGGCCGAACTAGCTGCTGCAGCAGTTGCTTGGGTGAGGCTGTTTGAGATGCCACTCTCGCTGCCACTCATGCTTAGCAGATCCTCGATGGGAAGGGATAGTGCAGCAGATTTGGGTGCCAACTCCGATGCGGCAGAATCGCCGCTGCCGCGATGGTCTCCATTCGGTAATGGAACATCTACGTTAATTTCTGGCTCTGGCTGTTTGCCCACCAGCGGTTCGGTGACAGCGATATCATCCTCCTCCTCGGACATCTCCTTGATAGACATCGAAGCGGCGGAGGTAAGAGGCACAGCCACTGTCATATCCTGGCTGTGCACGGAGGTGGGTGAGAGCCGCTCACCCGCATCCCCGACAACAGTAATTGGAGAACGTAACTCCGCAGGCAACAGCTTTTCGGTGACATCATTATCCTCCTTAGTTGACGCTGCATGCACATCCTCAGGCTCCGTGTGCTCTATGCACTCCACAACCCGGGGCACGCTTTGCATATATGCGGGCTGTCGTGACAGTTTACTTAAGCAACGCGTAACTTGAATACCGGATATACAGCACTTACCTTGGGCGGCACAATGAGATACGTTTCGATTTTATGGTCGGCCAGGTAAGCATCGCGACCGCCTCCCTCGCCCTGCTCCACTTCAAACTTGTCGCCCAGAAAGTCCAAAGTCTGCTTTGTGATGTGCACGCGGCTGTAAGGAATGACTCTGGGCTTTAGATACCATATATGTATATGCACATATATTATTTCTCCTATCTTCATCCTCATGCAAATTAAGAAACTTTGCACATTGCTTGTCTCTGTCTCTCTTCATCTCATTATCCATCTCTCTCTCTCTATTTGTGCTTTCGGCTTTCGTTTGTAATTTTATTTAATTTTATTTATGCCTTTCTATCGCATTGACAATGAATTCATGCATAAAAGGCAAAAGAAACCCCTGAATTTTATTCGGCTCATTGATTTCGATCGAATTCAATTTCGAATAATTGCAATCTAAGTGTGTGAACAAAGTTAAGATACATGTCAATTTCATCGAAGAGGAACAAACACTTGTTGTTCGCAATTTACAAAACAAAATAGGTAAAGAAAAACACTTTGAAAATTACACCTGGCAGTTTAAATGGGATTATGTGGTAACAAGGAACCAATCCAGGTTTAAATAAAGGAAACATTTACTAAATCTTTTAGATTGTGCTAGATTTTTAATATATTATTATAAGATTTATTTGAACTAATTTGATAATGATTTTAAACTCTATTACTGATTAATAAACTCTACTAGCTACCCATCTATAAGTGTAATTAGTAAATGGATATAATCCAGTTCCAACTTAAAGACAGTATCTATTCTTTAAAGTATTAGATAAACTCTCTATTCGCTTTCTCAATCAATAAAAACAGAGAGTATGAAAAATTATTCAAATACTTTTTATCATTCCTATCTTTACAAAAATAACTAATTAAAATTGGCGTGATGGCTCAAGGTCCAACCCAACTTTTGACAGACCTTATTTAATATAATCTAATGATATAATTACTGACAAGTGTCAGTTTTCTGAGGGTTCTTCTAATTTTAGACCAGACACAATTATAATTACATATTCTACAAATATGTTTTGTGTTGCAGTTGTTTTTAGGTAAGGCCTGAAGCAAAAGGCGTGTTTAATTGCACTGCCTGTGAATACTCATTTAAATTCCTAATATGAAGGGTGGGAGCAGAAGTCCTCCTACCGGAAAATGTTCGTATTGTGTTGGTTTTGTTTTGCTAGTTAGCTTAGCACGACACATCAAATGAGAAAATAAAAACAAAGACTTACCCCGCAACGCCGCCGCTTTCCATGTGGTTGGCCAGGGTAACATCATCGCTCCAAACATCAAATTGCCACTTTCGTAGGCCAAGGACACCGCAGAGCACGTTGCCCGTGTGTATGCCAATTCGCATGTCAACATTTATGCCGGTCGCCTCACGCACATGTCTGCCAGAAAGGAGGGGGAGAGGAGTCAAACAATGAAAACCTCAATGTTGAGCTGAGTAAAAAAGCATATGTACACTGTATATGTATATTTACATACTTATGTACGTACCAACTAGTTCTATAGTTCTGTAACGAGCAACATTTTATGAGCCATAAAACAAGAACAGGCCAAGTTCAACCCTGATGTACGACTGGCAAGGTCTGGCCAGGATAACCGAAACGCAGGCCACTCATATTAGCGTATAAATATAAGTATATATATATGTAAGAGTACACACAATAACCAGTTGGCCAAGAAGTCCCTTAGTTATTAACCTTAAAGAGTGTTTTTGGTAGTGAAGTAAATATTATTCTGTATTCTGAAGCAAATGAGGCGAGAAAGGGAACAAATCGCCTTAGTAAACAAATCACTTGGGAGTCCTTTGCTTTATTTGTTCATTGGGTTCATTGTATGGTTGTAATACTTACAAACAAACAACTGCTTGTACCAATTATGAGGACTTCGCTTAGATGGCTTTGGAAAGGTTTTTTTTTTCTCGTGAAAGCCAAACAAATTAAATTTAATTATGCAGGAGTATTATTACTCAAATATGCCTTATTTTACGAAAGGCCTTTTCATTGGAGCATTTCTGGAGTACTCTCAATAATAAATAAGAGTCTAAGGGCCATCTTTGCAGCTTACTATTACATTCTTGGTCAGTAAAATGAAGCATGAGTTATGCACAGGTAAAATATATAAAATCCCTTGCCTACTTTTGTGGGTAGTTTTTATTTAACAATCAGCGAATAAACTAAACACAAAGTGAATAAGAGAGCAGCACAATTAAACTTTCACCTTTGCAGACAAGCAAAGGTTACGTTTTTCACAAGGGCTGCTTAATGGGCTGCATCTGCATGGCGCAAACAAAGCTGGAAAGGCAACTTGAGCAAAAACCGCCATTCAGAAGCTGAAAAGGCAAATGCCTTCCGGCCAAGAACAAAAGAAGTACTTAAAACGAATTGAAATGAAATGAAATGAAAGAAAACGGCCGAGCCAGAACAAAATAACAAAACACTATAGAAATGTGCCCATTATGTAGAGACCACAATAAAAATATTGGCATCGAAAAGTGAAACATGCCGAAACTGACATATTCTCAACAGTTTGTCACCAGTTGCTATATTAAAAAAGGTGTGTGAAAAAAATGCATTTTCCTTATACATTCATTCAGCTATAAAAAACTTGACTTATACAATGATAAGACCCATTGTAGAGTAAACGGCCAAGAGTCTAGAAACCTCTCGGCCATTATGTACGTGGATACTTGGTCATAAATTCTAGTCTGTAATAAAATGGCTTTTGTTGTGATGTTTTATATTGTATTTTATGTTGTATTTTATTTATTTTTTTTTCATTTTTTTTGGGCCATTTTTTATAGCATAATACGTATTTAATAGGCTTCATTCAATGGGAAACATGTTTATCTGTGGCAATTATAGCTGACATAGCACAACAATAAGCTGACAGCAAAATAAACAGTAATTTGACATCAATCTAGGCCCAGTTTAAAGCTTAAAATTCATGTACACCCAACTTAAAATTCTACAATACCTTATATGAAGTACACAGATTGTTTAATTTATTGTTGCATGAGTTTACGAGTGCTTACATTTGTATCACAGGTGAGTGGGTGTGCTTACGTGTGCGTGTGTGTGTGTGTGTGTTAACATAGAACCCAATAGCGCACAGAAACTATCAAAGTGCTAAAAGTAAAATAAATGTTTGCACAAGTCCTTGCGGCAACAGCAAACACACGCACATGCACACTCTCACTCACACTCACACACGCACACACACACACTCTGTCATGCACAGCAAAAACCAAATACAAACATCGAGTCAAAAGGTATGGCAAAAAGCAAACATGTCGTATACGTAACGCGCTCCAATGTTGACAGCTTAAAGAGAGGGTGAGGAACTTACCTGATGGCATCGATCATTTGCAGGCCCATGTTAACGCAATTGCTGGCATGCTGCGGCCTCGAGATTGGCAGTCCGGACACGCAATAATAGCAATCACCCAGAATTTTAATGCGCAAACATTGATTCTCCTGTAAGGAGGGTATTATTAAAGTATTTACTTCAAATAATAAGAAGTCGCACTCACCTGGGCTATTTGATCGAAGCGACCAAAGAGATCGTTAAGTGTCTTCACCAAATCGCTGGCAGTTAGTGAGGAGGAGAGGGGCGTAAAGTTAACAATATCTGCAAAAAGTATTGTCACATTTATGTGTCGCTGCACGTGCAACTCATGGAAACGTGTGGCCGATGTGGAAGCCTGGCCACCAGCTCGCTGGCAAGCGTCCGCCATCTTCAGCATAATGCTGCGCTTGACCTGCCATTAACAGGAAAGAGGGAAAAATAGCAATTTAAAGAGCACACAGTTGAGAAGTAGTACTCTCACCTCGGCAGCTATGTAAGCCGGTATTACGCTTAGGAGCAGTTGCTCCTGCTGCTCACGTTCGCACTCAAGCTTGACGCGCTGCTCGATGCCAGTGCGTGTGCCATCCACGGTGCGGTTGTGTGCCGCATCCGACATAATGCGATAGTAGAGACCGGAAACGGATGCGCTGGCCAGCATCACAATCTCACCAAAGAGCTAATAACGAGTGAAAGAGAAAGACAGAGCGACAAAGAGAGAGAGAGAGTGAGAGAGGGTACGACAAGGAACTGACAGTTAAACGGGGTCATGTCAAGCGAATTGAATGATGGAGCCAATTGGCAGGCTGGCTGGCATGCAGCAACCGAAACCAACAATGCTTAACCACAGAACCGTAATCGGAATTCCAAGCATTGTGTCCCAGCTAATTAGCGCTCTGTGAGAGTCCTGCCAGCCCCAATCAGAACACACAAATTGCACTCAGTCGGAAAATGTTCGCAAAACTAAACAAGTAATTTGTGGGAGCCACTTTAACTAAAGCAGGTTAAATAAGAGCGTTTATTCGGTTAGCTTTAAACTGTTTTGTATAAAGTTGTGCCAATTAAAGTTTAGCAATTTGAGAATTAATTAAAATAAGCAGTTATCACAATGTGTTAATTGCACAGCTCTTAATTACATTCTCGTAAATTAAAAGAAATAACGAGGTAAATAACTAAATTCAAAACCTGCACACAATATAAAAATTTAAAATATTTCAACATGCATTGCACATGTTGATGATGACCTTCACATAGAATCTGTTGCTTTTCTAATCCTTTCAAAATAATAACAACAAATAAAACTTACCATTGGCAGATTGGGTGCATAATCCGGACTAGAGCCGATTCTGTAAACAATGTGTATGGCAGTCATAAATAGCGCCAGCACCACAGAGACCGGCCAGGAAATGGGTAGCATTGTGTGGATGCCCTGCAATGCCAATACATTCTCATTTTAATGTTCAAAATCCAACCATCCCAGCCAGCTTGGCTAGCGATTGAGCCACTTACCAGAAACAATGCATACATGGGCAATGGAGCCAGCTCGCTGCCTGTAATGGCCGCAATGGTGCCCAGCGAGAAGGTGGTGACGATGGCAAAGGCCAAGGCTGCTGCTGGTGAGCTGAGCACAGCCGGAAACTGCAGACCCGTCAGTATGGAGCCGGAGATTATGGCCGCCAATGCCAGCAGCAGTGTCTGCAACAGGTGCTGTAATCCCCCAATACACATTAACTTTACACTAATAAAAGTTAGAGCTGTTGCACTTACCTGCTCGTAAACGATGCCAATTACTATGGACACGACACATGCCACCAGCGATGTGAGCAGCCCCGATCTAAAGAGCGACTTGCGCAGCCTCTGCCGGTAGCGTGTATATAAATCGTTCAAGTGTATATCCTCAGCTGTAAATACAAAAAAAGTCAAGTGTTTGGCTCATTAGTCTTGCGTGTTAAATTGTTCAAATGCAAAAATTAAATGCGCTTAATAATTCGTGTCTGGCATTCAGCAACAGCATTAAATTTAATGGCATCGCATTTGCCAATCCAGTCATCAAATTATAGATTATTATCTGTACTTAACCCAAAGCTGGAGATAAGAATTGAATAAATCAGAAAAGCCAATGGCTTATTTAAACTTAATAAGCTTTTTACGCCTCTACACTAAGTATCAAATCGGATTAAAGTAGATTCCGAATTTACTCTCTTTGCTACAATTTCAATTATAATTGTTTTATTAAATGCCAAGCAAAAACCCCTTCCGCAGCAAACGCATAATTTTCCGTGATTTCATACTTAATTATGCAAATTGCAAATTGCGTAGAGAATAATCTTTAATGAATAGAAATCGTAAAACGGATGTAAGCACAGAAGAATTTCAAATCTTCCCTATTATAATTTATTGTACACATGTAAAATATAGAAAAAAAAAATACATAACGAAAATTAATTACAATTATCGTTGAGGCAGAAGGGAAAGGGCAATTGCCAAAATGAATATATTTTTCGAGCTTTAGATTATTTCAGTTTGTTGTGTGGGTGTGAGTGTGTGTAAATCGATATGGAAAGTAAACATGTGGCCAGCTTTTTGGCGGCATTAAAGTTCTTTGATTTATTTATGGCACAGACATTGTTGGACAGTGTTCAGTATTTGGCCGGGCAAAAAGTGTGAGTTTGTTTGTTTATTTTTAGTAGGCCTGTGCCAGGTGTTTATTGTTTATGTTGCTTAAAATTTTGAACTACACCGGAGTAGAGCATCGATTTTTTTCGGCATACAGATATACATATTTTGAAATTTATTCCAACCAATACATAAATCAATGCAAGTGTGTCTCAATGAGTGGCGATATTTTCAGTGAATGGTCGAATACACTCGATGAGTCAAGTATGTCTGGCTGATATCATCTGCTGTTGACAGCCAGCCGAAATCGTTATATTATTATCTGAATTGGCCAAATGACTCGCTATGCAAAGAAATTAGAAACAGAAACATTTCAAGTTGAATGCCTCACCAAGTAGCAACATAAGGAGTTGAATTCAATATTTATCAGATTTCATTTAAAGCGTAGACTATTTTTTATGATTTAACTTCATATTTTTAGGTAACAATAAACTGAAATTTATTTTTTCAACTGCAGTTTTTAGCTAAAAATAAATTTATATCCTTCATGCGATTAAAAATGGTTCTTCTAACGCATTACAGCCATGATAATAAACATTTTAAACATCCTTCATATTTTTTATATGCATATAACTTTTAGAGCCCGAATTCGCATCTGGGAAACTCAAATCGACTCCATAAATCAATGTTAAGCAACATTCTAACTGCGTTATTATCAATGAAAAAGACAATCTTAAATTGTTATTCTATCAAAGGAAAAGCACTCAACCGCAAGCTTGGAGCGCACAGTAGGGATAAAATCGCACTCCAGGATGTGCGTAAATTTCGACATATGCCACAAAATAAATGGAGGACAAATCACTTATTGACGAGGGTCGATTTATAAGCACAACAAATCGAAAAGAACCCAACACACTTTGCTAGTCTGTAATAATTGATTTATTACATATTTATATAGTGCAGTTATTTGTGTTATATGTACTGATGAGCGCACATTAAGATAAATTCGTCAGCTTAATTAATTAATTTGTCTAATGTATTCACTAGAAAAATAGAAAACTCATCACTTAATGAGCAACCCTCGCAAATAGATGATGTGCACTGTAGCAGCTTTCACTTGTTTATTCTCTGCAATCAAACAGAATTTTCTTTGAAAGAGCTGGCTGAGTTCAAACGCAAACACACACATACCAACCCACTTAGATAGGTGAATGGGTGTGTGTGCGTGTGTGAATGAAAGGATGACATATGCGCTCATCTGTATACAGCATTGCTCTGTTGTAGGTCATAAAAGTCAAACCGTCTAAAACGAAACAGTTAAAGACTTTGTCAGCGTGCAGGATGATGTTGACTGCAAAGCTTTTGGCATAGATTTTATATGACTTTTTGTGCTGTGAATGTAAAGCCACAGCGGCTTTTCAGCGTGTTCCAAGTACTTTCAGACACTTGTCAAGGTATTCACATCACAAGCTTAAAGTGGCATCATCAGCATCAATTTGCACTGACTGCATAGGTTGGATTGGATCAAACTGAATCGGAGAATAAATTTAAACAGGAATGTTACAATCATGTCAGCTTTGTGTGTGACATCAAGTATTTCCAAATTTTCTTCAAGTTTCGAACATTTTATAAATAATTTTCATTTGTATTAAGTTCTGGTATAAATTTTTTTAAAAATTTTTCAGAGGTTATATTAAAGTCTAATATAATGGCACATTCAACGCGTGACTCAATGGGAACTCAATTGCCACAAGTTAGAACTGTCATCAACTTGTATTTTTTACATTATCATAAGTTTTACGTATTTGTTGCAGAACGATTTAGATACGAATTGCTTAACAGATTGTGATAACAATTTTCTTGGATTGAGCTCTACACTTAACAATTTGGAAGCCACTTGCATAAGTGCAGAATCGAATCGACCCGATTGGCGAAGAGCTGAAAACAAAATCTGGAAGATAAAATATGAAGTATCATTCAGTAAGCAAATAAATTACGATTTATTATATATAGAATCATAACTGTTATCTGGTTCGGCACTTCTAGTAAAACGGATATTTGATAATCTGGATCAGAGATTGGCAAATCTTAGAGTGGGCACTGAAAATGGTAAGTCGAATTAGTAAAATTTTCGATAGAGCAACGAGTAAAAAAATGAATTTAAATATTTTTAAAGTTAATTTTTATTGTGTGCTAAACTATTTGCAGATATTCCCTTGGATGCTCCAGCATGTTCTGATAGTGACCTTCATCTAATTGACGCTGCATTGTCATCGCCTGAACAAGATCTTCCGACAAGCATCAACCAAAGGGATGCTTCTGCCAATTCCTACATACGGTGTCCTCATTTTGAACCTCTCCCGGAATTATCTGCCCCTTCCCTGGCATTACTTGATAGATTGAAAATACGTAATGAAGAAGCAACTCCATTGACATTATATCCATTTAAATTCGCTACATCTGAGCGCAATCCCGTTGAGCAAGCAAAGAATCAACATGCAGTTCCTGAGCCCTACAAGTGTCCAGTGTGCTTGAAATGTGTGCAACAGCGCAAACCTGCATCGACCATCTGTGGTCATGTGTTTTGCAGCAGTTGCATTAAAACCGCTCTGCGTGCCACATGCAAATGCCCTGTTTGCCAAGCATTCATAACAACACAGGAAATATTCAGAATATACATTTGAAAAGATTATTAACATTAAACTTAAAATTTGTTAAATTTATTTTTTTGTGTAGCTTGTAAATTCCATCACCATATATATTCGACTTTCATCCCAAAATATACAATATATTATGCAACATGCTAATATTCCACATCCGCCATTTAAGACAGCAAATATAAAATGCAGGAATATAAAGCGAAAATGAAAAGGCTAAGACTGCAGCTCCATGTTGCCACGTTGGGCAGCGATTAAATAAGGATTCAATGTTGCACGCCACCTGCTGCAACATTGTAAATAACGTATTTCAGATGGTGCCAAGTATTACCAGCATTACGTGCCCCCGAGTACCCTTAAGTATACCAAAAGAGTCCAGCAGCACGTTCTACGTGCATTTCCGGCAAACACAGCTCCGTAATTTGTTTACTCCAAAGCTTTATTTATTGCAGTAAAATATTTAAATAAGTGTTAGTTCTGTTGTGCATTTAATGAAAAGAGATAAAATTTATTCCATTTTAAATTAAATAGTATAAATGATTTTTAAATTAAGTACTACTACTAAATAATGATTTTACTTCCAGTCAATTTAGGCAATGGAAACCATTTTGAATATAAAGAAATAATATTAGTATGTTTATTAAAAAAAAGCAATCTTTACCACAATTCTTTATGGATTAAATTTGGTCAACCACTCGACTGGGCCACAAAATAAATCAACAGCTAAGATGCACACTAAAGTAATCAACAGTTTGGCCCCAATAAATAATGCGAATTCCTGCTGAAATGCTGAAAGTCGTGAAGTTGCCTCACGATAAGCTGGTGACACCACAAACTACAGCTACAACACAAATTTCTGTGGCACTGAGTCTGCTAATAGCAGCAGAGCAGGGTACAGGACAAGAGATGTTTGTCAAGCCATCGCATTAATCAAGGTGCAGTCGAAGACTTTTGGTGACCGCAAATGCCAACTTGAAAAACCAAAATTTTCACTACTTGCAAAAAATGGCAATAAATTATAAACAATAACAAACCCAATAAAAATAACTAAATAAAGTTCAAGCTATGCTTAGGACAACTCACAAATACAAATTGGTTCAAATTATTTATAATAATAGTTAGAAATTTATAGAAACACTCAATTTAAGACACTGTGCAAGGAATGTGTCTAAAGGCACCTCACGTTTTTCTCTTGCACAACGTGAGACCACTTTTCAAATGGATTTCAGGACAGGACAATGGAAACCCCATTTGTATTTGTTGATGTTTCTGTACTGAGAGCTGAGACAAAAGCCAAAGCTTAGTCAACAGCCAACTTCTGAGAATCGACTGCTAAGCATTTTTCTGTAATTTTTTCGGGTTGTCTTTTCATATTGGTTACCTTTCTCTAGGAAGCCAATCAACCATTTAAGCGGAAAACGACAATTTCGAAAATGAAAGCGGAAATAGTGACTCAGCAGCCTTTAATATTCTTTGGGAGCCATATAGTATATATATTTATATGTTTGTTGTTCATATCATAAATTTTAAGCATTGGATTTCAAAATAATACAAGTTTGTTAAACTAAGCAACTGTGCTGCTGTTACAATTTAATTATAAAAGTATAATATATAATCGAATTAAAAATATTATAGATGTACGTATGCATTTATTATTAAGAGCTGAGCATACTCAGAAGCAATTTTATACGCTCTTAAGCTCAATTTTAATATGCACATTGCAGATACTTTACGATTATTTTCAAAACTTGGCCCTATCGAGCAGTAACTTTCCGACTTAAGTTTTGTACAACATTTAAAGTGATAATAAATTTTATTTAAAATACTAACGAAATAGAGAGGCAAAGACGGCAACAATATCAGCAGTATTTACTGACGTTTGGCATAGGAAAAATTATATATTTGGACCTTAGGGCAACAGATGCGCAATTTGTCAGAAATGTGAATTTTAAATTGAATCTGCCACAAGCAACAAACGTTTTGCAACACAAATGCGATTTATGAATCGAGTCGAGTATATTACGCTCAAAGCACTGCTGAGCTCAGAGCCACAATCAAAAGGCATGTCTTGCACGAATTTAAGAACTCGTATAACAGGCAGAATCATAGCATCTTCAAGTTGTAAGTAATATGCATATTTTCGTAATAATAGTAATCTCAACAATGACACAGCCTAGACCACATTTCCACTGTCAAAGCAATTTGCATATATACATATACAATTCATCTTCCTATGCCATTCAGAATACTTTATATTTCTTTCGACAATGTCGCCTAATACCAGTTCAGTGCTACAGATGTGTGTGAGTGTGTGTGCGTGTGTGTGTGTGTGTGTGTGTGTGTGTGTGTGTGTGTGTGTGTATGTGTGTATGTGTGTGTGTGTTTGTGGCAGAAAAGTAGACTCGATTGCAAATCCGCCAGCATTGTGTGATATATCCATTGCTGAGTGGCATAAATCTCATATGAGCTAAGCCCAAAATACATGGGAAACCATGATGAATGCAAGCCCGGCTAAATGTGTATGGGAAGCGAGACATCGGTTCTCAAATCGCACATTCTACATCAAAGTAAGATAGTCCACAGCCAGATGGAAATACAGACTTTCACTTAGAAATGCAAACATAAATGCAAATAGAACAAAGTTTTATTAACGTTCATTTTTATGAGCGCTAGAAATAATTATAATAATAAAATTGTAAACATTTTAATTTTATATTGTTATTTTAAAACACAACCACCCAGCCTCAACAAGCAAAAACATAAACTAATTTAATTTCAAACACTAAATTTCGTAAATTCACACTAAATATAATTATTGGCTTTAATTTAAATTATCTAATAGGGTTCAATTTCTGGCATTCACACATTATACTAGTGGCTAATGGCTTGTTTATCTATTGGTGCGCCCATGTTTACTGGCCAATTAATTTGTATAACTTTTAAGTCAATCGCAAACCAATCCCATTGAATATACTCAATCAGAGCAAGCCAATTGCGGATGGTATGATGAAGGGAGCTGGGCTGGAACTTGGTTGGGTGTGGTGCCATGTCGGGGTTCGAATAGCGTATGTTTTGTCGCATCGATGGCGCCATCAACAGCAGCAGCAGCAATCGCAGCAGCAACAGCTGAATAAACACCAAAAACAACAACCATCAACGATGGCATCACCAAATGGTGGGATGGTGGTGGAGGCATTGGAGGGTTGAATGGGGTTGCACATAAAGAGCTGAATACCGTTTTATCGACACTTTTTCATTGAATTCAATTAAAAGGCGAAATTGAAAATTGAAATTCAATTAAGATGCTGTAAATACGTTTGTTGTGAGCAATATATATGGGAAGCGGACTACAAACTGTAAAAGCTTTCCTGGATACATCAGGCACCCCATTCAATGATGATAGATGAGCAACTAGTTGGCAACAAATGCAAGGCTGTGTTGTGTGTGTTCATGAGGATAACAATATGTGGTCAATAATTATTTTTTTCCTTTCTGTGATTTCTATGGGCTCATCAACACATTGGTTCGTCAATTTGCTGTTGGAGTGTTGATATCAAATTAATTAATACTGCAAACAATGATGAAAGCTGGCTTATAAAGTGCTAATGGATCTAATTATAAGATGCATTAAATGTAATTCCCGGGAAATATAATCAATAATGAAAACTATACAAAACTTGGCAATTCAATCAGTTGTCGCATGAGAAATGTAGCAAAAAACTTTTAAGAATCAATTAATCAATTAAAATCAATTAATAATGTTTTTGCAGTTATATTTTTCATATTGTTATAAAGTCAATAATGCCATTTGATAAGTCTTTTAATTACTTAAAATCGAGTCCATTTAATGGCGACAAAAGCAAAATTGCTGCCTGTTTCCAAAGCAGCTTTAATCAACTTTTTTGTCAGTTGATTGCGCACACAATTTGTAAAGCCTTCGTGGCTAAGGCTGTAAACCAACCATCTGCCTTCAATTAAAACAATGATGAAAGTAACAACAAAGTCAACAAAATGGTTCAACATCCAACGACAAAGTGCAGCTCGTGCCAAGAACTTTCCTAAACTTTCCGCAGAAAAGTTAAGCTCTACGCAAGGAGGCTACTGCTCCAGAGGGTTAGTTTATAAGCTTGACTCTGCTCTAGGTTCTTAGCAGTATATTTAATTTCATCAATAATCAAAGCTGAATATACGAAATTAAACTTAAAGTATAAACTCAGATTATGATAAGCTAGCCACAAAAATGTAGATATTAATAAAATACTTATCGTAGAGCACAACAAATAAGTGGACTCATCGTCTAATGCAGAATTCATTTATATTATTCCACAGGCTTTATGTCAGCGTTCAACATGTGTGTTGTTAATTCGAGTTTCCGGGTAACATATTATACCCATTGTAATATGTCTGCAAAATTTCTTCGCTTGCCTTTCAGTTGGCAAATGCATAATTTATATATCTGACACATAAGCACCTACAATCACACACACACACACACACACAAGGACTAACATATTTTATTGCTTGCTCAGCTGTTGATGTACAATTTAAGCAAATTGCTGTTAATAGCTCCATGAACCAAGAGTCTCTTCGGCGTATACGCAACATCTTCCTCTGGCTTAAATATTAACTTTTTGCATTATTTGCAATTTAAGCAATTTATATTATAGCCTCATTAGCATCACGTGTGTGTGAGCGTGTGTAAGTGTGTGTGTGTGTGCCATGTGGCATGCTTTGAGTTCTCATCATCATACTAATGGAATTAAAATGGAAATTGAGTCAACAATATCAACACTCTTTACTGGGAATGACGTTCATAGTGACAGGAAATTTGGTTATCACACTTTGACATGCTCCAACAAAAAATTCAATTTAATAGAAGGTTTTTGCATATCTAATTTCAAATTAAAATCAATGTATTTTTAATCAAAATAAAATATCATATTACTATAAACGATTTAATATTGAAATAACATTTCTGTTTTCCCATTAATCACTTTTAAGAAATTTTCATTTTTTTTATGTTATATTTAAAATAAAATTTTTCCTTAGGTATTGATTTGTTACACCATAGAGATATTATGAAAGATTTTTAGCTTTACAATTGGTTTCTATTAAAATAACTATAATAAACTCCAATTAATTGTTTTCTACTTTTAGCAGACTAGACAATCTTTTTTCGAGTCTGGACACCTACCTAATCAGAACCTTTTCCAAAAATTGTTTATGTATTTGATTTTTTGTCCCCTTGTTTAAGGCCACAAATTGTAAATCAATAAACATGCTTGTGATTTTTTTTTTTCAAATACCCAATTAACCCACACCATTTCTAAACACATCTTAATAGACTTGTTGTGCTCTTTACGAATTTATGGATGGATGCTTCGGTCGGTAATTGGCCCAAAGCAATTTTTCTTTTTATTTTCAAATTAAAATATTGCGTATCTTTTTGTTTGTATTTTCCGTTTAGGCATTTTTCAAAGCAATTAACTTTAGGCAACAATGTGAAATACTTCATTACATGCTTCGCTTGACATTTATTTATATTAATTATTGACACAAGTTACTGTTTGATTTCAATAAAATTCCTTTTGACTTTTAAAGGCTTAGATGTGATAAGTTCCTTGAGCTTAAACCGATTCCTGCTGAATCACGATGGAGCTTTTACCTTTTTTATTGGTTGCCTATTTAAAGCATAATAAATTTCAATCAATAACCGAGATTTGAAACCCAAAGGCTATGACGTCGGTTCATTCATAAAACTTTTTCGTAGTCATCACGCTTCAATCAATAACTGGTTACATTTCGGGCATCCTATGGACCAACTGGAAATATTTGAACGCCTTTCTGCCTCAATCATAATAAAATTGAAATTCCCAATTACATTTGAAAATAAGTATAAATGGTTTCAAATAAATCTTTGATACGAACTTACTTTCAGTACGAGAGAGGGAAAGTGAAAGCAACAGCAGTCGAGTTTAATATCAACTCAAAGAAAAAGTCGAGTCGAACTAAAAATAAATTATAATTATTTTAACTTTGGCGCACTTAGAAAAATTTAATTAATCCGAGTGTTACAACTGCGTTAAGTCAAAGTAATTTCCAGAATTAGCCCAGAAAAATGGGCGTTAGCTGATATTGTCGTGACAAACCCAAATTAACCAGCGTCAGGGTTACATCAGCCTAGAGCAACAAGAAGTCCGCATGGGATGGGAGGAGTCACTGGCAGCAATCGCGTAACTCAAATTAATAGTATAGCAACAAGCAACAAGCACAAAGTCAGCTAACAGATTAAAAATACTCTACTTAAGATTACTGGCTTTCTTAGAGAAATAAAAATAGGGAAGTTCAAAGATTTGCTTCAAAGAATGCCCTTTGTGCAAAGTTTGAAAATAGCGTAAATAGAGAATGACTACTTTAACACCTATATAACACAATTTGTTTTTTGTGTCTATAGCTTTAGAGTTAAAGAGACCGGAGTACAGAAATGGCTAGGTTGAATCTGCTATTGATAATAATATGTTGATAATATCTGCTTATTACATACTTATTTACATGCTTATAATATGTACCAGACTTAACTTAATCCAATCAGCTATATTTAATAGATACAGTACACAAGCATATTATAATAGAAATAAATTCCCCTAATTTATCTATACAAATATTATTTATAGTTAACAGGATATAAACGTAGTTTAATATTAACTATTTTCTCCAATTTATATTTAGATAAATAATACTAGTTGTATGCAGACATTTTCTGCATAAGCAATAATAAATCTTTTTTAAACTCTAATAAATTAATTTTTTTATATAGTGACCTATTGTTTACAAAATGTATAAGCCCATTAGGAATATACCACATTGGTACAGGGTAGACGACCGCCCAACTATATTAAAGGAAAAGCGCGGAAATATGGCATGAATTGAGCATCTTTTATAAAACTAATTTGATTTGCAGAAGCAGTGATTCTGCTTTTGCTCCAGTAATGCCTTCCTCTTGGTTATCTGAGACTATTTTATGGATTAGCCGGAGGCGTTGGGTTGTGAAACTCAGTGTTTTGTTACACTTACCCGTAGTGCCGTTCTCCTGGTCGCTCAAGTCGGCTAGCGATGCCGACAATCCGGACGCCATCATCATCGTTGTCGTGTTTGTCGTTGTGTTGATCAGCTGCGCTTCAGCATTGTTGCCTCCTGCTACACTTGTGGATGCGTTCGTGCCATTTGCAGTTTTAACAATTTTCGCATTGTTGCTTACCATGGCAAAGGAAAAAGCCAGCACCAAATCGAAAACCCACAGCCGCCAGCTGCGCGCAGAGATTGCCTGCCTGGTGCAGGCGACACGACGCACTTGTTGACACGCGCTGAAAGGAAATAAGCAAGAGAAGAAATTTCCAATGAAAATGGATTATCTTACTGTAGATTATAAGAAATTATGTTGCTTCAACTTTTCATAGAATTACTTCACTAAAACACTGATATTCCTTAAAATATAAAGATTTATTTTAACGATTCAGTTTGGTTTTTTAAATCAACAAAAAATATTAACTTGTAACACTTAAAGAACAATATTTTTGTTATTTATTTCAAATGTTGATTTGCTTTACATATTGTAAGCCATTTTAAAAGATGTAGTCCAACAATTCTTGGTTTTTTTGACATATAACAGCTTTCATTTATGGCAACGGCCTAAAGGTAACTCCATCAAATTCCAACACTTTTTTTATCTTATAAAAGACATTTCGCATTTATGAGCAGCAAATAAGTTGTGCTGTCTATTTTATAAACCGCGTTAGCTAAACTGTGACAAATTGTTTACTTACATTTTAGCTTTTTCTACTCTGCTATATATATAAATATATCTAATGTATTTATATATATTTGTTAGCTGCAACTGCTTGACAATCTCTTTGCCTCAATTAGAAAAGTTTCGCCTTAATTCAGTTGGGCACAGATATAACAGATATACAAACAAAAAGCACTTGCCACAACACACATTACCCTCAACGGAGATACCTTGTAATATTATTCATTAACATTAATTCGTTAGAGAACAAAAATGTGAAAGCATAAAAAAATGTTTTTTTTTTTCATTTACTTGTACTTGTTTGTACTCTTAGTCATTTGATTTACTGAAAATGTAGCTTTAAATAGATTATCATAGCTTTTATGTGGGAACAATTCAAATTATATTACAACCCATTTAATCCTGTCCAACAAACCAAAATTTAATTAAAATTTCGCAAAGATACAAAATAAAATAAAAGTCTTTATCTTTCATATATTTTGTAGAATTGCAAGATTTGTAACACAGAAATCCTTGACAGTTATTTAAATTTAATTTAAATTTTAAATCAAACTGAGTTTATTACGTTAAATCCTAATCGTATATAGATAATAATATTTATTTAATATATAATTTTTATACCAATTCAAGGCTATTTTACATATATATTTTTCTCCTTATGTATTCTTATTAAGGTGTTTTAGAACTTGCTAGCTAGGGACCCTTTTTCTTAATATCGAAAATGTAATTTTACTTCTCATAATCAACTTCATTGTTGAACACAGAAATTTGTGCAAAACTTATTGTGGATGAAAGAGCTACAGGCGGAAACGGGGGCACGATAGATCCAACTAGGTCGCAGTGTATGGAGTCTGTCAATAATAATACACACAGAGCTAAGTACCAGCAATGCATATATTGCTAGTGGTACCAAAAAAGGTCAACAGCTAAAACACTCCTTAGGTGCACTCTCAAATAAGTACACACTAATAAATAAAAAACTTGTTCATTCCAAGCAGGCATTTTCCGTTGCTTAGCACTAACAAGCTTTTGTAAGAGTTGCCTTGGTAGAAGTATATTCTAAGAATTTGTCTTTTCGCTTCCAACACTCTTGTTGCAACTTTTAGTTGCACAGACTTTAGTTGAATTTAAAGTGGAGTGTGCAGCTTATATAATATATAATAAGAATGCGTGAAACTTAAGCCAGTGGTAAATTTTTTAGCTGCTGCGTATTAAATAACAAACATTATTTATGAATGCAACAGACCACACTCTGCGTATACATAATAATTTACAAAAGACAATTAATGTGTATATATAAATATATATAAAACTTAGTGCTTAATGGACGATTAATGCACTATTCAAGTCTTTTTTATATTTATAAATAATAAATTAAATTAAAAAACATTTATAGGTTAAGGTTATTTTATTATTATTTATAATATTTGCGTAATAAATAAACTACATTTGCAAGTTTTCACATCCATATGCCTTTCGAACAAGGCGTTTAAAAAATGCAAAGCAATTTCAATGCCATTTTCACTTGAATATATTTTGAATTGCTTTGTTCACCAACCACTTGTAGATTTTCGAATTTTTAAACAGCGAGCGAGCAAAAGGCGGCCACGCATTTGACCTGCACACAATACACAAAAAAATAAAATAAAAACATGGAAAAACTACTCATAAATATATACATATAGACATACAGACATATATAAATACTATACAATTTTTACGTATATACAGCCAGGCATTGTTAGCCGTTTGTTGTTCGTTTGAGTTCTGTTTTATTTTGTTTTGCTCAACCGAATGTTTTTTAATATATACATATTTATATAATATATGTATTTTTTGTTTACATCGCAAAATCGCCGGCAGCGCAACAACAATTGTCTAGTTTATTTAAGTGCAACTGAGAAGCACCTGGAGTAATATGAAAATAAATAAGTTTAAATGCCATCTATTTTTTGTTTAATGCTAACGTTTAATATGCATCAGAGCAAAGCAAATAAATACACACGGGAACTCAAATTAACTCAATTTTAAACGAAATGCAATTCTTATTCACTCTGCTCACTTGCAGCGAGGTTATAATTGAATTTTCCAATTTAATGCAATCAATTTGAATTCATTACCCGAATTGTGGTTCAAAATTAATATTTAATTACATATTTTCCGTTCAATTAAATTGCATTTTCAGCAAATTATATACACTTCAAAGATGAATGAATGAATGAAAATTGAGTTTTGAGTTTTATTTATTCCACTTAAATGCTTGCAGGTCATTTTAATGACGCCACTTACGTTGCGTATACGTAATGAAAAAATCACATTATTTATAATTAGCTCCCATGTATATTTTGAGGGCAATATTATGATAAGGCTTAACTAAAACAACATACTAAATGCTAACAGCATAAAGCAACCAGTAAACTAAAATCTGAAGCTTGTCAATTATCATTAATTTACATCTAAGCTATTATCGAAATTATCATTAGGGGCTGGCGCAAAGAGCGCAACAAATTATAAAAAAATTAATGGCAATTTATAAATTTTTTCTGTTATTTCAATTGTAAAGTTCCACACTCGTATTAGCATAAGAACAAAAACACACACACACACACACACACACACACACACATAGAGCTGTGTGTATTGTGGTTTCGTCAAGAACCTGCCTGGGTAAATTTATCAATTTGGCAAATGTGAAGTCGTCTGTTTCCCGGCCAGAGGCATTTGTCACGCTCTCTCACACATTAATGCCATCATTTCGCTGCCTTTTTCTTTTGCAATTCCACATTGTTTCCCATTGTTGCTCTCAATAAACATTTTATACAAACCATACAAAATATGCCTCTCCGGGTATATGCCTTAATAACCTTGCATTCTTTTAGTGGTGCGCGTCGCTTTGCAAGTGTTTGTTGTTTGGAATTGATTAAAGCAGCCACAGCCAACGACCCGAGGCATGCTCCCTAAACACTCGAACACACATGATTGAGTGTGTTTTCAGTGCTTCACTGTGTGTGTGTGTCTGCGAATGTGTGTCTGTGTCTGTGAGTGTTTGTCTGTCAGTGTGGTGTGTCTGTTTCTCGGTTTCAGTATCTTTGACTTTGATCGTTTATGATTAATGATTACGTCCGTGTTTATTGCCATTCTACTTGCTGCTCACTACACATGAGACTGGGCTGTAAGTTATAACAGTTTTTATAGCTCTCGGGGGTTTCCTGAATGCAGTTTTGTCATATTTCAATTAAAGCCCCCACACACACACACACATCACTTGAATGTATTATTGGAAAGTGGTGCTATATCTTCACAATAAAATGTTAAGTTAAATATATATAAATAATCCAAATAACCCACAGATAACAAAAAGTAGCACATGGAAAATTTATTGTGGTTTTTCAATGCAAGCAAATCGTTTTATAACATTGTAGCTCTGATAAAATAAAAGATATAAGAGTAAATATTAAATTAGAAAATACGGAGTAAATGAATCTGGAAATGTAGGCTTTTTAATTTATAGTTATTTATCATAGCATATAGTTAATTAATTAAGTCTAATTAGTGAAAATGAAATGTTAACAATATATAGAGATTATTTTAATTGATTTGTTTGTATTTATTGTTTTTGTTGTGCTAAATGAGTTTCTAACATTCAGAAATTTGCCAGATATCATTTGAAATGCGATTCGCTGCCTTCGCTTTAAAGATTGATGTTGACTGCTAATTAAATTACAATCTATAATAGATTGGGCTATTTAAGCATAAGTTTAAACATATGTTATTTATTTATATTGCACAATTTTTTTAATTATATAATATCGAAAAGGGTGATATATTTTCTATATTGTATCAGAAAGGCTGACTTCGACTACGACGAACTTGACTTGACATAAGACTCGATTTGACTGTAAATCGAGACTTGAAGCAAAGATATGAATAAATGCAAAGTTTCTTCAAGATATATAATAAGAATTCAAACTTATTTTAATAATTGTGTATAACAAATGAGAAAAGATGCACAGACATAGTTAAATCGACTCGGCTAGTGGTAATGTTCAAAATATGTATAAAAGTATACAAATATAAATTAAAATTAAAAATATCTTAGTCAGTTTTTTTATTTTAATTATAAGTTTATGTGTTCAGCAAAACATCAGTAAATTCAAAGCTAAAAACAAAATTTATTGTTTTCTCATTGCTCATTATGCAAAAAAATTTCGAACTCTTATTAATTGTCATTTAAAGTTATGCATATACCTTTGGGTCAAGCTTGTCTTGTGTAACTTTAAGGATATTGCATTACATACTTCAACTTTGGCCAGCCAAAGGCAACAAATTGAATGATCAAACTATTAGTAAAAACAAAACAAAACTGAAACTGAATTGTTGACGTCGATAACTTTATTAATTGCCTACCAGAGAAGTTTTGCGGTCTTAAAAGCTTCACTCGATGCAACACATTTTTGATGCAATTAGATTGAGTGCCATTTTCCTGGCTCAGCGAAAGTTTGAAATGTCGGACACAGAATTGCGTATACGCAGCGTTGCTGGCAGTTTGCAGCCTGTGAATGGCTGGCTAATTTTTTGCAAAACCAAAATTGGACATGGGCATAAGTGGTTGTGGGCTTGTTCGGATTTAGCTTCTGTGGTTAATTTATTTTTTTTCTATTTTGCTTGTTTTGTTTAGTTTTATTTGTCGGTTTACAGCTCCATGGCCATGAATGCTGTGCCTAATGCACATGCACAAATAGAGGGAGAGAGATAGAGAGGGGGGGACAGCTATTTTAATGAGCATTACTTAAACCGCCTGTCAGAGTGGCGCTTGGCCATGGTTGGTTTTGGTTCTGTGGTTTGGCCTTCGCACTGTTGCAGCAAACCACCGAGGCACGTAACCGTTTCGAAGAATCAGCATTGGAGCATATGTGAGAATGAGAAGTTAACGCCAGAAACGTGACACTCACTTCAATTTAGCTTTTTATTAGTTTTGGCTAAATCAGTAAATTCGATTTAATTTAATGCAATCAGAGCGGATTGTTAACAAAAACAAATACTATCAGGAACAATGTTAATGAACTCTTTTACACTCTGAGAGTAAAGATGAATTAATTGAATTAATCTAGCGCAAACAATTTCATAAATTCTGCTCTTGGTCAAGCAATAATCTTCTATACGACCTTGACTTGTGGCACAGTTGTTGTGAAGTGTTACAATTTTGTAAAATAAATTTGTATATCTATAGCGCTGCGAAAATATTTTCAAACATGTGCTAAGCGATTTTATTAGCTGCGCCCGTTCATAAAACGGCCAACATCAGGCAAAGGTCTAAAAATACATCAGGCTAATAAAAGCCAGAGTCGAGCAACGGCAGCAGTCGTAATTAACAAAATAAATAAACATAAGTAAGAGTCAGTCAGAAGGAAGATGACTTCAACAATTTGTTTTAATTGCGAGGCGACCTTAGAAATAGCTAGACAATTTGTTTTCGTCCTATATATTGTATGCTGAAATGATAAAAATTTGTGCATTGTGCAAGACAAACCTGATTTGCCATAAAAACAAATTTCTCGTCCACTTGGTCGTCACCAGTCAACCAACCAGTGGAGCAATGAGTCAATGGACCATCAGACCGGCCACAACTAACCCAACCTAACGGCCCAAACTTTTGTGCAAATGAGTACGATTTGCCAATGATGATGATGATGACGATAATGTTGGTGATGATGATGACGTTGATGTCGAAGACGTCAAATTTTATTTAGTTGTTGATTTTTGGCCATTGCATTCTCGAATTATGGTCAAAAAATTATGAGCAAATAAATCAGTTTTTTTTTTTCAAACTATGATAAATGCTTTAATATAATTTTGACATTTTAACGCGCTACAAGTGTGAAAAGTGCAAAAACAAATCTCTGCCGATTGACAGAAACAGCCAAAAATAGACCAAGCAACATTTGTGCAAATTTCCACAAATTAAAAACCACAAAATTGAAGGTTCTAATTAACCCAACTCGGCAATCAGATACCCTCTTTGCAATTTAAGTATTTAAAAGAAATAAATCGGGAATCTCCTAAACTAACATGCTAAACAGTGTATCGAATCCATCAAAATTCATTTTCTAAAGTCTTTCATATATTTCAACTATTCTTATTGACTTAGTATTGCAATTTAAGTATTTAGATAAAAAAAATTGGGAATCTGCTAAATTATTTAAATATCAAATGTATCAAGTCTGCTCAAATAAATTTTCTAACCTATTCTTGCTATTTTTATTTTATTAATATTTTATTGGGTACTTTTTGCATATAAGTACATATTTGGTATACATAATACAACTGAAGTTTTTTTTTTAAATAAATACAATCACACATTTTGTGCTAAAGTGGCGAGTGTTTATCTTGTTTACACTCTATTGTTGTAATATTTTAAATGGGATTTTTTGTACAATAGCTTCAAGACACACAATACATGCACTCAAAATACAAATATTTTAGCATAACTTCCATGTTTATGCATGTTTTCTGTTTAAAATGATGAAAAACAGCCTTGTCAATGTTTACTGATAAGATTTTTCTATAGTCATAGTATGTTTTGTATCTTATTTGTATTGTGCTGAGTTTTCGGTCTTTAGCACTAAATAAAAGTTTGCCAAATAATAACTTAAATGGATCGATTATAATAACTTGTAAGAAAATACAAGTTAATCGAATACTTGGGGTATAAATTCATTTAGTTCACAATGTTATGTAAGCCTTTTATAATTCCCTTTGTAAATACACTAGACTAGAATTTTTAATTACGCTAAATTAAGAGCAATTAAAAACCATACTCTTCCATTTGATGCCCGCTCGACCAAAACATCGTTAAATAGGGCATCAAATGAGGGAATCACTGCAAATACATTTTTAATGTATTTTTATCGCATTTAATACACACTAAATTTATTGACAAAAGGGTATAATGAAGTATATGCAAAAGTGTATAAGAGGCAAATGAAGAAAATATCTTCGACGCCATAATGTATATATGTATTCATGATCAGTAGCAAAAGTCGAGAGCATATAGACATGTCCGTCTAGTTCGCAATCCTGTCTATCTGTATGAGCATTTGTTGAAATCATAAACTTTTTGTTAATCACGCGAAAGTTGATGTAATTTTTTTTGTGCTTACAACATTGATCAAAATCAATTTAAGATAGTAATAAACGCTAAAACTTAAAAGATATATTTTTAAATGGGCTTCTATATATACTAGCATACGATTGATCATCTATGAAAATGTTTTTGGATTGTATATTTAAATTTACCAAAATACTTCTCAGTAGGCGCAAATATATTCATATATATTATCAATGTGTTGGTTTGAATATCTTTGCCTTATCATATCAGGGTATCTCGCAGTTGAGCTAACTTAACGAGAGAATTCTTGCTAGTTTTTTTTGTTGCATTTATTTAAATTTATCTTTTTTGTTTTTGGCAATTGGCGATCAGCGTATAAAATGAATTTCGTGGGACTTTTTCAATAGCCCCCCAGCAGCAGCAAGCTTATTTTTTTTTATTTTATTTTATTTTATTTTATGTGCCGCAGCATTTGTTGCTATTGTCGTTTTTATTCTTGTTGCTGCTTCGCGTTCGCCGTCATTACACAAGTTTATTATATTTGATATATATTTTTTGCTGTGAGGGCTTTGAATTTTGGCTTTCGCCGCCGCCGTTTGTCACTGCTGTTGTTGCTGCTGTTTGATTAGGCGTCTAGGCTGACACATAGAGGGCACTCAGCCACTCACCTATATACACACAAACACACACTCTTAGTCGACACATACATAGGCTCAAAGGCAGATGCCAGATTCGACACAGACACGCCCCGTTCTCGTCACAAAGCGACGACACATGTATATGAAATTTTACACAAATGTGCAAATTTAATTAAATTCAAACGAGAAATAAATATCAAGCGCCTTGCCCCGACATAAATGTGTATTATACACAAACGTATACATATCCAAATTATATACTATATGTATATCTATCTAAACGATATACTATATGAATACCTATCTAAATTATATACTAAAATGTGCGGGATGTTCGTGAAAATCAAAAGCCGTCTGACCCGTAGATATTCAACACAAAACCAACAATAACAACAATTGTTATACCAATTATAAGACAATTTGCATACCAAACTGATCTGTATAAACAAATAAACGTATTAGTTCAGAAAGCGGAAAATAGGCAAAAATAAATGATAATAAATAAAGGTGTTAAGCTTGACATAGTCATGTCAGAAGAATTTAAAATTTAAAAACACCACAGATAATTTAAATTAAAATAAATTTAAATTTAAATTTTATATATATGTATATATTTTTTATTTATATTTAGCACAAATATATTTCTATGTACCTGTTGAACTATTTGTAACTGAGTTATTTGATTGGAAATCAGCTCAAATAAAACAATAGATTATTTCTATAAAAATTACCTAGCAAGTTCAAATTCCGACAGAATTAATAATAATTCACACTTAATTAGTTTAGCTTATAAATTAATTTAATTATAAATCTTTTGTAAAAAATTTACTTAATATATTTGTCACCATTTCTATGAAGATTGCGGCTGTTTATAATTATATATAATAATTATCTATTATTTTAAAAAGTTAATCAGTCTAAAAAAAACTACATAGTCATAGGGAAAATCCATTGCTCTGCTGATACAAGAACTAAATACATATAGAAATTGATAACAGTGTATACCCTGGCAACATCAGCTTGCTATAGTTTGAGAGTGCAGTGAATCACCATGCCAGCTAATAAGTTTAAATAATTTATAACAATCAATTAATAATTCAAAATGACTCATAAAAATAGAACAGTAGAAGCATATCTACTAGCTATGTATATGTATTAATTTAATTAAATGGAAGAGGCGAGATCGAGGCACAATCGACTTTGAGTAATTAATTCACTGAATATCAATTGTGACAAGCGGAGCGATTGCAGTTCATTTTCATTAGTTAATTGAAATGATTATTTGAAATCGAAATGTGAAATATAATTTGTTTTCATGAGCTTATGGGTCTTCAATAAAGTATTTCATCGACGCTATCGGCGCCACAAACTTTAACTTTGATAATAGAAAATTAAACTATGAAATGGTCGTTCCCTCATCGAGTTATCAAAATATGCTTAGTAATTTCCACCACTGGCGTTGATTTTTATATATCTTATTATTGTTTTTTCTATATTTTTTTTTTGTATCTTTTAGAATTTGGACGTTGTCTTGCCATAAAGATAAAAGCTACAAAAAAATATTTTATATAAAGAACATACAAAATGTGGGCGTTAATTTATTAACGCTAAGCCGTGAGCCAAAACAAAATCGGTGCAAGCATTTTTATAACTTGATTTATTTAAAGACAACATTTGGCAAATGTTTTGGCGACTAAGTTAATGATTATTTTTATACCCATGCGGAGGGAATTATCTGAAAACTCTTGTTGTTTTTACATTTAGCAAATAAGTTGGATATTTTGATAAAGATCGGATTACTGTAAAATATATAGCTTGAACTAACAGCCATAGTTGCTTGACTCGTATCATGACTTTTGTAAATTAAAGATAAGGAAGTTTTGTTACACGTTAGGCAATTTTAATGTATTTGTTCTAAATGACTAACAGGCAATATATTCTAAGTACGTGGAGTGCTGAGAACTCATTGTATTATCAATGTTTTGAAAACAAAAAATGTTCAATTTAGATTTGTATATAGACAAATTTTATGAGCAATTTTTTATAGAGCACACTAACATACTAAATAAATGTTGCAAAAAAAAAAGTGTTGACCTCTAAAAAAGAATGTCAAAAATATTTTATTTTCGTTTTCCGGCCAGACGATAAATGAAAGCTATAAGTTATTGAGGCTACAATTTATGATAATTATAAGCATGCCAAAGTCAATGCCACCCACAAATTTTCGAGTCACTAATAGTATACCCGGTAACATCTTTAGTCGCTAACTAAATGTATTTTTGCCGCCTTTTGTATCATTTCTTTCATTACACACACACACACACACACAGCACAACCTCGCGTCCGGCCGTCATAAATAAAGAAAAAAAATTTACAAAAAAGCAACAAAAAATCAAATAAATAAAACGTGAAAAAAAAACTGACGCAATGTGTCGCCAAGAGATGAAAATTCGAGAGCAACTCAATATTGTATTGCTTATTTTTTAATTTTCAGAATTCTTTTGATTTTGGCCTAAAAAAAAACCGTTAGCAAAGAAACAGTCTTAGAGTATATTCTATTAATTATAGAAATTAGTAATCAAAGCCTATTAGCTTATCATACGTACACTTAAACTTGATTTTTGATTTTGTTTTAGTTGTATTTTGTTTTGTTATTTGTTGGCTGTTTATTTTGTGCGCCATTTCAGTTGAATTTTAGTTGCTATTTAACTTAGCAATTAGTTGGTGGTCTTTTGCCGGCTTGCTTTGACTTAGTTTCGCTTGTCGTTTTCTTATTTGTTTTACGTTAATTAAGACTTCTCATTGTGTGAAAAACAGATACTCTACCCAAATGATTGGCGGCTGCTGTTGCTACGCTGCTGGTACTGATAGTGCTTCTGCTGCTTTTCTTGTTGTTCGTGTTGTTGTTGTTGTTGTTGTTGCTGTTGTTCTTGTTAGCAATTTATTTATAACAAATTTCACATGTGTATTTCAATATATATAAAGCTTAATTATTTATATCAATATAGATATGTGTGTATAATATTATGCTTAACGTGGTGTTAAATTAAATCACACACAGACACACAGACACACTCACACACACATGCACATATGCACAAGACACGCGCGCGAAATCAACAATCGACAATGAAATCGACAACGAAAACGATTGCGAACTGCACTCCCGCTCGGTCTAATCAGAACTGAGCGCTCATTCTAATCAGAATCGAGCGACGTCCAACAGGCTGTAGCCGTCAAACAGAGAGCGCTCGGCTGCTCACACATAAACACGAGACGAGCGCTGCGTGAAATACACTGCAGGAAAATAATACGTGTTTTATATATTATAAATATATAAATGTACAAAATACTAATATATATATAACATTAATACAATAGTAAATTGATATAAATATATAAAATTAACATAGTGTTGCATTTGCACTTTATTATCATTTATTTATATTTTATTTATTCATATTTAACCTAGAAAACGTATATTTCTGAACGCTCTCTCTTTAGCCGTATGCCTGAAGCGAAGCAACAAGCACGACAACATGTTGCCGACCTTGCCCTCAAATGTTGCAGAGAGAACGCAATGAGAGAGAGTTAGCAAAGAGCAAAGTGGCGCTGAGAGCGTTTACCTGTCTGTTGCTCTGTTTTGGTTTTTATCACGAGTGCCGGCATATAACACTTATACGCACACGCACACACATATTGCAGAGCTTGTTCAATGGAACGCACACATTGACGAATTTGGTGCACTAATACAGTGTCAGTTTTGTTCGTTACACGTGGCGTATGCTTAATATTTGATATGACATTTCCTTAAGTAGCTTTTCATCAAGTGGCGCTTTTACACACTTATCCACGTATGTGTTGATATCTTTAGCTAGTTAATAACTCAATATTGATTCAATAAAAGTAAAAAAAATCTTTTCCAAATATTAAGTAAATTAGGCAATAAAGGTAAATTTTGCAATGCCATGCAGGAGAGCAGCTTTAAAATACTAAAATCTATTACATTTTTTTTTTCTTATTTTTAACTTAAATCTGTTACTTACTTAGTAACAGTAACCTGTAATTAATTTTATTGATTTTCATTGCTACAATGGAAAAAAGACTTGATTTCAATTAAATATGAATGAATGCAATTGCCAGCTGCCCTTCAACCCCAATTTTCCGATGGTGTCCGTGGCGTTCAAATTAAATTATATACATATATATATATATATATATATATATACATTGCAGTTCCCTTTCGTTGTGATTGGATTTCTGAAGTACTTGTTAAATTCAGCTTCAACAGGATATTGTGAACATTTCTTTCCGGCTACGAATCTAAGAAAATATTGAAGGAGAAAAGTTCTGTTTGCACAGAAACAAAAAAATGAACAACAAATATACACCACACACAAATACACACAAACAGACAGACTTGTGTAGTTCAGACTTGTGCAATTTCCTTCTGACAATACGGAAAGTACACGTAATGAGCGATTAGTTTCTAACATTTCCACAAGCGTGTTACGTAAATATTTAGATTTTAAATTTGATATCTGGGGTCTCTACGTGTTTATACGTCAGAAAGTCAGATGCTGAAGATGATTTGGATTATAATTAATGAGGTCTACCCCTTCTGGGATAGATCAATAGCTGCTGCTATTTACCCATTTGCAACTCTACGAAAAGCGAAGCAAAAGAATGAATGAAAAGAATAATACATTCATTTTACTTAATGGTTTAAATTTATTTCAAACTTTCTAATTTAAATTAAAAATTAAAAATGCGCTTAAATACATAAAATATAAAGAATAATTATGTAATTTTTAATGTTGTCAGTACCCAAAAAGCTGCATAAATTATGTACACAACATGCGAAAGGAAAAAAAATAGCTCAATTTGCTCTCCACACACACGCAAAATTTGCATAAATAAGCCACATAAATAAAATGCTAATCTTAGCACTAAAATTTTATTTAAATTGTGTAAATACCAAGAAAATATCTATGCAAGTTGAGCAATCCTTACAGCACAACACAAATAAACTAATTGAGGACACAAAAATTTTGCATACATATACAATTTTAGCTCCATGACTGCCAATCGATTTAAATTTAGTTACGTCAATCCCTTGTGGATAGCACGCCTAAGAGCGACATGGATTAGAAACTTTCCTTACCATGCATAAGTCATGCTCTTTTCGGAATTTCCGCACTAACAGCAGTTACTGCCTTGAAAATGTCACTCAGGCTTAAATGTCAGTTTGACGTGCGAAACTTTTTATTGATATTGACTTGGTCTGGAATTTATAATAAGCTAATGCTTTTAGTACGAATTTTGGTGAAAGAATTTTTCACTAGTTTTTAATGTCAGAAACAAGCCAGTTGAGTAAAAAACTTATCGATTGATTTTAATAGTTTAATGAGAACTAAAATTTTATCTTTTATAAGCTGAAATTAAAAATGTACTCGTATATACTTTCTTTAGACACTACAGAGAAGCACAGGCATTATATCAACTTTTTAACTTTGAATATCCATAAAAGTATTGCAATTGGAGGGTTATCTGAAAATATATATTTAATGAGATTTGAAGTGACCTTATGATGACAATGGTTGCGTGACAGGCCATTCAGGCTTAATGCATTCGCAATGAGTTAGTAAGCCTTGAACTTTACCAGAGGCCCAACCCTAGAAAATCAAATGCACCAAGCCTTAAATAACTTTTCAGTTGGCTAACAAAAAATAAACGGCGCTTCAAACTAGAGTAGCGTAAGATGGGCACAACGTAAACAAAATTACTTAATGTTTGTTTAACAACAGTCAACGCAGGCAATAACAAATGCAAAGTGGCCGTAAATGAAAAGGACAAAAATTCATCTGTGTGTGTGTATTTATTTTAACCAACTTGAGCGCCCAAAATAGAGTTTCAAATTTGTTATCTAAATTTAATGTGGACTTTTAGTATCTTAATAAATAATTTCTGTTCATCAGCACAAATTTTAATTTAGTATAGGAGAGACAGAGATGCCACAGTAGCCATCCTATAACCCCAAGCCACCGTGCACTTAAAACTAGATTGTTCAGTTTATATCTGCGAATTTCTTTACTTAATACTAATTAATAATAATAATAATTATATATATTCTTATTAAGAACTTTCAGGTACACATTATATACTGAACAATTTACCCAAGGAGCACCAATGATTACATAACCTTGCAGTCAGACGGCCACAAAAAAACTTTTAACGTAACAATAAAGATAGAAGCCTCCCCCTCTCTCCACTGTGAAATATTAAAATTAATAATTTTAGTTAAAGCGAGTCTACATTAAATAAATAAATGAACTGTGATAATTTCTTGCAGAAAATTTATATTTTAAAGACCTATTCGATTTTGCAGTCATTTAGATTTAAGCTCACCTTTTTTGTAAAAATGTACTTTATATTTTTTTTGCTCACGTGAAAGTAAAAAGTTTTATACACAAATATCATTATTACTTATTATGCCAATTCCCTGATTGATTCGGTGGTGAGCCAAAAAATAAGCAATATCTAAATTCAATGCCTTCAAAATGTAAATGAAGTAGCAGGACCCATTTGAATAAATATATTCACAAATCACACAATGTTGCTACAAACGCAACGAACTACAACGAAAAATTCAATATAAACGCAAATTATTTGGCTGTCCAATCGGAGAAAAAAGACATCAATTCCACAAAAAAAAAAAAAAAAACCTATGTACATCGATTTTTGACGCAGCCCGCACAAACTTTGACATCCTTTTGTAGAATTTGTGTGCCTCTGACTGGACACGCAAAATCTGATGTCCGCTTTTGGTGCGTGCTTGGTCATTCAGCACATTTCCTTTAAAGCGTATTTAAGCTTGTGCGATTTTATGACTTGCACAAAACTGCCTTAAGACCCAAATACTTACGAAAACAAAATGTCTATGTGAAATATACAAATTTTAAAGTCAAATTTGTACGCGCATGACTAAAACACGTTATGATTTAAATTTAAATGTAATGTAACTAAATTAATTATTCCATTTAATTAATTAATCAGACAGTCAACATTTACGAAAATTGACGTAAATCTAGCATTAACTAATAAATGTTAGTTTACTGAACTAGCATAAAAGTACAATGAGTCCAAACAATCTAATCAATTTTTATGGAAGTTCGAAAAGTTTAAATATAATTCACAATTTTTTGAGCTTAAGAATTTAAATTTTATTATAATGTGCAATAATATACCCCTTATATATTATACACTTTTTTGAATAAAATGACAATAAGCTGCCTTTACAAACTACCAATAAGCTCGGCTAGCATACACAGGCAGTGACAAGATTAGGGTAATCATACGCCACATGGTACCCCGAGGCAATTGCCTACAACTTTTAGAAGTTCGGTTGCTCCCCGGCATACAAAATGAAGCTCACGCACACATCTTTGGTTAATTCAATTAAGATTTAATTGACACATCTGGCAGATATACAGATAGAAAAAGGGACAAGCACCCAAAATGTTAATTTAACGCTTTTTCTAATTAAGTCAAATTAAGTTTTAAATGAGAATTGCATTTCAGATTTAGCTGCGAATAAATAGCAACTTTATAAAATCGAAACATTTTTATATAAGGGTAAAAATACAGAATTTAAGCTTTATAAAATACATTTAAGAGCCAATTGCAGCAGCTGCAGTAAAGTACGCTTATATAACAGAATGGCCACCTTATGTATTCGAATGTTTGTTCATCTATGTGTGTAAGTATGTATGTGTGTTTATACTCGGAGCCTGTTGCGCCTGATTTTATTTTTTAATACCCTGTACACCTAAATATTTTTAATGGGATAACTTCAATCTAGAGGTAGAGAATCTTAGTAGGAACGTATAAGCTATAGGCTAAAGTATCTGAAAATTTATATTATATTTCAAATAATGTACATATTTTTTTCGGGTTACCGATTTTTCAATTTATTTCCTATGTACTGCTTGCTATATATTTTATATTCCATCGGGATTGATTTTCAGGCAGAGATTCTAACTTAAATAAATTGAATAATAAAATAAATTGAAGAACTTAACTGCAGCGAGCAAAAAGCATTTTAAATTAGAAAAGTACGAGACCATATATTAAACACTAATAATAATGTATAAATACGTTAAAAAGAGTAAAACTTTAGTAATTTTTTTTAAAATTAAAATAAGTCTCAGGAAATCTACTAGTTGTATACTCCTTTCATTTTATATTTTCGCTTTAAAGCCTCTTATATTTATATGTTTTTCATGCCTGCGGGTAGCTGTGGACTGCAGGTCAGGGCCAACAAAGGCGGCCAGCCGCTGTCAATATGGGGAAAAAAAGGGAAAAATCGGTGGCCAGCTGCTACTTCTAAATGTCCATCCATTATTGTCAAAGCCATTCAGATAGCAAAAGGTATATCGTTTCTAACCATTCATTCGATCTAGTTTATCTTGAAAGAAATTACCTTCAAAATGTGTTTATTAACTCAGAACGTGGTATATTGTTGAAGACCTAGGTAGACGATTGAGTAATGCTATTAAACCAGTTGAAAATATATTTATAGGCAAGTTCTTGCTGAAGTTGGGCATACTTTAACATATAAGTGTTAGTTTTATTTATCTGTCTTCCTTGATTACCTATATATATATATGATAATATTATAAAGAACTTACTTTATATATATTTTGTGGTTTTATACTCTTATTACTTCGTTAACTTAATGAAGTCCAACAAGTAAAAAATAGTGACCTACATCTCAAATTAACTGTCAACAATGTCTTGCTTAATGTGTTCCGGAAAAACCCCAGAGGCCTAAATTGTTGTTTATGTTCCATTACATATATTTTGTTTTAATTTTCTTGAATTTCACTTAATTTCCTGGGACTCCCCTAATTTTCAACCGTGAATTTATTTATTAATGTAATTGTGTGTGGGTATTTTGAGTTAATGTGATTTTTAATTTGTTAATATTTTGTAAAATTTAAATTGCATTCGCACTTAGTATCAGGTAACATTAATACCCTAAACGGTACCTCAGATGACAAAACGTTTTTTCTCTCTTTTCATCCTGCAAATATTTCCGTATGAGTAACTTTTGATTATAAGTTTTAAGGCTTTAAGGCATTTCTACCAAAACTAACTTTAAACTAGTTTCAAATGAGTTGCCCAGAATTGTAAGCATTTCAGTTGTAAGTAATGGAAAAATGCAAAAGATATGAACCACAGATACCCCTCTTTAAACATTTAACTTTTTCTTCCATGCAGTTTTTTATATACGTTAATCTGAGAAACTACTCATAAGAATACGTGGCCAAAGTTGATGTAAAGCATTTTGGCTATGCAGCATAACATTATGTTTTATATTAATAAAGATCATTAATAGTAATATTTTTAAATTGCTATCTGCTTTATATTAAACCAAATAAGTGGAAACAACCCTAATTAAAAAAAAAACACGAAAGTCTATATTTAAATACATTTTATTCTCATTGCTTTTCAGTTGCTTTTCTTGTATTCACTTAAATTGTACACAAATTACACAGACAGATAGTTAGAATAGAGTACAGAGTATATCATTAATATGTTGTATGTTTAACAAATAATACGTTAATCAAATGCATTTAACAGTTACACCTAGAGTACAATGCATACAATAGAGATGCTCCTGCAATTAATACAATCTGTGGGTTGTGTTCTCATTTTAAATTGCATTCTTCTTAAATACATACGAAATGAAAAGGGCTTTAATTATGTTAATGCTCTAAATACAAGGCAAAATGCATTAAACTTTCTTAAAGTTTATCATTATTCATTGTTAAATCAGTTTGAAAATTTATTTGTATGTTTTACATAACCAATGGCATTTAGAACTGACTGAGTTTAATGGTACAACTGACTGACTGACTGATTAATTGATTGACTGGCTAACTGATTGACTGACTGACTGACTTTACATGGCAACTAAGCCGTAAATCGCTTTACATTAACACACACTCATTTTATATAGTATCAAAAATACTCTCATGGCATCATTTACAAATTTAAAAAAATAGTGGTGAATAATACCATTAACAAAAATACTTGACAAACAGGAATTTCACTTAACATTTGTTTACAATTTCACAAAAATCATTTACATCAACTTGGGACAACAAATCAATTGTGTGTGTGTGGGTGTTTTTTTTTTTTTTTTAGTGTTTGTATAAAGTTATGTATGCTCTGTCTTATGCCCAGTCCTTCTTGATCTCAAAGGTCCAATCCCATTTAAGATGTATGTGTTTGTCATCATCCGTAAACACCGATGATACAGAGTAGGTGCCCCTGGATACCATGCCCGAAGGCGCCTCCTCAGCCGGCGTCAAATAGAATTGAATTTCCTTCTTGGGCGGATAGGAGCCAACCATATGCGTCATTTTGTCCACTGCGATAGACATAAATTGAAATCATGGTTATTACATATGAACACATATGTATGAAAGAAAAGCTTACCCACAACTTAAAGCAATATTAAAGAATTATCCAAAATTGGTTATGCA
Source organism: Drosophila longiperda (assembly GCA_035042125.1). Lineage (NCBI taxonomy): Eukaryota > Metazoa > Arthropoda > Insecta > Diptera > Drosophilidae > Drosophila > Drosophila longiperda. Next base: position 3,363,332 of record JAWNLV010000130.1, read on the forward strand.
TAAATAATTAATTAATAACACAATTAATGTTGTCTCAGCACATTATTATTGCAAATATTGCAAATGATACAAGCACTATGTAAGCCACACTAAATATTCCGCAAAAAAAAGCCGTGCCATCGAAGCTGCCTGATCCCATTGTAATCTGCAGTGGTCTAATTGACTTGAACGTGTATAACACACTAAAATGCCCAGCAAATATGTATGCCAATGTGGGTGTGACAATTTGAAAGCCATAAAAGTGCAGGCATACTGCATGACACGGTCAAGAGAACCATGAACAAGTCTTAAGCAAGTACGACCACCAACATAATTTACTAATATCACTCGGACCATGTGCAGTGGAGCAAACCACTCAGACGACATTTTAGTGATACTTTAAAAACACGTTTTCTTCATCAGCCAGGCAACAGTAACATGACCGTTTTCTATTAACAAAAGCATCCCCTTTTCAATAGTAGATAACATGCTTACCTGGCACTCCCATTCGGTAGGTCTTTTGCACATACTTAAGGCCATGAACAATTTCACGTTGCACAATAAAATCAATGCGCACCTTATATTGAACACCTTCCTTAATCACAAAGAGCTATGGCAAATAAAAAATCAGTTAATATAAAATTTGCATAGTAATTTTGTTTTAAACTAACCTGCTTTTTGAGCTTACTAATATCACCGCTTAAGTCCAACTCCATGTCATCGCGTCCAGCAACGACAAGCGCCAGTTTTTTGACAATCACTTTTCGTTCATCATTGGGATCTATATATGAGTGGAGCATATTGTTCTTTTTATGATAAATCGAATCGATTAAGGTCTTTGTTTGTACTAACCGACAATAATCATTTCGGATTGCGCGTCACCCAAAAGTGCCTCCTTGTAGCGTCGCAAACTCTCATCCTCCTGATCGGCGGCCATCAACTCCTCTATGGTTTTCTCAGGCGGAGCTTGATAGTTGGCATCGTGCACATCTTCGTCATGATGTGGATCATGATGTTGTGTCTCTGTTTCGGCCATAGCAATCTGTGAAATTGTTTAACAGTTTTGAAACATTTGTCAATCAGTGTATAATAAATGTATAAATGTAAGTAAAAATGTATGTTTGCATTTATGCATAAAACGCTGTTCAGCTATCCAATATGAGAGCACAGACATATTTGTAGTATAGTCCACAATATGTGGGCGATAATAGCAAACATATGCACGCAGTATTTTTAAGTTAAAAAAATTAAACATTAACGCGCTAGTTGCATTTTAAAAATACACATGTATATGTAATGATTACTTTGCCGTTAGGATATACAATATATCAGCATACTAATTTAGAACAGCGCTTCTATAAAATCTCAACATGATTTATACTTTTTATCTATATCATTAAAATTTGATTTGTACAAGTTATTTGTACATACTGTTACAATATTTGTTTACGGTATACTAAGCGAACGAAAAACACAAAAAAAAAAAACCTGCAACATGTTTTTCCCGTTCAATATTATTGATTAAATTCAATTAGTAACACATAAGTGAACGCGATTTGACCACACTTTGAAGGAGCAAAGAGAGAAAGAGTGAGTGTGTGTGTGTGTGTGTTTGTAAAAGTGCTGAACAGAAAATGGATGCAGATGTGTTCGCATATGTATACAGATTTATATACATATATATAAATATATATAATATGAATGTAAGGGACCGCACAGATGCGTTAAAGCGCTTGAGGCAGATGAAGTAGATATGAGGCGAGTCACACCAGTATTGAATAATATTGACCACAATGGGTTGACTACTATCGCCACTCACACATACTGACACACTCGCATATGCACAGTATTTTTTCATTATCTGTTATTGTTATTGGTTTTGTTTTATCTAAATACTCGTCGCTGGTTCTATACCCATGCCCATGTGTGGAAAAGCGATAAGTTTGTTCTATTTAAATTATATTATATTTTTTCTAGATTTTGCTTAAATAGATTTCTCAAATGCATACATATTGTGTTCTGTACATATATAGTTGTTGAACTGTAGTAATTGTTATTGTGACGCATGATCAGCGATAGGCAAGATAATAAAAATTGTATTTTTATACCATTTTGTATATTTTTTATGGAGATTTTCAGTGCTCAAAGAAACAAGAAATAGAATCGGCAAATGTTTAAATTCTGAGAACCTTTTTTTTTTTAGCAAGCACACACATTGCATGTTTGAATTGAATAACAAAACAAAAATTAATTAAGTGTGAATACAAAATAAACAGGCCAAAAGGCAATGGAATAAGAACTTTTTGAAACATCAACTATCTGATCAAAAGAAACAAATTTCAAACGCCAAATTGAAACAAGCAAGAGTGAACTATAGGGAAGGAGAAGGAAACTTGGACGGCCCCCCGTCAAACTGTGAGTGATTTGGTTGGGGAAAATTGTTCAAGAAAATGAACGCGTCGATGACGCCGCTGCCTAAGCAGTCTGATAAAAAAATGCACAGCGGCAAAGACTCAGACGCATGAATCACACATACCAACACCAACGTCACGGCACACACGCACTAAGGCCGGCATAAATAGCGCTCTCTCTGATTTTTTACCATACATTTATATTTTCGGGAGTGGCGCACCTCCTGTTAGCAGCAGATTAGCAAAAAAAATTAACTTTTAACATAAATTCCACTTATGTTGTAAATTAATACGCTGACAATATCATAAATATGTATATCACATCATGAAGACAGCCCCCAGACGCTTACTCACCTATCTATTCTTCGTAGTTCTAGTAATGAATGTGAATTACTCAAAATATTTATTTTCACAGAATAGTCTTTGTTAGATATCAATGATTTTAATACTTTATAAACAAGCAAAAACAACAAAACCTCACATTAAAAGGTGCAAGCGTAGCAATCTGTTTGAGATGTGCGATAGATTTAAGTACCCGTTATCGATAATACTTCTTACGAGTACTTCTGTCAGTTTTTTTTTTAACAACACATTCCAGAACAATAATTACCCAAAATATTTACAATACACATTTCTACCTATTATTCCAAGATCTTAATTTAATTTAAAAGTAGCAGTTTCTTTTGTTACTGTAAGCTGAAAATATTCGCTAGTGTTGCATAATCCATGAGGGAACAGCTGTTTTTATTACTTCATCGTCTATATAAAGTTGAATTTTAAAATAAAATAAAAATGCAAAGTTCGCAATATCTGAATCAACTTCACACCGCCGATAAATTGTCCGAGGAGCCTTGGCCTGAAGATGCCACCCTCTATCAGGTAAAAAGGTGGCATTAATGTATAAATGTATCGAAATGTATTGATGATTTGGTTTCCTTCACAAGCCCTTTGAGGCGGAACAAATTCTATTGCCGGAGAACGCGAGTTGTCTGGCTGTCAAAGCCTATTTGAAAATGTGCAATTTACCGTTCGGTGTCCGCTCCTGCGCCAATGCCGAGCAAATGTCGCCCGGCGGCCGGATGACCCAATTACCATTCATCCGTGCGGGTGCATTTATTTTTTCCGAATTCGAACCGATTGTAAATTTTGTGAAGCAGAAGGACATGGCAATCGGTAGCTGGCAGGATGAGGATGAGAAAGCCGATATGCGTACATATGTCTCGCTGGTGGAGAACAACTTCACCATGGCCGAACTCTATGTGAGCTTTAAAGATGAGCGCGTCTACAAAGAGGTTACGGCACCCCGCAATGGAGCCGTCTATCCCTGGCCATTAAATCTCATGCAGAACTACAGCAAGCGCCGGAATGCGCTGCGCCAGTTGAAGGTGTATCAGTGGCACGATCTAGACGTTAATCAGTTCATCGAGAAAGTGACCAAGTGCTGTGAGACGCTTGAATATAAACTGAGAGAATCACCAGATATGCCATTCTTCTTTGGCGACCAGCCCTGTGAACTGGATGCGGTTGTCTTTGGCCATCTATTCAGCATTTTGACCACAAGACTGCCCAATATGGTCCTGGCACAAACTGTACGAAAATTTGAGCATTTGATGTCATTTTGCCGCTTCATCGATGAGAAATACTTTCAGATGCACCTCATCTTACAAGATTAGTAAATAGTTTTTATGCACTGTTATTGTTTATCCATACTTACAAAATATATATGTGGCAAAAAATCGACATATCTTTCTAAGTTTCGCTTGGTTTTTAATTTGTGCCAAGTTTTTTGACATACATCTTAGAACATTTACCACGCTTTGCATTTAATATGCATAACGGGTTTGCCGTTTCCATTGTTTTTACGGCTTGGCTTCAATATATCAAATTATAGATAATTATCCTTAATATTTTACAAAAACTGAATTTTGTACAGCAAATAATAATAGGTTATTTGGAGCGACAAGCCAAGAGTAAATTCAACAAAAAAATGAAAACAAATCTTAATTGACAGGACATTAAATATGAGCATTATTGATGTGCTTCGACAAAGTGCCTGATAAAAGTTTCAAGATCAATTTTTTAATACTAAGTTTTTTGTTATTGATCACATTTTATGTACTGTTAAATAACATGTTAAGCTGTCATCAAAAAGTAATCGATCTTTTCCGAAATATTTGATTTGCGTCGTTGCGCTCACATTTTTGGGAGATGCTTTCCAAATTGCTTTGTTTTCTGCGCACATATTTATTAAATTTGCGAAATAAATAATCTGTTAATTGTTTTATTTAATAATTTTTAATTGTTGAACTTTATTTGTTGACTTACATATACATACTTCAAAAATTTTTAGACCCACATACATGCGAGGGAAAAGTGGGGAAATTGGTTTAACATAAGCTGTTTTCTTCATTCTCTTTTATTGTTTTCTTAATTGATTTAAGTCAAACCGAACAAAAGTAAAAAATCATTTCATTCTCATTGATATAAGTATAATTGATTCCTATTAAACGCAGTGTAGGAATACAAATAGTATATTATAGTTGAAGGTGTTTACGTATGTCGCAATAACTATAAGAGATTTAAATATCAATAATAGAATTAATCATGCGACTTTGAGCCGCTCCATAGAGGGAAGCTTACATTATAGATTTAATGTTTTATACTTTCATCAAATTGGTTGCTTGCTTTCTTGCTTGCTTGCGTGCGTATTTGTGTAAGTATGCGTTTGTATGGGTGAGTTTGTTTGTGTGTTTGTGTGTGTGGGTGTGTGGGTGTGTAGCGTGGGAGACAAAAAAAATTATATATATATTATGGCAGCAGAGCCACCTATTCCTTGCATGTGGAAGTATCCATGGGGCTGGCCGGCTGGATAAAGGCTGTGACCCCACCACTTGGCTGATTGGTGGGCGTGAATGCCGATAACGATGAGTTGCTGCTGCTGCTGTTGATCAAATTGCCGCTGGACGAATTGTTCATCAAGTTGGACGATGAGGACGAAGCGCTACTGGATGTACCTCCTGTTAACTGGTTATTCATCGACAATATGCCGCCGGCAACGAATGTGCCCGCACTGCCTGCTGCCTGCGGCTGCTGTCCCCCAGCACCGAAGCTCAGTCGTTCGCTGCTCAGCGTTGATAGAAAGCTAGACATTCCACCACTACCACCACCACCAGAAGCACCACCAGCGCCCCCAGTGCTGCCATAAATGGCAGCCGACCCGGTGGCCAATAATGGGTTTGTCGTTGTAAGCACATTCGGTGCGGAAGTATTTAGGCCCAACATGGGCGTAGGCAGTGCTGGCTTTATGAAGCGCTCGCTGGCGCGACGATTCTAAAAAAATAAAAATATATTAAAAAAAATATATTTCCAAAAGAATTTCACAGTAATCGCTTGGAAAATGAAACGCTTCCAAAACTGAATCTTATTTCCGAATAGTTCAGAGTTTTATATTCTTCTGTATCCAAAATATTGAAGATTTAAATAGCTATTCGAGCAAAGGTTTCTAACTATATAGTTTCGATTTCTAGACATTTATAATTTCTGTCCTATTCAAATTTCTTAGCGACCAGTGCCTACATATATTGAGTACTTACCACGAGTTGCCCACAGGCATAGCATCGGTTTTGACCCGCCGTTCCGGGACTTAGAGGGCGACTGTTTGAAGGACTGTGCGAGACGGGGCTGCTAATGGTGCGCTGTCGCTGAGCATTGACCGCTGCGGCCGCTGTTGGGCCGCCAGCCATGAGGTTCTCATTGTAGAAGCGCTCCTCGTCCATTTCTAGTGAGGACTCCGATTCGGATAGATGGCGGCAGAGTGCCTCGCGTCGCTCCACCTCTTGTTTGAGTTTGCGCTGCAACCGTGCATTCTCCTCCCGTATGGACTTTTCCTCCTTTTGGGCGGTAGCGAGATTGCCGTGCAAACGCAGCACCTCTTCACGCAGTGTCTGGATGTGTGCGCTAAGATTGGTGGCGGTGTCCCCATTGGCATTATTGGTGATATCACGTGGCGTTGTCGGATCAGACACCGGCTGATCAAGTTTTATTTGCAGTGAACGCTTCTCGGTTTCCAGTTTGTCCATGCGCTTCCACAGTTTGTTCACTAGCGCCTCTTGTTCCTGTTCGAGTGTGTTCTCCAGCTCGACCATTTCGCGTCGCAGCTGCTCCAGGTTTGTCTGCTTGTTATCCGTTTCCGCCTGCAGTTTCTCAATTTTTCGCATTAGCTTATTAACGAGGCACTCCTGTTCCTGCTCAAGCGTCTGCTCCAGCTTACATTTCTCCTGACGCAGCTGGTCCAGCTTTCGGGACAAATCATTGGTCAAGCACTCCTCCTCGCGCTCGTAGTGATGCGCCAGCGTCTCCTTTTCTTTCTTCAGCGCCTGGATTTTCTTTAGCAATGTGTTGGAAATGTACTCCTCCTCCTGCTCCGCCTTGGCTTGCTGTTGAAGTGATATATATATAAATATTGGTCATACTAAGATTCGTTTCTATTTCAAGTACTAACAATTATAACAGATGCGTGTTTTAAAAAACGATTCTCCTCTTGCACTACTTTGCATTTAGTCTTCGATGTGTCCAGCTCAGCCTTAAGGACTCTGCAAAAAAATAAAATTTAGACCATTTTTTTATTATTCTATTTAATGTCAATTGTTTGCTCACTTGTTTTGCTGGGTAAGCGACTCGATGCGCTTCTGTAGTTGCTCCCTCGATACTGGACTCGGTGGCAGCATAGTTCCACCATCCAGTGAACTCTCCGACTCGCATGGACTTTCCATATCTAAAAATAAAACTAGAAACAGAAATCATTTGTAAAACGGAGTATTAAATTAAATTAATTATTGCTCCCGATCTGATTATAATAAGAAAAACAAAATTCAAAAAAAAAAAACCAGAAAGAATAATATATGCGTTTCTGGGACTCTGATCGTCTTTGTTGTGCTTGTTGTTGCAGTTGCTGTTTTCATTTTCATTTTTATACATTGATTGTTGTTGTCGCGAGGCGCAGCAAACAAAGAACGGCGTACTTGCCATAGAAAATGTTTAACCTTCACTTGTATACAGTTCACTTGGCTTTTGCTTCTGCAGTCTGCTGTCGTTTTATATTTTTTAGATTTTTTCCTTTTCCTTTTATATATATTTTTTGGCTTTTTATGCAATTTCAGAAATCGATAGCAGCACAAGGTCAGCCAGATTGCCAGTTGGCATTGAGGCCATTTGGACAAACATCTCGCTGCCAGCGGCTCCAGAAATGAACCACGGACACTGCCACCAACAACCCCCAGCAGCAGCTAGCAGAACCCACACCTCCTCCACTTTTCTTGAGGGCCCTTCTCTCACGCATTCGCAAACACCACAGTCGCCAAAGTTGCCGACAAATTCGATGGGGCGTTGGGCGTACATTTTTTTAATGACGAAACTTGCAATTCCACACACGCTAACTTATGTGCTTTGCTTAACATTTAATTAACATTTACCTGAACTTTGTCGCTTCGTCGATTCTTTGGCTCCCTATAAGAAGACTTTTTACTCTTTTACTACGCGCCGCCTTTGCTGCTGCTGCTTCTTGCCAGTGTGCCAGGGCGAGTTTTGAGCTTTTTTTGTGTACCAGCGCCGCTGCCGTCTGGCGAACAAGGGACGTATTTGTGTGTATGTCTGATGTGCGAACCTATTTAATAGGTTTTCAGTTTTCTCAAACGCAGCAGCATTTTGACAGTTAAACTAAAAATGAATAACGCGAAAAAATTGCTTTGCACCGCAGTGTGACCGTTTCGCCCGCAGAACTGGAATGAAATAAAAGTGTAACCAGACTCTGCCCAAAGCAAAATGCCAACATCTCAAATGCTGCTGTACTTGTAGTATTTATTACGAAAACTGTAGTTATTCCTGCCGCTAGCACGTGCAACAATTGGTAAACACTTTGCAATTTTCGCTTAAATAATGGCCGACGATGCTGGCCAGGATAAGCGCAAGCAACACAGGGCACGCCAGTCCGGCGTTAAGGCAGACAAGAAGAAGGTAAAGGCCAAAAAAGAGGCGAACCAAAAGGAACCGGAGTTAACGGCGCGCCAACGCAATCCCAAAGCGTTTGCCATCAATTCAGCACAACGTGCGGAGCGAAATTTCCGACGCAAAGAGGATCTAACGGCAAAAAAGCAGCACATACCAGTCGTTGACCAGACACCAGATGAGCCGCCCCCAGTGATGATTGCCATTGTTGGCCCTCCCAAAGTGGGCAAAACAACGCTGATCAAGGATCTGATCAAGAGTTTCACACGCACCAATGTCACCGAGATCCGTGGCCCCATCACAATTGTGACATCCAAGAAGCGTCGCATCACGTTGCTAGAATGCAACAACGATGTCAACTCAATGATCGATGTGGCCAAGTGTGCGGATCTGGTGCTGCTGCTCTGCGATGCAAGTTACGGCTTCGAAATGGAGATCTTTGAGTTTCTCAACATTTGCCAGGTTCACGGCATGCCCAAGATTATGGGCGTACTGACGCATCTGGATATGATCAAGAATCCCAAACAGATGCGCAAGCGGAAAAAAGAGCTAAAGCATAGATTCTGGACGGAAGTTTACGATGGCGCTAAGCTCTTCTATCTCTCGGGGCTGCTGCATGGCGAGTATCTACGCAACGAGATCAAAAATCTAGGTCGCTTCATATCCGTCATGAAGTACAGGCCGCTGCAGTGGCGTGGTGCGCACAGCTATCTGCTGGTCGATCGCCTCGAGGATGTGACCAACACGGACACAGTGCGTCGCAATCCGAAGTGCGATCGAGAAGTGGTGCTCTATGGCTATGTGCGCGGTGTGCCTCTCAAGCAGGAGCATATGGTGCACATTGCCGGCCTGGGCGATGCACGCATTGATGAGCTGAGTCTGATACCCGATCCGTGTCCGCTTCCGGGCACCGAGAAAAAGCGCAGTCTGCTGGAAAAGGAGCGTCTGCTCTATGCACCCATGTCGGGTGTGGGTGGCATTGTCTACGACAAGGATGCCGTCTACATTGAGCTGCACGGCTCACACTCACACAAGGAGAAGACGGCCGAGGCCACCGAGCAGGAGGCGCTCGTCAACAAGCTGATCGACAAGAAAGCCACCATAGATGAGCAAATGGAAGAGCAGGAGTTTCGACTGTTCTCCGATGCTGCGCCCATTAAATCCAAAGATTACAAAAGCGACGAAGAGGCGTCCGATCAAGAGGATGAAGACGGCGCAGAAGATTCTGGAATGGAAGCCTTCTCTAGTGATGATGAGGAACAAGCAGAAGAGTTTGCTGCCAAGGGTTGGCGTGATGAGAACAGCGACGATGATGACGAGGAGCAGCCGGATCAGGACAGCGACGAGGCATCCTCGGGTGATGACGAGTACCAAAACTTGACGGAAATCAAGAAAACAGCAGGGAACAGAGACTCCGCCGATGATGATGATGATGATGTTGAGGAAGAACGCATTCTGGCCAGCAACATGAGCTGGAAAACGAATCTGGCGCAAAAGGCACGCGATGCTTTCCTGCAACGCCACTCGGAGTCACGTAATCTGATGCGACTCGTTTACGGCATTTACAATAAGAGCGAACAGAGCAAGCAGCAACAGCAGGACAACGCCGAAGATTCGGAGGATGAGCTGGGAGGTCTATTTCGTTTGGCGACAAAAAAGCAAACCGAAATGCAAAAGGATCTGGACATACGCGATAAGGACGAGCGCTGCTTCTTCGAGTATCAGGGCGGTAAGTGAAATTTTCCAAAGCTATAATAAAGTGGAAATGATATATTCCTAATCTCACCTTAGATACCACTCGTGACTGGCTGTCCGAGACGAACAAGGAGTTGATCAAAAACTGTTTTGTGACAGGCAAATGGAAGGCGTCCGAGGATGCCGAGAATCTGTTAAAACTGGACGACATGAGCGATGCAGATAGCGAGGTGTACGGTGACTTTGAAGATCTGGAAACGGGTGAGCAACACAGTGGCAAGCCCAAGCTTGATGATGAGGAGCAAAGTGGCGATGAGGCAGCTGCTTCAGCCAGTCAGCCAGAAAACACAGCTGCCAAGCGCAAAATGACACGCGTCGAGGAGGAGAATCTGACCAAATCGGAGCTAATGGCCAAGAAGCTGAAGCTCAAGGCGAAATTCGATGCAGAGTACGACAAAAGCGGAGAGAAGGGCGAAGAGGATGGCGGACGCATTACTGGCGACCACGGCTTCTACGACGACCTCAAGGCGGAGGCGCAGAAGCAAAGCGATCTGAACAAAAGTGAGTTCGCCCATCTGGACAACGACCTGCGCATTCAAATCGAAGGTTATCGCGCCGGACTCTATGTCCGCCTGGGCTTCAAGAGTCTGCCCGCGGAATTTGTGGAGAATTTCGATGCCAGCTATCCGTTGCTGGTGGGTGCCCTCAATATGACCGAGGAGAATGTGGGCTATGTCAATTGCAAGGTGAAGAAACATCGCTGGTACAAGAAAATCCTCAAGACGGGTGATCCGATTATCGTCTCGATGGGCTGGCGTCGTTTCCAGACTGTCGCTATTTATGCCAAGGTGGAGGACAACTTTAGGCATCGCTATCTAAAGTATACTCCGAATCATGTCACCTGCAGCATGACCTTCTGGGGACCGATAACGCCACAAAACACAGGTTTCCTGGCGCTGCAAACCGTTCGCCAGGATCAGGAGGAAATTAAGCGTCTTGGCTTTCGGATAGCTGCCACAGGCTGTGTTACCGAGCTTGACAAATCGTCGCAGATCATGAAAAAGCTCAAGCTGGTGGGTCATCCATTTAAGATATACAAGAATACGGCGTTCGTTAAGGACATGTTCTCCTCCTCGCTGGAGGTGGCCAAATTCGAGGGTGCCAAAATCAAAACCGTATCCGGTATACGTGGCCAAATCAAGAAGGCCCACCACACGCCCGAGGGCTCCTATCGTGCCACATTCGAGGACAAGATACTGCTCAGCGACATTGTCTTCTGTCGCACCTGGTTCCGGGTGGAGGTGCCACGTTTCTATGCGCCTGTCACCTCGCTGCTGCTGCCGCAGGAGCAGAAGAGCCACTGGCAGGGTATGAAGACGCTCGGCCAGCTAAAGCGGGAGCGTGCGATCCAGAACGCGGCACAGCCGGATAGCATGTATACGGAGATCGTGCGCAAACCGAAGATCTTCCGTCCACTGGTCATACCCAAGGCGCTGCAGCGTGCCCTGCCCTACAAGGATAAGCCCAAGATGGGCCCCGAGAATCCGAAAGAGGCTCTCGAACGCGTTGCCTTCATCAACTCCCCCTACGAGCAGAAGGTGACCAAAATGATGAAGATGATCCAGACGACCTACAGGGACAAGCGGGATCGCGATCGCAAGGACACCAAGCAACGATTGCAAAAGTTCCGAGCACAAAAACGCGCCGATGAAGCATCCAAAATGAAACGACAAAAGGAACTGCGCAAAAAAGTATCCCGGGCCATCAGCAAAATGCGTGGCAAGAACGATAAGTGATTCAGCGATGTATAATTTCTAGCGGTATAGAAAAAATAAATTTTGATAAATTTCCACATTGAAGTGTTCTTATGAAACTTGAAATATATTCCAAATTTGGAATCGACGTCAAGCGAAATGAACCATTACATCAGTTTTACTTATACTACATCTTTTCTAAGACTTATTTGTTGACCAAACTCAATTTTATGGGTCTAAATTACAATTATAGTTACAATAGAAAAAATATATTTCTTTTGGTTAAATGAAAAGTATCTTATTTTAATGTCCCCTATTGGACAACCATCCGAAAGAATGTGTCTAACTGTTACTTGCGCAGCAACGCTGAAGCAGGTGCAACAAGAACTGGCCCAAATTCTGCCAATGCCAATGGGCAAGTCATCCATCTGGAGGGCAGAATTTGTATTCCAGGAATTGCTTCACATGCTTCGGCTGCCGCGCATTGGGTTCTTTACTTGCACTCAATTAAAAAATTAGAACTTAACATAGCTTATATGGTCTAGAAAAACATTAACTAACTCTCATCCTTGTTGTCATCGATGACCTTAAGGGCAGCGAGTAGCGCATGTTTTCGACTGGCAAGCATATTGCCACCGCCAACAGCAGAACCAGTTGAGGCACCGCGAGTAGGGATGCTGCTATTCTTCTTCTTATTTTGAGCCGGATCATCGGTGCGCATGTTGCTGCCCGAGTTGGGGCGACAGTGGAGTTCCAAAAAGTTCTCGCGTTCCTTGTAATCATTTGAGATAATCTTTCGTATGCCAGACATATTCTCTTTCATGTTGGGTCCACGCGAATTACCCTGTTGCGATATTTATTGTATATTTCTGGAGTGGGCAATAAAAGTTGGGATTTCACTCACCAAAGCAACTTTAGCTGTGCCTTCTGATGATTCAACATCATCGTCGTCATCATCGTATTCATCATCCATTCTCTCCATTACCATCATTTTACCCAGTTCACTTTTGGTATTTAAACACGGAGCATAGTCCACCAGGCTTATTTCATTCGGATTCTGGTCCTCATCAGTTTCATCATCGTCGTCGCTACCCTTGCCAAAGGTGGCCTCGACAACATCATCGACATCACCATCGTTATCTCCGTTATGCTCCGAGTACTCTTCGTAGTCGAATACGAATGGTTTTGTTAGCGTCTGCATTTTGCGGTTTGCCGATGCTTTGTTTGTGGCCAGTTTGGAGCCGACTTCCGCATCCATACGCTTACCGGCAGCAGTGCTACGTACAACGCTGCCGTTCCCAAGGGAGACACTTCCGGTTGTAAGACCACCACTAAGCAGTCGTGGATTCGGCTTTCGAGATGGACTGGGCTTGGACTGATTCATCATTTGGCTGAGCGAGAGACGAGCCAAGTTGTTTACATTGTTCGCCACCTGCTTGGGTTGTGTTGTGGCCGGTGGCAAGGTAAATTTGCCGCGTGTAGGTTTGCTATCCTTAACGTAAATACCATTGTCCTTGTCCTCCTCATCGGCATCATCCTTCTCAAAGTCTAAATTCGAATCGTTTTCAAGCACATCGGTTAATGCATTAAATTCGCTTTGATTGTTCTTCTCGATGGCCCTGTCCAACAGATCCAGTGATTTCTCAAGCTTATCAATTTTGTCAATCTCGTCGACAGCACCCAATTTTGTTCGGCGACCTGTAGCCAGTGGATTACTTTTGTCAACCTGAGTGTGATGGAGATTTAATGTATATACATTTCCGATTTAATCGTTTGAGATATGTTGAGACTAACTGTAAACTCTTCCAGCTTGCGATAGCCGCTAATTTCCAATCTAGCTTTCTCCAGTTTCAGCATTACCTCCTTGCCCTTCTTTTGCTCATTGAGCAGCTGCTGGCGGAAATTCTTTGACTCCAATTGCACCTTGCGTGCCATTAGCTTCATGTCGTTGTCCTTCTCGTGCAGGCGCTGTTCCAATTGGCGCAGCTTATCCTGCAACTTCTGACGCTCATCCAAGTTTCTGTCATGCGAAAATATATGTAATACGAAGACTGTTTTTTTTTAGACATGATTAACGCTTACTTGTCTTTGATGAGTTGGCTGAAGTGTTTGTTCTGGTCACTCAGGGACAGAATCTGTGCTTCCTTTTGCTTCAGCTTCTGCTCGAGATCCTTGCTGACTGCCTGTACATTGCGATACTTGGTCTGCCACACACGAAGCTCCTCGGCATGCGAATGCAATAGCTGCGGCAGCTCAGCGCCCGTATTCTCGTACTTATTTAGTGCCATTGACTGTCGCTTGTGCATTGTGCGGAGCATGCGGTTCTCGTGCGCCAAATTGGCAATCTCCGCCTGGGCATCGGCTAATTGATTCTGAAAGGTCTTGGCGCGCAAATTGCGTGCGGACATCACGCGCTGATGTATATCGCTAGTGGTGTTGTTGGGCACAATGGCTGCCTGACGCATTACTCCGTTTGTAGTGCGAGAAGTCGGCTTGCGCTGATAGATCTGTCGGGCGGATTCGCGCGAACTAGCCGAGAAGAGACTTTCGCAGCTTTTTGCCGGCAATCTGCGTTTGGCATTTTTCAGATGGAAAGCAAAGCGGGATTTGTGTATACTTAGATGTACTTACGAAGCCATATTGTTATCCCACCGAGATTCTTCACTGATGGTGGATGCAGATTTGCGTGGTGATACCATTTAAATGCCCACGCCGGCGGTATAAATTTTATTTTGATTTTACAACGGACTTCAATTTACTGGAGATAATTTTTTTATGTGTAAATATATTATTAGTGCTGAATTCGTTGTATATTTGTGTGTGTACGTAAGTTGAGCTCGAAAGCCGGCAGCTATCGAATTGTAACTGAAAACTGACTGGCTGCTGCTGTGGTTACGATTTTGTCGTTTGTTTATTGTTTGTTTGTCCATAATCATTGAAAATCATCGCATTGTGACTGCTTCAATCTGAATTCCGTTGCCATGACAAAGGTATACAATTGACGAAGATGTAACGGTAATGCCGACTGCCATAATATACCAATCGATTATAGAGTGATACAATCAATACTTGTTAAAAATACCAAAAATACCATCGCATCACTCAACTGGCTTAAACGACTTGTATGGACCAAACTGGTTCAGTGGTTTACCTGGCAATTAAAAACTGAGCAATAGTAGCGTTTTGTATAAATTCATTCTTACTTATTGATATGTTTTCTAAAGTACATTTCAGTCAATACACTTGCGGGCTTCATTTCAAAGACCCCATTGAGCAGATGTAAATATAAGTTCAAGATCTTTTTGATTAGCCCGGGCAAGTGAACTCTTTGAGATACCAAGTCTTCACTGATAAGTTCATTTAAGACAAATTGTTCATCAATGATCTACACATCTCTAAAATGAACATTGAACATTGAACACTGGGCGCTTTCTATTTCAATGCATTTTCATTAATTGCTCCAGTTTCTTAAGTGAAAATCAATCAATGCAATTACGCGCATCCGGTAGTATTACGGCAACTTTAACGCGCCCGCATTAAAGTATGTTACCCAAATTGCATCATTTGGCCATACGAACCACATTAATCAACAGCTGCAAAACGAATCTCATTTTACTTTGTAGGCGAACCAAACGAACGTAGGCGCCGCCCCAAGGACGTTTGAGGCTTTCAAAGAGAGATAGAGAGAGCAGCTGCAGATTAAGGGCAATTCTGACGTCAACATCTTAAAATTAACAATGATTCACGTTGGCGAAAACTCATGGAATCTGCGCATATACATTACGGATCTGGCGCTGGAGCGCACAATGCGCGTGCGCGGCGACCAGCATTTGGGGAGCATAATGCTGCAGCTGGTGGACCCTGAGAATCCCAAGGATTGGTCTGATCATGCACTCTACTGGCCGGTCAAAAACATTTGGCTTACACGCACACGAGCCACGCTGGATCAGTGCGGCGTTCAAGCGGACAGTCTGCTCCACTTTACGCCCATGCACAAAATGCTGCGCGTCCAATTGCCAGATCTGAGGTATTTGGACTGCCGTGTCGACTATTCAGTGAAGACATTTGCCGCCGTTGTGAATCTATGCAAACTGCTTGACATCCGCTATCCGGAGGAGTTGTCGCTGTGCAAACCGCTCGAGGCGGAGCATCTTAAGAAGAACTTTGGTCAGCTGCCACATCAGAAGCGGGTGCCCATCGCTGAACCAGATGGCACAACTTATCTGCAGCCAGCACCAGACACCAACTCTTTTGTGCCCATCAACTCTTCTTTTAACGGCGGCAGCAATGGTAGCCTTGACAAACCATCAACTCCAAGCATGTTCTTCTGTGCGCCACTGTCGCCGCACAATGCAGGCGCTCCGGGCTCCAGGCAGACACCTACACCGGGCGCCTGGAAACCCAGTCACTCTGGCTACGCCACCTTTGACTCGTCTTCGTCGAGTTTGGGTGACTTTCAGGAGAATCTAGCCTGCTCCCCACATACCCTTAGCACCGAGGTGCGGGCTCGCCTCTTGCGTCCCAAATCGCTGGTGGAGAAGGCACGCCTCAATGTCGGCTGGCTGGACAGTTCGTTGTCGCTGATGGAGCAGGGCATACGCGAATATGATACCCTCTGCTTGCGCTTCAAGTACTACACGTTCTTTGATTTGAATCCCAAGTACGATCAGGTGCGCATCAATCAGCTGTACGAGCAGGCCAAGTGGTCCATACTGAACGAGGAACTCGACTGCAGCGAGCAGGAGACGCTCATGTTTGCCGCGCTGCAGTTTCAAGTGAATCATCAGGTTGACATGCAGCTGATAACAACCGTCGACTCGGGCATCGAGACGTCCAGCCAGGAGAACGATGACGATGACATCGATTCAGCGCTCAATGAACTGCAGATCACTCTGGAGGGAAGCAGTGCACACGATACGATTAATATTACACGCATACCGGAGCTCTCCGATTATTTGCGCTTCCTCAAGCCACAGCGTTTCACGCTGCGTGGCTACAAGCGCTACTATTTCACCTATCGCGACTTACACTTGCATCTGTATAAGAGCTCCGAGGAATCGCGACGCACTGCGCCTTCGATCAGCATCAATTTGCGAGGTTGCGAAGTGACGCCAGATGTGAATCTGGAGCAGGGAAAATATGCCATACGCCTGGAGGTGTCGCCCGACGATTGCAATGGACCCAACAACGAGGTCTGGGTGCGTTGCGAGAACGAACAGCAGTATGCCAAGTGGTTGGCCGCCTGTCGCCTGGCCGCCAAGGGACGCACCTTAGCGGATAGCACATACGAAAGCGAAGTCGATGGCATATTGTCTCTACTGCAGATGCAGCGACCCGTGCAGGGTGTACATGTCAATATCGATCCACGCTCAGTGGACGCTATGGATTATCTGTCGGCGAAGATGCTGCGCAAGATGGCCGGCAAGGCGGTGCAGCGTATTCTGGAGGCACATGCCAATGTACGCGAATTTTCGCTGTTGGAGGCCAAGCTGAAGTATATACAGGCCTGGCAATCATTACCGGACTTTGGCGTTTCATTGTTCGTCATCAAGTTCGATGGTCACCGCAAGGAGGAACTGCTGGGCGTTGCCCAGAACCGCATAATGCGCATGGATTTGACCTCTGGGGATCATATCAAGACCTGGCGCTACAACAATATGAAAGCCTGGAATGTCAATTGGGGCATTAAGTGCATGATGATTCAGTTCAATGACGAGAATGTTGTCTTCTCTTGCCACTCCGCCGACTGCAAGGTCGTCCACGAGTTTATAGGCGGTTACATTTTTATGTCAATGCGCTCCAAGGATACCAATCAGACACTGAATGAGGAACTCTTCCACAAGCTGACGGGCGGCTGGTCGTAATCTTGTGGTTTCTCATTTTTAGAAATTGTTTATTTGTTGACAGTGGCCTTGTTTAGAGCCCATTTTTATATTCTAACGATCGTCCATAATCACTATTAACGCTATATTTTTAGACTATTTTAAAATTTATTGATGGATGCCTTTCCAAGCGTTTTTTGACTAATCCCATGGATTTTAACTAAAAATTATAATCATATATTACTGCCCAGGGCGCTTTCGCCTTCCTAACTTTAACAACTCTGCCTTGTTCGTGGCCTTTATACAACTAACTCATAAGCAAAAATAAAAAAAACATTTTAACAGTAAAAAATGTATTTAAAAATGTACTTGTTTGGCGATACTTGGGACTATCGATACTAGGACAGTTAATGTGCAGCTACACCTGGCATTAGTAAACTATCGCCGTGACTGCACTTGGCAACGATAACTGTAATCAGCTGTTCGCTGGTAAACATAACCATATGAAATTAAATGTATTTATTGCTTTTTTTTTAAATGGCTAAAAACGTGCAGTGTAAGCGAATGCCATGGGTCAAAAACCTCTACTCAAACCGCGAGTACCCGGACAACTACACGGATCCGAGTTTCCTAAAAGATCTACGCACCAATCTCCATGTGCGAATCTACACACTTGGCGAGAGTATTGCCGGCATAACCGTGCTGAATAATCAAATTTCGAGCATAACCGGCTTTCTGATACTCTATCACATGATGCTCAGTGAGCGACTTGCACCCACCAGCATTCTGGTGCCCACCTGCATCGTTACGGCCATGGGATATTTGTGTTACCGTGGGAGCAGCCTCAGCATGACGCTGCTGGGAGAGGATTCAAAGACCCTCGTCACTGTGCTGCTCTCTGGCTACATCTTTTCACCCATGCTGCACACCTTGACACAGGCCATCAGCACGGACACCATTTATACGATGACTTTTTTTGTGATGCTCTTCAATCTGATGTTCTCTGACTACGGGCTGGATGTGGCCATGGTCTCCAAAGCCATCTCACTGAATGCGGCCATATTCGGTGCCATCTGTCTGGCATCGCGACTTTCCACATCGTATCACGCCTTTGTG
Source organism: Drosophila longiperda (assembly GCA_035042125.1). NCBI lineage: Eukaryota > Metazoa > Arthropoda > Insecta > Diptera > Drosophilidae > Drosophila > Drosophila longiperda. Next base: position 3,382,112 of record JAWNLV010000130.1, read on the forward strand.
CTGCTCGTCGAGGCTGCCATCTTCTTTGTGCTGTATCCCATTGTGATCGCTGCCACATGGCATCCGCTCTGCATGGTGCCCATCTTCGTCATATGCTGCGCCTCGCTCTATTATATATCGAGCCCGGTACTCTATCTTTATGCCTGCACCACGCTCTTCGTCAACTTCGTTTGCCCGTTTATCTTTGTAAAGCATCAGCGGTACAAATTCAACATCCATGGCCCCTGGGACGAGGCAATTGTGGAGGAGAACACCGATGAGAACCTTGATGAGAATTTATAGCGCCAGTTGCTCTTCTCATAGATGAATTGCATCGATGATGGGGAGCGAAAGACTGAGCGTTAAATCACAACTTAATTTAAGTATTTATAAAACTCGTTAACATTCCATATTAATGTCGTTATTTCATTTTATTTGTTAATACGTGTCTCACCTCGATTGAACATATTAAATATTTTATTTTGTAAATAAAAATCAATGCAATGTTTTAATTAAAATGTATTTTATCAATCCATTTAAGCCGTAATTAAGTAAAAGTTATGCAAAGTATAAGGAATCAAATCGAAAAATAATTTTTTTTTTTTGGAAGAGCCGATAGAACTGGGGATTTTGTCAGAATACCTACAAAATGGGATTTATGCGATTTTTAAAAAGATTAAAGCTTTAGTTCAGATAAAAAGAAAAAATTGCGCATGCAAATCTTACGAATATATATAATCGATAGGAAATTATATATTGAGATTTGGTTTCCATTTGTATTATTTAATAGTAATAATGATTATGTTTGATGTATATATATTTACAAACATATACGCAGATATATGACAATCAAACATGAAATAATACAGCATATATTGTATTGATGATACAGATTTGAAATAGCTTAATTTAAATAAAGTCTTAATTGCAATTTTGCAGTAAAAACCTTTTTACATTTAGCATTACCGATACACTACTAAGAATAAGAAACTAATTCCTAATCTTGCATACACATACAGAATGCATTATTTGTTGTATTGTTTAATATAGAACTTGCATATGGTAATACACTAGGTATTTTATTAATTCATTAAACTTCCGCTAAACTTTTCGCACCGAACGCGGCCAACGGTCACTGTCTTTAATCATTAACTATATAGTAGGTATAACTACTAAATATTATATTTTTTCTTCATGTATAAACTTTTTCAAAATGTAAAAAACGTACATACTCTTAAATGTTGTGTTAATTTGATTTTTCTTCATTATATTTTTTTTTAGAATTAATGCTAAATTAACTAGTATTTTGTTTAAGTTAACGCTATTAACATCTCATATAATTGTATAATTTATATGAATGACAGCAGCACGTTATTTGTGGGTTTTGCTAGATCGAAACATTTTAATTTCAATTAAACTAACACAGAATAAAAATATAAATGAAATGCGGAGCGCTGTTAGTGTATGTTTTGGTGTGTAGTTGGGCAGGTATTGGGTAAGGTGGTGGGGTGGTGGGGTGGTGGGGTGGTGGGGCACATACACACACACACACACATTTTAGTTACACAATAAATTGACGCCGATTGTTTAGAGCGCCACCTCGTCCCCGTTGCGTGTGCAGGCGCCGCCACTGAGCTTCACCTGATCCATGGACTGCTGCTCGGCGCGCAACTGCAGTTGGCGGCGTCGCTGTGCGGTAAGCGAGAAACTGGGACTGGTATCGCTGGTAGCGAAGGCTTTGGAAGTTTCTTGGTTTGTTGGCTCGTAAAATATATCACGTGTTGTGGTTGGGTTTGTTGTGGCAAAGTGTACTTGATGATGTTGTTGTGCTTGCTGATGCTGATGTGGATGCTGATGTTGCTGATTTTGCTTCTGATGTGGCTGTTGTCAGACTAATTCGTTCTTTGGCGTTGGCTCCCCAGACGACGTGAGCGCCGTTCCGTTGGCCACCGTCTGGTTACCACTTGCAGCGGCTGCTGCCTCCAGCAGAGATCCGGCCTCAACATCGCCAGCCTGTCGTGCCGCATTACGCTGGCGACACATGTACGGGGAATTTGTGGGTGAGGGCAGTTGATTCTGTGCGGAGAATTTAAGGTTAATTGCTGTAGCAGACACAACACAAATTCCGAGTTTTTGGCATTACCAGTTTGTTATTATTTTGGCAGCAGGTGGCCTTCACGCAGCCCTCGTCGGTGGTGGGGCAGTCTAAGGCACAGCAATCGGAGCCGCTTATGTTAATGCTGGAGGTGCCATCGGACATGTTGCAGCCCTCAATCTCGCTAAACTCCGGCTGTATGGTGGTCGAGTGGATGCCCTCGTTGTGAAAGAACTCCTTCACCTTCTCGGCAATTTTCATATACTCGGACAAATTGCGACAGCTGCAACAAATTAAAGATAAGGAAGGAAGATAAGGACAAATTAAAGATTAACTCCATACCGTATGTGTGCGGAGGCAATGATGCGATCTCCGGCCAATTGCCAGACATGGAACTCGTGCACGGCCATCACGCCATCGACCTTCTCGAGTAGACGCTTTTGTATGGCATCCACTTTAATATGCGTAGGAACCGTTTGCAGCAGAATTAAAGCCGATTCTCGCAACAGAGGCCACACCGAGTGAAGGATGAGCGCGACAAGGACGATGGATAGAGCCGGATCGATGTACAAGCGATATTCCCAATCGCTGAGCCATACAACCAGCGCACTGACAACCACAATGACGCTGCCAAGCGCATCGCTGAGCACGTGCAGGAAGGCGCCACGCATATTCATCTGGCCGGGTTCATGGCTATGGCCATGGCTGGACTTCTTCAACGGTTTCTCCTTCGGTTTCTCATACGCATAATCATTTTGCTCATCATCCGCCTCGTCCATATTGGCCAGCTCCGTGAGGCGGCTGTGATTACGTGTCAGACCGCCGCCATGCGAGTGTCCATGATTACCACCATGCTCTGTAAAAATGCAAATCGCTTAATTAAATTGATAATTGACTGATAAATGTAAGGAATACTCACCGTATAGCAGACACAAGCCTATCATATTGACCAGCAGACCCAATACGCCTACAACGAGCAGCAGCTTGGGCTGATGTATATCCTCCCTCTCAATAAATCTGTTGGATAAAGTTTGGTAAAGTTGAGTAAGAGCTCAAAGGAATACGAAGAACTTTGGTATTAACAATAACATATCTAATCGGCTTTTAATTGGAAATTGTATGCTTCACATGAAAGGAAAATGTTTAATAACAAGTAATTAACTTCTATATGGAAAATACATTTAACTAGAGAAGCATAAGCCAATCTGTAAATTCTCAGGAAACAAAAAATAATCTCTACAAATGTATTAGTTTTTTGTTATATCTATCACCCATTTATTAATATATTTAATAAGAGTATTTTTGCTGTTGGCTATGTATATATATAAATATGTATATATAAATATAAGTATATATATAAATATATAATTTATATAAAAATGGCGGAGCCAACTATTTAATAGATTTCCCATAGCAACAAAGATTAGTAAATAAATATGTATCTTCCTAACAATTATATATAAAGCCTATATGCATAGCTTTAGCAACTAAAATTAAAATTAAAAGTAATGAGTTGTGCCATATGCCATTTTACAAAAAGTTCTACAGCAAAGCCGCTCCCAGATTTTCAAGTAAAAAACGAAGAAGAAGCAGACTACATTGAAACAATCGGTTGGCGTATAAATAAAAAATAAAACGCGCAGCGTAAAGTGGCAAGAGAATGTTGTGTATGCAGCCGGCATGTAAATTAAAACGTGGCGAATAACAAAATGACAAAAAACGGAAAATAAGCAGAAACAACAAAAAAGATTAAACAAAATTTGTGAACACACAAAACGGTGACAATGCGAAAATTTGTAAAATTTCCCGCTGGGCATGGAGGCGTTGACCATATATATATATATATATATATATATATATATAAATGTAGATATAGGTGCTGGGACAGGTGTCTCACCTTTTGCATGCCTCAATCGTGATGCTGAAGCAGAGGGCAACCAGAAATACTGCATTTACCAGAGCGCCAAGGACCTCGGCACGTGCCCAGCCAAAAGTGTTCTTTGACCATTTTTTGGGTGACATCTGTTAAAAAAAGAAAGAAAAAAGCAATGAATAAGCTAAAAATTAACATTAATATTTTACTCGCAAATACACACCTTAACCGAGAGGAATGATATGACCAGGGCGGCAATGTCGCCCAGCATGTGAAAACTGTCTGCGACAAGGGCCATCGAATTGGTCACATATCCCACTGTGATCTCCACGAAGAAGAAGCACGCCGTCAGCCACATCATCGAAAGCAGGCGACATTTTTTGCCCGAATATTTGGACATCTTGGAGAAGCTGAAAAAAAATAACGCAATATATTCAAGTTTAAAATTGCATTTTATAAAGTTAAAGCAAAAGATTTAATGTATAAAAATATATTAAATGCAGTTGCAAGTTCATTCGCTTTTACAGGTGACTAAACCTTTAAATACCATTTTGTATAACAAGAGAGAAAAACTTTAACTGCAAATTAAGTCATTTCAATTGATACAGAATTTTTGTTGTGGCTGAGAATTAATTGAATGAAAATGGATAAAATTGGAAAACATGTTAAGCTACGCTTGAATGGGTGTAACAATCACGGCCCCTTCCCACATTGGCGAAGTTAATTGTTTTCTTTCCTATCTTCGTTTTCGTTTTGTTTGCCTTTTTTTTATGGTTGACTTAACAAGAGCACTTTGGGATTCGATTGATTGCTGCAAAACTTACACAAATAACTGCATTTACAATTTGTTGGTTCTATCACGGTTTAGCCTGCTGCTCTGTGCCAAGTATTTATGAATTATAAAGCTCGAATTGCCCAGCTTTAAGTTCTGTTTGTATGTTTATAGATATTTATATTTTTATGGAGAAACATTAATGCAGGTGCAGTTTTTTTGTATAAACAATTTATAACTGAACCGCGTCAATTTCAACGAAACTGCACTATAACAAAAACAATATAATAGCTGTCGTCAAGGGGTTTGGGGAAGGGGGAAATGTTTTATTGTTGTATTGCTAGGTAAGCAACAAAGTTTGTATATTCGCATTTATTTAATGCGATCAGCCGTTGACTAAGCAACCAAACAACCATAGAATATAAACATGTATATATATATATATATATATTTATATATACATAAACGTAGCAGGAAGTGAGGAGACTTTATCGTTGGCTCGCCTCCACCTAACAGTGCCACCCCCACCCGCCCCATACCACAAACACCAGTGAGAACCTCAACAACAATTGATTTTGCAATCTTCTTGTGATTCTTCTCTTTCTCTTATCTTATTATCAGGCCACGCGAAACAACAAAAAATTTGTAAAAAAAAAAAAAAAACACTTGAAAATGATAAGTGAATTTTATCGGTTTCTACTATTATCACAACAATGCGTAATTTTTCCCACATTTTGTGTGTTATCTTTAGCTGTTATGTAGATGGTATATGACGAGAGATAAGCATATTGCAACACACTTTGAAAAGCGTGCACAACGCGGCATGTTCGCAAAATTGACAATTCAAAATCCAAAAATTAAGATTGACGAAGATAAAATTCCTTTCCAAAAAATGATAATGAGATTTATATGATATAGTAGCTTAAAATAATCAATTTCAGTTCGGGTACTTATAATTTCCAATTTTTAACAGAATGTTCATACAGTAGCTATTATATATATATAGTGAAGCTATCTAGTCAACTCTCAGATTGCTACAAGATTGTCTATATCAACACTTAGCATGTCCCATTCTGTTCAAAAATTATCACTGTTTTAAGCAACTATTAAGTATTCTCGCAATGCCAGATTACAAAGAGCTTAGTACCAAGGGTATAATATTTAATCGGTTTCAGTAGACTGCAAACTGACTGGAAATACGGATAAGAAATAAATAATAACTAAGTTATACATTGTAGTGTGGCTAACTAAGTGATAAGAAAGTTGGTATTATTCATCTAAGTACATTTATATTTTTATACATAGTTCACATATACATATATATATACACTCCCTACATACATGCATAGATATGAAAATACCCAGAGCATAGAAAACAAAACTTTTATAACGAAACTCTTAAAAAACTCTTGAAAAATACGATTTTAAGATTATAAATTGATTACTAAGAGCTACTAAGTGAATATGTTGATTATTATCTTCGGCTGTACTTAATTTTAGTGATTCATTTTTTGTTACATTAGTTAATTAAATATATCGTTTAAGCAATTTATTCTCGGCTGATTCAGCTAAGTGACTTGTTGCATGACTACTGAATCACTCCAAATTATGTCTAACAACTGCTTGCACCGACACTTTATTTACATTGCATTAATCAAGGTTCAAGTTGCAATAGGTTTCAATTTTTTTTAAAACGAATTTAACCATTTGCAACCATTTGTTTACAATAATATGTGCTTTCGATAAACAATAAATTTTTTGTGTTTGCTTTACAACTTCGTAACTAAAAGCGATGTCTCCTAATGATGTCTAACAGCTGCTTGCTATGAGTTCCCTCATACGAACTGTCATCCCTTTTACTCATATTGCAATAAACAAGTTTTAATTTTCAATAGGTTTTAAATTTATTTAAAAGGAATTTATCCATGTGCACTCATTTGTTTACAATAATATGTGTTTTTGATAAACAATAAATTTTTTGTGTTTGCTTTACAACTTCGTAACTAAAAGCGATCTCTCCTAATGATGTCTAACAGCTGCTTGCTATGAACAGCTGTCATCCCATTTACTCATATTGCAATAAACAAGTTTTAATTTTCAATAGGTTTTAAATTTATTTAAAACGAATTTATCCGTATGACATATGACTATCTACAGATGTGTTTTTAACAACCTTATGTGATTATATTAGTTTCTCGTTACTTGATCAGATTTATAAATTAATAAATTTTGTTAATTATATATATATTAATATTATATATAATTGATATGTTCGGAGTTTACAATAGTGAAAATTTGGAGTAAGCATGCCTCTGTAGTCATCTACTGGCTACTACTACACAATACAAAAATATCTATATTAAATATATATATAAGAGCCAAAATCTAGACAATATAAAAAGAAAATTTGCAAAATTATTCATTTTTCCTTTGTCAATACAATTCATGTAATGTGCATATTTTGAGATATTGCTTAACTTGGGACACTTAACTCAATAATATATATGATATTTAGTAGAATAACAAGCAGCTCTCACATTTTAAATTAGTTAAGCGCTGGGTTGACTTTGAGGGCTTTAGCTGATAGCGCTGCACGTTGAGCCTGAAAGCCGCTGTCCGATAGCAGTGACGAATAAAATATTCGTTACAAACGTGCGTGGCCAGACAAAATGTGTAGCGCTCAACTAATGACAGATAAGTTAAGAGCAGCTGGCGATAAAAAATCAAAAGCGACTCAAACGTGGACAATTTGGGTGAAAAAGAAAGAGAGAGAGAGCAAAAGAGAACAAGAGATGGGAGAGGAACGTTGGGAGTGGGAGTGGTGCGACTAACCTATTTGCGTTGGCGTCCATTTATAAAATCAAAACGGTTTAGCAATTTGACATTTTGTAGCCCCTCTGATATATATATATATATATATATATATATGTGCAACAGTATGTATTTAGCCAGCTTTGTCGCGTTTGTTTTCATGGTTATGTCAGAGTTAATAGCCAATAGTCAACCCGTTTTTAAAGCACGTGACTAGCCTAACTAAACCGAACTCAAATAGAATCACAGCTACGTTTCACATGTAATTCGTGAACAACTTGAATTTAATACAATTAAATAAGTAAAATATTCAAAATGCACTTGACCATGGCTCAAACAGCAGCCTTCACGCCCAATCAAAGTTAAACTAATATACAACAGAATATAGATATATATTTGAATTATATATGTATAAATATATCAAGTATTGCTTCCAAGAGTTTATGCAGATTATTTTATACATTTCCGATATTATTTATTTGGCTAGGCACAAGGATAAAATGTTGTACTTATAAATAACGTTAACATTCATATAAATAGATATGTATTTGTCACACGTGATTTGAGTAGCTATTTTGAAAGACAATTAAATATTCAACGCACAAGCAAATGCTTTCTTTAGTGCACCAAATGTTGCAAGTGCCACCACACACACACACACATAAATATACAAAAATGACATACATTCGAAACCAAAATTGTGCACTTCTGTGATACGAACTGAGTTGGGCCACAATTGGGTTAAAATATTCTAGGTCATGTTGCTTAATTGGCTGCTTTGAATTTGCATATGCAGTTGTGTGTGTGTTGTGTGTGTCAACTGAGTTTGGAACATTTTGAACTTTTGGCATATGCCCTGTTTTGTTGACTTAATGCTCAACAATCCAACAAAACCAACATTGTAGCGACATCGTCTGAGGCCAGGCCACATGGCAACACGACCGGAATAATCTCCGAATTGATAAGACTATTTGGGTTTATAGAGCGAACCCATTTAAACTGGTAGCCTTTGGAATATTATTCGATACGCAGTGATATGTAACAAATCAACTATCAAATCACGAATTTAATATGCAATCATTTCAAGTATTCTCAAAACTACTGGCTGGAGAGATTGTATTAATTAATATGACCATGGTGGACATTTGAGAAATGGAAAGTCAAGCAACGAATGTTTTAAACAGTTTTTAATATAAAAAAATTTATAAATTAATAGTAAATTACGTGTCAATGTAAAACATTTTATGGTTTAAGCTATAGATAAATTTATATTGATATTGGCAAAGTCTGGCAACTCATCGTTTAATAAATAAAATATTGCCAATTAACTTTGATTGTCAATTACAAAAAAGAGCTAAAAACTAAGCAATGAATTAACCTGAAGTTTCTGGACACAATAAAGTAGCCGCAGAGAATATTTGAGGCACAACGAGCAGTTGCAATTGTGTAAGCTTTAAGGCTCTGAATAATTTGTGTGAATCCTTTTCGCAGCCATTTCACATTATTTGTGGTAATTCATACGGTGCACGGCAATGAAAAAAGAAATTAAAATAATTACTTTAATTACAAAATTGCATTCGCAGTCTGGAAATTGTGCAGCCAACAATAGTTGTGCAAAGTAAATTTAGAAAAAAAAGGGAAGTTCCATTGACTTGGTTGGCTGACAATTAACCCGCTTTTCAACTGGCCCAAAGGAAAGGAAAGGGGCTTTGCAGGGAGGAGAACCGTAATGGTTAACGTGTTCAGTTTGCTGCACAACCACAACAACAATATCACGGGAAAATACACAGAAACAACTCAGTAGAAAAATGCCCAAGACGAGAGGAGCTGGGTAGCAAAAGTGGGACAGGTAAGTTTTTTGATTTATTTATGCAAATTCTATGGCACATTACAGGGACAGAAAAAGAGCAAGAGAAGAGTTTGCATGTGAATGTATATATATATAGGTATATATAGAAACATAACCTGCTGACCCAATTCTCGTTAGAGTAATCGAGTGTTTCCGCCTAAACCTAAACTTAAATATAAAAACAATAATTAATATTTTTTACAGAAATAATTCTGACAATAAACATTGATTGGAATTGAAAATTGTTAAAGTTTGACAATATACAACAAATAACACAAATGTTTGATAATATAATTTAAAAATCAATTTGTTCTACATTAAATATAACACATGCATATAATAGATGAATGGCGTGGGAAAATTTTTATATTTTTCTGATGTATATCATGCAATTTACAGAGATTTTGTTATAGGCATAAATTAACACGTATTTATTGATAAAGCAATAATCAGATTACACTTCATGTAAGCATTTTGTACACCAGTTGACATTTGCATATCTTTGTGTTGCAAGACATTAGCTTTCTTCGAATGTGAATGTTATGTTACTCTGATAAGCAGCGCTTATCTGGGTAAACTACAAGAAAGGCTAACCTAGTTAGTTTTGTCATAAATCTATAGACGACTTATATGGCCACTGGCAAACATAACCTAGTTAAGAGTAATTATGTTGTGCATTGTTTGGTTGTTTACCTTTATTAATCTAGTATAAAATACGTATACAAATATTCAACGGACTTTTAAATTTATGTACCTAGCAGCAATCTTATTAATCAATTGGAGTCTTATTTGGTGTGAAATTAAATTAGGACGTATTGATTTTTTTGCACTCGGTATCACTCAATTGACAAAGAGATCTTCAATTGGGGATAGCGGGAGTTAAGGGAGGATGTTGGGCAGTGGCTGACGACTCCGTGACCTTTAAGCGTATATCAAAGTGGCGAGTAAGTTGAAGAGGACGACACACATGCCACAAGTAGTAGGAAACTGGACGATAATGTAATGTAAGTGAATTAGAATCGATTAATAAGAAGAGATGTTCAAGAAACAGAATTGGAACCTTAATTCGTCTAGTATTACACATGTATATTATATTTGTTATATATAGTATATTTTATAATTGAGCACAGAAAAGATTAATATATTTTGAAGCATATAAAAATATAGAAATTATGAGGTCAATGCTATAAACAAAGATGTGAAACGAGAAAACAAAGATATTAAGCAGATGTTGTTTAGTAAACATGATGAGACGACGTTTACCAAAAGGACCAAAAAATGTGTTAAGCACATTTTTACTTATTTTAATGGAGCCACTTGAAAGACGTCTTTATTGATCCTTTTGGATATATGAAAATAGTTGAGCTTGCAGCGTCTCATGTTCATCTGCTGAATAAACCGATTTGCTATTTGGCTTTATCTAAAAAATAGATAGATTCTAGAATAATCAGGCTTACTAAAAATTATTCGAATCAGAGGCCAGAATATGAGTGTTTCTCTGAATTCTACACAGGCCATTGCTAAAATTAACTTAATTTGGCAGACACGAACAGAAAAATCACCAGAAGTAAGAGAAACAAATTACCCACAAGCGTAAGACAAATAAAATAACAACAGGAGTGACTCACAATTATTTCTGATAAAAAGCTATGGCCAAATGATGATTATGGTAATGACTAAGACGCTGAGAGACGACGAAAGCTGGCAAGTTCGGAGCGGAAACTCCGGCACACAAACCGGTTTATTCTCAAGCCGGCAACGTAAGAAAAAAAAAACAATCACACAAGCGCCCAAAGTGCAGCAGCCTCAGAAGAGCAGAAGCAGAAGCAGAAGCAGAAGCAAGAAAAACAAATTTAACAATGCGCCTTAGAAGACAGGTAAATAGGCATGTATGCATGTGTGTGTGTGTATATGTGTAGGACTAGGACCTATGTGGGACAGAGAGGCGTAATTTGCTTGGTGCTGTCGGCGTTGTATCTACCTTTTACCAAAATGAGGCGTGTGCCGACAGTTCGCTGACCCAAAATACGACAATAACAACAACAAAAACAATAGCGTTGACAGAGATACTAAGAGACATGTTCGCACATGTTTCCTTTGACTTCTCCCGTTTCGTCATTAATATCGCTCTTTGTTTGTATAAACACACACACACATGCCTCAGATATCGTTGTGCATGCATTTTGCAGCAAAACAGACACATTGTTCTTTCTTAACATCTTAATAAAATTAATAAGAAAGAAAGCCTGCCTGCTAGTTAAGTTTGGCGAGAAAACAGTTTAATTTACAGCACTTCTATTGTCAAACATCAATTTGATGATATTTCAATCATATTCTGATTTGACTGTTGGTGGCACAGCCATTAATGAGAGATGGAGAGAGGCAAAAAGAAATAGAGCGAGTGACAGAACTTACCGAAGTGTATGAGATGCTGAATAACCGACGCTTTAAACGCAGTTAAATGTTATTTTTCTGGTCTCGAATAGATCCACGACGTATGGCCGCAGCGAAAGCGGCTTTTATTTTGATCTACGAACACAAAAGTGTAATTGCTTTAATTACGATTTCTTTACACTACAAATATTCTTTGTGACAAAAGCGCCCTATGTGAATTTGTGTGTCTGTGCGTCGAGTGTGACGCTCCCAACAATATATACACTTAAGTGTATACATACATGCACATAGGAATATGTATATATGTGTGTGATAAAAACAGAGCGAGATAAGTCGCTTGACGTCGATTTGTTATTCGTGTTATTTGTAACGCGTGCAAAATTGTTGGTGCTGCAGCAAAAATACTACTAAACAATGTTCGCGAGTATCCCGACTATAGATATCAATATATATATAATGTTTCGGAGAGATGCATAGTAATCTTTGCGATAGCAGTAAATTTTGCACGTCACGCACAGAATTCCTACGCTCTTTCTGGGCCTGTTGGGTGGTGCACGGCACGCCTGATTTGTTTTACATGCAAACATGTACATCAATTTGAACCTACATATTGTTAATAGCTCACTTCGTAAAAACACACACATATATACACATTAACATTTTTATATATAAAATATAAATATATCTATATATATTCACAAATCAAAAATATATCATATTGACCACGATTTGCACTTCTGCACGTGCACTTGTACAAAATGTGTCAATTACTTTTCGCTCAAGCTGCGCATTACCGATTTTTATTTATTTATTTTATTTTGTTTCCGATGCACTAGATCTGCAAGCTCTCGGCAGTTGTCACTTTGTTAAAATTTTGAAGACGACTAGATGCAAAAGTAATACAGCTGAAAAATACCACCTAATCGTAGCAGTGTGACCAAATCCTGTTTAGCTAAAATATACTTTTTTATAAAAGCAGTGTGACCACCGCTAAAACGATTTAATTTTGAAGATGTGGAGCAACGCATGTTCCCAAACTTGACTATAGATGTTATATTTAAATATGCTTGAAATTTTTTAGGCAAAGTAAAAGCAACCCAATTTTAAAAATTCAAAAGACAATTCTTTCAGAAAGTAAAGCGGGGTCCTCGCTACATAGAGTACACACCTTTTATTCTCCTTTGTACTTACGCGCTATAAACTTTATTAAAATATATTTATTTAAATTGCTTGCGCTTATAAATAAAATGTTCGCTTTTAGTTAAAACAACATATAAGTATTCATTTATGCATATATGCTTATGATCTATGACAAATAAATATATGTATGTACGCATATATTATTTATATATTATAGATATTTCTGATTGCATTTAAAAACTACAACGAATTGAGCAAAAATTTGTATACATAAATTGCACGAAAAGCGAAAAATATTTTTAAAGTACATATTTTAGTCAATTATCAGTTAGTTATGTACTAGCTTTGATTGAGAAATTAATGAGAGTTGTTATTGTAGTTAGCAGCGCGAGTGTGGCATGCCACCCAAAAAGAAATGCATCATGCAGCGGTTCGCAAGTCTAGCTCTCCCACACCTCGTCGCGCTGTTTGGCAGCTAAAAGTTTGCGTTCTGCCGAAAATAAAGAATATAAAAAAAGTAAATTTACATTTTAATTTCAAGACGCACCTTTGGCTTCGCGCAGCACACGTCGTTCGTTCTCTCGCTCCTCCGGTGCTGTGCGCAGCTTCACACCCAATGCGCCGGACACCAGTCGTCGCGCCAGCGCCGTGCAAGTCTCCGGCCGCTGGCGATACGGCTGCAGTGAGACGGCGCCCGCCTTCTTCGCCTTGAGACGAGATTCGAGCGTGGCCTCGGCCAGCGGCTTCAACTTGACAAACGGATGGCCCATTGTAAGTACCTCAGCAGCTGTCAAATAATGTCAGATCAGATCAGATTAAATGCATATATAATGGGATCGGGCAACCAACCTATACGGGAACTGCTAAATACAGCCAGTGCATGTGTATCGTCCACCCATTTGATGTCGAATCCGGCGCTTTTGTACTGTGAGAAGAGCATGAACAGATCCGGTGTCTTAAATTCCACCGGAAAATTTGAGATTTCCAGCACATGCGGAAACTCCTCCTCATTAAGCAGCGACTGCTTAATGTGATAAAGCTGCAATAAATATTAGAAACATATGAAAAACGGTGCTAAACAATAAATAAGTTTACCTTTCACTCACGCTATAATCCATTTTGGGCAGTTCAATTTTGCACTTGCCCACGGAATCGGTGAGCTCCTGCAAAATCTTTGGGTCCAAGCACTCGCCACTCTCATCGAACATATTCTCCCAATCATCCTCGTTCTCTTCGTCATCATCTTCGGTGGTGCTGTCAGTTGTTGTTAGAGCTGCTGCTGTTACTGTTGCAGTTGCAGCTGCAGCTGCTGTCGCTACTACCGCTGTCTCAATCTTTTCGGGAATCTCCAGTACATCTGAGACAAAGGTCTGTTTCATGATGCGACGATTGCTACGATTGATTTCCTGCATGGATTTACAGAAGTTAATTCACATTCATATTTCTATTATATATTTATTAATACCTTGGAGGCTCGCTGTAATTCGCGCACTTCGTTATCACATTTGTTGACATCATCAGCAGTTGAAGCATTATTGGCTTTTGGCAGCGCTGCTGCATCCTCGATGCGCAATGGCTGCATCGTTTGCTGTGCACTGTTGTTGTTGTGATTGCTGTTGCAATTGCTGTGGGTTTTACCCGTCTTTGTCCGCTGGGCGCCGCCCATGGTCTGCAAAAAAAAGAAAGATTTGAGCTTTTCTAGCAAGATAAGGTAAGTAATTAATTGTTATGTGGCACCTCCTTATCACAGTTGCTATCTGGCGGTGGTTGTGTCGGCGTCGGCAGCGTTGTCGTCGACGTATCTTGATTCTCGCTGGGCGCAATAACAAGCAATGTGGCTGCCTCAGTTGGTTTGCCAATGTTTTTCTTGCCCCGCTCCCCTCGACGTGATCTAGATTTTTTTGCTTTAGATAATTGCTGCTGCTGTTGTAGGTTGCTGTCGTCTGGCTTCGACGGGTTCGCATCGACAACTGGCATTTCCAATTGCTGTTGCTGTAGCTCTGTCTGTTGATTGCTGCACGTAGGCTCTGCAGCTGTTGCTGCTGCTGCTGCAGCAGATGGCATTAACGAAGTTGGCGTCGGCGTCAGCGTTAGCGTCGTCGGCATTGCTGTTGTTGTTGTCGGAGGCGTTGTTTGACTGCGTCGTGCCCTTGGCACATAAACGGCTCGGTCGGGACGTCGTTCGCGTCGAGTGGCTGCTGCAGCGGCGCTAGTCTGTTGCTCTCTGCGACGAAACGTTTGATCAAAACAGAAACAGCCAAATAACGAAAGGTAAACAATTGACAAACAAAATACTATTTCGTAAATACAAACGTAGAATGGAGAACTTGAAAACAAACGTTAACAAACAGGAAAAGTTTAGATAAACTTAAAACTCTTGTAAATTATTGAACTATTAACAATTTTCAAACACTTATATTTTTTCATTGTACTATCTAATTTATTTACCTGGGCGGCGAAGTTTGCCGAGCGGCGACTGAGGTAGTTGTCGATATTATTTCTGTTATTGTTGTTTCCGCTGTTGTTGGTGCAGCAGGTTCTGTTAATGTTTCGTTCGTTGCAGCTGCTGCTTCTTCGCTGCTATTGTTTCTAAGTGCAGGTGGTCTATACAAATCCACTGAGTTCGATTTACTCACTACACAAAAAGAAAAAGGGAGAAAGGGAAACGAATTTAAAAACAAAGTAATTTGCAAAACATTTGTGTGAATGTATATCAGGTGAAGCAATGCATTTGGCAAAAAAAAAACGAATAATGTAAATACATGCACAAAAAATTCACTAATGTTGACCCAATTTTACGTCCGTACGCTTTGTACGCTGCTTCGTGAATGTCAACACCAAGCATAGCTCGCTGAGACTGAAACTGGGCGCAACAAGTGAGCGAACGAGCGCGCACGAGGGAGCAAGCATACGAGACATACAGAAAGAGAGAGCAAGAGCGTGTTGAGAGTGGCGTATGATGCAACGAACGACCAAAATGTAGCTCGCGAAAGAGGTCGACCTTGAATAGAGCTGCGTGACCCGAACGCAGCACACGCAAACGAAATGACTGCTGACTGTAGTTCGTCGGCGTGTTTGGCTTTATTTTTAGTTGTTTGCACATACACATATAATTATTTCGTCTTTGTTTTCTGTTTTATGTACTCTTGTCTTTGTCTATTTGCAAACATTTCAAGCTTGCCAAATGTGCCGTTTTGGATTACATATACACACACTCACACAAGCATATTAATATGTAAGCGCTACACAAATGCTCCAATTGAAAGTGGTATTCCCACCTCATGAGAAATAATTTTTTTCTTGCATTAATTACATTTTAATTCTCATATTGTTGTTTATGATTTTTGGCGAATTTACTTGTAAAACTAAACTAATCGCAGTAAAATACTAAAATACCTCGCACGATATTTAAAAAACTTTATGTTCAACAAATTAACAAAATGGATTTTCAATTTGGACACACGGTAGTGTCAAATGTCTCACCACTTACAATGTGTTTCGCTGATATGCTTCTTAACGCCCATTTTACACAGTTCCGTCACGCAATTTCTGCTACCGCTGCTGCTTCTGCCGTTGCTTCGCCAGCTTTTCACTGGCTGCTGTTGTTGTTGTTGTTGTTGCTGCTGTTTGCGGCTGTCAATTATAGTTAGAATTTTATATATGTGTGTTTGTGTGATAGGGATGAGCGATATCCAAAATTACTTACGTCTCAAAAGCTTGGGGATCAATCAGTTGATTGCGAAAGCAAACAACCGTACGTCGATGTGGGCCTTGACCTACGGAGAACGTCAAAAGATCGTACTGTTGTCGATAGTTCTCACATGTTTGATGGATGAGATAACGGCGATAATTGTTCACAGGTGGAAAGAGCAGTACACTGACAAAAAATAACACGACTTCGATCGATGAGTATGCGATAAATAATTTTATTTTTAAGTGTGGCTTGGGTTTGTTTTGTGTGGATATATGTGTATTTCTGTGCGTGTCTCCTTTTTCTTACGCTCTCCACCAACAGGTTGATTTGTGTCATAGAAGATGCTTAACTCAACTTGTAAATTACTCTTATTATGCAACACAAATACACCACAGCACATTAAAAAAAAAACAAATTAGCATCAATAACAATAACACAAAAAGCAAAATGTTTAATATTAATAAACAACTGATAATTGTACGCGTCGATGTTGCTTATTGCACGACGTCTAATTGTTTATTAAACGCGACTCGCATTGCTAAACAACGAGTAAAGAAAAGAAAAATAACGGGAACATAAAAAAGCGTGTTACCAACTCCAAATGCTAGAGTTGCAATGCGGAAAGCAATGTTGCATGCTTCACTGTTTGTTGTTGTTTTAGTTACTATAGTCGTTGTGGGGCAGCTGGGAAAACTCGAATTTGTGGCATTTGCAAACCGGTAATATTGCATCGCGGCCCCATAAAGTTTTTATTGCTTTCGGTGTTTTTGTTGTTTTTTTTTTTTTTGCATATTTCCGCGTTGTTACGGACAAATTTGAGGAATGGGGAATGAAAGGGATCTCAACAGGAGCTTTAATCTTGTTGTTGTTGTTGTTATTACTGTTATTGTCGTTGTCCCGCCACCAGCTGCTGCTGTTCACGACCGAGGCCTTTTACAAACACACATACCAAGTACACGACGAACACACACCCGCGCACACACACACTCTCGTGTATACATAATACACACTCACACTTATTCGTGGCACAGAAGTTCTAAGTGTTCTTACCCACTGCTCAGTCGCTTTTCCAAAAACAGTTCAATATCGATTCCAACATTGTACACAAATTCCTGATCGGTCAAGCTTAAATTAGCTATGAGCGCGCTATTACGCTCGCCGTTATCCAGCTTTTTATTAAATATGCGACAATGTCGCCACACATAAATACACTTTAGAACTTTTTCACGTTTTACAAAGTCAGTGTACCCACATCAACTGATTGATAATATTTGTTATATCGATGTAATATAGCAGAATCGATAATAATGTACTATATCGATTAATGTGTGCCACACGAAAAAGCCCGCCTAAATAATTGTATTAAGTTAAAACTTTAAATATAAGCTGACAGATTTTTTAATTATTATTTAATGAATATGTAAAGTATTGCCAATTAGAAAAATGGAATATTACACACATCTCAATGTATAATAAATGAAGCTCGCTTTAAAAATGTACTCTAAATATTTTTTTTACTGGCGCATTTTAAAATACTGGCGCTCTATTAGCACGGTTCACCGAAATCAACACTTGCTTTGCAAAAATATAAAATTTTAGAATTCATGAAGATTCGTATTCCATATTAACAAAGAAAGTAAACAAAAATCAGCTGAAAATTGCTTGCAAAATGTGACCAGACTTCAATGAGCTGCCTATCGAACCATTTTGAAAAAAGAACCACACAACATTATCGACAAAAACATCGATAGCTATTGTAATCGCATAGCAAAAATTATTTTGGAAAGTGCAAATTGCGACCAACGGTAATAAGCAAAGATGTTCGCTTGATATTGAATATGTGTACTTATTTTAAGCTAAGACAAACTCAAAGTTGTTAGTACGTGGTGCTTGCCTAAATTCATGTGTATTACATTTAAAATAGAAAAGTAACTGGGCTCAAGGTAGCAGCAGCAGTAATAATAAAAACGAACGCGTCTTACAGATGATTGTTGAGGGGGTGAAAAGCAGACAACGAAGCTAAGCCAGAGACAGACAACTGTGCCATTGGCATAGAAAATTTTGCATGTACACATACACACATGCACACATGCAAAGAAAGCAAAAGGAGCACACACTCACACATTCATTTGATCTATTAACAATAACAATAACAATTGCAGACAAAACTGATATACAGGGCCAGGGACGTTGACGTTGACGTCGCCGTTGCCAACGTCGTGTAAATTGGAAAGTGGCAAAAAAAATAACAACAATTCAGTGAGCACACAACGGTAATAGCAGTAAATACAAACACACACGGGCACACATGCATTTGCACGCTCGCATGGAGGCGCTTGTTTGATTTACAATTTGGAGCAATCAAGCAAACAAACAAAAAATTAAAGAGGTAGACAAGAAAGAGTAGAAAATTATGACGACGCGTGAAAATGTTTCGAGTCGCTTGTCCAAATTGATGCTTAACAATGCAAGCAACAGCAACACACCGACGACACCAGCAGCCAATCCCAAATCTATGGTGCAATCACCCACATCGCCGGGAGAACAATCGGAGCTGAATCAATTGAAGCGCGATGCAGATCCACAATTCTCGCGCTTTGCCGACTATTTTGTGATATGTGGCTTGGATCTGGACACGGGTCTGGAGCCCGATCGTTTCGCAGGTGAGCCAGTAGCCACATCATCAAAGCAAATTATTGTTTATATTATTCATATCATTTTCTATATAAAGGTGACAATCTGCACTGCTCGCCGCTGGATCGCGCCTACAAGAGCAAACCATTAGCCCATTATCCCGAGAATGTTGCATGGAATCCATTTGATGCGCACGGCATTTGCATGGTAGGTGCAGCAGCCTCACCCTCATATTTGGGGTACAGCTCTTCAGTGCTCTTTCCTCAATTAAGTTCAATTGCCTGCATGACGCGACCAATTTACCCTCGGCGCTTGCCTCCAACCCGCAGTCGGTCATAGTATAAGTGCCCTGCACACAAATATGAAATTCATGCTCGACTGAGTTGCTCCGCTCATTGATATGAGCTGCTTTTAATTGATGCCGCATTTGCAGCCAGCGGCAGACGGAGACCTCTGCAGCGACGACGACTGCGCAGCCGACAAGCAGACGCTGGCAGCCACGAGTTATCACATTAATCTTGACATGTGTTTACTTTTAGTGCCCCACGAATGCTTCAATCATATAATGAGCACTGTTCTCAAGCACAGTCCGTTTATGGCTACTAAAATCAGTGTCATAAATGATTCCATTATATGCGTCTGGATTTTCCAGATTGATATCTAATGTTCACTTAAAACTTGATTGATTGAATGAGCACTCTTGCTCATATTGCAAATTACGCAGCGTTGTTGAGCGAAATTATATTTTATATTTCCTCTCCAGAGCTACCCATTACTTCGTCCCGCTTTCTCTACAGAGACCTATACTTTATCATGTAACCAATCTTCTATTAGTATATTTAAGAACTCCATTTTAAATGTCTTGTGTCGTGAGCAACATTTTCGCACGCCGTCGGTGCAAAAAATCTTACATTTAAACTGAGGGTATTTAAATATCTTGTAAATATGTTATAATTTGTATATGATTGTAAATAATTGTTTAAATTAATTTAGTTTAATTTTTTAAATAACCAAATTAATTTTTGATGCTGCAGTAAAAATGTGTAAAATGTGTGCTAAAAATCTGTTGCAAAACAAAAATTATGTGTTTTGCATGTGTAACAAATACTAATTTAATTATTTGCTTCCAAGTTGCTAATAAAGTTTAATTACATTTTAGCTGTCGCTGCCACAGGGCCTTCGCTTTCGCACCCAGAAGCATAACATTGAGCCGAAGTTCCATTCGTTTGCGACGACGCGGGAGGATGGCAAACGTTGTTATGGATTTAGTCTGGTTTTCTACGAGGAGATACGAAATCGCAATATTTGCGGCGCCATCCACACGCTGCAGTCCATGTTCATAACGGAGCTCTCCAATGGGCAGCAGGCTCACTCACTGAGCCGAGTCAAGCAGGATGGACCCGTGAGTCGATCGCTACCGCGACACTTCAAAGTTGCCGGGCAGGCGCCGCAGTCCGCACAAAGCTACTATGACATCAGCAAGGATAAGTTGTTCGTCGCCAAAAGTATATCGCTAATCTGCCAGGCGCCCTACGCGTTTGCCGCACAGATATTCCTCAAGAATTTGTACCGGTACGTAAAGGCGAAAGCCAAGCTAAAAAGTAGATGTTCTATAGATATATATATTATCCGACTAGATTAAGCATATTTAAAAGCATTTAAAAAAAAAAAATTATTAATTTAATGTTGTCTAAAATCAGTCCATAGCGAATAATACAAATAGTTTAATTATATAAAAGTAATTTAAATTATAAAGTTAATTTGAATACTAAAAATTAAATGGCGAAAATAAGGAATGTTGATATTGTTTTAATTCTATTCGGATTTTCCATTATAAAAATTATTTGTGCTTAAATGTTAGTTTGATTTAAATTACTATTAATTTAATTTTATATTATTTAACTGTCGACTTTCGTCTGTTAAAACTTTAGAAACTGATTAACATCATCATAATCATATATAATATACAACTTTTTGTTTATTTAAGTTGATATTTTGATAACCTCATCTGATTTTGAATCTTAAGGTGATAAATTTTAATATGATTTTTTTAAAGTTGTATACCTAAAATATAAAATTATAAGTTTACATATATTAATAAATTTAAGTTTCCAAAAATATTTATTCTGTTAATATTTCAAAATTTCAGAAGATTCAGCTATGTTTTGCACTTACATCTTATTATCAATTTAATTATTTTAAAAGATTTTACCGATTTATTAAATTTTTAATTTATTCTGTTATTTGTTTATTATAATTTTTAACTTGACGTTGATACAAAAATATTCATTATATTAATATTACCAATCTGAAATATCTTTTAAATATATATTTCAACTTTATTTTGCAGTTGTCTTCCTCGACAGCCCGGAGCTGGCATTAGTCTCGAATCTTATGTGTACAATATCCTGTATGAAGTGATGCTACCTCAGCCGGGCAAATCGATACGCGTCTATTTGCCACCAATGGAGCCGCATTTGCCGGCAATTGCGGTGATATTGCAGCGTCCAGCATTGGCCACTGAACTGCCGCTGCTGGACTTTCCGTTGCGTCTGCTATTTAGTTATCTGGGTGTGGAGTGCGTCATTCAGCTGCTGACCTGTGTGCTGCTCGAGAGTCAGGTGCTTCTGCGCTCCACGGGTGAGCTAAGGATGAACTCACATTATTTCAAATATATTTGATTGGCATTTGCCATTTGCAGACTACCAGCGACTCATGATTGTGGGCGAGTGCATAACATCGCTGCTCTTTCCGTTCATCTGGCCACATGTGTATGCTCCGATTTTGCCAGCTGCACTGCATCATTTTCTGGATGCGCCGGTGCCGTTTGTGATGGGTCTACATGCCGAATGCGAGGCAGCACACAAAATTGGCAGCGAGGCTGTGCTGTGCTTCGTGGACATCGATAAGAAGCACATCCAGCTGCCCGAGGAGCTGCCCATTTTTCCTCACAAGACGGACTTTGTGGCCGAGATAATCTCCGTGCTGGACAAGTTTGAAATAGAGCGCGATCGCGCCCACGAGCCAAGCCTGAAGAATGGCTACGTAATGCGTGGAGGTGGTGGCGGCGTTGCCGATGCCATGATCTCAAGCTGCACGTTGCCCAACGGTCTACAGGCAGCGCGTCGCAGCAAAGAGCGCTTCCATCAGTTGCAGGAGACAGTCTACACGCTGCAGTCCAGTGGTGGCTTCGTTGGCGGCTCGACTGCACAATTGCCTGGCGTCGATTATCAGCCGCTGGTGGCGCATCCCTCGAAAATAGATCATGTGCCGCGCATCGCTGACTTTCTGCGTCGCAAGGGTGGAATGCGTGCTAACCAGGCCGGTGTTTCACCCGTGGGCAGCCCCACACTCTCGTTGTCCTCGTCGCCAGTGGGCATCTACCATGATGTGGATGCCGTGGACACCACGCTGCCGCCCTCGCGCATGGGCTCGTTGTCGCGACGCGGCGAAAAGCCGACACTGAACAATGTGGAGCAATACTATCAGGATTTGCGTATCAACAACTCGTTGCGTGAGATTTTTCTGAACCGATTTGCGCACATGTTCCATGCGTACGAACACTTTGTCATCCATCCCAATCAGGCCAAGGATGAGTGGCTCTCGAATCGCGAAACTCTGCAGAATTTTGATAAATCATCATTTCTGTCCGATCAGCCGGAGCATCATCGTGCCTTTCTCGCACGCTTCCTTGAATCTCAAATGTTCGCCACACTCATCGACAACAAAATCCTAGCCATGTGGGAGCCGCTGCCCGATGAACAGCTGCAGCTATTCGATCAGCGCATCAAGCTGCTGCGGTAGGCAAATAATCTTTAATGAAGTGCAATCTAGATTTACTAACTTTATTTGATTGCAGTCGTTGCCATGGCGAGAACATGATCTGCGCCACCAGTTATGAGCCGTGCGTGGTCAGCCAGGACTCGCAGCAGAGCTTCGAGAAGCGTCTCAATTGCATTGACATCGAGGTGACGCCGCCAAGTGAGATTCTATCCAATCGCGCTGCCTATTTTCGTAGCTTTCCGCTGCTTGAAAAGGGTGTGTTGAACCAGGAGTGCGCATCGAGGTAGTGTTTAACCCATTTGCTTCACTCTCCAGCCCCCTTCACTTCCCACACAACCCACCAGAGCACGTACCTTATATATATATTATTGTTATTTGTTAACCCAATCATTAGCTGAATTTCCCAACTCGTCCATCTGCAGATCTTAAGATATATTTATCCAATTGTTAGCTTATGTGTGTGTCTCCTTTTGTTTTTAGTATGTTTATTGTGCACCTGTTTTTGGTCTTCCATTTAGCCGTTAGTCCCTTTTTGTTCTTTTGTATATTAATTTATTGCCTAACAACGAATACTTAACAAATAAATTGCATATCTCAGCAACAAACAAACAAACCAAAACCAAACAAAATAAACGTTAATCTTTGTTAAATTTTCGTTTCTTTTTCTTTAAATGCATTTTTCCGCTCTTTGTTCCTTGCACCCTTGCATGCAACTCCCATCCACTTCCAAATACTTCCAATCCACAATTTGATATGTTCTATTGTAGATCCCTTAACTAATCCCTGCACTATTTGTCTTTCGTTCTGCTCAAAATTTCACTAAATCTTCAAACTCATGCCGCTAAAATCCATAAAACCAAAAACAAAAAAACCAATCCCCCAAACAGAGGCAACAGCCTGCGCCGCGTCAAGAATAACAACAAGTGGCGCGCCCGGGATATTCCATTGGATCAGAAACCGGTGAACAGCATCA
Organism: Drosophila longiperda; assembly: GCA_035042125.1. NCBI lineage: Eukaryota > Metazoa > Arthropoda > Insecta > Diptera > Drosophilidae > Drosophila > Drosophila longiperda. Next base: position 3,406,109 of record JAWNLV010000130.1, read on the forward strand.
ACTTCAATTCGACCTCCAACTCCAATGCGGCCATCAATCGCCTGTCGGCTAATTTGACGACGGCGGACGTAAGTCCCGCATTGATAGCCCAAGCCAACTGGACATTTGTGGAACGTCTGCTAAAGGTAAGCATCATGCGATTATTGAGTTTCGCTTCTAGTTGAGATTCTCTTTGCAGGACATCAAGTCGAAGACGAAACGCATGCTGCTCGAGAAGATGGGCACCGAGGCAGTTGCCTTGGGCCTGAAGGGTGACGGCATTGAGGAGAATACGCTGATAGCGAGCATGTGTGATTTGCTGGAGAAGATCTGGTCGCATGGCCTGCAGAACAAACAGGGAAAATCGGCGCTTTGGTCGCATCTGCAGTCCTATCTGGAGCTGCAGGAGTCACGCGGAGGCAACGTGGAAACATCAACGCCCGTCTCCAGCAGTCCAAGCAGCAACCGGATGAACATTGCCAGCGCCTCGCCAGCACTCGCCTGGAATGCTATGCGTAAGCGCATGGATTGTAAGTGCCTCCAAATCCTATTTAATTTATATAGGTTGCTTGTGCTTAATCGAATGGTTTTACTTGACAGACTTATCCACGTTCCAAACAGACTTTGAGAGTCCGCCGAGTCCGAATCGCAGTCGGTCGCGTGATCGCAACAAGTTTGTGGGTTTGGAGCAGCTGTGCCCGTTGCCCGAGTCGCTGGAGTTTGATGTCAAGTAAGTTATGCACAGTAGTGAGTTTGCTGTTGATTACGTGGCGGATCCTAGTCACAACTAGAGCACGTTCAATTGACTTTTACATTTAGTAACCTAGTGCTTTGACTGCTCTTTCCCAGAAACGTGCTGGCCATGGCAGACATCAAGACACATATTGGTTATACACGCGCCTGGGTGCGTCTTTCTCTGGAGAAGAAGCTGCTGTCGCGTCATTTTCGCACGTTGCTCTCCGACGAGAGTTTGTTGCGCTCGCACTACAAGCGATCCGCATTTCTGCGCTGCGAGGAGGAGAAGGAGCAGTTCCTGTACCATTTACTGACGCTCAACACCGTGGATTACTTTAGCTTTACCAACATTTATCCCACAACGAGTAGGTTGCTTTGCCCATTTACCACTTGGCCACGTAACATTTACATTGCCTTCTCCTTCTCCTGCCTAGAGCTGCCGTACCGAGTTGTCATCTTCCCGTCGCGCAAACATGGCTCCTATCACACCTCCAGCAATGTATGGATCATGGTCTCCGGCACCATGAACGAAACACAACGTGTACCCGTACCCAAGGGCTCGCTGGAGTTCATCTTCCATGTAAGTGCGATTAGAGCTCGGCATTTTTCAACACTATTTAATTTACATCTACTTTTCATTTAGTATAAGAATCTTGGACTGCTGACCACTATGCGCATTGGACATGATAATTCGGGTCAGAGCCACAAGTGGCTGGTGGAACAGGTGGTGATGCGCAACGAGGTCACCGGACACACCTACAAGTAAGTCGAATTTAAAATTTGACTTCATTTGAATTTAGTTACATCAACTACGCACGCAATCTTGTAGATTTCCCTGCGGACGCTGGCTGGGCAAAGGCGTCGATGACGATTCAACGGAACGTTTGCTGGTGGGACAGCGTGTCTCTACCAGCGTGAAGAACACTGAGCTTGTGCCGCCGACACGCACACCGCCGCGAACACGCAGTCCGAGCGTGCAGCGGCAGGAGTCGGTGGCGCCATCGGAGATTCAGCATCAGCTAGGCAACTGCGTCAATGTGATTGTCAAGTGGCACTATAAGCCAAGTCGGGACAGGGATGTGGGCACGCTGACGCATCTGCTGTGCGGCGATGATGGACTGGTCAAATGCCTAGAGCAGGTCTTCCTTTACGGCTTTCGCTCGTCCCGTTTCTTTGGACGCAATCTGTACATCTGGGATTACTTCAGTGAGCATTACCCATTAATCATATCTAAATTTGAAATTTCAATTGTGTGCATTGTTGCAGCCAAAATCAAGGAGCTATTCGAACATAATTTGCAGCAGGAGTTTGAGGACTCGGCGTCCAGCATGGACTCCTCGTTCAGCAACGGCAGCAGCAACAGCCTGCAGCGACGTGAGGTGAGCAGCATATGGCGTCTATATGTGCAGCTGATGGACGAGATTAATGGCACGGCCAGCACTCTGGGCAAAGATGGCAAATTTCAGCTTCTCATTTGCCTCAGTTTGAGGTAGTTTAACATTGCATTGAGTAGCTTAAAGCTGTATTTAATTTATATATATTTTGATATTTTTTGTGAACAGGGAGCATTTGTTGACGCGCTTGATTAGACCGATGGCCTTGACGAAGGTCACCCACGAGATGTACGAGGAGGAGAGTTTTCTGCGTCGCCGCAATTTATTGACATTTCTTATACAGATTCTGGAGCCGCTCGATGATTGCCACATCGTGCTGGAGAACTCCATAACCCAGGGCATACGCATTCCATCCCAGTGCTGAGCTAAACTACCAGTAGCCACACAACACCCACAGACATGAAACCCGTGACCTAGAATACTCATATACATATTACCCTTAAGTAATACGATACATACGTGAGGAATCTCCTGAAATCCCCTGAAATCTCGTTGTTAGTTTTATGTAAGCCGAGAAGGCTTGTCAACCCTTCAAAATCCTAATCCTAATCATAAACACAATCACTTGCCATCCATACGCTTTCCAAGTGTATTAAGTCAAAGTGAAGCCAAAGTTGAACAAAAAAAAATTATGTGCAATTATGAAATTTAACCCAAAACAAAAAAAAATTGTTGTTCAATACGAAAACTGCATAGCTATTAGTGATTAAGATATTCCAATTATGTATCATCATCGTCTTAATAACTTGGTCAATTTTTGATAAGTTATGTTATTATTATTTCGAATGGTTGCTTTTCGTTTAGTTGATATACCAAAGAAATTTATTGTTTTCCGACTCGAATTATTGTCAATTTTATGATATTATTGAAATTAAGTGTGAGATTAAGTGAACGGTGTTTTTGTTAAGAGCAAGCTTTATTTTTTATTTAGCCAAAAAAAAACATTACGAAGTTATTAAATTTCAATAAATATACAAAAGACAGCAAAGACAAAAAAAGTTTGGTTTTATTAAATGTAAAAATATAAAAGGTGAATTAAATAATTGGATACGAATAAAATTTAATTGTACCGTTACAGTACTAACATCGATTAAAGAAATACACGCTTATCGATGACAGCAATCATAATTAGATTTTTGTTAATATGATATTAGATTATACCTAATATGCGAATGTATCATTATTCGAGGATGCATCTTTAAATGACGATATTTAAATAAATTGGTAAGGCATTCATTAGAAAATACGGTCAGTGGAAACGTGTCATTTATTTATCGATATGTTTCGTGCCAAAGGTGGCAGACAATGACAATATGGCAACGGCAAAAACAGTTGCTGTGAGCGCGATTTTCACTCGTTTCGTTGCTACGGACAAACGCGGACACAAAACAGTTTTGAACCAATTGCTGTAATTGAAGTAATACACAATAAATATAGCCAAGTGGCGCAGCGACGAACGCCAGCATTTGGCACATATGTAGTCATTTAGTGCAACATAAATCGTTCATATAGTATGTGGTGCGTCATTTCGTGAAAAATTACCTACGAGCCCTCATCGATTTTTTAGCCAAACAAATTGCAGTGCAATTTAAGGAAAATTTTTGAAAGTAAGTTGGCCTGAAAATTCATTTGATAGTTCGTGTTGGCATCGGTTGTTGCTGTATTTGGATTAGACACAAAATAAATGCACTTCAATTATACACCAACAAAGCTTTGCTGCTGATGCTTTTTGTGCTGCGTTCTTGCACCTTCCCATCTATTCTCGATGACGTTGGCGCTGCTGCCCGTGACGTGAGCCAATTTCTCACTATTTTTCTTTTAATCACACGCATTCTCTTCGCTCTCAGCAGCGTTTGATTTAAATTTAATTTTTATTGTTATTGTTTCTTATTGGCCCAGAAAATATGCGTCTTAATAAGTTTTAATTTCGCTGCCAAGGCTCAACTGATGTTTACATAATACCGACGGCGCCCATATATTTAATGCATTCGCAAAACAACAACTGCGTTATCGATTATTTTGTTTCGCTGCGACCGGCATGTCGCCGCCTCTGCCTGTCATTCCTGTTCCCCTTTTTTCGCACATAGCTGTTTAGAGGCACAGGCCGCCACGTCATTCATCTGAACATCATCCCTCGACGTCGTATGACTGTCATGTCTTTTGTTGTGCCACAAAACGTGCAACGTTCTGTCTGGGTTTCGCTCTTTTTTTTCTATCTGAGGCACTTGGCAGAATTCGAACTTTGGGCTCTGATCGTATGACTTCAAAGTTGCCATTTGCCATTGCAATATGGCATTAGAAAGAACGACAAAAAATGTATTTATTAATAAACTGAGCAATGCGCATATTACTCATGCGCTGACGTAGCTGCTAGTACTGCCCTCTGTCAGCTGCGCTCATGCTCCACTTTCCCAAGCGGCCACTCAAAGCGAATGTTTTTTTTTTTACCGTTGCCCAATTTTGACTCTGGACTCAAAACTATGAATGATGCGAGCGCGATTAAAAAAGAATGAGCTATGGAGAAAGAGCGGTGAGAGAAGCAATGGAGAATTTGATGGTGGCGAATGCATGAGAAGTCCACGCAATGTTAGTCAGCTGTTTCGTGCTCAATGAAACTTTTTATCGGCAAAAGTAGTCATGTGTGGGTGTTTTGTTAGGAAGTGCGCAAACTATATGTATGCATGTGCGTATGCGTAAGAGGGGAGTCAGTGTGTACAAAACAAAAATTTAAATACAAAATTTGTGCAGCAATACCGGGAGTAACCATTGTGGGCTATACCTTGTGATCGATAGTTGATACCATGAGCTCAGGCTTTTGGGTCACAATTAACGGCACTCGTAATTGGGGATTTCTAAAGCATGGGAGAAATATTTATGATATTTATAGGGTGTTGCATCATCGGTTAGGTTGAAATTATTGTTTTTGGTAAATTCTCGATGATGATAATGTCTGGGAGGCAAAAGTGGGGTTATCAATGTATATTGTGCATATATTATATAAATAAATATATATGACTATATATAAACAGTGGAGCTTATCAATGCATAACAACGCTCCTAACTCGTGCTAACGTGCATTTAATGTGACGAGACTGTACTTTGTCACTTTAGACGAATGTGGCACTCAAAACGAAAAACGCCAATTTGTGGATGAAAACATAAAAAGCCAACAGCTAAAATTTAAGTTTTTTCATGCAAGCAAGAAATGTGAGCTGCGAACATTAACCCCCAATCGCCGTTCAGTTCGACTCGAAGATGACGATAATGAACTTTGCTTGTTTGGCTCTTTACGAAGAATTTTGCCAGGTTCTCGATAGGTACCTATTAGTATTATGCGTATTATAGATCCGTCCTGGCAGTGTTATCGCTCTACCAATAAATGCTTATCGTCATGGTTTTTCCTGAATATATATATATATATAAATATATATATACATAAGTTGTACATATATATACATGTGTACACGGAGAGATAAAATAAAATATATTTTAAATTGTATCTAAGGAAGATATCGTAATTTGGGAACGATTATTAACTCATGTGCAGCGGAAATATATTTCAAGAGAGTAGATAAGGCAACAGGTAGGCAGCAATTAGTCAATTTATCTTAACATCGCCGAGTGATACCATTTGACATCTTGCCGATTGCAATTTATTTTTTCGCATTTACCACGTACTCAAAGAAGAAATCCCTCGTTTTTTTCGTACTTTGTTTACATACTGTTTCACGCATACATATTATATGTTTGTGTGTGTGGGCATGAGCTGGCAGCCAGACAGGGTATGTCTATTATTTTGAGTGTATGTATGTGTGGATGAGAACATGTAGATCGTACGACGATTGTTGACGTTTGGTTTTGACGTCACTGGCCAAGACACTAAGCTAAACATTCCGTCAGCTCTCGCAACGCAGCATATTTATTCGATCTGCCTGGCAACTGAGCTGTCTTATTTTTTTCGTCTTTATACCATAAATTTCTTTTTCTACGGGAATATATAAAAATAATGATGACATCATACATTATAAATTCCAGCTTTCGTGTAAAGTTCACTTGATCTTAGGCATCAGAATTTGCCAGTTTTGATCAGGTTTTCATTTATTTATATGAAGCAGAGCAACCTTGAGTGGATTTTGTATTTTGGGCAAACTAAATTTTTTTGCAAGCTTATCACTCGTGCGATAAGAACCTTTTTTGTACAATTAAAAATCATTGAGATTATAAGTCAATTCAAGGTCACGTAGTTGTTCTAAGCAAACTAGATTAATACTTAGTGAACCAAAACACAAAAACTTTAAATATATTTAAAAATCTCAAATAAAACATGCAACGAACAACTGATTGGTCTCAACAACAACAACTATGATTTCAATGTATGTGTGTGTGAAAGAGAAAAAGCGAGAGAGAGTTGCCTTTAAATGTAGCTTATGTAAAGGGGGTATACACACGGAGGGAGAATTTTGGGTAGGTCAACTTTACTGTTGGTCATAAAAAGGCATGGAAATTTAAATTAACCTCCCCACCCTTTATGCCCTTGGTTATTTAGTTAGTATAAATATGTTGGTATGTGTGTGTGTAGAGTAGTGAATATTAATAGCCGTATTCGATAATCTGTTATAACGGTGCCCGTTTTAATGTCTTAAGTTTTACTTTGCTTGCGGAATGCACTCGAGATTCGTCGAGAGAATGCTCTCTCTTCTACTCTCTCGTTCACTCACATTCTTAATCTCTCTCTAGCTAATTGCCCTCTCTCTGCCCTGTGTACGTGCCAAAATGTGTTGTTTTTGCATTTGACATTCTTACTGTTGGTGTTTTCGTTGTTGATTCTGATATTTATCTGGTGTTATTGTTGCTGCTGCTGCTGCTGCTGCAGTTACCTAAATATATATCGAAACGAATGACAATTAATGCGAATTGTTTTATCCATGGCATCCGGCAGCAATTCAAACCAAATGTCACGTGACGCATAGGTTTCAACTTTATAAAATTAACATCAGACGGCAAAAAGAAGAAGAATCAGCAATTATTATTAAATGTTTTATAGCCTTTTGTAATGTGTACACACTGAATTTTAACTGCGTTCTGGTCGCTGGCAAGTTGAAACATTTCCATTAAGAAAATAAATAAAGTTTAGCTTATATTAAAATTTTACATAAACATTTGTTTAATTATTTTTTACTTCACTTGTTTCTTTGCAGCCTAACAACTCAAAAGGAAAGGAGTTCCAATTTCGCGTAGAAAATCATCTCAAGGGTTAAATCAAATAGAAATCCGTAAAACTGCCGCGACCGTTGCAAAAGATTCGCTGCGATGGCAACTTCATCGGTAATCGCTAATAACAACAACCGCACCCAGAGCACAATTAATGTGGGTTCAGCTGCTACAGTCGCCGTCGCCGCCGCCGCCGCCGTTGTAGTTACATCCACGTTGAGCACACGGAAACGCACCTACGAAACAGCAATTGCCATGCCCACCATGGATGCCAAAGAACTGACGACGAAACGCACAGCAACAGCAACATCGACACCAAAAGCGATGCGGGCTACATTAGCCAGCGCAGCGAGTAGCAACGGCGGCAGCCAGCAGGAATTGCAGTCCGTCATTGTGGACATGATTGAGCCGCATCCGGCGACTACATTGCGCGACACCACGCGCACCATCTCACAGAGCGAGGCCGACGATGGCGTCGAGGCGACATCCCCCGATGACACCCTACCAGCAGGTGGTTCTACAGCAGCCGCATCCACATCGGATTCGGATTATCTTAATGGCAGCGCTGGGGTTAAGCGTAAATTTATGCAACCATCGTTACAGCTGCCAAACCTGTTGGCCACCACATCAACACCACTAACACAATCAGCAACAGTTGCACCGCTGACGCCCTCCGCCTTGGCCGCATCCTCTTCCCAGCAATCGTTTATGAGCAGCGGCACCGGCGATCTAGCGGTAAGTTGGATTGAAAATTCTTTGCCAAGGTTATATAGAGATATATATGGGCATAGGCGTAGCCAGTTATGTGCATGGCGGTTGAGGTAGCTGATCCCCCTTTCCCAACTAAAGATTTAGATTAAAATGTCTGAAATACAATTCAACCCCTCCTCCGTTTTACAAAATTCTAGCTACGCCTCTTGGTGCATTGCATCATCATCTAATTTGCTGCAGTGATTTGTTGTTGCCTTAATTGTGTGGGGCAAGAGAGAAAAACAGCGATTTCTGGAATCATTTCCGAACAAATACTACGTTTTTGTATGATTTAAGAATGTGTTCGTACAAGTACAGATATATAAATATTCTTTCTATACAACACATATATACAAATTAATTCTGGAAAAAAACGCTCATCAATTTACACGATAAAATTAGAAATAAATATAATTTATTCATCACTAAATTTGCTATGTAGACAGCGAAATACAGCGACTAAAAAGAAACGAAGATTATGGAAATAATCAACTAAATACGCAAATTTTAAGCTTATTAATTTCCTCGTATTTATGACGATTCTCTTCTAGGTTCAACAACTTATTATTTGGGTTAAAAATTAATGTATTATTCATTAGATTCTTTTAGAAATATAGTTAAATATGAAAATTTTAACCTCTTTCAGTTTCATATTTTTATTTATATTTGTTTGTTTGTTTTTCTCTCTTTTTTTTTGGCTCGTTTAAAAATTATTGTAGTGTTTTTTATACGACCGTGAAATGATTTCGACATTTTAAAAAATGTGTGTCAAATGTCTGCTTTGATGAGTTTTTCGTTTAGTCTTCTATTTTTTAATGTATGCTTAAAATGCGCTTTGAACATTTTAAATGTCATTTTTAACGACAATGTTTGTATTTTTGCACTACTCATTCGCATATTTTTCGTATATTTTACTTTATATAAAATCAAAAGATTGAGTGGAAAGGGGAAGGAGAAGCTGGGTTCAGTTCAAGTTTAGTTTTTGTTTATTAGCATGCCCTTTTCTAATTGGGATAGTTTTGGGTAAATCACTTTGCCTGTTGTGATTGGCGTTAATTAACTAGCTGCTGGCGTTTCACTGAGTGTTTAGTCAAATATACCGTACGATCTATTTCACCAGATGCCGTTGCCGGCGCCTCGTGCCAAATCGTGCGCATTTTCCTGCCTTTCCTATATATATGCATATATATGTACATAAATAAATATCATTTGTACGCTCAATTTGTGACAATTGAAATTTGTGGGCGACTGCTTTATTATAGTCAATTGTATTGATTTGGAAGCAGTTGCCGCCAATTAATTTGAAAGCCACTGCGCAATCCTCACCAAGTCCCAGTCGCACAGGCATTTGTTGTTGTACAAAATCAGTTAGCAAGCTGAAATCAACTCAAGCAGATCATATTTATTCACTGGGAACATATATTTGTAGTTATATTTAGGAACATATTTTAAAAATAGAAAAAATTAATCTAAAATCTAAAAAGAACAAAAACAAAATAGAAAATGTCTGATCAAGAAGATGAGACACCTTCTCCACAAGTGTGCGAGTACAAAATGTTGCCGCTGCACATGGATTTTAAGGAATTTGTAAGGGCGTAGATCTCGAGAAGATCAGCCATGTAGAAGTTTATTTAGTAAATATTGGCTTTTTTCTTTTGTATTTTTGCAGACAATTTGCAAACCGGCGCCATTCTCCTGCGATGAGGAGGCGATCTTGGAGCGCGAAAGTTGCGATTATACACAGCGCATTACGTATCAGATGGCGCGTTCCGGCCAGACGAGTCGTCGGGTGCGCGTCTATGCGGATGGCATCTATGATCTGTTCCATCAGGGCCATGCCAGGCAGCTGATGCAGGCCAAAAATATCTTTCCAAATGTCTATCTGATTGTCGGCGTTTGCAACGATGAGCTCACGCACCGCATGAAGGGACGCACCGTCATGAACGGCTTTGAGCGCTATGAGGGTGTTCGTCATTGTCGCTACGTCGATGAGGTGAGTGGATTGCAATCATATTAATAACAACGAGAACTAACCTCTTTTCCCTACCACAGATTATACAGAATGCCCCGTGGACATTGTCGGATGACTTCATAGCTGATAATAAAATTGACTTTGTGGCACACGATGACATTCCCTATGGCCACGATGGCCTGGATGATATATATGGGCCGCTGAAGGCGCGTGGCATGTTTGTGGCAACGGAACGCACTGAAGGCGTCTCCACATCGGATATTTTAGCGCGCATTGTCAAGGATTACGATATGTATGTGCGTCGCAATCTCGCACGCGGCTACTCCGCCAAGGAGCTAAATGTATCCTTCCTATCCGAGAAGAAGTTCCGTCTGCAGAATAAAATGGATGAGCTTAAGTCACGCGGTAAGCGCGAGTTGACCAAAGTCAAAGGCGACATTATCACCAAGTGGGAGGAGAAATCGCGCGAATTCATTGACACATTTTTGCTGATGTTCGCACCCGAGCGTCTGAATCATCTGTGGAACGAGTCCAAGGGCAAGCTGATACAGGCGCTTAGTCCTCCCGGCAGCCCGACGGGCTCTGTCAATAGCGATGATTTGGATGGTGATGACTCCACGGATGAGTACTTGGAGCTACCCACCGAGTACAGCGGTGGCAGCAGCACTTCCCTAAATGGCAAAAAACCGCACTCGGCGCTCTCGCGGAACAGCTACCAGACACGTTTGACAGCCGGCTCCACGCCGGATGACTTTGACGACGATGATGATGTCGTCTACGATGCGGAGTTTTCCGAGCGGCGCAGCAATTGAATTACTTCTCAGCAATATATAGTGGTGTGTTTTCTGCTTTGGCAAACATCAAATTTTCTCTTAAAGCTATTGTTATTTATTAAATTGAGTTTACATACGCCAAATGGGTTGAAGCACGAATCCTGCTCTTTTGATATGAAACACCTTGTAATTTTTCTATAGCTGTATCTCTATCTATCTATGGTATTTTATAATCCTTTAGCTTAAGTTTTAGTTGCACTTCCACTCGCTCTACTCGCCTCTCCCCGTGCGACCTGTCTATAGACCATGTAGCCAATTTTATTTAGCCTAAATGGAGCCGCAGGTGTAATTAAAATCCTTACAATTTACACAATTTGTATTCGTAACAAACAAAGAAATAATCTTGAAAAGAATTGAACACAACAAAGAGACAAACAAACAAAAAATAAACCAACGCAAAAGACTCATTTTTGTATTTTAAGCCTTATAGATTTTGCGTGAACGAAAGATGAAGGAATATATAGAATTATTTATATTAAATTATTTTGCGTAACACTTTACCTATAAGTTACAAATAAAGAAGCAGAAAAACAATACCAACAAAAATACCTACATAATATAAAATACAAAAATGGAAACAAAAGCATAAAATTATTAATGCAAAATACAAGTTTTCCGTAAAAATGCTTTGTTGAATGTTTTTGGAAAAATAAAATTTGAAAGAAAGCTAATAAAACAAAAGAAAATTTAAATATATTTTAAACTTTGGGTTAGAGAAGTGATGCTATAACTGTAATTCACACAAGATTCTTTAAACTTTTCACTGATTTTGCCTTTATTGGATTATATTAATATTGGATTATGTAATAATGCAAGCACATATGAATATGGATTAATTAAATTATAAAGCGATTGGTTGTTGACAGAGTTATTTGCAATAACGTTTCATAGTAAACGAAAGTTTCTTCTTATAATGTAGTGTAAATAATTGTGTTCTTAGATGATGCGAAGCATTCAACCATCTGCGATGATTCATGGAGTTCGGTTCATGCCCACGGCAAATAGGGGCACCATTTTCTTGCCCTTTGATTTCTTTTGTTTCTTGTTGGTGGCAACGGCATCCACTGGATCAGCATTTGATTTAGCTCCACGCTGTTGCTTCTTCTGGTCCAAGGCACCCACAAGTAACTCGCCCAGCGCCCAAGGACCAGCGGCACGCAATCCATTGTCCTCATCGACAGTGCGATGACTGGCCGCCTGTTTAACTGTTAGTGGTGGAGCAGCTCGGCCCCAGGCACCGCCCAAATGAAACTCGCTTGGGCTATGCTGCAAGCCAGAGGCAACACCAATGGTGGGCCATAGCTCCTGCTTGGGACTGGCAGCCACGCTGGAGTAACACGGTCCGCTGCTAGCCTGATCAATCGCAATGGGCAAAGCCCCGCGTGGTGCCGGCAAATCCTCCTCAAAGCCACACTGCAAATGCAAGGTAATAAGAATTTTTGACATTATATACACTGTGGGACAAACTTACAGTGGGAAACTCATGAGTAGAGCTTAGGTTCAAATTGGCTGCAGTGGCAATTAGTTTGCCCATCTGACGATCGTTGATCTCGTTTATGTGCTGCTCCCGCTTGCGTTCCTCGCGCTCGCGACGTTGACGCTCCTTCTTGCGATGCAGCAAATCATCTGTGTATAATTAAAATAAATTTATTGGGCATTGTAGTATTTTATGGTGATGCATCAAACCAACCCTTGAACAACTTGAGTATGCTGCCTGTAATGGTTGGAGTCTGCAGTTCCACTTCGACAACGGCAAACTGGCATGTTAACGGCAAATGACCCAAGCAGGTGAACTTGCGGCGATGCTCCTCGTCCATGGAGTGATGCTCCTTCTGTAATATCTGCGCTTGTATCTGCACTGGAGCCTGATCCAAGGATCCGTAGCAGGCCTGCAACATTTTCACGTTCAATGGATGCAAATAGATGTTCTGTCCATCGTTGGACTGATAAAAATAATAATATTTGTTGCTATTATTGATGGTGGTGGTGGAGCTGCTGCTACAGCTCGCCTCGCCCAAGGACGAGACAGAGGCATCATCCGCCTTCTCATCGACATCAGGAGTTTTAGCTTGTGGCTGCTGTTCCTCTTCCACCAGCTGTAGCGGCGGAGACTGCGGTTGCTCTTCTGGCTCCAAGCCTAACTTCTCGAAGCGTTCATTGAGTGTTAGAAGCGCCTGCTGTGTAAACACATCCTCGGGACAGGACTCATCGGATTGAGCCAAGAGTTCACGACGCTCGCGTTCAACAATGGCGCCCACATCGCTGCGCTTGGCAATCAAAAACTTGGAAAAGAGCTTGGTCTCATCCACAGCACTCAGCAGAGGGAAACGCATGTGCTCCAAGGTGCAACCAATTGCTGCGGCGCCGGCATAACGCTCAATGTATATGGAGCCCTTGAGACGACGCATCAGCTGGAAGTTAATCGTATCGCCCACATTCATGGCGTGCTGCTGTAAAATGGTGCAGCTCTTCAAATCTGCTGCGTGGATGGCATCGTAGCAAATGGGACACTTGCGCCACGTCTTGTCGCTCAGCGAGAGATAGTGCAGCAGACAGGGCCAGCAGTAGGCATGTCCGCAACGCGTCAACTTGGCAGCCACCGGCGGATAAAGACAAATGGGGCACTGCGGCTCCTCGGTGGTGTGTATGTTGATCTGTTCAATTAGATTCCAATCGATTAGCGTGTCCGGTGAGCCATTTACCTGCGCCTTGGCGCTGCTCCGTATTACAAATTGGAAGTTGGCCTGCAGAAATTGCTCCTTGTTGTAGCGTGGCTGGCGGCGTGCAACAGACGCACCATGTCCAGTGGCATGCCAGTCAGACGACGACGCCTGGCGCGGCACACAATGAAAATTGAGCAGATGGTTCAGATTCTGCTTCTTGCTGCCATGCGCATAGACAGAGTTTAGTTCATAGTCAGGATCACTACTACGCATGTAGCTGGCGCCCATTGCCGCTAGTCCGGAGCTGCCATAAGCGTTATCCGGATCGGTGCATGCAAGGTCATCGCCATGGTACTGGCCAGACTCTTGACCATAACCGCAGCTGTTCCCATTGCCACCACCACCAAAACCGCCACCCCGGGCACGTGGACGCTTGTCCACATTGGGACGTAACTTTGCCGATTGCTGTTGTTGTTGCTGCTGCTGTTGTTGTTGTTGTTTGTTGCTGCGCTGCTGTTGCTCGCTACGTGGTGTGGGAAGCTGTTCCCGTCGTCGAGAATTGCGTGTTTTGTTGTTAGCATACAAGTCTGTAAAAGAAGTCGAAAGGTAAAAATGTTTTTATTTTTGCTATGTTTTCAACAAATGATAACAAATGGCAAAGACAGATCAGATGATCAAGATTATAAGTTCTTTCATTTCTGGGGCAACTGACAACAATAAATGCTCACCACTAGATTTGCGTTGAGCTTCAGCAGATGATTTGTTGGCACGCGGTTGCTGTTGTTGTTTCTTGCTGTTGTTGTTGCTGTTGTTTTCCATTGTAGTTATTTTTATCTGCGCTTAGGCCGCAGAGCTCGTTGTGGGGTAGATGGGAAAGATAGGAGAGAGTGGGGAACTGGGATTTGGTTGTTTGCTCCTGCGAATTGGCAGCAAACAGCGTCTTGCTTTGACGGTTGTCTCCACACGGAGTGCGTTGAGCGATTATTTTGCGTAGAGGATTCATCTTTACTGGGCCATGATTATTGACAAATTATATCCAGAAATAATACTTGCGTAATATTTCCAAAATGTTATACAATTTGTTTTCGGTATAAATCGAAAATTGAAGCGTCGGAAAGTACTACAAACAGTACTCGATCTCTTTCTTAAGACTTTTTACTTTTACTAACGTTCGCTGATTTGCCTTCCTCTCTTTATAAATGGATTTTTTGGTTGTATTGGTGTGGTGGCCAAAGGTGTGACGACTGCGTTTTTTTCAATGCGTAAATAGTCAAATTTGGTGCTACGATTTCACTTGCCAAATGTGCGCGAAAGACTTGAAACGATCACGAATGGTTGGGGAAACGATTTTTAATGTTAATTGCAAGTAATTTTGATGTAAAAACCAAAACAATCTTGGTTGGAAAAATCAGCATCCGTGCTGACCTACGAAAAACAGTGTGACTGCAGGTGGGAAAAGTTAAAATACTATAAGGTCGGATAACCACAACAGCATCGGTTATCCAAACAAATATGCAAATGGTATGATGCTAACGTTGTTGAAATAGTGGTTGAAATTAAATAAATCCAATTTGTTACTTACTATGACTGTGTTACACAAATATATTGGTCACACTGTAAGTGAGCAGCATACTATTCGTCATTGCCAACTATCGATTTCGAGCATATCGACCCAAAAAAGGGCCGAAATAGAGCACTAAATAAAAATTAATTTATTTTAAAATGAAGTTTTGTGTTATTGAAATGGAAATAAATACTAAATTCAATTGTGATACATTTATTAACCCCAGTAACTTAATAAACTTAAAAGCTGTGCACGAATTATTATTAATCCATTAGAAAAGCCAGATCGGTGCGATAAAAGGTCAAAATAGCATCACTGAAAACAATATATCGATACTTTGTGCTATAGCTTGTAGCAGATCCGTCCGCCATTTTATTTTTTGTTACAACTACAATTGAAGTCGACTAGGCCGTGTTGCTGAGAGAAAATTCACATTTTCACATTGATAAACAATATAAATTTTCAAAATAAATATAGCGTTTGATCTAAAAACGAGCCCTTCTGTCTTTGTGCATTGGTCCTCATAACTTTGCTTTGCATTTGTATGGTTTTCCATTGGTGAGTAAATGTTCATTGATAAAAGTACGTGCATATATATATATATATGTATGTGTGTGCACTAGTGCGAGGAGTACATTAGAAATCAGCGCCAGGCGGATACATCGCAAACCTCAAGAAGAAAGCTGCGTTGTCTAATTAATTAACCAGTTGGCACAACTAAATTACAAGCTACGAGCTACGAGTGCTTTCCACAACACACGCGCACCATATCGATTGCAGTTGTGGCAACGCTATCGATTTATCTAGCCTGTACTCTTTGGACATTGCTTGTTTGCTTGTAAAATTGTGGTATATTTATATATATATTTAGGAATACGCTTGCATACATTAAATACATAACAAGTCTTAAAAACAACACTACTACTCGTAAGAATAACAGTTGATGTGCGTACATAGAATACATATATCAATACTTTAAGCCGCGCGATCGAAATGTGTTCTGACGATTGACGCCACCAAAGACATTATTATGATAGCTGGGCAAACCACTGTTGACATTGTTACCAGCAGCTGCATATGCGGGCAATGGAGGCGGCTGCGGCGTCCCTGGGCCACGATTGATACCCAGACCATTGTTGCGCAGACTGGGCGCCACGTACGGCCGCTGGCTGGTAGATATGCCAGCGCCGGCAGCTAAATTCGGCGATTGCGGCTGTTGCTGCTGTTGCAGTGGCGGATTAGACTGAAGATTACCTTGCACGGGTTGTGCTATGGGCGGCACAAGCGAGTTAACCGGAGAGATGTTCGGCGGTTGCTGTGGCAGAGGTTGAGTCTGGCTTGGCAGCTGTATCTGCGTTCGCTTGGCCAGCGTTGGTGCCAAATACGGATGATTGATGCCGCCGTTGGTGCCGCTGCTGTTGCTCTGCGGTATGTCATAGGTGCGTCCCGATGGTGTCGTCACCTGTATGCTATTTGGTTGTTTGCACGCCGGATGCTGCTGCTGCGGGGGCTTGGTGTAATCATATCCATTGGGCAACACCTGCACATAATTCTCAAAGAACTGACTAACCGAATGCATGGGCGTTGAATAGTTGACATTGACCAGAGATTCGCGCGTGTGCAGTCGCCTCGAAGGCTCCCGCTCCTGCTCCTTTTGTTGGGATTGCTGTTGCCTTAAAGCCAGCGCTTGCAGACGCAAGATATTGGCCTGCTTGATGTGGGGTAGCAGCTCGGCATCGCCCTTGATTTTCTCTACGGTTACCTCATCACTATCGATAGCATCTTCGGCGTGCTCGCTGGCTGACTTTTTCGGTGCTGGCGCCGCTGGTGTGCTCTCCACCACTACTGTGGGCTTCGGCTCCTTAGCCTCCGCCTCGAGCGCTTTCGTCGGTTTCTTGCGATTAACAAAGTCGAAGAGGTCGTCTATGTCGGGCACTTCGGGCAGTCCACCGTAAAGTTCAAAGTTATCACGAAACGCACTGGCCCATTCCTCGTCCTTGTGCAGTTCGGGATTAATGGCCAGCTTCAGTTGCTTGTTGCTCGCTTTACTCGATGAGCCCGACTCGCCGACATTGCCGCCCACATTCTTGATCACGGTGATGGTCTTTACGCGTGTGCCCTCCTTGGAGTCAATGTTGGTTGCCGCATAGCTGAGACTGAGGTCCCTCTTAGCCGGCTGCGGGCTCTCTTGTGCTTTAGCGCCATGCGGCGGATATTTAATGCTAATAATAGTGGTGCCCTGGGCGCCAACAAGCAGAAGCAGCCCAAGCGCCGACATCGTCTATATAAATGAGAAGATGCAGTTATATAGAGAGCACATTTATTTTCTCAATTTGGAAATTTAGTTACAAAATTTCTTTGAATCAATTTCATGGTTAGTAAGGCCATTAAAAGATTCCCTTTGAGATTTGCTTTGCAATCTTGGCAATAATAGTTAATCATTTTATGAGAAGTTTTTAGATACTATACTATACTCCTCCAATGGTGATTTTTATTTAAAAAGAATTAATGTTAGTAAATTTCAGTATTGGTGGCCACATATTCATATTTATATTCTTTATAATAGTCATGATTCTCCAATGATTATATATATTTAATTATAAATATGTATTTTAATATATATTTGCTATATATATTTAATTTTAAATTATCAAGAATATCTTCAGAAGGGTTGAGTTTAAATCTTCCAAAAAACTGACAAATTGTTCATTTATGGATTATTCTTGCCTTATATCTAAGTAATTTAATTTCGTTAAAGTATCTTAATTTCTAAAAACAAAAAGAAGAAATTTAACAAGAAATTATTCAATTTAAATAAAAATGTAATGAAAACTTATCTCAAAACCGATTAACAATAAGCAAATACCAAGGTCGTATTTCTTCATCAAATAAAAATTTAAATTTCTAACTAAAATTGCTTTTGTAGCTTTAGTATTTTTTTTGTATACAAATATATTTCTAATTTTTTGTCTGTCAATTTTCTATAAATCGATCACAGTTTCAGATGCGAGTGATCTCATATTAGAATGTATGTATATATTTAGTAGTTTTAAAATTTCTTGGCTTAAGAGTTAGATTCACATCGCAAACTGGCTATAACAAATTGACTAGCTAAACAGATCAGTAATTTAAAAATGTAACACAATTATTGCGTTTCACGCGATCGCTAATAGTACAATTTGTAATTGTATTTAGTATTTCGTATTAAGCACTCACAACTGCGAATATCATGTCTTTGTCACACGCCGCTGCCTGGCGATTGATGAAGCTAGCGATGACTACAACTAAATCGACGACGACGCGGTCAAAACTTTTTAAAACTGCAACCCAAATGGCCAACAATGACTTTTATATAGCCAAGCGGAAGGAGTTGGATATTGGTTTCCTGTAGTGTTTTGTCTTTAATCAGCTGCACCAAAAAAAAATAGTAAAAAAAAAATAATATAAAAACTCACTAACTCACTTCTCCCCCGCCATCTGCTGCTGCTGCTTAAGTTGCTATGCGCTGCTCCTGACAGTCAAGCGAGTTGGCACCTTATTTATTTTAGTGCTAACTGTAGTCGTCGTCGTCGCCTTTGTCTACAGCTGCTACGGTCGAGCCACATAAAAAAAACTGTCGGACTAAGAGAGATACACTTCAGCTGTGCGACTGCAATGTGAATTGAATTTCAACTGCATAATCACTTTCCAATTACGTGCAATTTGATAAACTGGTTATTTATTTTAGGCCGTCCGCTATTAACAGGTAATCGAGTGCGTCTAATCAGGAAGTTGAAATTAAGATTTTTAGCTAGATTATTGTAAAGCTCACGAGCCTTAAGGCTAGGGACATACATAGCACGCACCACGCATAGTAGCATAGTTTTTGGCAAAAGCGCGTGTGGCATGATCGTGTCTGACCTTCAATTGGAGCGGGAAGGTTACGCGACGTGTTATGCACTGTGGGTAAGTGAAAGACAATTTGGACATCTTTCTATAGGCATCAGTCAGATGCCAAATATGCCACCTGCAATTAGTAAAACTGGTCCGCTTATTATGCAACATAGCCAAACAGTTGCCTCGACTTGCCATTTGCAGCCATCGATTATTACGAGAATATGGCTCGTGATGAAACTCTTTTGATGTGGACAAAAATGTAGAGAGTTGATCAAATGTTGCTTATATCAAATACATTATCAGTTTATATGTTATTTAATAGAGCATTAATATATTTGATATTTCGATTCGATCTATCTTCTTGGTGCATAATATTAATATTACCATTTATCATGGATTTGTTTAAAACTGTTGTATTGTAGGAAAACGAAATTTTGCTTACATAAACTTTAAAACTTGAATTGGAAATTATTATATGTAACTTTTACTTGAAACTTTCCATGCAGATAAAAAAAAAAAAACACTAAATAAATAAGTACTAAAAACCAGAATTATGAACACTTAATCCTGCTGCTGGCAGGATTTTATAATATTATATATAAAGTGCTGAAGGTAACTGAAAAAAGTTACTCATATTGTGCAGACAAAACTATTCCACTCAGTAATCGCCTTAAGGATACTGCTACAAGAGTAAAAACATATATTTAAACGTTAGAACCATCAAAGAATATTTTTATTTATCATCCTTGGTGGATATAGAGTGTTAAAGGCTTGCTTTTAAATAAGAAATTTATTCAAATAATGAAAAGTATATGAATAATAAAGAAAATAATAATAAAGATTATACGCATAACCAATTAATTTTGGCACAGAATGAATTCGAAAAATTATCCAAAACTATTACATGCTAAGAAAATGACTTGTAATTTGACGAAATGTTGCTTGAGAAAAGTTTAGATTTTGCAGTTCGGCTTGGTAATCAAAATTTTGGTAAGTTATCCATTAAGGTAATGCCTTGAGCATGGAAGATACCTTTTTATTTCTCAAGTGCTATTTTAGAAGATTTTAATACTGTTTTGAGGATTAATTCGAAATTGGTAATTTACCTAAATAAATAATAATCTAAATATTATGTTAATTATTTTAACTCGGGTTGAAAAACAAAAATTATGCGAAAATAAAAAAAAAATATTTATGATTCAAATAAAAATATTGAAACATATCTTGGAGAAAAAGGTGTGGATAACTTCCAATTGATCCAGATACTTCAACTGATTTAATTTATAATGATATTTAAGATACAAACATTTGTGGTATATTCTCCAAAAGCTTGTCATTTTTATTACAGATGCCCGTGACTGGCCTGGGACACAACAATCTGGATATGGGACTTCTAACCAAATGAAGAAAACTGTGTTTCGTAGAGATTTTTTAACTGAATTAACTGATAAAGCGATCAGTACAGAAAACTATAACAAATAAATAGAAAAACAAAATCTTGAATCAAGATGAGTGTCATTATTCGTTTGCAAAACCTGCCGTGGACAGCAAATGCTCGAGACATACGAAATTTCTTCACTGGCCTCGCGATACCGGAGGGCGGTGTTCACATTATCGGTGGCGAAATGGGCGACGCTTTCATCGCTTTCAGGTAGTTAGCTCTCACTCTCTCTCTCTCTCTCTCTTTCTTTATAAATGTTATTGTAGCTACTAGATATATAAAGCTCTCTGGCTTAGGCAGACGTAGATAAAGAACAAGAACATCAACACTATTACTATATATAGTATATATCTCTAGGTGTATGTTCACTCAACTTAAGCATATGCCCTTATTTGTTGCCTTTCTTCTCTCTCCCTCTCTCTCTCTGGAAAATAACAACAACAAAAAATAGCACCGATGAAGATGCCCGTTGCGCCATGTTAAAGGATCGCGAGAAACTGATGGAGGTACAGGTGCGTTTGCTGCTCTCCTCGCGCGCCGAAATGCAAAAGGTGATCGAGTCGGCTCGCAAGGTGAGCTCTGTGGCTGTCTCGACTGTGCCTGTGCCTAAGCCGGTGTCTATGCCACCGGTGCCACAGGCGCCCATCATTGGTGGCCTAAATAGCTTTCTGCACGGCCAGCAGCTGGCGCCAGTGGCTGCTCCCGTTGTTGCCCCTCCAGTGGCCGCAACACCTTCATTTATATCGGCATATCAGCAGCAGGCAGGCATCTCGCTGGCCGACGTGGACGGCTCGGCATTTGATAGGCGTTCGCAGGAGCAGTCGGCATCACTAAGCTCACGGCGCCGTCACAGCAGCCGTAGTCGCAGTCGCAGTCGCAGTCGTTCTACTAGCTCCGACGACAGCGAGTACGCTCGCCCCTTCAGCGAACGTGGACGCAAGCGACGCTCGGAACTGCGCGGCGACAGCAGTGAGCGTGAGCTGAAAGTGTTGCCAAAGGCGGCACCAGTGTCCAATGCCAATCTGTTGCCCTGGGCACTGGGTGCCAGCTTGAAGTCTGCTCCTGCATCAGCAGCAGTTAATCTGCCCGGTCTGACCTCATTGCCGCCGGTCTTATCCAATATGCCTGGACTGCAGCAGCCGCCGCCGATTGGCATTATGAGCGGGCTGCCGCCGGTGCTCCAAAGCTATAGCACCACCAACAACTACAATATCAAAGTCACAACTGCAACACAGCCGCAGCTAAAGTTGCCCGATAACCAGGTAAATCCAAGCATTGGATTAGCCCAACAACAGGAGTCCATTGCGTTTGCCAACGTCAATCCTTATGCCCAAATGTATCCGCAGCTGTTTCAGCAGCAACAGCAGCTGTTGCTGCAGCAGCAGGCAGCTAAAAATGCTGCTGGCAGCTCGCCGGGGGGCGGTCCAGTTGCACCTGGTGGTGCTTCCACTGGCGTCAGTGTTGGTGGAGGCTCATCATCAGGTGCTGTGCTTGTGGCGGAGACGTGCTACATCAAAATTAGCGGCATGTGTCCCAGCACATCGTACAGTGATCTGCGCAAATACTTTGCCGGCCTCTATATACCCCACAATGGCATCAAGATCATTAGCGGCGCCAATGGAACACGCACGGGCATTGCGTACATTGAATTCTCTCGCGTGTCCAGCGCCCAGAAGGCTCTTTTGCGCAATAATACCATGTTTCGAGATCGGCTGGTACAAATAACGCCCATCGGCGATGAGGAGTTCGAGCAGGCAGATGAACGCTCGCAACGCTCCTCGGTATCTCAATTTCAGCAGCAGCATGGCAGCAAGAACGATGATCGCTCTGCGTTAGCTGATCAACCACCCACCACTACGAATGTGCTCTATGTTGAGGATTTGCCGCAGCTGACCACCGAGCAGGACATTATGAAAATGTTCTCCGCCACGTGCACCATTGTGGACATCCTGTTAGCGCCCAGTCCCATCAATCGTCGCGAATTCGTTGCTTTTGTGCTCTTCGCACGCGAGAACGAGGCACGCTCCGCTCTTGATGATCAGTCTCGTCATTTCATTGGTTTTCGCAAGTTGCGCGTGCGCGCCAGTAGCTTGTTGGAGATGCAGAGCTCCAAGGACAAACAGCGACGCGCTGCCGAGCAGCTGCAGAAGGAGGAGCAGCAGCAGCGCGAGGGTGCTGAGCGCGAACAGGTGAGCAAAGAACTGCAGCAACAGCAACAACAGCAGCAACAGCAACAACAGCAGCATCAGCAGCAACAGGAGCTGATGGCCATGGCCAAATTTAACAATGATCCGCGTCGACGCAATCACGAATCGCAGCAACAGCCGCAAGAACAACAACTACAACAACAACATCAACATCAACATCAGAACAACATTCATAATAACAACAACAACAAAAGCCACAACAATATGCCAGCGTTTACCAACCCTGCCATGCATAACGGTAACATACCCTTTGCATTTCAGCATCAAAATAACGGCATAAATATGATGAACAATCACAACAATACAATGGGACCATTCGGCATGCCACACAACAATATCAATAACAACCATAACAACAACATCAATCATCAAATGATGCAACCTGGTGGCAATCCTCGTCGTCCAGAGGACGTGTTTGTGCGTGTTCATAACTGTGAATATGCGACAAGAGTGAATGATTTGGGCGAATTATTCGTGTCGGAGAATCTGTGCATTGAGCACATTGAGATGCTGTTCAACGAGCGCAACCAGAGCGCCGGCGAGTTTATTGTGGAGTTTGCGGATGCTAACAATGCCAAAATTGCCATTCGCGAGTTTCACAATCGTCGCTTTCGCGGACGTGGCCTGCGATTGGCGCCCGTCACGCCGCAAGAGATTGCGGATCGCATGAACAAACCGTTCATGGACTATCTGCCCGGTGGCAATGGACCCCGATTATCGGATTTAAGCGCGGCACTGCCGCCGCCAATGCAGCAGCAGCAACAAATGCAAAAACAGCAGGATCAACAACAACAACAACAACAGCAACAACAACAAACATCGCGTCGTCGTGGTCCAAGTCGCTTTGATGATGTCAGCAATCGTGAAGCACCACAGCAGCAACAACAGCAGCTGCTGCAGCAGCAAGAACAGCAACAGCAACAACAATCGCTGGTGACGCCAATTGATAGCGATACTAGCAACATTACCAAGCAGCACTTCAATCCATTCGCCGTGCGCACGGGGTCAGATCCAGCTGTCGATGTGCCTGCTGT
Source organism: Drosophila longiperda (assembly GCA_035042125.1). Lineage (NCBI taxonomy): Eukaryota > Metazoa > Arthropoda > Insecta > Diptera > Drosophilidae > Drosophila > Drosophila longiperda. The sequence continues at coordinate 3,429,768 of JAWNLV010000130.1, forward strand.
GAGTCCACCCACCATGATGGTGCCCAATGGTATTGGTGTTGGCGACTCTGCCCCGCCGAACGATGGCATACCTGATAAGTTTAATCGGCCTGGCTGTGTCGTGGCCATGCGCAATGTTCCTTTCAAGGCGGACCTCAAGGAAATACTGCGCTTCTTCAGCGATTACAAACTCAGTCCCGACGATATTATACGTCGCTTCAATGACGATGGAAAACCTACGGGAGATGCACGCGTCGCCTTCGAATCAGTGGAGGAGGCACGCTCAGCCTTCGAGTCGCGGCGGCGTAAGCAGATCTTCAATCGCACCGTTTACTTGGACATTATTTAAGCTGAAAATTGAATTTCAATTGTAAATAGTAGATATTATTAAGTTAAACTCGGTTAGGTTAGACATGGGAACGATTCAAAAATGCATATGGCGGAACTGCTGCCAAAAACAGTTGTTAATTATCATAACTATTACTAAACACTGTATGTACATAAACTTTTTAATAAATTATCGATACACCGATCAATCCAATTTATTGACAACTAACAAATATGAAATGCTTTGCAAAATAAATATTTAAGCGTAATTTTGCAGCTGAATCACCTGCGACTTTTTTAGTGTTTCCCGGCAGAGTGGACACTCATCGCGCTCCTCCAGCCAGTCGAGAATGCAGCCCCAGCAGAACAAATGACCACAAGGCGTTAGGCTGCTGCTCTGGCGTGGTTCCAGACACAGAATGCACTGCGGCGCATCATCTGTTGAGGGCTTTGTGCTCGGTTCACGTTGTAGAAAACTTTTCCCTGCCTGTTTCAGTGCATTAAGTTGCTGACGCTTGTGCTCCCTCCATGTCTCCCAGCCGCCAATGGCCAAGGATACAGTCACTTGCAGGAATGTGATAATGCCAAGAATTTTATAGCCATAGAGCGAAAACTCCGGTTGCAGCCAGTGCCGGATGAGCACATAGTTAATGCCAGTGGTGCGCTTTGAAAGTTGATATTTGCTGGCTTTCAAATAAAAGAGCGATTTGTGGAGTGCTTTAATATAGCTGGGCGATTGTCGCATGTGCTGGATAAGCGTCTGCAGGTGTTTCTTGGCGTCGGGCACAATCTGATCGTGTTCGGCTATGTGCAGTTCAAGTTTTTGCAACACGCGTAGAAACAGCGCATCCCCGCCAAACTCAAGTATAATTGCAATCAGTTGCAGCTGCAAAGTGCAAGTTAAATAAGTGTCAGCTAGGGATCAATAAATGTTTGTATTTGCTTACCAACCGACTGGGAATCTGTTTGTAGTTACCGTCGACCTGAATAATGCCCGTGTACTCCTCGCCAAGGGTTTGCAGGTTGTTTAGCGATGCGAAACCGTGATAACTGAGCTGCGCAATCAACTGACACAATTGATTATATTTAATCCAGTTTCGGGGGCCAGTTAAACGCAATATATCAGATAAATCCTCCGCCAGCTCATTGGTGTAACGTGCATCCTTTTGGACTGAGCGCAGTATTTCCGGTTGTCGCGCTCGTGCATTACGAAAATCCATGTTGCAAGAGGGCTGCGTTACATTCACATTATTTTTATCACTTAGCGATGGATTCGTCGCAACAGTTTAAAGTTCGCCAGATATAAGCAAATACATATGAGGACTTTGATGATCCATGACTTTATCTAATAGTTAAATCGATAGTATTATCGGTGGCTTGGCTGTATTTTACAGCACTGATGATCATGTCAAATAAGCTGGTCACATTCCTTTATAACAGCAGCTCATTTCAACACCATACATCGATGTCGCCTAATTATCGATATGTGAATATTCGCTGTAACTATTATATCGATATAGCTACATATATCGATACATGGAGAATATCGTCAATATCGTTAGAGTAACAATAAACCCGTTCGCACGCTTGGGCACAAGAAAAGTTGCTGAAATTTCGTGCGCATTAATAATATAATCAGCACATAATATTATTATAAAGTAAATCGCAGCTTATGTGTTATTTTTGTGTTGAGACGGTGTTTTCTTTGCCCGTCTGCTAAACAACGGTCAAACACGAACGTATGTTCGTCGCTTCGCAGCGACGACGAAGAGAAGGAAAATTGAAATAGCAAGTGTTGGAGTAAAACTAAAACGAATTTCCACTGGTGAAAAATAAACGTAAAAGCAATTGGAGAAAAGTTGCACTAAAAGGAGGTAATTAAGTTGCATTAATGTGTTCGTGTAGCTATGCTTGTGAATGTGTAAAAGTTGTTTTCCCTGAAATGGACGACTCGACAAATAAAATATCAATTTTCGATGACGAAATTAAATGCATGTGTGTGTGTCCGTGTTTTTATTTTCAACGTCGTCGACTTTATTTTTCGCATTTTATAAGCAGGTGTGAGTGAGCTATACATATGAGTGTGCGATTCTGTGAGAGATTTGATAAGCAGCGCAGCTTTAAGTTTAACTTCCAACGCAAAGGTCACGAATGTTGGCATTTAAGCCTCGCATTTATTTACAGTTTGTTTCTTATATTTTGGACACACGGTTGACCAGCTCGCAAAATCAATTTAACAGCTGAAGCAGAAGCCCCACAAAACAAATTGGTCGCCTTGTCCAAAAATGTAATTAGTGCTGCCACAAATACTTTCTGGTTTCAATTGCGGCACATATCCCACATATATCTGCACTCAGATATGTATTATGTTCATCAATATATATAGACACACAACTTGTATATATACAATATGGTGTTTTCTTGTCAGCCAGAAAGACTTCCGCGCTTGCTACTTCGATTTGGCGAGTGGAGACTTGTGTGTGTGGAGACCTTGCTTTGTGCCAATATTGTATCTGGCTCTGGCTCTGTGTATCTTCAGCGGACAGCAACTTGTTGTTGCTTTTTTTTTGTTCGCTTCTGCTTAAACTTTTGCTTCTTGAATGTATTTCTCTTTGTGCCTTTCTTATTTTACCTATTTTTACTGCGACTGCAGAATTGTTTCAGAGTTCACACTTTTTGGGTTTCATTGTCATAGAATTTGTACGCATTATTTTTGAAGCAGTTTGTTAAATAACCAAACGATATGCGCTGTTTGCTAAAGAGAAAATCGTTTCGGTGAACTTCAGGTTCAATTCCAGTTTTTCTTGTCTGACTCATTTTGTGTGTTATTTTTGTATTTAACGCATATTTCCTTTGATAATAAATAAACACAATATTGCTTTATGCAATATGTTAGTTGATCTCTCTATATATTCGTACAGGTTGAGCCATAGGTAAATCTGTGCTGTTTATTTTAATAAACGTCTTTATTTAAAAATATGTATTCATTGCTCTTTCTTAAAATTATTTTTCTGTGGTAAGCCACAAACGTTTTGTAACCGTGATTTCTTGGGATTCTAATCTTTTTTGTTACAAAAATTTCTCTTATTATATTTTTATTTTTATTATTTATTTTTAAACCTTTTCTCATTTCCAACAGTTGAATGAACCTGCACATTAATTAAGCTTAAGTTAATCGCTTCCATGTTTGCTTTAATTTGCAATAAATGATTAAATGCATATATAATTGTCGATTTGTGTCGCAATCGAGTGGCTTGCTTTGCGTGTGTGCAGCTTGTTTAACACTTGTTTATTGATTCTGCCACAGCTGTATTTACCTAGATTGCATATTCAGCTCTGTTGTTTAGTATATAATCGATATGGAACAGTTGGAGCTGACCCTGACAGGGAAAAACATTTCACGCGAAAAGCTACTGTAACTTATTGCCATTTTTTAATGTTGCGTTGCGTGTCTATCGCTCTGTTCACCATGACTATCATGATGATGATGATCTAATGCGTGCCTCTTTTTCGTATACACTTTTGGCGTTGACCCAATTTTAGTGAGCATTGCAAGTAGCCTCTCACATTTGTAGCAAGTCTGAGCAGAGAAAAAAAAAACAAAATTTCATTTATACTGTCAAAATAAAGTAAATAGTAAATGTGGACTAAACATAACATAATTGTGTTATAATTTGTATCTGGTCGTAAACTCTGTTTTTATTTTTGTAGAATGAGCACAACGCCGGCCAGTCTTATTGAGGCGGCAATAACTGTGAGCAGCGTCGCTGCCGCTGCTGCAACTGCTATTACAGGCAACGCAACAACCGTAAAGCCAAGTCCAAATTACGTTGTGCAAATGAAGAATCCATCGAGCGTCGCACAGGAGCCATTGGATCCACTACTTCATGTGGGCGATGGCATATTCCTGCAAACGAAAACGGCACAGGTGCTGGCTGGCGTGTTTGTCTGGGCAGCGCTGTTTGTCACATGTCAACAGGTAGCTATTGAACCATGTTATCAATAATCGTTTGGCTAATCACTTATATAAATATATACATATCGATTACAGATCTATCAGCATTTGCGCTGGTACACCAATCCACAGGAGCAGCGATGGATAGTCCGCATTCTGTTTATTGTACCCATCTATGCCACCTACTCATGGATTAGCTTGTTATTCTTTAACTCGGACAACGTTTACATTTACTTCTTTACGGTGCGCGATTGCTATGAAGGTGCGTTTTATTTGTAATCTCTATTTTATCCGGCTCTAATCGCACTTTACTTGAATTCACAGCTTTTGTCATTTACAACTTTCTGTCACTATGCTATGAGTATCTCGGTGGCGAGGGTAACATCATGTCTGAAATACGTGGCAAGCCCATTAAGACCTCCTGCTTGTATGGCACCTGCTGTCTCAAGGGCAAGACATACACCATAGGATTCCTACGTTTTTGCAAGCAGGCCACGTTGCAGTTCTGCTTGGTTAAGCCGCTGGTTGCTTTCATCATTATCTTTCTGCAGGCCTTTGGACATTATCATGATGGTGATTGGAGGTATGCGACCAATTCGATTATTAATAATGTTGACATAATGTTTGTCTAATGTCTCCCTCTTAACAATTTACAGCGCCGACGGCGGATATATTTATATAACCATCATCTACAACATTTCGGTATCACTGGCTTTGTATGGGCTTTACTTGTTCTACTTTGCCACACGTGATCTGCTGACACCATTTGAGCCAGTACTGAAATTCTGCACCATCAAGTCCGTCATATTCTTGTCCTTCTGGCAGGGCGTTGGACTGGCCATACTCGAGAAGGCACAGGTCATTTCGCCCATTGTGGACAGTGCTGGCACTGTTACCTCAGCGGGTACTGTTTCCGCCGGCTATCAGAACTTTTTCATATGCATTGAAATGCTATTTGCTGCCATTGCTTTGCGCTATGCTTTCCCCTATCAGGTAAGTCAAATGCTGCCATGATTTGACAGCTTTTATGTGGGTGAGATTCACGCTTAGATAAGATAAGATTCAATTCGAATTGCTTATCAACAGAACGAGGCACGTTTGGATGACAGACTGTAGTTTTACACTAACGGCTTTTACTTTGACAATTTGACTATCTGCTGTATGTTAAAGTCAGTAACAGTCATGCATCTCATGCGGTATATTCCCGTTTAGCTGCTTATTATTATTTTATTATTTTGTTGCTGTGATAACGGTTATAATGCTTATATTATTAGGGATTATTGTAAAAAAAAAAAATAAAAAGCAAGCAAGATTTGATGTGTTGTTTGTATATATCACTCACTTGAGGATTATTCCTTAAGTAAAGAGCTGCAAATTAATAATTTATTAACGTGTTCTTATATACTTTAATGGATTATAGACTGTATCATTAATGGCTCTGATATTATTATTTAGAAAAAAATTTGACAGTGGTTTTATGATTTGTTCCAGGTCTATGCGCGCAGCTGCATTGGTGATGGCCATGGACGTTCTGTAACTATGCAATCCATTTCAAGCAGTCTCAAGGTAAGCCAAGCTATATGCAGGTTTTTAGAAAAGTCGGCATTAACGCAAATAATATATTTCTCAGGAAACCATGAATCCCAAGGATATTATGACAGATGCTATCCACAATTTCCATCCACAATACCAACAATATACGCAATACAGTTCAGGTATGTGAATTCTTTGTACTTATGTTTTTTTTTTCTTGATATTTTTCTCTATGAATGTTTGTTGCCTGCTCTCTGTAGTTATTGTCAATCTTATAATTTACATTGCTTCTGTTCTCATTACATTATCATTATGTTTTACACATTTTGTTTTTTCTTTCTGTTTCTTATCTTTTGCAGACGTAACCTCAGCTCAGCGTTACGAAAAACTTTAAAACTAAAAAAAAAAAACAAAATACAAAGTGAAACTTTAGCGACTTCCGCTACTAAGCACTAATTGTAATTCCAACACATGACGAGGGATAACAAAGAAAAAACACAAAAAACAAAACATAAATGCTGATAAAAAAAGACAAATCAAGTGTACTTATAGCTTATCATAGGTTAACAAATCGACACCACAATTGCCTTTTGTTGCTGGTTAAACACTAAAACAAAAGCATGAAAAACAAAACAAAAAAGCGTTTTAAAAACTAAATACTTAATATGCCTTATTACTTACAAAAGCGCGCACTCGAAACCCAAACTAAAATTGCCTAGTTACCTTAGATCTTTACGTATCTGAAATGTGTACTCTTAATCTTGAAAAGACACTTTTTTTAAACATTTTTATACGCATAACTTTTATGTTAACCGTTTACCCTTGCTGATTTCTGTGTGTGTATTTTTTATTAGTTTACGTTACGATCTAAGCATTTAACCAACTTATTTAAATGTTAGCTATAAAAATAACGCATTATTAATATTGTATTATATTATGTATGTGTATACAAAGATTTTATAATTATATAAATGTAACTATTTGTATAAACGGCATTACAAAAATTCAATTTAAACAAAGCGTTGCTTGTGTTTAAAATAGTTTAACCAACTTCAGACTCAGTAGATTCACATTGACTTGGCAATTTTGGTGAATTTTCATATCAGAATCTTGAAGGAACGCTCAGTTCCTTGAGATTTTCACACTAAATGTACTTAGCTTATTTTGCATTTAAATTGTATGATTATGAGCGTAAATATTTCGATTACAATACTACAATATCCTTCAGCTCAAAGATACCAAAAAAACATAATTTGCTTTTTGATTTCCTTTTGTGATAGACTCAAATCGAAAGCTCGTGCTTTTTAAGTTCGCGTGCATATGTTTTTTTGATTAACTTTTGTAAATGTTTAAATAAATTGTATAAAATATCTATAAATTTATCTGTATTTAATAAATGTACAATAAGCTTAAAAAACGTCGCATTTTTCTTGCTTGCAATACTTACCATTTGTGTTTTGTGCATGCATTTTGCATGTTCTCTCAAGGCATGAAATCCAATCTCTCCCAATATGTGAGTTTTTGTACTACAAACATTAAGTAAATCACTAATTCGTGCAGGTGGCAAGAACTCGCGCGGTATTCGCGTCTCCAGCTACGATCCGGATGATCCCAATAGCGGTGGCCAAGCGGCTTCAATGGGCGCCCAAAATGCGAGCAGCGGTGGATACAATGCGGTTGCCACCGGTGGCGGCAACAACAGCTGCGTGGCATCCAAGACGCTGGGCAACCAGCGCAAGTTTATACCAGGCGGACAGCGTGTAGCAACCATTAGCCAGAACTACAACGAGAAGACCATGCTGCTGAGCAGCGACGACGAGTATCAGTAGAGGAACAGGGCCATTAGCAGTAGGAGGAGACAAGGGAAGAGTTGGTCAAAATCCGAATGGTTCTATGTTTTTGTTTTTACTAATTGTTTGTTGAAATTGTTTTTTTTTATTTTGGATACTTAAAATGTTTTTTTCAGTTTAACCTCAAGCGATTTTTATTTGCTTGTACAATAATCTTAAGTAGCGCAACTGCAAGGAAACTATAGAAAATTAATGATATATATATTTATATATACATATTGAACCGGAGAATACTTTATATACCAAAATGTGTATGTAATTTATGACTAATCATTATGATTAGTTTGTATTTTTACACCGTGTATGTAAGTTGATTAACGGCTGACAATTTAGTTTAATACGATATTTCGATTCCAATTATTTTGTAAATTGTTTAAAAAAACTTTGTATAAATCAAAAGAACATAAAAACACAAAAAACTTCACCTCTAGCGTCTGAAAACCGTCGTTGAGCAATTTTACAGGCTGCTTATACAATAAATATTCAAAAAATATGTATTTAAACAAAAGCAAATAGCAACACAAATTGAAAAAGAAATCAATATATATTTATCAACTAAGGAGAACATTTTTAAATACTGCAAAAAACTCAATTGTAGTGCGAGTTTGCTGGCTACAGGTAACAAATAAATAGGTGCATAAAATTACGGATTGTAGACAACTCCCAAGCAACAGAAATGTATAAATCTTTTACCTGTACAGATTATGATATATGTAAGACAAATTTTCAAAACTCAAAGTCACATTTAGGGCAATAACAATTCAAAATCGCATATTTTTAAAGGCTTCTCACAAAATAAAACACGATTGATTAACACTAGTTTAGCAACGAGAAACTTGAAATATATAAAATATGCGCTAATCGATGGGCAAAAGGCAATGTCAAATTATGTATGAATTATGTAATTTTATGGTTAAAAAAAAAGTTTTTATGTACATTCATTTTGTTAAAAATAAACACAACAAAATAAAAATCAAAAATAAAATACATAAATGTCATAAAATACAAAACATTCAATGTATTCTAAAATTAAACATGCTTTTTATTATAATTGCAGGCAGTAAATGTGTCGGAACTGGACTTAAATATCAGAAAGATCTTTTTAGGACGTGTAGTAATCCAGAATACTCATATTAGTTATGCATTTTATTTTTATATTTCGACAAAGAATTATCAACATCGGCTTACTATATTATAAATCTTTTATAGAAATAGGTGATCGGGTTTTATAAATTTATATACATCTTAATGACGTTAGAGTTAAGAGTACGTAATCTTTTGCGTTGTTCTCTTGGTAACAAAGAATCATTGATAGGAACATCCGCTGGTGTTGCAGCTAAGATATACTTGCTGCTGATCCTTTAATATATATTTGTAATCCATTTCTAAAACTAAATTATTTTTTACCCACAAAATAATTAGATTAATGTATATACTTTTAAAGTATACATTATTAGTATTAGTTGTTAGAGGGTTGCAAGTATACACCAAGTTTCTTCGCATTTGGTAGTAATTGAATTATATTTTGGGTTTCTTCTTTGGTGGACTACCGTTAAGCTGCGTAGTGGCGGCTGTGGTGCGGAGTTCCAAGCGTCTCATCGGAAGCATTGGCGATGTTGGAGACATCGCTGTCTGTGGCATCGGCGGTGGCGTTAATATAATCACATTTTCCTTGGTAATTATGACGTCACTCAGCCAGTCGGAGTTAAGAGGCGTCTGTACACTGTTCACTTCTTGTGCATGACTTATGATGGGTCGTATTGTCTCGCTGCAGTGCTCCACGCTGAAATCCTTACGTATGATGCAGATATCGATGTTGCATTCGGATAATCCATTATTTTTTAAGCCGGCGCTGATGGCATCGATGATTAGATCACGTGCATCGACCTCGTCGATTTGGAGATGCCAACGATTCTCCAGTATTGCCATCGCAGCAAATCGACCCGTTGCCATTCCTATTGCGTTGAAATATAAGTACTCCGAGGTGCCATCGCCGTGCAGACTATAAAGATGCATGCCCAACCTGTCCACGCCGATAATAATGAAGCTGGCCAAAATTTTAACAGAATCCTGCATGAGCGTTCTCTTGAGCAGTTGCTTGGCACTGACGACGGGCACCCGACGTTCACCGATCCTATGATGAAGCAACTGCAGTTTCGCTTCAATCGATCGTGTAACTTTGCTGATATCACTAGCCGAACCACTTCCGCTACAGCTAAAGGGGAAGGACCACGGATAAGGAATTAGTTGCCACTGGTATTTCAATCCACTTACTAAATATTGTTATGGAGGCGAAAAATTTTCGGACATGTCTTGGAGATTACTACACCGTTACGCGTGGCTGTCGTCTCGGCGGCCAGCATGATGCCATTTTTAAAATGAAAGGCAACTATGATTCCACTGCTCATGGTCATTGACGATTCCGAATCCCTCGTCCCAGTGACTCTGGAAGGTATTGTTTCTGGGATTACATTTCATCTCTTGGTGACTGTGTAAAAAGTTCTTACCTCCTATTGTATCCAGCCATCTCATTAAGTTTGCTGATACGTAAGTCCTTATAGTTATTATATAGAATAAAATATTACAAGATAATAAAAGAAAACAGAGAAAATTTAATATTTTTAGTAAAAAAAATTTGTTATTAAATAGTGAAGTCTATAGATAATTTATTTATATACAAGTGTTGAGAGACTCGCTTGTGTATTTTTATGAAGCCAAGTACTTTATAAAGGAATATTATAATATAGAATAGCGAAAATCTATTCTATTGTAATACAAGAGAGAATATTTTATATTTTGAGTACCAAATTAAAGTACTTCGTTTATGCTTATTTTTAATATTGAAGTCTATACACAATATATTTATATATATAAATATTTAGAGACACTTTTGCATGTTTTTCAAAAGCCTACTTTAGAAATCTTTATAATAGTTTTAAAGGCATATCAGGAATATTAAACATTAAATTTTTTCAGTGCAAAGCACAGAAAACATATATTGAACTTGTGGAAATATTTTACTTCTTTTTAAAAATTATAGATTTACATTAAATTTTGGTATATCTTTATGTTGTCAGGTGAAATGTGTAACGTTTATTAACTTGCTTTAAATAAAATATGTATACTTTTTTATTTTTTAATTTTTGTATAGCATTTATCTTCTCATAAAGGAAAAATCGGAAATTTCCAAAAAGTTGACTTTATTGATAAGTGTAAGATTTTTGTTTTTTTATTTGAGATGCGAGCTCAGTTGGACTTTATTTTAATATGTTTAATGCAACATTATTAAGCATTAATCGAAATCACGATTTCCAATATTTTTAATAAAAAACAGTTTGTTTGCATTTGTTATTTCTCTTAATATCATATATCAGTTAACAGATTCTTTTGGTAATATAATCACAATCATAGATTATTAAAAAACCAAAATGTTTTTCATAACTTAATTTGTGTGTTAAGTTTATATGTTAATTACGAGCAAATACAAATACAATGTAAATTGCAGATATATGTGAGAAGTGGGCGTTTACCGTCCTTAGTAGATGGCATAACATGATATTCTGTAAAGTATGTACCTGAATGCATGATATTTTCCATAGATGTAATTTGTATATAATATTGCAACTGTTATGTCATTTTACTTGCATAAATTATGATGTTATGTGGCAAAGGTAACGGATGTGTGCATGTGTGGGTGGTGAGTGGTGGCATCCACACGTGGCAACAGCAACAACAACGACAACAACAACAACATAATCGATAAACCAGGGGTTAAAGGCAGCGGGAATATGTTGAAGGGGGTTTTTACAAAGTGCACAAGTGCAGATACATATGCACATAATACATATTACAGTTGTGTGTGTGTGTGTGTGTATATGTGTGTGTGTAGGTTGGCGCACGTAAACGGAAACCAAACGACAATCGCACATTTCCCAATAATTATATTTCAATGCATCAGAATTTCAGACATGATATTTGTCTGGTTTCCGCAAACGCATGCAGCCAACAATCACATAATCATCATCATCATCATCATCAACATCATCCACATTATCCTGCATGGGCACTGATACACTCTGCAGTAATGGCCAATACGCCAAGGCCAGCCATGCCCATTCCCATGTTCACGTTCAGTTTCTTGTATCTGTCCATGTCCAATACACAATATCCATGTCGAAATGTGCCCGACCCGACCAATGCCAGGCGGTCATTATCTGTTTAACAGTTCCACATTAACGGCATTGCCTGGTCATGGATACATCTGGTCATATTTGTGGGCGGCACTCTGACTGTGCTCTATTCGCTTGTCCGCCTGTCTCATCGACTCCCTGACTAACTGACTGACTGACTGACTGACTGACTGACTGACAGACGGACTGACTGACGCCATATTGTGTGCCGTATATGCGAACAATCAACGGAAAGCCGTTGGGCCAATAAGTTTATTACTTGCCTCAATACATTGACCAGCAATTCAGCCATAATGTGTGCGTGTCTCTGTACGTTTGCGTGTGTGTGTGCGTGCGTGTGTTGCTGTGTGTGCTTGCCGCTTGCGGGGTATGTGTTGGGTGAGTTTTGCTTCCTGCTCAAGGACTTCAACATATATTCATATTGAATACGAGTTTATCGTCCTGACAGCCGCATAAATATACACCAATACACACACGCACTCAACGCGCACGTAGACCACACACACACACACACACACACACACACACACACACACACACACACACACACACAAATTTGCAGTCAAATTTACACACGCCGCAGCACTTCCTTGTATAATTCATAAAATGCACATCATTCTCCACAACCTCAATTATGACTGCCATTCAGCAATGTGTCCGTTAACACACTAAAGGTTGGTTACGATGATTATTGGATACACATACAGTACACATATACAAATACACATATATATATATATATATTCCATATAATGAGAAAATGTGCAGATATATTATGCCACACAACAATATTTATGTGCTTTAATTGTGACTGAGAAATAATTTATAATATTCGACTCAATTGTGTAAACAAATGAATCCAGTAAGCAAATGTTGTTGCACTTCTGAAAATTAACGCATCAAAAGACGCGTATTAAACTTCATTAAGCCATATTAATTTTAAATAAATATTAAAATTATTGAATCAATTGAAGAAATTATAAGTATTATTTGTAACACACCTTCAGTAGAGGGTAGTTTGAAACGCATTAAAATAAAAGAAAGTTCCTGATTAGCATCACTAGCTAAGATAATATATATAAATTAACTCCCATTAAAACAATCGGTGGAAAGATGAGATTTAGGTTATGTGATTGAGATTGGCGTAGACCAATCTGTTGTTAACCTGGTTGATAACAAATTTCTTTATTGAAATATAGAAAAATCAACAATACTTGGTTAATGTAAAAATTATTCATTTCAATTTTAATTGAGATTGCAATTCAATAGTGATGGAGAATATTAGGGCAAGTGCGAAAAGATTACATAAATCATTTGTACCCATTTTACGGCCAATAGGGAGCTAGAAAATCATTTAAATATATCAGACCGAATTTCTCTTACTATTTTAAAGTTGGATATCGATATTAAAAAAAAGTGAAATGCACACTAATCATAAGTTAAATTGGGATATTTTAAGGATTTTAATAATTGTTTATATTAGTAGTAAGTAAGGTAGTCAACCTTACAGTACACATCTTGTACATCCTTAAAAGCTGTTTTATAGTCAAAAATTGTTATTCATTTCTCTCAATATAAATGTATTTTTGGTTTAGAGTAGGCCAATTATGTTGTAGCATATATTTTATGCATTTTATGTGCAACACAATCAACAAACTGTTATTTGTTTAATGACATTGCATTTTAATTGAGCTATTGTGAATTTAAACACGATTACAACAACGAGTAAATGTGTCTGGACCAGCCACAAGAAGATGAGGTTGGCGTTGGAGTTACAATGTTGAACATGTTGCTTGCGACGAGTGTAAATGACGCACTGTGGCTTATCCTTGTTGTTGCAACACTCAAAACTCACACACGCTTACTTAAAGCGTCATTATTAGCACAACAGTGCACAAACACACACACATATATGTATAGAGAGACACACACACACACAGATAGAGAGAAAACGGGTCGACCATTATGACCACTAGCTGTGAGCTCATCGTTGGCCGGACGTCGGACTCTCGTGTTGACATACTTCTGCCAACAGTTGATCTTGTGGCCGACCGCAGGCATGCGGATTTAATCCATAAAGGATACGCACAAACACAAACACACTCATTACAAAATGCCTACAAGTGTGTGACTGTGTCTGTGTGTGGGAGTGTGTGTGTGAGTGTGTGTGTGTTTGGGGTTCTGAAATTTTAAGCACGTCCGTTTTGGTCTAACGAGCTGCGTTCCATTCTCATGCGTCTGTTGTTCTTCTGTTATTCTTGACTCGCCTGAAAGTAGGCAACACAATCTGTTGAAAAATTAAAGACACAAACAGAGCTTGGCCGGTTTTAGTTGTATTAGTTTACAAATCACACGTAATAACGATTGACACAGACACGCCCACTACGCACCACCCATGCAACGCCCACAGAACGCTTTCCCGTTGTGCGACATTTGTTTGGCTTTTGGGTTAATTAAAATACACACACTCTACACACACCTCACACAGGCGTGAAATGAATTCTGATTCCAACTCAACTTGCAATTAGATGAGGCATAAAATGTGGTCAGCTATGTGTGTGTGTGTGTGTGTGTGTATTTGCCGTACAGGCAACTTAACCGTAAACATTTAAAATTCCCTTTTTGCACAAAATTCATTTTTAATTTAATTTCAGTTCGCCGATGAAAATGATTATCGCTGGCCACACATGTTAAATACATGGCAGCGTATGAGTAAAAGTGTTGAATAAATAAATTAAAATCGATAAAAAAAAAAAATAAGAGTTGACCACAAAAAGTGGACATTTTAACATGTGCATTATTACAATTAAAATAAATTTAATAATAAATTTCAAAATAATTGCAATACACTTGTTTAACTAAACGTTCGTTCGCCGTGTAGTTGACAAAAACAATGGAATTTATGTAAATAATATATTAATATACACTATATTTCACATCTATATGTTTACTCTAGAAAAAGTAAACAATTTTATGAGCTTTGATAAAACTTACTATGTGTCACTTCCTTTTAAGTAAACTATGGATTTGCTATAAGATTTAAGCATTTATCATTATCTATAAAATGCATATTCATTAGAAACAATTCAAAATAAAGCGATAATTCATTTAAAATCATTTAGGGGATATAAGTATAAAAGTGGATTTTTTTTATAAATGTAATTGTATAATTACTGTTTTTCAAATTTAAGCCTTTTAATAACGTAATTTTTAATTTTCTTTAAATTTGTATAAAAAGCGCATACAATTACCATTATGATGTGCTTAAGTCCACAGTACATATGCATATATTTACGTACATTTTACAATACTACAAATTTACCTGAACTTTTCACAGTTTTCGCATAAATAAATGCCATACACATTTATATACTTGTCTGTGCCACCACTCTTCATATCTGCCTCTGCCTCTCTCTCTCTCTCTCTCTACTTCTCTCTTTCGCCTTTGTTTCGTTTTTGTTAATTTGTATGGAAAATCACTTTTTGCGAAAAATCCATTTAAAAATTACGCTGTTTTTATAAGGTAACAATGCATACAACAATTTACACACGCGCGCGGTGCAAATTTGCATAACATTTGCCCGGGCAAACACACGAGAGCAAAGGATGTCACACTCACACACAGACAAACACACAAACACACTCACACACAAGCACACACACACACTCAAATCCAGCATTTTGCAAACGGTTTGCCCAAGCGTATAAATTCACATAATAAGTCTGTGTCGGTGTCGGCAGATCTGTGAATACTGTGGATGCTGCGGCTGATGATGATGCCACTCCTACTCCTTACCTACATTATTGCTGTTGTTGTTATCAGAGTTGATTCGCGCCAACAACAACGACAACGACAACGACGAACACCAGAATGAACACCGACAACGATATCCATCCGCCTGCCTCAACATCCCCAAAAATGGTTGAATTGTTGTTGCTGCTCCTGGTGATGGTTGAATATGGTTGATGATTGGAGTTGGTGTTGGTGTTGGGGATGGTGATGTTGATGGCGATGGCGATGGTGATGCCTGCTGATGCTTTCGGTAATGGGCAGTGTAATGACATGTGCAGTCGGTCCAGACCACTGTCTACATCACAGCATGCCCCAGACATCAGTTGGTTTGCTGGCTGCGGTTTCAGATATTGCTAAATTGTAAATGTTTTGCTCCTGTGTTACTGTTGATGTTATTGTTGTTTTGGGCGGTGACATCTGCCTGCTTTGTTGTTGTCCTGTTGGTTTATTGTAAATTACTGGCAATAAATTAAAATAACACACTCGCTAAATGTGTAATCAAAGCTAGACTCCCTTTGGCTGTCCACCTCCCAATTTGTTTTTTTATATATTGGCTTATTTATATAATAAATTAAATGAATAAACTAATTCAATGAACATTTTAGCTATCATTTGAGACTTTAATAAGTCAATTAGCCTTAAAGCAATCTATATTATAACGTGTACTCTTTGAAAATAGAAGAGTAATTCGACTGCTACAAAATTCTAAAAATAGTTAAAGGGTTCAAAATCAAGATCATAAAACACATATTAATTATATAACTTTAAATAATGTAAATTAAGGACAGCTTTTAATATCGAATCGCCAATGTAAGATTTTTTATTCAATAAAAAAATGTTTCTTTTCGTTATTTCAAGTGTAACTCCGGAGCCTGCAGGTGTTAAACTTAATCCTAAACATTTAGTGGCTAACAAGAGTTGGAGCTTTATATGGCTCGAGCTTTAAGCAGACAATGAACCGAGAACAATGAAGAACATCTGCAGTCATCCCAACAATCAACAATAGACTTCTGAGAACTACTCGCTCCAAAAGCAGATTTCATTGGTTTTTGTTTCACGTTTTGTTGTCGACGAAATTGCGTTGAATGTTACCTGCCATTTGGCAGCGCATGCAGCAGTGGTAAATGGATATGAAATGGAGAAATGGAGGAGATGGAAAGCTGATGCAACGGGATGGGATGGGAGTGGGTGTGGGAGTGGGAGTGGTTACAGCATGGAGTCGAGCCTCCGCACATTAGGTAAATGGTAAATGGTTGCCTTTGTGCTACTATATATATATAGAGCTATATAGACTATATATGCATATGCAAGGTACCGTTATTGTGTCCATAAGCCAACTGGTAAAAGAGACAACAAGCTAAAGGTGAACCGTGTTTGTTGTTCGTTGTTGGTTGCTCGGTGTTCTTTTGGCGTTTATTTGTTGCCCCGTTTGGTTTGGTTTGTTTGCCTTGCCTGGTTGCCAGCCAGTCAGCCAGCCTGGATCCCTACTGCATCCTTGTAAACAGCCGCAACAGAAGCAACTTTTCCATTAAATCTTCTGTCCGTTTGTCGCCGTCGTCGTCGGCGTCGTCTCGTCTCGTCTCGTCCTTTTCAATGTGTGTTTTAAGCGGAGCTCTTTAACTTTGCCTGCTGTTCACCAATGTCACATTGTCTAGACTCCTATCTGCTCGTCCGTCTCTTTCTCTTTCCTCTCTCTCTCTCTCTCTCTCTCTCTTACCGCACCTAGTCTGTAGGCGTCGTCCTAGCTGCGTATGCGCAATATTTGGTCGGAGCAAACTTAAAATAATCATACGCAACGTTGTGCAAAAGAATACAAAAAATTTAAACCAAAAAAAAACGAAATGTTGTGCTGAGTTCAAAGCTCGATTGAGCAAAATGTGGAAAGCAAGTCCTTTGTATTTATATTTGTATTTGTGTTTGTCTATAAATAATCGAGTTGCCATTTGGCGTTGCTGTTGCTGTTGTTGTTGTCAATTGCCGCAGTCCTGTCTGCTGCTGCTGTGTTCTCTTTGTATTTGTTGACATGTAATTGCAACTAAATATTTTAAATTGCTTTAAAATAAAGCGTCGTTCCGTACTCACTCTCGGAAGGTTATGCAAATGACAAAGTTTCGTTGCTGCTCGGCTCAGGATGTGCACTCCCAGGCAGGAAGACAGAAAGGCTGGTGGACTCGCATACAGTTGTGGTGTGTGGTAGATGTGCTGTTTGCACCGTTTGAGTAAATAACATATATAAAACTCGTATTCATACACAGCATACGTGTAAACACAATGGAGGGGGACCAAAAGGAGCAGCAGTAGCAGCAGAAGCAGGAGCAGCTGGAGCAGGAGCAGGAGCAGAAGCTGACAGCATCATGCAATTTCTGTTTGCAATTCACATTCTGATCCGTGTCTGTGTCGGGACACTTGGCTCCTTGTGTGAGTGACTCTAGTGGATGTGTAGATGTGTGTGTTTGGCAATATGTGCAAAAGCTTTTATCAACGGCAATCGTTAAATAACAAATAATCATATACAAAAACCAGACTATTGACCATCAAATACCCCGTAATCAATATGGAAAATACCCAACGTGTTGTTCAAGTATTTGATGCTTTTTAATTGATACTCGTTAATATTATTAATGTAAAAATATGTGATTTAGTTTTTGCTTGATGATATTTAAAATTATTTTTTTTTTGTGCTGAATCTATAATTATGCAGATTATTTTAAACATAATGCATTACTTTTTTTTGCCTACTTTTGGAGGAACGTCGTCTCCAATTTTCAACTTATAAAATTAAGTTTTTATAAATTAGGATATGATATTATCAATACTTAACAATTAATAAGTTATAATAATTGCAGAATTAGTCCCGATAACGAGTTCAAATTGTCCTTAAATTAATTATTGGTTTTGTTTCTTAAGAGAGAGTTTTCGATACTGAAAATAAATTAAAATTTTGTATGTTATATTCGTGATAGCCTCCTAATTTAAAGCTATCCGACTTATCATTTGCTTTTCAAATTATTAATAAATCTCACTATCTTGACTTCTGATGTTATCTTTAATAATCTCAATTAATATGTGTAAAGCACAAAAACTCAACGAGTCTTTTAATTATGATATAATTTGCTTAATGTGGAAAATAGCTAGTGGCAAACTGAGAGTTAAGATTTGAAAATGAGTTGCATTTAGATAAGATTTAGATAAGAGCGACGATTAGTTATAGATTGTTGAATCTGACATATTTAGTAGTAAATTATTTGGTCATTTTGTTATTTATGCATTATTAATGCATTATTTATGCTCAAATATGCGATGTGGTAGTCGAGTCGAGATGGCGCTGTAATTAACACCAAAACACCCAGTGAACATGTCAGCAGTCACTTAAAGCGAGACCAAAATGCCTGTAACGCAGCGAAGACCTTCAATCATCAATCAGTCAAGTAATCAGTCATTCAATTGCAATTTTTTTTTTTATATACAACCACGTCTCTTACTAGCTGTAGGGGAAACTCGTTTAGCGACGATGACGACGACAACATTGGCCACATTCTCCAGGTAACTTGGTGCACGGCTGCTGTCTCCATTGAGACGCCACTGATGTCGCCCAGTGTAGCTGTGAGAATATGCAGCGGCAAGTCACTTAAGTCATAAATAGTTACACTCAATGACAGTTATGTGCAAATATGAGACACATATTCATACGGGTATTCATATCCAGACAGCCACCACGCATTGCTCCAGGCTCATCCTAATCATCAACTGCCACGATTTGGAGTAGGGCTGTGAAAAAAAAGTGGCTACCTGGCTTAATTAATTAGGCGCGTGCGCTAATTGCTTAGTATCCTGTTTGTTGTTGTTTTAGCTGTTTGCAATTAGCCTTAACATGCGCTTTGGCGCCTGCGTCATAAAAACCAGTTTCTCAGCAGTGAAAGCAAGTGCGAGCCGAACGATGATTAGAGCGAGAGGGAAGGAGAGGGACGTAGAGAGTGTGTATGTTGGAGAGAGAGGGAATGAGCGCGAATGCTTTGACATTTATCAACGTTCAATAGCATAAAATTAATTAACAAAATTAATAAAACATTTTTTGTACAAGAAGACCAACAGCAACAACAAAAACAACAACAAAAACAGCAAAACCCGAGCAACCAGTAAAAGTATTAATTATCTTGAATACTTTCAGTGGCTGCTCCCGTTAATACCTCCATTCTCCATCCTCAATCCTCCAACTGGGCCCTCATCGTGCGTTATACAATAATTAAGTTTTCAGCACCTGCGTGCGACTTGGACTTGGAGCTGCAGCTGCTTCAACATCGCCTTCGTTTCGGCCACTCGCAGCAGTTGACAACAGGTCCGCTAAGCGGTTGTTGGGCGCCCAGTTTAAGGGGCGCCTATTTTTGTTTGAATGCTGTTTAACTAAGCGCACATTTTATTTTAATATATGTCAACACATCTAATATTTATATATAATTAATAATATATATATAAATATATATATTTATATAATTTTGTAAGTAAATCAGTTACAATAGTAGTCAGTATTCAAAATATATACTTTAGATTATGTACAAGTTATTTATTCTATTCATTAATTTATCGAAATGTTTTTTGGTAATCAAGCAATCATTTGGCTTAAGTCACCTTTCGCTTGATCTTAGCACAACTTCATAATCCTGGCTGACTTTTGAGTTCAGTTCGCTCCTGTTGCGTTATCCAAAAACTGTCGCTTGATCGGTTGCTTGCCACTGTTGGCAACTGTGGCGCATGTTTGGGCCATTTTACAAGCATAGCCAGTTTCAAATTTCATTCCTGCTGCCAACGCTCTTTCCCTGCGTTGCCTCAGCCTTCTCATTACCTCAGCAGCGGGGCAACTTGGCAACTTGGCAACTTGGCAACTGCAGCAGCAACAGCAACAGCAGCTTTGCATTGCATCTGTGCGTGTGTGCCTGTTGACGTGTTGTTGCACATGCGCATTAACTTGGCCGCAAATTGTAATTACCACAACGCATTACAACATAATTCCGAATTGAGTCCCTGCACTCTTTTTCGCATATTTCGGGTGTGAATTTAATGATACGGAAGGCAGAGCGGCAGGAACAGGATCCGTTTGGACCCAAAGAAAGCTCGCTCCAAATTGCCATGACGGCTGTGAAGGGCATCGCGTTGTTCTTGTGTTGGAACGCGCCAATCCTTGTTAATAACATAATAGGCCCACAACATTGTATTGGCATTGGAATTCAATTAGCAAACAGCAGTTAACTCATCTTAAGGGAACAATGACGATGCCGCCTCGCTTCAATCATCATTTTGCTGCTGTTGCTGCTGCTCCTGCTGCTGTTGCTGCTGTCCAGTGGCCACTTCCACTTTGAGGTCAATAGTTTTTTGCAAATTGCTGTTTGTTGTTTTGTCGTTTTGAGCAACCGGCTCAGGTTCGGCCTGTCCCTATTCCTGTCCCTCCCCATTTTTTTTTTGCCTTTCCTGCACTTGAGCGCTCCTGACCAGTTTGGATTCTCTTCGTGTATTCTCTGAGTTCGCTCTTGGCACACACGTGCAGGCGACCCGTTTGGTAGGCTCAGAAACGTGGTCTCCAGACAAATTGTTTCGACTCAAGCTTGAACTGCGTCCAACTGGCCAACGTGGATGCTCGAATTCAAGTACTAGATGCCATCAGGTGTCGAGTGTTTGGCCACCAATATTTGCGTTTGGGCTCACTTAACGGCTAAAAGCTGCACTGAGCCACAATAGTGGATATCAGCGAGATTGTCAAAAGAAAAAGTTCGCTTGGATTTTGACTACTTTGTTAGAATTTTACAAACTACTAGAAATAAGAAAACTATTTTGAGTTAAAGTATATAGAAGTATATATGAAATAGAGGTAGGCCGTATAATTGAGATATTATTATTATATAAACTATTATTATATAAAAGAATATTACTACAAAGTAGATCACTTTGGAATTTAGAAGTCTTCTTTTTGTATTATATAAAACAACAGTTTACAGTATTAATAGTATTCTGGGATTAGAAAGTCTTCTTTTTGTTTAGATTAATATAACATATTATGATTTCCTATGGAGTCTTTAATATACATATTAACTATATATGTGAAAATGTTTAGATTAAGCTGCACACATTTAATTATAATAAAGATTCTTAAATACCTAAGCTTATCTTATGTATTAATCATCTTTATGAGATCTTACAAAAAATACATCTAATTAGAAATAAATTAACAAAAAATAGCTTAACAACTTTTCTTTGTGCGTTTTATTCCACAATATTATTTTTAGTAAAAAGGGGAAGCAAATGGCTATTTTCAGTTTTCAACATTTACTCGATTTGCTAAACCTATTTTAATAGCAGCCACAAATTGAATTTCAAAGCTAAACTCGACGGCTAGAAAAACGCTACTTTTAACAAGTTGTGACCAGTTTCGTTGGTTTGCCCAACTGTGGGAGTTTTGTTTAGACGAACTTGACCCAGGTCTAGGTGCAGAGGATTGGACTACGTTCAGTTGAAGACTGCCAGAAACTCGTTTCAATTAAAATTCTTTGCTTCGTGCCAGCAACGACAAAAAAAAAAGCGATGTAGAAAAGCGGCAGCCAAAGTCAAATTAAAGTGGATTATGAGGAGTGCGATCTTATACATATATATATATATATAGAATACATACATATATATATATATGCTAGTTATATACTTACTCTGTGTACATGTTTGTATCTGGAAGGTTGCAGTTGCTTTTGTATCTTTTGCTCGAATGAGGCTCAAGTTGCGTGTGTGCGTGTGTGAGTGTGTGTGTATCTGACGCATTTAAGTAAATTTTGCAGAAATTGGTGCAAAAGACAAAAGAAAAGCACATAAAATAATAACAGACGCAATCTGACGACGTTGCCGGGCGACTACAACGGGCCGCCGGGCCAATGACTAAATGACTGACTAAGTGCCAAAGGGTACATACAAGGGACAGAGGCGCAAGGGGGCAAGAGGACAGAGAGAGGGACAGACTTCGGAGGGGCCTCCTCTAAATGCGAAATCGAAACGAAAAATCGAGAGGCAAAAATATAAAATACGAGTGCGGCGGCCGTCGCCGTCGTCGCCGTTGCCGCCGTCGCTCATTATAAATTTTTTTAATCGGCAGTGCAGCAAGAAACATCAAAGATCCGTCGACATGGACATGGACTTGGAGTTGGAGTTGGACGAGACGCGACGCAGATCCTGCAGCAAGTTTAAATATTTAAAACAAAGTCTTGAGCTCTTGCGGCCTGTAAGGCTTTAGGCCTCCTAAGGCCACCCCACCCCGCTCTGCCGGCCCTCCCTCGATGGCGACCACCGTCTCCATTGCCATCTGCATCGTCATCTTCGTCTCCGCGTCTGACTGGTACGACATTCCAGGCGCGCGCGTTCCACCTTCGCCTTGTGCTCAGGCCGCATCCTCCATGGTCGCACACACATAATATTTTTTTGTTTTTGGTATCTGTTTTTTTTCTGTTTTTTTTTTTTTAATTTTTTTGTATTTATTTTTTGTTTATTTTTTTGGACCTGTCTGCGTTTAGCTCTTTGGGTCTTCTGTCCTTTCGGTCCGTTTCGGTCGCAGTCGAAGTCGAAGTTGCAGTCTTGGTTTCGGTTTCGGTTTCTGTCTCCATCTTCGTCTCTGTCTCCGGCTCTGTCTCTGTTGGGATATCTGGCAACTGTTCGTATTTCACCTGGCACTGCCGGTCAGTCATTAAATGCCCTCAAAATGCAAACAACAACTACAATAACAATAATAACAACAACAACAACAACAACAACAACACCAATAACTGCCAGTCGAGGACAACTTACAAAAGCCTCACGCATATTTTATATATTCGTATATACATAATTTGTATATTATTTATTTAATAATATTATTTAATAAAAATGTTCACAGTGATCTTTCCTCTTTTGTCCGATGTTCAAATGTTAACTGACAGCTGTTGACAGAACGAGACGAATGGCAAAAAAAAAAGTGAGGGGAAGGGGCAGATAGAAGACGCTTACAAAGCGATACGCACAATGCAACTCATGCCACATTGTGTTATCCCAACAGCAATCAAACAGATGCACAACATTCAACCATTCAGAAGGCACTTCATCAACTTCAGTCCACGATTCATTCAGCATCAAGCTTTTATAATGATTTTAACAAAACACAAAATTAATGTTTGCAAGTAAGCCAAATTCAAATATTTCCTTTTTTAAGGATGTCATAAAATGGGCATGTTGAATGTATTTTATTATCTTATCACTGTATCATGGGATTACCTTAAATCCATTATTGATTAATGGTCAAAGGGTCATCCGGATTTCCGAATTAAATTTTTAAGTAAACATTTAGAGACTTAACCAAATGAAGAAAACTCTTTCTGATGGCAGTTAATAATATATTTAATTATTATTTTATTTAACAATTTTAAGACGTATGTCAAAACTGTAAAAACTTTGAAGCAGTCATCTTCAATAACAGCTTCGATCTAAACTTGTTAAATGTAAAGATCATTGTGTGGCGCACTTGACGCTGTTTGCTGATCTCTTGTATCTTGTATCTTGTATCTGTTTCTTTTGTTTGCAATTTTCAGGCATTCGTTGCACTGTGGACAACTGCTGCAAAATGTGCGTGGCGCAGGAAGCAGCTGCTCAAAATTCTTGGAAATGCGCATTGCTGCGTTTATTTCTTTTTATTCGGACAGCAAGACCAATAATAACACCAACAACAACAACAACAACAACAGAAATAACAACAATAACAACAAGGTTATATGCTGCCTGTTGCATTTGTGTTTTGTATGTGTGTTTGTTTGTGTGTGTGTGTGTGTGTGTGTGAGTTTACAAGTTGCCGCCAGCGTAGCCAACATAATTTAATAAATTTAAATGAGACAAACGAAAGACAGGCAGCAAGAGTCGCAAAGTCAGCAACAATGATGACAAGCACAAGAACAACAACAACTACAACAACAACTCGAATAACAACAACAGCAACAACAACAACATTATTAGAAGCCGCTGCCAAAACTGTGCTCTGGCAAAGCTCTGGGGTCAATAGTATCCATGGAATTCAATGCTTTTGCATTTGGCCAAGAGCTAAGGCCAAGTCCCAAGAAGTTTGCTGCTGTTGCCCGCTGGCCTTCTCTTTCCCTCGCTAGCTTGCTCGCTCTATCTCTCGCTCTCTCTCTCGCTCTGGCAAAATGCTCTCATGGGCACACAAGGAAGCGCATTTTTAAATGCCAAAACAAATGGAAAAATTAAAGCCAACAACGAAGCGAAGCGACGCGACGCGACGGCAGCCAACATAAACGTAAACGTAAACCTGACCGGCTGTAAAAAATGCATCTAAGCTGCTTTGCTTTTTTACCAACTTTTACCAACTGGTTTCTGGCATTGCCAACCAGCAACCAACAACCAACAACCAACACAACCCAACCAACCCACCCCAGCCACCGCTTAACGATTCCCAGATTTTTGCAGCTCACAGCTAACACAGCTCAACGGCAGCCCGCAACACTTTTATTATATGCCTTCATCTAATAAGCTAACCGTGGTGCAGGCAACGAGAGGATCGGGACGTTGCCTCTTGCTGCTGCTGCTGTTGCTGCTGTTGCTGCTGCTGTTGTGTCTATTGAGCTATCCGTGTCCAATTGCAAAGCCCAGATACATACACATGTTGTGCTGGTCGCATTGGTGGCTCGTCCGTTGTTGGGTTCATTGGTTCTGGCTCGTATCGAGTGCGATGATCACCAAACATGATCATTCAACTTTGCTTTTTAACGCCAAATAAAATAAATCAAATTCCACTGCGGTCGTCGACTACAGCTGGCAGTAAACATAGAAGTAAGCCCTACACCCAAAAAAAAAGAAGAAAACTCATAGAAAGTTTTCTTTTTATGTAATTTTAAAATATACAAGAAATTTATTTTAAAATATTAAAGTGTCCAATTTGATCAACATCTCATTTATATCTTCGTCATATAAATACACTCCATATAAAAAAATTTAATTAAAATTAATTTTTAAGATGCAAAATAATGGAAATTTTTGCATTTTAAAAAAATGTATATGGACATATTTTTTTTAAGTGTAGCAGCTTAGAGAGGTTTAGAATTTGCTAGACACCTTCGCACAAACCGGCCTTAAAATGCATCTATTAGTTGTAAATGCCCAACAGGGCACAACAGGAACACTAACTACAACTGGTCTGCATCTGAATCTGTCTCCTGTCTTCGGAGACTGAAACGGTTAAAACACGTAATTATTTTGGCTTTGGCTTAGCTAAGTTTCACCCATTCCTAAGTGACGATCAATGTCGATGTCTTAGGGCATAATAAACTTGAGGTATGCCAAAATGCAGCAGCTAACTGACGTTGAGAACCAAAAATAAAATAAAATAAAAAAAGGAACATCCAAATCAGCACCAACACGAGAAGCAAAGCAAAAATAAAATAAAATAAAAAATCAGTAACTGAGACCAATACAGAACTCAATGACCGAGCCGAGGAGCGCAACATGTTAAGCCAGAGATTAAATTCAAATAAATCGACATGGTCGCCTGGAAATGAAAACATTCACAGGAACCAACGACAATAACAACAATAACAACAACAACAACAACTACGACAACGCCACTTTGAGTATAGAAAATACAACAAAAATAACAACAGTGTGCAAAAGCAAACTCGACTCGATGATATCCTGTAATGCAAACTGATTATACAATTTAATAGCAGCCTTTTACCTTTATTTTTATTTTTTTTTTTTATTTTATTTTGAAATATATAATTTGTTAGTTTTGTTTTATAGTTGGACAAGTTAAGCTTACTTTATAATTTAGGTTGCTAGATCTTAAGAACTTTTTCTCTGGGATACCAAAGTTTCCTTTTCGGTTTGGGCAACAAATTGATAACTTTTTTATGTTTTTAAGGATTAATTATTTTGTTATCTTAAATAAGATTAAAAACGTATCTAAGCAAGGTGTGCATAATTGCAAACCCTTAACCAATATATTTATTAAAGATTAGAGATAAAAAAAATTTAAATGTTTTTTCAGAATTCTTGATTTTAATGATTTAATTCAAAGTTCAAATGTTTCAAAATATATTAAGTATGTGTAAACATAACAATCTTTAGTTTATTATTTATGTGATTTATTATTATTAATAATGCATTTGCAACATTCAAGAGTAAGCTTAGAAAATAGAGTTAAAATTTTCTTATGTCTATTCAATATTTTAACAGAATAATCTAAATAGTAATGGGTAATGTCAAGTTTAGTATTGCGTATGCCTTACCCCAGGCAGTCATCATTGGGAGCTAAAGTGGAAAGGCAGTCAACCTCAAAGCAGTTTGGGATTTGCGTGGCTTTGGCCAGATACCGAATTGAGGAGGTAGGAGGCAGATCAGAGCAGATCGCAGCGGTCGCAGGGCGCAGCCAATTTGCGAATATTTTCATTTCAATTGCGCTTTGCGGCTTCCAGGATGAGCTGAGCTTGGGCATGTTTCTCAGTCTGCCTCTGCATCTGCGTCAGCGTCTGCGTCTGCGTGGCGGCCATTGACACAGGTCACACACGTACAAGGCAAGGCCAGCCAGAAGCCGCCGCTGGCTTGGCTTGAAGTGGCTCAACTAGAGCTGATTCGCGCACCATTCGCAGAGAGAAAACGTCACTTGGTTGCATGATCTATGCTCAGGTTTTGCAGCGCTCACCTGTGTGCCGGGACTTGGATCCACTGGATCCACTGACCGGGGCCATGGATCAAGGCAAGGCTATCATTAGTGGCTGCCCGAGGCAAACAGTTCTCTCGCTGTCCGCCAATGGCTTTTGTTTTTATATATGCATCATCGCCTTTTGTTTGCGAAAAACTTTCTTAAATTCTTTAGCTGCAGCAGCAGAAGCAGCAGCAGCAGCGGCGCTGACTGCTCTGCCGACGCAGACTAGTTTCGTATCTTGAAGTTGAAATAAAAATTATTTACGATCGTTTTGTCAGCAGCGGCGGCCAAGAACTGGACACAGACTGTGGCAAAGTCCGAGTTCAACTAAAACTGAGACAATGCACTGCAAAAAATTATATACTTAAATTTGTATCCTGCTAAAAGCAGAACTACATCTTTTTCTTAACATAAACTTTCTCAAATATATTTATTTTTTAGCTTCCAGAGTAATTATATATTTTTACTGCATTTAACTTGTCAAAATAAATAAATAAAATATATATTTAAATTTAGATATAATTTATAAAAAATTAAAAAAAAATTTATTTTGATTTAGGACAAGCATTTAATTTGTGGAAAATTAATTTATTTAATAGTTTCAAAAGTACAAATCACAAATAATATTATTATTTTCAGGGCTGATTAAATTTTGAGTGTGGCATATGTTTTTTCTGAGTGTTGCCAGTGTCCAGTGGCCTGGCCACCTTCAACACAACTGTCGTTCATCTCTCCGGCTACCGCCCCGCCCCGGAACGCCCCACTTACCGCACTTGTTGTTGCTGTTCTCGACTTTGTTGTATTTCACGCTCATCAAACAAGCAGCGACAACTGTTGCATCTACCTCGACTGCCTCTGGCTCTGTTGCCGCCATCCCCCTGCCTCTGCCGCCGCCCCCTCCATCAGTCCGTCGCTAAGTCTGTTTGTTTCTGGCCAGGTCGCCAGCTCTGCTCTGGTCTGGTTCGCTTTGCTCACCATTCAGCATAAGCGCTGCCTTGCGTGCCGCTCGGTTAATCGGCTATGAACAGTTATCGGACTGGTTTTATTGGGTAGCGTTTGGTTATGTGTAGCAACTGTAGCCTCTAAAGCCTCTGCCATTCTCTGCACCTCTCCTGCTGTGCATGTGGTTGCCAATGTGGATGTGGTTGTGGTTGCGGCTGCGGCTATGCGTTCGCTCGTACGACTTGGCGCAGACCGGCTGGCTATTTATATTGGAATTAGTGCGCTTTGAGGCGATAAGCGTTGTGCGTTTTATAAGCGTGTTCACTTGCAAATTTAGATAGTAGCTGTGAAACACCAATTGGGCCAAAACGTTTCCGACTGCCAAAAAAAAATATCATTCGCAATGAGATTTAAAATGTTGCTAATCACTTAACGATGTCAGTCTTGTGGTACGAATGGTTTTTTGATGGGCTTAAAAGATTTTGATTTACTAAATCAAATTCAAAAATTTGTTTTTAGCTTTATTTGAAAATTAATAAAAAGATAGCATTCATTGGTGCAACAGTGATTTTCCGATTGCGCCGAAGCATTCTTCACTTCTTCAGCAAATTTAAAATAAATTGTCTAATTAATATTGTATTTACTTTGGTTATTTTAATATATTCATTTAAAATTATTATATCATGATAAGTCAAGTTTAACTATAAAATTTAAAGTAATTTTTATTTACTTTGGTTATTTTAGTATATTCATTTAAATTTAAATCATGATAAGCCAAGTTGAATTATAAAATTATAAGTAATTTTATGCTCATTAATCTGACAACAAACTGGCTATTAAATAAAACCCTTCCTTGCCATAATTTAGTTATTTTAATAGTTATTAATTATTTTTTTTTTTGCAATTATTTAAAGTGAATCCTATTTTAGCTGATCTCTGCAGAAATCTATTATTTGTACAATATCTCAGCTTTATTTTAGTCATAATTAATTTAATTTAATTGTTTTTAATTAGTTTTCTTTTGCAATTATTTAAAGTGAATCCTATTTTAGCTGATCTCTCCTATTTTGTGTACAATATCTCAGCTGTACTTCACTCAGATGGTACACATATTCATGTATATAATTTAAATTTGATTAACCACAATTTAGACAACTTTTAATTTTGTTATAATCCACAAATTATGTTGCGTTGACCTTTTCAACTTTGATATGCATTGCAGCACATTTCAGGTGTTCACTTAATGAATTCCAATTTGTCGCTTTTTTTAAGCTGTCGCCTTTGTCGCAGCAACTAAAAATATCCACTTTCAACAAAGTGGTGCCGAACGATTCGCCTGGTGGCTTCCCCACCTGCCCACCTGCCCAATTGTCCAACTACCCACCTGCATCCTACCTCTGCTTGGAACAAAGCTGAAACGCGACACTGGCCTTGGCGTAGACGCCCCTAACAGTGCCCCCCCTTCCACTAGTGTCACTGCCATCCCACAGCACTTGAGCGCGACAAGGACTTTTGGTCGTCTACACTTGGATGAGGTGCGTGCAGTGGTACGGGTAAAGGAGTTTGAGGCTGTCCTTTGTTTGCTTGTAAAATGCTAGTTGGTAGTTCAGCTGGCAGTGCGTTTTACTATCTACACACACACACACACACACGAAGACAGTTTGACTGGCTGGCAGCCATTTATATTTATGGGTCGAGGCTACTCGAAGCACGTTGGAGAGACGAAGGTTGACTTTGACTAGGCGGAGCAGCGAGGTCGTCTCCTGGCTCGGTTCGTTGACAGCGCTTCTGTGTGTGCTGTGTTCGTTGACAGCGCTTCTGTGTGTGCTGTGTTAGGAGCTGTGTGCACATTCCCAATTAAAACCAGTAGATATGGCGAAGGTTAGACAAGTTTTGTTGCTGAGTGTTAATAAATCTGTGTGTTGCCTAGTTTTTAGCGCAACTGATTCGATTTATAATCTTTCACACTGCATTAACTACAAAAAATTCATATCTTGTTTGGATGACGTCACTGTGGCTCTGTGACGTCATTTCTTTTGTAAAAGCAATAATGCCAGCA
Source organism: Drosophila longiperda (assembly GCA_035042125.1). NCBI lineage: Eukaryota > Metazoa > Arthropoda > Insecta > Diptera > Drosophilidae > Drosophila > Drosophila longiperda. Next base: position 3,460,103 of record JAWNLV010000130.1, read on the forward strand.
TTTTGAGTATGCTTCTAAAAGTAAAGAGCCGACCATATTTTCGTTGTAGTTAACTTCGATTGGCATTTACAACGCCCACACAAACACACACACACACCCACACACACACACAACAAAATAAAAAGTAGGCGCTTTTGTATATGGATATATATAAAAATAGCTGTTTCCTTTGCCACGTTTTGTTGTTTTGCTGCCACTCTTTGTCAATGTTTCGTGCCTCGTTTTGTCGTTTGTTTGTGGTGCCTGCCTTTGGCGCTTTGTAAAGAAATCAATTGCGATGTGGGCGCCAGCTAAGGTCAAAGGTTGTGCCCCAACAGTTGTAAATGAAATTGACAGTGGTGTCGACATTTTCAATTAATTTGCTCATCTTTTCACTGCAGCAATGTTTGTGTCCTGCGTCAACTAAGCAATGGAGTTGTTCAATGTGTTTCCAATACGAAAAAAAATAAATAAAAGCAATGGAGCATTAATTGGAAAAATATAGATTAAATATAAGAAATAAAGAAATAAAAAAAAATATATATATAACTTATATATTTATATTCTTTTCTATATCACGAAAGTGAATTAATGATTATAATAAAAATAAAATAATAATAAGGTTTCATTTGATAAATATAACTTAATTAAAACCCTTTTGCATTTTGCTTTCCTAATTTCTTAATTTTTTTTAAAGTTGATCTGTCTTCTGCCAGTTCTTATATATACATATATTAATCAATAAATATATATATATATATATATATATATATATATATATTTTTTAATGGAACTTTTCTAGTGCTACCCTCGTGTATCTTTCTGTTAACGGTTGCTGTGAAGACGCGCAACCTGTCGCCAGTTGCCCATCCCTCCTGACCCATCCACCTCTTTACGAGAGCAATAAAAGCCACACGCATTCGTTCGCTTCACCTTTGTTGCCCCACACCACTGTTCCATTTCATAGCCCACTCTTCCCTCCATTTCAGCCCACACTTTTATTATTTGTCCTTGCACGGGGTCCACGCCCAGATTTACAATGGCAGCCGCCTCTTTGCGCTTTTGTTCCCTTTTGACTTGGGTCTCTTACTTGCTCGCTTTAAGCGCGACACAAATTGCCAACGTTTTTGCATCCTTTGCCATATTTCTTGCTATATACAAACTTACGTACGTAATTGTGTACACTCAGAAAAATAATTGCAAAGCCTGATTTGTTAAAAATGACAGAATGGTAAAAAATATTCATTTCAGAATGACTTTTTCTGGCAGTGTATATGTATGTATGGCTAGTATATGTGTCTGTGTGTTTTATACAGTTTTGTATGTATGTAGGTATGCATGAAACATAATTACATATTGTGCGCTGTCACTTTTGGTGCTGGCAACGTCGTTGTTGTTCCTGCCACACGGCGCACAAAGGCACACACACATACTTTCAAACACATACACCAACACCCAACTGAGTTCTCCACCTTACTTTTGCTGCTGTTTGTCATTTGTTGTGCACACAAATATGTATTTAAATTTATACATGTATATATATATATATATTAACATACATATGTATGCATATGCAGGGGAAAGGGGAGTTTAAATTTCCCGTTTCCTTTACCATTTTCATGAGCATTTTGCTCGACGTTTTGTTTTTAGTTGTAATTTATGTAATTATTAACATTTTCGCCTTTATGTTTCGATGTTACTTATGGGCCCCTGCTGTGTTTGTTGTTGTTGTTGTTGTAGATGTTATTGTCACTGTGGAGTCCTTGTTACTGTTCTTCTTCTTCTTCTTCTTGGTGGTGTCATTCTCCTGCTGTTTTCATTTAAATAATAATTTCATCGCGAACTTCTTGCAATGGTGATTTGTGCGGGGAACCCTATTAAAAACACTGAGATGAATTCTCTCCTGAAAGGGTAGTTTATGGGGGGAAGGGATTAGACATAAGGGGTCCTGGAATTTGAAGCTAATGAGGAAATGTTTACCTTCTGCTGTTTATTTGAAATTTTAAAACATGACGTTTCTACAATGTGAGAAGACTTTCCAACTTTTTTCTTGCTAATTGGAATGCTGTGAGCATATTAGATCAAAGGGATTATCTGATTAAATTACAAGTGATATAAAGTGTGTCAAAATAATAACTAATTCATGTGCAGATAATATGCTTATTAGAATATGTCAACGGGATTTAAGCTACAACAAATCATACCTTTTGACATTTTTCTCATATTAATTAATATGATTAATATTAAATGCTGCTTTCAATTTGCCAATACAAAAAACGACAATTTAATTATTATTAATAATTTAATCAAATTAGTTTTATAATTGGCTTGAAACTGTTATTTTTTATCATTTAATTTTGATATTTTTATAATTTTAGTTATTTTGTGAGAGTTAAAACATAGTAATTAAATACGATTGGTAAGTTTAGATTAACCAATTTTGTAACAAAATATGAAATTTGTATACGCAGAAGTGCTTTGTTATATATATAAGCTTAAACATACATCAACATACACACTTCATACACTAATATACCCAACGATAAGCACATACATACATACATACAGACAAAGACAAAACATATATATGTGTGTGTGTGTGCATCCTTGGAATGGCATGGAAAATCTGCTCAACTAATGAATTCAAGCGTATTAATTATTACGCATACGCCACATTGTGCGAAGGACGTTGAGCACAGTCAGGCAAGTCACCCAAGCGGCACTCACCCCAAGCCCCTTTACACCTTACAACCAGCACACACTAACCTCAAGCACCCGCCGACCCTTCACTCCTTGCTCCTGAACTGCACCCATCCACTCAGCTCAGAGGCGCAAATTGTGCCAGGTTTCGTCGTTGTCGCCGTCCTTTTTGCTGGTGATGCTTCCTGCCGTTTAGAGGCTGCCAAAAAACATTTATACAATTTTGCACGGAAATATACATTCTTATATACATACACAACCTCACACAAATGTACACAGACACACACACACACACACACTCACACACGTAGCGCATAAAAGTTTAAGCAGCGCAGCAAAAATGCCAAAAAGTTTCCACAGCATTCAACACAGAAAATGGCACAAAAAGCGAGCAGCAAACGCAAAAAAAAATGCCAAGAAAAATCTATGAAAATAAAAATTAAAGCAAAAAAGACAATTCAAATCTGTCAGAAGTGAGGTAAAATAGGGTGAAATAGGGGAGTGAGACTAGGGCTGTGAAGAAAAGGGGTTGTTGTCGTAGCGTCTGCTGCTTTTTATACGCCAGCAAAAAAAGGGTAAAATAACTTTTTAAACCAGCGCGAACAAATTTTTTTTGTTTTCGAACTTCATTTTAATAGTCGATAAAAAAATTTTAAGCTTAAAGCGTAACAAATATCGAATTTAGGATGCGATTATGCGAATTGAAAGCGTATTTGATTTATGTTTTTTTTTTAAATTTGGGTTTACTTTTCAGGTTAATAAAAATTTCAATAAATGTAAACGGAACAACATGTAATAACAGTTTTTTAATTATTTATGTGCCTATAAAAAACTGTTAATAAATGTGAATTTAACACCAAAATTTAATATAAGTAAAAAGTAGCATGACTTAGAAGTAATAATTCAATTGCTAAATAATAATTAGTTTTAAATAATATTAAAATCATATATAGTTATAGAATATAAATTTTATCGTTTCATTTAAAACATTGTATCTTTTTAGTAAGAGTTTTCATTGAAAGAATTTGATAAATATATATAATATATATATTAATATAAAATAAAAAATATATAAATTTATTATATTAATTATATATAATTTAAAGTTAATTATTTAAATATTAATTTGCTTATAAAAAATATTAATATTAATTTCATTACTTAGCAATTTTTTGAAATTCCAATTCCAGATATTATGTGTTCAGAATATATGTTTACCGTTGATTACTGATTTTGCAGGGCATGTAAACTTCGTTAGATTTTATACCTTAAAAGGTAACAAAACTTGCCTTTAAAGTCCAAGTTTGAGTTGGGTGTTGTTGAACTCATTTTTAGTGGGAAGCTTCTCTACAACTCTTGGTGACACATAAGCGATGCTGTGTATAAGTAAGTGTGTGCTTCTCATTGCTCTTCTCGTAGCTGTTGTTGTTGTTGTTGTTGTTGTTGTTGTTTTGCCTGCCACATGGCACAATGAAGCTATTGTTGTTGTTGCTGTTGTTGGGGCTGCCGTTTCGGTTTCTGCTGCTGCTGCTCCTACGTTATCATTCAGCGTGCAAGCTGTTTGCTCATTGTCTATTTATGCAAACACACACACACACACACACAGGCACATTCACGCACCGACATATACAGCGTATATACCACAGGGAAGGATATATAGTGAGATAGGAAGGAGAGGGAGAGGGAGAGGGGCAGAGTGCGAGATATGAGCACGTAAGCCAACGCATCGCAGGGACCAACTGAAAATGGGCATTTCCCTTGAAAGACGGGTGGGGGGGGGGGTTCCGGTAGGGGTTTGGGATCTGCCTCTTACCCACACAATGCACGTGTGTTAAACAGACAGTTACAATTTGTATATCAACTGCGTTACAGCATGTGCGTGTGTGTGTGTGTGTGTGTGTGTGTGTGAGTGTGTTTATGTATGTGTGTCTATATAACTGTGTAAGTGAGTATCCTTCACAGTGCCAGAAAAGTGACGGCGGTTGTGCTGCATACACACACACATATACATATATATTTATGTAAATATGTTAATCTGCCCACGCTGTGAGTAAGTGTGTGTGTGTGTGTGTGTTAAAACAGACATTCACAATGCATTTGCTGTGCTCGACTGCCACGCCCACGAGGCAAAACAATAGCAACAAACGTCCAGCAAACATTTGCATGGCAAATGCAGGCACTCATTGAGTGGATGTGGAATCTGATTGAGAATTTCGATGATTGCTTCATTTGTTATGCGTATTAAATTAATAAAAATAATATCACTGATTGGACACACATGAAAATTACTATATAAAGACCATACCTCTACCTGTATATTATGTGTTATACATTTATATATATAATCTTATACATTTTATATATGTCTGTGTTGCAAATGTCGAACTAACTAATTTATACATATGTAAGTATTAAATACACACAAGTATTTAGTACATCACAAATGGCAATCTACAGATACTTTAGTCACTTGATGGCTCAGCCAAGTGGGTGAGTGGGAGGTGGGGTGTGCGGGTCAGCTTTTATTGCCATCATGACCCGCAAATCGCACACGAAATCCACATACAAAACTCACAAAAGCCTATTGGCATCTAAAAACAGTCTACCAACAATACGTGTGGAGCTACCTATGTAAATATGTTCTCTGTGTGTGTTATATATGTGTGTGTGTGTGTGTGTGTGTGTGTACGTGTGTGTGTGTGAGAATATGCTGCCTCTTGTTGATCGCTTGCCGTTTCCCATTTGTCAACATTCACTCGACTTCTGTTCGCCTGGCATTTTGTGAGCAAATTTTTAAATTTTTCCTTTAAATACAGACGCATATGCATACATACGTGTGTGAGTGTGTGTGTGTGTGTGTATGTGTGCATAACTCTTCACATGTGTGTGTTTATAGTTGTGTATGTGTTGTTGTTTGCCAACACTTTTCTGTTGACTCTTTGTTTCGTTAGCCTGATATGCGAAACGAATTTTGGTTCAGTTTCAATTTCTTGTTGCCGGTTGACTGCTTTAGGAAATGCTTTAAATTATTTATCTTCATCTTTGAGCAAACATTAAAAATGAAACAACTTATTTTACAAACACTTAAGTCTAGAGAAATTGCTCAAAATCCTTTTAACAATCTTTTGTGTAACTAAAATTCAAGCAAAAACTTTTATTCGCCCAAAAGTGAACTATGGTTTTCAACCTTACTTGAATATTTGAAAGAGTTGCAAAAATTTACTAGAAATTTTATATAAACATTATTAAAGAAATATTCCATTTATTTTAAGTAAATATTGATTAAATTAAGTACAACAAATTACTATAACTATTTATATTTTAAACGGTAATTCAACTTGTTCAATTAAAATCTTAAATATATTTTTTGGAATAAAACGTAAATATTTAATTTAATTTTTAACATTAACTTAAATATTTTTTATAGATTATTAAAAAAAGGAACGTTTTTTCTTATTATCAGATATATTGAACATCTTAAAACTCTTAACAGTAGTTTTTTCAAATTAAAAAAAATTCTAATAATTTGTTTTCTAGTTTGAGCTGCATTATTATTAATCGAAAAACTACCTAATTCAACCCTATCTATTAATTACAGGGTATTTCGTTATCCTTTATCTTCAAATATTACATTTAGATTTGCCAACATTTCACAGCCTCGGCTTGTTTTTCATTTTGCATATTTGATTGCAAAAACAATGATATTTGCTTAAACCGTTTAAAATTAAAAATTTTGTTTAAGTTTTCCTACTACATTTTTATCCGAAAATATTACAATTTTAGAAATATACAAATGTATATATTACATAAAGTCTATTGTTCGATTTTTTTTTGTTATGTGGCTGAGAAATTCATAAGTGTACATTATTAAGCAACCATTCACCCACACACACACACACACACCCATACATAATTACACACATAAATATAGAAACACACACACACACCCACACCACCCACTGGGGACATCGACAGGTGCTTGGCTCAGCTTCCTTACCGCTCCCCGCCCACAGCTCAGCCCAATGCGCCACTTAGCATTTAAGTGGGCGGCATTGCGGGCGTCCTGCCACTCGACTGGCCTACCCACCACATACCAGACACCGTGCTACAGCGCCAACGTGCCACCGGCTCACTCCCCATGCTCTTTGCTAAGACATTTTGGTAAATCTTCTTTAACAAGCACAGCCAAAGGCAACAACAACAACAACAACAACAGCAAAGCAAGCGCATAAAATGCTATGAAAAAGCAAACGAAGCCGCCAAAACACACACAAACACATATATACAAGCATATATATATATATATGTATATGTATATATATAAAAAGAGGAAAAGAGAGAGGGACAGACAAACTCAAACATAAGTCGAACACACACACACAACACACACACACACAGAGACAAGCAGCTAAAGCCGCAGGAGCGGCAAGGACGTTGTGTTATAAATTTTATGAGCTTGCCAGCAGCAGCAGCAGCTATTCTATATATGTAACTGTGTGTGTGTGTGTGTTGGTGTGTATGTGTATGTGTTGGCGTTGGCTCATAAAAATAAGTTGCACTCGTGCCACGCTTTCCACGCTTTACTCGCAGTTCGTGCGCCTCCTCCATGATATAAAAAACTTTTGCTTGGGTGTTGGCATTTGTTTCGCTGTGTGTGTGTGGGTGTGGGTGTGGGTGTGGGTGTGTCGGTGTGTGTGTGTCTCTTGGCAGTCAGTCAGTCAGCCATTGTTGTTGTATTTCCCGTTGCCATTACCCTCACGTCTCTCTCTCTCTCTCTCTCTCTTTCTCGTTCTTTCTCTCTTTCTCTCGTCGCTGCTCTGCTCTGCTCTGACAGGCAAGCGGAAACATAACCAGAAGGATAACGCTATAATGCCCCAGTGGTACAATACATACAAAAACATTTCTCGACTCTTGTCTCTTGTCTCCCTCTGCCTGCCATCTCTCGCGCTCTCCTACACTATCTCACTCACTCTCTCTCTCTCTCCCTCTCTTCTCCCTTCTTTTCTTTTGTTAGCCACTCCAGTGTTGCCTTTTTTTTAACTTGTTGTCGTTGTTACTTCTCCACAGCTTTTGGCTTCGAATTCTCTTCCCAGCTTGTTATATATTTTCATTTCTTTTCTTTTTCCATTTTTTCCCAAGGAGACGCGTTTTTTATTCCTTACACAAAATATACACACACATATAAACACATATGCAAACATGCTGTGCATATATGCTGTAGATATGTCAGTTAGAGGAAATTGTGGTTGAGAGCGAGTGAGAAATTCTTTAGATGTGTTTAACTGATCACTGCTTAACTAGGGCTCTGTTACTAAAAATATTAAAATTTAAATAAATAAAAAATTTAAACTATATTGTTTATTTAACTTATTTTAATAAACTAATAAAATATAGTTTATTTAGCTAACAGATTTCATCGCATCATTATTCATTTAAATTTATTTTTCAATCAATCGAACTGTTTTTAATTTTATATACATATTTAATTTTTTTTTTAAGTAAGTAATTCTGTTGAAAATGCATACATTTTTAAATTTTTTAATATTGAATAAAAACAGCTTATAAATTTTGTAAAAAAAGCTTATAAAATTTCAAAATAAATGAAATACAAAATATTAAATAGTACATAAAATTAAAATAAAAAATAAAGAAAAGACAAGGAAATTTCGAAGCCTGTGAAGAAGAAAAAAATTAAAGAATTGTAGAAGAAATTAATACGAAAACATTAAAATTCAAGTAAATGACAATGTAAAAGCAGAGATCATTAAACTAGCTAAGCAAATTAAACTAATTTTTTCTCGCTGTACATGAAGAGCACTTGCAAGTCGACCAGGCTTAAGTAACCTATATAAATATGTTTTTTTTTTGTTTGTTTTCCAGCATTGTTGTTGATGTTGCTGCTGTTGCTGATGTTGCCTCTTTGTTGTCTCTGTCCGCCTGTTTGCGTGCGGGCGGTTTTGTTTCTCTTATTTTTTGCTCGACTCGCATTTTTATTGTTGTTGGTGTGTGTGTGTGTGAGTGAGTGTGTGTGTTTTTTTTTGTAAGTATATGTAGTGTTTTTTGTTGCGTATGTTCCGCATGGATTTCATATAATTTTGTTGCTTCATTCATTGTTGGTTGCACGTTGGTTAAATGTGGTGTTTTCTCTCGAGAGTTGCGAGTTGGAAGCAGTGAACAAATTCATGGGATCGGGCCACGATAAACGCCCCACTCAGCCCCCCATTCTGTGTGGTTTATGTTTCTGTTTTTTTTTTTGTAGCATACTCCCCCCCCCCCCCGTCCCATTCCATTTGTACGCTCTGCTCTGCTCGGTCTGCCCATAAAAGTATGCTACAAAAAGTAGAGAGACTCATGAAGCACGCACAAACACAGCCAAATGGAAAAGTAAGCTCGCCTTGCATTTGATGCAGCTGCCACGCCCACCATACTAGTTATACCTCCCCTTCCTCGGGGGCCTCCACCTCACCCTGCCTGTAAATGCTGCAGCATTTGATGGTGAAAATGATTTCAGTTTCAGTTTGTTATTTTTTTTTTATCTTACTCTTTTTACGATGACGCTGCCATTAGATACGCTTTGTTTTTGAACTAAGGAGGGGACGTAGGGGCTTGAGGTGGGTGGGTGGGGGTGTGAAAGTTTGTGTGGATGAGTTGAAAGCAGTGACAGCAAAAGCAACAGCAACACCAAAAACAATAACAAAGTGAACGCAATGTGCGCGAAAATGAAATAAACCTTATATGGTAGAGGGGGTTTTTCGGGTAGAGGGGGCGTGTCGGCGGGGGCGTTAACCAACTTTGCTACCCCATACCCTCTTTTAGGCGACATCGATGCGGTGACGGAGGCCAAGCTGAACAGGCGAGAAGCGCGTACAGCAAGTGGCAATTTCACGCGGCAAGCGAAATTCACAGAAAACAGCGAGAGGCAAGAGGAAGAGGAAGGGAACATGGGTGGTAAGGGAAAGATGGGGTTTCAGTTGATGCTGAAGAGCGATTGAGGGGAGTTGTGGCGCCGTCTGTGCGCCCAAAAAACACATTTCGTATTCAGTGCTCGTAAAGTAGAAGCCAAAAGAGGGGCAAAGGGGAGCAAATGGGTGAAAAAGCCGTTGCAGAAGATGAAGGGGGCTTAGTTGGATTGCTGACAGGGACGCGGTGGTTCAGTGGGTTAGAGGGACAGTGCCACAGAGGGGAGTTCCCAGTTGTTGTTAGCTGCTGTGGGTTTTAAAAATCTTGCGTTGATGTCGTTGCGTGTTGCGCTGCTTCCCATTGTTGTTTGCTGTTGTTGTTGTTGTTGGTGTTGTTGGTGTTGTTGTGGAGCAGCTTCCACCTGGAGAGCACATTAAATGAAACCAATGGTAGAGTACAGTAAGTATATCCCCTGAAATAGCAAAATGTTAAAATTGCAGCAGTAAAATTCATCCTAGCGCCCCATAAATGAAAAATGAAACTTGTCTCTGCTCGGGCGATTTTTGAAGTGTAGCCAGCGTCGAAGACCATAAAACGCTTGGAAAATTTAAGTACGGGCTAAAACATGGAGTACAGCTAAAGACGATGCCGAGGGAATCGTAAATGCTGGCGCATAATGATGGAATAAAATGGCAACGCACACTTTTAACTAACTTCAACTTGAACCGCAAAAATCATCTAGATAAATGTAATGAAATTTTCCAGCATTGCTGAGATTTATAAATCATGGAGAAATTTGACCTGTTAGGTATAAAAAATATAAAAAATATATAACCCACTTTATTCTGATGCTAAAATTCAAAATAAAATTCATATCTCAATTATTGTTGCTGAAACTTGGCTTCTTTGAATTGCTAGAAATGAGGGAAAAATATCTAAAAATATGACTGGCAAAATGTATATGAATTATTATCAAACACAAATATTATATTTTAATAAATTTGTTTTATAATGAACAATGTTTTATTCAAAATTAGTCTCAAATGAGCTGTCAACTTGGCTGAAACAGGAATATCTTTTCCTTGCTACATCCTTATTCACTTGCCACGCTCGTTCATGATTTTTTAATAAACGCTCTGACATAAAAAAAGAAAAACATATTTGCCAACGTGGCGTGTATGTAATTTTCACATATTGCGTATACGTTGCATCAGCAAGTTGGCAGCGCGTGGCATAAAATGCACCAAGTTGCACACACACACACACACACACACACACACAGACTCACACCTACTTACACTCTGTCAGGGCTTATGTAAGTAATTGTTGGCCGGGGGGAGGGAGAGACAAAAGGGGCAGCAAGCAAAAGGCAACGCTCCAGTGTCAACATTGTGCATGGCGGAAAATGTGAGAAAAGCGAGTGTAAGCGAAATAGTTCAACAGAGAGAAAGAGAGATGGAGAGAGAGGGAGATGTGGAGAGAGAACAAGTGCGAGAGGGAGGAGGCAGGCGTGTCAGCTGGCAGCAATGAGCGGAAGTTGAGTTACAAAATTAAATTGATCTTTTTTTTTTTTTTGCACTTGCTGCGAAGAAAGCACTGAAAAAGTTGACTCTGCAGCTATGTGAAATGTACTATGTGTTTGTTATAGTGTGTGTGTGTGTGTGTGTGTGTGTGTATGTGTGTGTATGTGTATGTGTGTGTGTGAGTGTATGTATGCCAACAATAGCAACGTCGCCATCGTCAGCGTAATGTGCACCGGAAACGCTTGAAGTACATTCACATGCCAGGGAAACAAAAAAAGTCTACTTCTTGGGATACAACAGCAGCCAGCCAAGGAAGTTGTCTGCTGCTTCTACTATACACTGAGCAAAATAGTATAGTACTTTGTTGAAACTAAAGTTAAATCAATACTGAAATTAGAAACAGTTTATGGAGTGGTATTCGATTTAAACTGTATTTATTGGTACTAATAATATCAATTGTTTTTAATAAGTTAATTTTAAAAAATATTTAATTATTTGTATTTACTAAAAATGAAGCCAAGAACTTTTTAATAAATTATAATATGCTTTTTATTTTTTGTATTTTTGAAGTATAAAAAATAATTAAATGTAGCAATTTGTTTTCAGTGTATGTGTGTGTGTGTGTGTGTGTGTGAGGACAACAGACGCCAATGCACTCAGATGGAGCAAGGATTGCTTTCAGCAGCAAAGTGAGCTAGAAAATGACTTGCAAACGTTAAACGGGAAACGGGATTTTTGTGGATCGCTGCACGCTTGTCCAGTGTCCGCAGTCAGCGATTTCCGACAAGTCAATGCCTGTGGTATTAAGATCAATGCATCAATGCCTTTTAAGTGCCACATGCAACATTGGAAATGTCAATAATGCACAGGCTGTGTTCAATTTTTAAAGAAACACAACGCAACTGATGAAGTGGCAAACACTTCAAAAGGAGAAAATAGATTGTTGACAAAACTTTGCAATAATGCTGCCAAAGCAGGCAAACTACATTCTTGAAGGCGACCCATGCCCCGACCCCGACCACATCTCCCCTAGTCAGCTCGCCACCACCCCTCTCCTCGGCGCCATTGCGACTGCTGTTAATATGACAAAAAAAAAAACAGCAGCAAGAAACGCAAAAAGTTTCCCTTGCAATGAATCCGCAGTCCGCCCAACCACCCCTCATCCCATTCCCCTTTCCCCTGCCTACAAATTGCAGACCAACTTTCTGCAATGCTTTTGCCCGATGTAAAGGAGCTCGGCAGCAAAAACAACAACAACAACAATAATAATAGCAATTACAACAACAAAGCCAGACAAATTTAAAGGCAAAGCCCGAAAGCAGCTTCAGCGACAAAAGTTTCTGCCAAAAGCAACTAAATGAAATTTTCATGCTGCACTCAAAGAGGGGGGGTAACAAAAAAATGAAAACTTGAAAATGGATTCGCAGTTGAATATATAATGCATATATATATATATATATATATATAATGTGTATGTATTATATAATATCTGCTATACTTATACCTGAAGTTTTCTTGGTCAGATAGTTTCAATATATGATTTTTACATAGACCAACTTGTTTTTTTCCTAGATCTCAGCTCAATTTTATTAAACGCACAAAATGAGGCAGAAGTTTTTAGCATAATTTTTTAAGGAGTTCAAGAATATTAAGGATATTAACGGCAAATAAAATTAAATTCTTTTGCAGTTTTAATATTTCGTTTAATTAAACATTCTGAATTTTTTACTTTTTCAAATATTTTAATTATAAATATTTTATTATAAATAAATAGAAATTAATTTTTAGATCAAATGCAAAATATTTATATATTATTCAGTTGTATTTTGTTATAGACTTTTAGCTGCTTGGCTCTTTTTGATCTCACTTAATTTTTATTAAATGCACGAAATGAGGCAAAAGTTTTTACCATAATTTTCCCTCAAAATAAGTTTTAAGTTTCTTATCGATTAATTTTTATTTTAACTTGTTTTAAGGAGTTCAAGAAAATTAAGGAAATTAACGGCAAATAAAATAATATACTTATGCAGTTTTAATATTTTGTTTAATAAAATATTCTGAATTTTTTCCTTTTTAAAATATTTTAATAGATATAAATAGAAATTAATTTGAGTACAAATGCAAAATATTTATATATTATTTTTTATTTGTATTATTTTGTAGAGTTTCAGCTACTTGGCACTTTTTGCTGTGCACTTTAGCATAATATCAATAGCCTGGCTATTGATGGCTCCATTCTCAGTGCTTTACTTTATAAAAGCTTAATAATATATAAGTTTCACCTCAAGTTTTGGGAGAATTTCCTTGCCTTGCTGAACTTTTGCTCTGTCAAATTCCAAACTTGCCTGTGCCTGGCAAGTATGCAACACAATTCGCCCCTGGGTTGGGTTGGGGTGGTTTGAGGGGGTTGGAAAAGTTTTTGAGGGGTTTCATGGTTGGCTTGTTTGTCTGTTGTCTGCGGCCCCAGGGCAGCCAACTGCTGGCCACTGCCACTGGCCATAAGTCGACTGTTAAATGCTACTTACGTCTCAGCTTCATATGCCATATACCAGCAACTAGCTACCCCCCCCCCCCCGCAGTCAAACTCCCAGCTAAAGATATTTTTGGAGGCAGCATCTTGGGGCAAGACCTATGCCTATTACTTTTGGCATAAAACTTTGTCCTCTTCAGCGTTGACTTCTTTCATTCGCTTTGCCAAGTTGCCAACTTTTGGCCAGACATTCTTGGATCCTTGCCTCCTTTGGCTTCTGTTATTCTGCAGCAGTTTCTTTTTTACCGGAGTTTATAAAAGCAGCTTGGCGAGTGCTGGTGTTTTTGGGGGTTGTGGAATTTTTCTGGGCGTGGCACCTTTGGCGTTTTAATTACGCAAAAGCGCAAAGTTTGCCGTGAAAGCGAATGCAAATTAATCGATATCGTTTAAGTTAATGTATCGCCCACAAGCAGACGATGACGATGCTTTGATGTTGTCTTTTTATGGCCAAGACGGAATAACGATGGGGCAAGCAGTGAGGGAGGGGAATAAGCAGCGTTCAATTTAGCATAAAATCGAAATGCGGCCTAAAAATTGACATCGATATAGACATAAAACTCGAAAAAGTCTTCATCTACTTTTGACTGTTTATATATGCTAATTAACTGGCTTTTAGATAAGTGGCAAGCAGTGCAGCCCCGAAAGTGAATGGAATACCTAAGCGAAACCTCATAGCAGATGGTCTAAAAATGTTAGTTTCGTTAAAAAAAAATTATCAAGCCAACGCGACTGCCAATAAATCAACAACAACAACAACAACAACAAAAATCACAGTAACCTGGCCAACAAACTTTGTCTAATGAGATATTTCAACTTATGACAAGTTATGCTAATTCAGCGTCTGCTGCCAAAAAAATAAACCCCAAAAATATCGTATCACATAAGGCAGCTTTGCGGGGGAGCCAAAAGCGTTTGCTATTGTTTAGACAAAGCGCCCTCACCCCCCCCTCTACGTCATCCCCTCTCCATACTTAAATTCCATGGGAAGAGCCAAGACAAGAGCTGACCCAGTCCATAATGTAATTATCCAATGAAAACCACTTACGTTTCAAGTGTGTTTGCTCTGCTCGAGGTCTTGGTTCGGTTAAGTTTGAGGTTGAGAGATCTCTGGGATTTGGAATAAGCTGTTTTCTAAACTTACAAAAAAATATGGGTGAAATTTAAGTGTATTTTGGAACAGAAAAACACCTTCAGCGCAAATGTTTGCTGCTAAAAAAATGTGATATTAAAAAATAATAAAAATTTAATTTTTAAATAAGCGATTTCTATAATTTACAAAATTAAAATTTTATTTAATTATTTAATTATTATTTAAAACAAATAAATCAATGTTAAACTGTGAAATTTAGGTAAAAATGTGCAGAAAATAAGCTTTGATTTCAGAATAAATAATAATCAAATTAAATTGATTTATTCATTGATCACAAGATTTATCTAATCTTGCATAACCTGAATTCCATTCAATTTTTTCCCCAGTTCCCATTAAAATCAATATTCAATAGCAGATTTTGCACATCTGCAAAATTTTATTGTTATTCTAAGAAGCTGTCAACAATTTGTTATTGAGCAAAGGCGATTACATAATAGCTGTGTGTGTGTCGAGAAGATAGATGATACGAGTTGAGGAGATGTATGGCTAATTTTTGGCAAATAAAACCAGATGACAAATGTGCGAAACAAACAAAATGCGGAAAAAATCAAAATAAACGTGTTGCAGCAAGCCAACTGGCTAACTGGCTCGAGACATGCGTGGGACGCGCTCAAAATTATCAAAAAAAAAACCAAAAAAATATAAATAAATAACGAATTTCAAGAAATGTTACAAAAAAGACGAAAAAGAAACAAACAAACAATAAAACTCGAAGCTGTGAAACCGGCTTGAAACTATTAACAAAAAAAAATAAACTGTTGTCTCGCTTGACTGCCTAACGCATTTGCACCCGCACTGCTGCCCCCTCCCCCACTTACATTATTACCCCTTCAACAGCACACACACACACACACACACACACGCACATACACTCACGCACTTAATAAACGTTACGTATACGCAATGTAGTCGCTGCGTCAAAACGCATTTAGTTAATCGCACAAATGCTTTTAATAAATATGTTTCTTGCTTAGCACATTTGTTGTCATAATAGCCAATAAACCAAGCACACACACACGCACACACGCACACACACAATAATTATATATGTGTTTATATGTCCTCTTCAATGACAGAAATGTTTTATGGCCCTGTCAGGCAGAAACTCCTTTTGCCACTTGCCTCTTGCCACACACGCCAAAGCTAGCAGGCACAACCTAATTCACACTCAGACGTACACACACACACACACACACACACACGCACAGTTAAGTGTTTATTTGTTGGCTCGCATTTGCTTCTTGGCTCCACACAAAATGCATTTCTAATTAAGTTAATTGCGGCAAATGCGAAACTTAAGTCACTAACCTAAATTAATAAAAGGCAGCGCAAAACCAACGTACGATTGAAATGTGTGTATTTATGTGTGTGATTGTGTGTGTGTGTCTGATTGCTACCCAGAATATATGTAGGTTGCCAAATACCCTACAGCAAACTGAGTCTTTTGGTTATCGATGTTTCTTTTGTCAAACTTACTAACATAAAATGTGGTTAGAGCTTGAAATAAATTTCATTAAAAAGCAGAAAGCTTATTTTGGTTTTAATAAATAAAATCAATATTTATTTTGGTCTATATGGTTATATAATATTCCCTTAAGTTTTAATGTAATTGTAATCTATAGAATAAATAATGCATAGATCTCAAGCAGATTTTTATTAGTGATTAAATCTTAAATATAATTTTTAAATTTATATAATTTTATAATATGCCTTAGTACTATATCTGGTTTTTATTTAAATAGTGTTTGCAACCGTCGAGCTCTATATACTAAACTTTTGAAAATCATAGCCAATTGCTCATTGTTTTAATTAAAATAAAATATATTGCTTTAATTTTAATAGTGATTTTATTCTGTAATTATTGCCTAGACTTAAATAAATCTAAATCTGTTTTTTGCAATCTAGAGTCAAAAGTTCATAGTTTTAAAATTGTAGTGTGAAGATAATATAATAAATACATATATTAAGTGATATTTATCTATTTAAATAAACGGTTATTCTAAGTAGTTTTTAGGCTTAAACTGACAAGTTTATGCTTCAATGCAAACACTAATTGCTTATAAATATATTTTAATTAATGAGGAGTTGGCTAGTCAGTGTTAAAAATAAATATTATAAATAATATTTGTTTAAAATATATTTGACATACATTTCAATTAGTTTTTCTCTGCTTATAAATTGATCTTCAATTATTAACTTCAATTGTTTTACATTTCTATTAATTTCTGGTCTAATATTAAATCTTATTCAATTTAATTTTTGTGTATATATTTACCGTGTCTTACCTAAATTAGTAAACATTAAATAAATAAAATTAAATATTTATAAATAAATTATTGAACTTTAACCAAAATTCCCCTTCCAATTGTAAGTAGCGCAACAAATGTTGCTTCGTGTTGCGCGTCTTGATGTAATTTCATTTAATAAATGTTTTGTTGTTGTTTATGAAACATTTGCCGACGGCTGTCGCTTCATTTCACACAACCAACAACACCAAACAAGTGCGCGAAGCAGGCAGAAATAGGCGGAAAGGGGCGGAAAGAGGCGGGCCGGAAGTGAGCAGGTTGCGCGTGTGTTGCCAAAGGAAGGCAACAATAGGGAAGGGTAGGGGGCGAGCAAAGGGACAATTTGACAAGTGGACAACTGTACAGCTTGGCAACTGGGCAACCGAGCAACCAAGCGCCGTCTGTGGTGTCAACGATATTCCATTGGTTTGGTTTATTTCAGTTAAGTTCAGTTCTTTTCGGTTCGGTTCGGTTTGGTTTATTGTTCCACTTTTCATGTCAAAAGTTATTGTAATTGTGTTAAGGCATTTCCCGTGTATATCCTACACAATAGCACACACACACACACACACACACACACGCACACGCACTGCAAAAACATACGCAACGCAAGCTTACGAAACTGTTGGGCTATAAATAAAAATCGTAGCAACAGCAGCAAGGAGGAGAGGGCAGCAGTCGGGCAGAGCTGACACTTGTTTGACTTTGAGTCAGGCGTTTCGCTCTCCTTGCTCGCTCTCTCTTCTCGCATTGCTTATGCTGATGTGTCTGTGTGTTTTTTTTAACGCACATCATTATCATTCCGTTTGTGTTTTGAACGGGCGCCCAGCAGCTGAGAGCAGGCAAACAGCTTGCTGCTCGCTCCTCACTCTCACTCTAACGCTCTTACTCTCTTCCTCTCCTTCAAACGAAAACAAACAAATAAAGGAGCAAAAAAAAAACTTATGGTTTTACTGTTGTTGCCTGGCTTCGTTCTCTCACTCCCTCGCTCTCTCTTCCTTTGCTCTCTTATTTTTATTTGCTGCTTGATTTTTGTTAGATTTGTGTGTGTATGTGTGTGTGTGGGCTGCTGCTCTGAGTGGTATATAAGCCACTGAGTGTGATTTTCTCATTTGTGTATATATATATGTGAGTGTGTGTGTTTGTACAAATAACAAAAGGATACAACAAACTCGAACAGAAAGTTTTGACACTTTTCTACTTGGCTTGCAGGCGACCCGAAAGCAACCCAAATAACCTGCCCCACACCTCCATTGGGGGTGTTTAATGGAGCCTGCCACGTTTCTGGCACATATGTATGCATATATATATATATATATATATATACGAGTGTGTATTTGTGTGTGAATAGAAATGGGTCTATTTGGGCTAATATCATTGTAACTCATGATATTCATAAGTTATTATTGCTTTTGCTTCTGGAGCAAATGCGGCAAATACGGCAAATGCTTGGCAATGTTGAATGCGGCTTGCTTATAATTAGCATTTCACATCTTATCGAAGATATAATCATTATTTGAGATATAATTAAGGTCTGTTTAACTACTACTGTTCCTGAAGTATGTATCTATATCTTTATACGGCTTACAATATTATGACTTTCAAATAATTAATTATATTTGATTCGATTTTCTTGCTTTTTTTTATTTTAGATTAATTTGTAGATCTTATTGAAATAAATGTTAAGAGATAAAATAAAAATGATATTTTAATCAAATTTTAATATTGAAATGTTAAATACTGCTAAATAAATACAAATGCGATAAACATTAAATACCGTTCCGTTTTTTTAATAGAGTATTCAAAATAGCAGCATAATTTTTGGCAAATAATTTGTTTGCTTTGTGTTTGTTGTTTAGTTGTTGTCAAAGCTGATAACTCAAAAATAATCTGGTTTATTGATTTGAGGCGTACATTGGAAAAATAAGCTCAGATGCCGATATAATAATACAATACAAATACAAATATTGAAATACAGTTGCAAGAATGCAGCTCAGGTTGTGGCAAAAGTGCAGCCAATGGAGGAACTAGGAAAAAAACACCAATGACGAAAGCCACCCAAAAAAAAAAACAGTAAAAGAAAATAAAGAAGAAGGAGGCAAAGAACAAACAGCAATTCCGAAATGAATTTCATTTTACAAATATATTGACAACTTTGCACGACAACAACAATAACAACAACACGAAAAGCAGACAAAAGCACAGCCAACATATGGAAATGGAAATACGACGTCGACTGCAGCCTCACTCCGCTGATATGCAAAACCAAGCACACATGTGTGTATGTGTATGTGTTTGTGTGTATGTGTGCGTGTGCGTCGTTGCCCCATCGCACTTGTAGGGCAGGCAGCGACAGAGCATTTATGCCAGCGGCAGCGCTGCCGGCAGAATGTACAAAACAAAAAGAAAATACAGCATATGAAAAAAAAAACTCAAAATGAAAAGCACAAAAAGCGTAACGCGACGACAGCGACGTCAGCAGCAGCCGCAGCAGCAGCGACACAAGCAGCAGCAGCAGCAGCAGTAACATCAGCAACAACAACAATCAATTGGCAATCTGTCCCACTGAAAAAACAATTGCACAGACACACGTTACTCACACACACACATATGCAAACACATACACGTGAGCCGTTACATGCGAGAGAGCGAGAGTGCGCGCAAAGTTTGTGTGTATTTTTGCTGGTGCTCAATTTCAGTGTTGCCGAGCTGCAAGCAGCAATGTTGTCGTGCTGCACGCTTGCCGCTCGCTTGCTCTCTCTCACACGCACACACTCACATACGCTCTCTCGCTCTCCCTCTCTTACGCTCTCTCACTCGTTCTCACTCGCTGCCGCCCGGCATCCCCTTGATATAAAATCCAACGCATAACAAAAAGCCAATTTTGTTACTTAAATGTTTACGCTTGTGTTTATCTTTTGTATTCGGTTTCTTATTAGGTTCTCATCTCGTTCTCATCGTTTAACAATTTGAGATATGATGGCAGCTTCGGCTTCGCAGCGACGCCGCTGCCTTTGTTTGTATGAATGTGTGTGTGTGCCTCTGTGTGTGCATTTGTGCCTGTGGTTTTGATTTTGATTTTTGTTCTGTTGCTGTTCGCCATGGCAGCAGCAGAGGCTGAGACCGAGGCAGCGACTGAGTTTTTGTTGCTGTTTCTGTGCGTTGTTTTTGGGGGGCTTTTGCTAATGAGTGTGATTTAGACTTGTCGAGCTGGTTTATTATTTTGCGGTGTTTGCGCTCTTGTTGCCGCTCATTGCTGCTGCTGCTGTTGTTGTTGTTGCTGTTTTTATTGTTGTGTGTGCGCTTTTGTGTTGCTCTCCTCCCGCCGTTGTTGATTGATGTTGCTGCTGCTGCTGCTGCTGGCTGCTGTTGGCTGTTTGTTCGACTGCGGTTCGACTGTGGTTTTGTATTTAGATTAAATAGTTTTGACAGCTTCCAAAATTGTGAATCAATTTTTTGCACAGATTAGCCAGTTTTGCTTATCTTTAAAATAGCGGACTTAAATTTTGGAATTTAATTCAAACAATGCATATTAATTTATCAATATAATTACAATTTGGTTGAATTTTATTATTTTTGTTTTTCAAAATTATTAAATATAATAATATTAAAAATATTAAATTATTTTTGTTGTTTCAGATTACTTCAGTTTTTAGTTGACTTAAATTTTTAATATACTTTAAATACATTAAAATTATATGAGATAGTAAATTATATGAATTTAAATATTTATTTATTTAAATAATATTTGAGTTTTTGAAAAACATATTTTTAAAACAGTTATATAACAATAAGCTAACAAACATAAAATAAATAATTTGAGTTTAATTAAATGCATGATTATTTATCAATATCATTAAAATAAATTTCTATTAATTTAAATACTTACTTAATATACTAATATTATAATAACAATATGTTAAATCATTTATATAGCCAATAAATTAAATTAATATACCCAGCACAATTATCGATAAAAAGAACTCAAAACCTTCATAAAAGTCAAAAGCGCCAAACAGAATCAAAGAGAAAAACAAAAAAAAATATATTAAAGTCAATTTGCAAAATGAGAACGCTTCACTCGTTCGGTTTTGATATGTTAATGTGTACAAATATGCACACAACCACACACACATTCACTCACACTTAGGCGCGTACTTGCGCGTAGTGTAAGCTCTGTGTGAAAAACATGAATCCAGCGCTTTTTGGTCAAATCGCGGGAGAGGGCAGCAACGGAGGCGGCTTTGCTGTCGACGTTGAGCATATCTGGCATAAACACACAAACACACACATATACTCACTCTCTTATTGTGGGTCGTCGTCGTCGACGGCGCCGCTGTCGCTACAGGGATTAAGCATGACAACAGCAACAGCAACAGCAACAACAACAACGTCAACACAACGATGACGATTGCGATGCCGATGCCGAATGTCCAAGCGAATGTTTGAGGTGAAGTGGGGGCCACAAGGTAGCATGCAAAAAGTAATTGGGAGCAGAAAGAGCAGCAGCAACAACAGCCGCAGCGACGTCGACTTTGGCGCGCAAGGTGGCGGCAGAGTTCGACACGCAACAAGTTCGATGCAACCTGCTGCGACACGACGCCACGCTCTCTCTCGCTCTCGCTCTATCTGACGGCCTGTCTCAATTTGTTGCGCTCTCTTTACTTTGTGCGCTCGGTTCGCTGGTCGCGTGTTGCTTCATAATTTCTGGTTGTTTGTTTGTTTGTTTGTTTGAGGGAGCGAGCAATTGGGGGTCACACACACATACATACGTATGCATGTATATATGTAGGTACACAGACACAGCACCAACATACTGTCAGTCATTATTTAGCGTACAAGAGTGGGTGGCGCAGAGCAAAGAAAGAGAGTGAGAGAGAGACGGAGACAGGGAGAGAATGAGAGAGCAGAAAAGCTTCGTGTCGAACTCCTCGTATATGTGTGTGTGTGTGAAACATATTGAGCAAACAAGTTCCCAGCTTCTGAGCAATGTTTGGGGTCTGTGGGTGAGGGGGTGGGTGGTGTGCGGGGCGTGGGCGGCAGTCATCGGAAGTCAATGTAACAACAAACATGCAAACACTCACTCACATTGATACTTACATATGTATGCATAAAGCTTGCGTGAGTGTGTGTGTGTGCTCTCGTGTGGAGTTATTTAAGCTCTCTTATTATTTCATTTGTCGCTTTTAGCTTTTGTCTTTCGTGTTGGTTCGCATTTGTTGCTGTTGTTGTTGCTGACTGGGTGGCTGTTTAACTGCTTTGTGTGGCTGGCCGGGTCGCTTCGTTGGCTACAAAAAATGTGGTAATGTGCGAAAGTCCTTTCGTCATGCTTACCGCGACCCGTCCATTGCTTCTGCTGCTGCTGCGCTTGTCAAAGCTGCAGGGCAGCGGCTTCGTTGATGTTGACTACGTTCGTTTATTCGCTGCGTGTTTTTTCTTGTTGTTGTTGTGAATTTGATTTTGCCTATAAGTTTTTGTTTTTGTTTTCTTTTTTTTTTTTTTTTTGCATGGGCAAATGGGTGCTGCTGCTTTATGTTTGTTTGCGTTTTGGAATTTTTTTTCTCGGTTGCCGCGGCAGCGACGGCAGCAGCAGCTTATCGTTGACTGCAGCGACAATTTGACTTTGTACACAGGGCGAGTATTTGTATGTATGTGTGTAGGATTGTAAGAAACATATGTAAAAATGTTATTCGGATGTGTAAATGAAGTGTGTGAGTGTTTTGGTGGGGGGAAAGGCGGTTGCGTTAATTCCAGACTGTTTATTATGATGACAAAAGCTTTTTTTTTTTTAACTTAGTCGAGTTTTTAGTGCGCAAATTAATCTAATTAGCATTTAAAATTTTAGTATTTATTTACTTACACCATGTTTTTTTTATTACGTTCATTTTTATTATTAAAATAATAATAATAATAACATAAAATAAAAATAAGAAAATTGTCATACGTTAAACAAAGATTATTAAGTGAATTTTTATATAATTGAAGAATTGGGAATTCAAATTATTCGACACCTAGAAACAATAGTTTTATATTTGAAGCACCCTGTCTTACATAAATCAGAACAGAATACTCTTGCCTAATAATTTAAGCACCCTGTATTTGTATTTTTATAGTTCTAACATACACACAGACACCCTGTTCGGCAAATACAAATAAGGTGTGATGTCTGATGGCTTGTATTACTCCCCAGGCAAACATACACACATACACAAACACACATACGCACACACGTACACACACACACATTGGCTATTTTGCCAGCACGCAATTCTGCTAATGTTTCAGATCCAATCCCAATCCCCCATCTTCCACTCCCCCACCCACCAATCTAAGCTAACCCACAAAAATCTGTCAGATACCGCAAAAAAGGAGGGAAAAAAAACTGTTAGCAAAGCTTTCCACGTATTGTTAACGCATTTTTATCACCAACGCGTGGCTGATTGGATTCGAGCTAGGTGGAGTGGGCAAAACAACTGGGCGGTGTAGTGGGTGGGTGGGTGGTTGGTTCAAGTTGGGTGGCATTCATTGCGATGGTTTTTGTGGGTCATTTTGTGTTGTTGCTATCAATTTCGTGCGGGTGGATATGAAAGAATAACGGCACTCTATGTATATACAGTACTAACTAGATAAAAGGAACTCTTCATTTTGTAATAATGATAATGTTTAATTAAGCACATATCTATTTGGCTTATAGCTAGGAATTATAAATATTTGGCAGACTGGGTTATTAATAAATTAATTAAATTAAATATGAAATTATTAAGTCTGTCTACTCGGTGGAGTGCAGTAGTAACATAATAACAATATCTATTTAGTTACACAATAATTAAATCGATATAAAATATATATTTTTTACATCAGTCTATAATCGGTCAATAATCTAAAGCTTAAAGCTTTGGCCGCATTGAAATTGCAAGCTGCCTGATCTGTTTATTGATCAATTGCTTTCAAGTTAAGGCAAGCTAAACAAAAACGAAAATTAAAAAAAAAAAGTACAGGCTCTTAAGCGCAGCTTGGCGCTCCACTTGCCATCAATGCACTCACTCTCTCTCTCTCTCTCTCTCTCTCTCTCTTTCTTTGATGTGGCTCTCTTTTTAGTTTTGTTGCTGGGCCAACAGGTTTTGGAACAGGTCTCTCGGGTCTTCGTTGCTTGGCTGCTGCTGTTGCTGCTGCTTGTTGTTGGGCGAGATCAGCCGCCGATATTGTTCACACATTTGCTTGAGCTGCCGCTGCTGGCAGCTGGCAGCGCAGTCGCGTCGTCGTCGTCGTCGTCGCTTCTTGTTTGCTGGTGTTTACGTTGATTTTATCGCAGGCGTAGCGCGTTTCATTGTCTTAATTTGTGCGCCTACAATCTCTCTCCCTCTCTCTGAAAACTGAAGCGCTCTCTTTCTCTGAAGCTGTCTCTTTGTTTTGATCGTGGCTTTTTTCTAATGGCCGCAGTCGCAACAGGTTTGCGGCTTGTCTCAAATGACAAATTGCCGCAATGCGCGTTTGCGCCTCTGACACTGATCGTCTGATGATCTGTCTTCTTGCCTCTGTCACCATAATTGGCAGCCACGCGCCTCTGTCGCTGTCGCTGTCGCTGCTAGCGACAACGTCTACGTCAGCGTCTCAAAAAGTTATTTGCTAGAAGTGCAGCAGTCATTTTTATCTTCTTCTTTTTTGTATATTTCCTTAATAAGTTTTGACATTAATTTGAGTGGCCGATTCCCTTTTTGCTGTGGCCCAGTCATTCATCAGTCTGCTGTCTCCGATTCTTATTCTTATTCTTATTCTTATGCATGTCAGGCAGCAAGATTATCCACTTAAGTGCTGTCCACCCCAAGTGACAATTGTCATTGTCATTGTCTTCGTCGTCGTCGTCGTCGTTGTCGTTTCTGTTGTAGTTGTTATTGTTGCTGCCTTGTAAATCATTGAATTTGCTGTGTGTTTTGACAGCCCGCCGAATGCTTAATAATATTTAACAATAATTGTCTGAAATTGACTCATAAATTATACGAGACGTCGCCATGTGTCAGATTTTGCTCACTTTATGGATATAAAAAAATATATAAACACACACAAATACACAAGCACACACACACACATACACATTGCACTTGCAAATCAAAGATAAAAAGAGCGAGTTTGAGAACGAGAATGGCAAATGACGCTCTCATCATCCATCCTTGGAACATTGACAAGGCGCTGACATTCCCAGCTCAGATTTGATTTCAATATTTCCATTCGCTGATTGATGGCACAAAAGGCGAACGAGTTGAAATGTTGCGAAGATTGATCATGAACAGACTCAAAACGAGCAAAAGAGGGGAGAGAGTGAGAGAGAGAGAGTGAGAGAGTGAGAGAGAGAGAACTGTGAACTCAACAACTGATCAATCAATCAATCTCTGATTTAGTAAACAATTATGTTTGGATTTAAAAATAATATATAATATTCGTCATTTGTGACAAAATATAATGAGAAAATAAAATAAATAAATAAAATCAAATTTAAATATATTTGAAAAATTGACAAACTAACTTAAACAATTATAATAAGACCTAAATAATAATATGAAGAATACAAAAATAACAAAAATGTTGCAATTTGAGATAAAAATATTACATTAAAAATAAAAAAGGGAAAAACATGCGTAAAATATGGCAAATGGAAAATGGCCACCAAATGTCAAAGAAATATTTATTATAAATTTCAAATAACAATAACAACAACAGCAACAAAATCAGATTTAGTTAATTTACAAGAAGGCGCGAAATTTGAAAATAAATAAACTTTGCGTGCGGAAAATGTAAATGACAAATGGCGAAGAAGAAGAGAAATGATTAGCGAGCAGTTAACACCTCCCCCTATCCCCTCCCCAATATGAATGCATTTGTGGTTGTGGGCGTGGCAATACGTACATTATGCAAATTAACATATTTGGGCAGATTTGACAGTATCTAAAAAGCTTATCGCACATTAGCGTAACAGATGCCACGCCCAGTCCAGTCCCAAAAAAAAGAGGCGTCCATTTTAAATTAGGCACCAAAATGTTCATATGCAAATAATTATCACACAACAACGAGAAACGTTTAGAAAATACTCAAAAACATTTATGTAAATAAACAAAAAAAAAAATGAATGTATTTAAATATATTTGTGTATATTTGTATGTGTGTGTGTGTGTGTGTGTGTGTATAATTTGTTGAATACTTATGTTAATGCGGTCAGCACTAAATCATAATTTGTCAACAGTTTAATTATGCTTAGCAATTTACTTTTGTTGTGTTTTATTTGGTTTTTTATATTAAATCTATCAATTGTTGTTTGGCATGCCCTGTAGCTATAAAAATTAATTAAATAAGCTTATTTAATATTTAATAATTTGAAACTGTTGCCTAAGTAAATAAATAAAAGTGAAAAATATAAATATCTGATTAGCTTTTCAAGCGTTTATTTCACATAGAAAATAAATTACTTTTGCTGGGTATTTTATTAACTAATATTCTCAACTAGAGCAAACTTGGTTATTTTTATTCATTGTTTGGGTTTTCCATTTGACTGACTGTGAGTTTTTTTTTTTTTTTTATTACTGTTGTTATTATTTTGGGGTCGCTTTCATTGTTCTGCTTTGCAGTTCTTATTATATATATATATATATATATATTTTGTTTATTTGTATTTGTATTTTGTTGTTGAATAAATTGTATCTGTCAGATATGCGCTCATTAGCATTGAAATCGCATTCAATTGGCCAGTTCAAAATGCAGCTGATGTGATTTTAGTTGATTTTCACATAATCAGCGAGTATTTCGAAAACTACAAACCTTCGGTAACAAATTGCCAGAAATGATTCAGATTCAGAATGCTATTCTGACACATTTTCCGCTTGTCACACAAATAGAGTTAATAATAAATAAATGCCAGCTAGAACAACAACGAGAATGAACAATTCGTGATACAACTAAAAACAACAATATTAAAAAAAAAGCAAGATGAAAAATATCTAACTCAGAACATGCCCCTCGTACAAAATACCGCAAGAAATTGGGACACGTCAAAATATTTCAAATCAAAAGAACTTGAGACAATAAAGAACTAAAAATGAAAGCGTCTCGTTCTTAAATTTTTATATCTATCAGTGAAAGCTGCCACTCTATCTATACCCAAAACTATCACTGTGTTAGTATCTGTGTATCTGTGTCTGTGTATCTGTATCTGTGTGATTATTTGTTGCTTGTTTTAGTGCGCATTTAAACCAAAATGATGGCATTATTAATAAAGTGGTAGTTTAACAATTTCACAGCTTCTAAACAAATCTTCACACAACGGCGACATTGTTTTTTTATTATATGTGGTTGTGCCCTCTCGCTCCTGCACCTGTTGTCACATTGTGCTGTCTCGCTCACACGCCAAGCAACTAAAAATATTTGAGTATTTATTTGATTTCAGTGACAAATGTGTTCTATTTAGAGTTGTGGCACGTGAGATTTGCCACACACTGTGTATAGATATAGCATCGCTTATATGATAGATCATCATCGCATTAAGCATTCTCAAATAATTCGGATTTATTATATTTAAAATTTAAATTTAAAGTATTTAAGTATATGTTATATACATATAATATATATATGTATTTCTAATTTAATAACTGCTTCTCAAATTAAATTTATATTAATTAAATTAAGTATAGCTTTTTAATTTATAATTTAGTTTAAATTGCGCAGTTAAGTAAATTTATCTTGACAATGTTTCTTTTAATTATTATTCATTTTAACTCTATTTGGCTTTTCAAATTAATTTCCTCTTTTATTCTACAGGCAAGATCGGAATTTTTTCACATATAGAAAATTAATAATTTATTATTTACAGTAGCTTCAAAGTTTTAATCAACTTTATATTATTATTTCTAACCCATTTTTAGCTTACACAAATGTTATTTTTATCCAAATCTAATTGAAAAATATATTCAAAATAATTAGGTCTTTCTAAGCTAATTTCATTCTACACATATTTTTTATTAAATACCTTTTTACAAGTATATATAAATATTTTCATCATATTCAAAGCTCAAATCAACCCAATTAAATTAAAATTCTTAGTATTATCATATTATTTTTGCCACTTGCCAGAAAATAACTGGAACAACAACTAAACAGTTTTCAATGGGTTTTTTTTTGTATTGGTCTTTTTCCCCTCCATTCACAATAAATCCTCGGCAATAATTCAATTCAACAAATCACTCGCAAATCTAAATTCCAAACCGAAAATTACTCGGAAAATGCCCTCCAGGCGGCAAATTGAAAAACATGTTACGATATTTATTTATGCCCCTAATAGAAAACTATGTGTGTGTATGTGTGTGTGTGTGTGTGTGTGTGTGTGTGTGTGGGTGTTTTGTGCTTCACTCTGTTCTGACATTCAATGTCTAATTCATAATAGATTCCGGCGCTGTTTATCGTATTCAGTCGAATTTCTGCCTCGACACACACGGCGTATAAGTAATAAGTTTTATTTGGCACTTGCTTGCCAACGATTGTTGCTGTTGTTGTTGTTGTTGTTGTTGCTGGCGTCATTTAATGGCTAACCAATACGACATGTCTATATATCAGTTGCCGTATCCACAGTCATGTATCTGTATCTGTATCTCTATCTGTATCTAGATACAATTCGGTGTGTATCTGGCGATCTTTGTGCTAAAATTAATTTGTAGAAAAATGCGTGCGCTGCTTGTCGAGGCTATTGCTGCTGCTGCTGCTGCTGTTGCTGCCACTGCCACTGCTGCTGCTGCTGCTGTTGCAGGTTCCACCGGCAGCGGTTGCGGTAGCAAATTACGAGAAAATTAAATGTTGATTTAATTTTGAAAAGCAATTTTTCATTTTTAGCGTCGTCGTGGCGACGCAATTGACGTATGTATCTGTATCTGTATCTGTTGCTGTCCATGTTGCTGTTGTTGCTGTTGTTGTTGCTGTATCTGTTGCCATAGCTGGGCATTTGCATGTGCCTCCCTATCTCCCGTGTGTTTTTTTGTGTGCCCCGCTGTCTGTTTGTATTTGTGTTTGTTTTTGTGTTTGAGTTACAATTTTGTTTCGCTTCGTTTTCGCTACGGCAATAAATTGCACTTTGCACGTCGTTGACGGGTTCGTTGCCAGCTGCAAAACGACTAAAATAATATATATATATATATAATATATCTACCTTATATACTATATAAAAACATATGTTTATATATGTGGAACTCACACATTTATCTACATTCAGTTTATTATAGCAATACATTTTCCAGTTTTAAGGTAACCTTATCACAATTGGCTACAATTGTAAATCTCATAAATTCATTAATATATTTTCTTTTCTTTCTTCTTAATATATAATATATTTATTGTTAACCTATATAATTAAAATAAATTAGAAGAAATTGTATGAATTTTAGATATAATAATGATAAATCTGTAATTTAAATTGATTAAACATTTACAGTATTTATTATATTTATATTATTATTTTGTTATTATATTATTTATTATTTTATTATTATATAGAAATAAATATAGAAAACCCAATCCCAACATAAACAAACAATTGCAATTTAATGATTGATTAAATAGCAGATAAATTACTTAAGCAATTAGCTTCAGAAAATCGATTCAGTTTTAATCAAGTTAATAAATTAGGTTTACTTTTAAGTGGATTATTATTATAATATACAAGCCATATTAGAAAACACAACATTTTACAATTATTTATTAATTAATGAGATTATAAACTATATTTAATTTTGTATACAATATTAATATAAATTGCTGTTTAAGGCGATAATTTTTGTTAAAATTTTGTTAATCTAGAATTTATTTGTCTATGATTTTAAATGATTATTTTGATGCCATTTTAAGAGTGAAGCCAAAACTGCGTAAATCAAAAACATGTATAAAAATATGCCTATAAGCCACAAAAATGTATTCAACTGTACCTTAGGCAACTCTTCAAAGTTTACTGAGCCAAATATTCTTGTGTTGCCAAAACTTGTTAACTTTATATAGATAATTGACCAGATTATGTATGCTAGAAGAGCTGCTTTCTGCTAGCAACAAAGCACTTTATCTATTTTCTTAACCACCATTTTTTTTTGTTCATTCTATAAGGCTAAGAACATGCGAATAGTTTAATGACTGCTGTCGGCTGGCAACTATTGGCATTAAACCTGGAGCTGATCTATTGCCGGCTGCTCAAAAGCCAACCGAAACTGTTTTCTGGACAGTCAAACAGCCAAATTCGACACGCCCACCTGTGGCTGTTGCCGTTGTTGTTGATATTGTTGCTGCTGCTGTGGCTGCTGCTGTGGCTGCTGCTGCTGCTGGAGGCATTCGCACGGCCAAAGTCAAAGGCCAAAAAAGGCAATAGCAGCTCCGTTTGATCCATTGGCCGTTGCCCCCTTTTGGCTTTAATCGGTTTAGTTTTAGAACTTGTCGGCAGACCCGGCTAATACCAATTAGTGTTTGCCGATCAAACAACAACAAACAACGGCCGCCCCAAAAGATTTATGACACCCACGAGCTGCTCAAGGTGGAGCAGAGTCTGGCCAACGGCAACTTTTGAAGTGCAGAGCGGCGTCATCGCAGCATGTTGCGTCTAATTGGAAACATGTTGCTGGCAACATACCATTTGAGCCAGGAAATTGTTGTGTGTTGTTATTATTGTTATTGCACTGTTAGAAATTAAACAATAACTCCATTTGTACATACCTAAAGTAGCCACAAATATCCATTCCCCAAAGTCAGCATTAAATTCTTGAATGAAGCAAAACTCAACTTTTTCGGATTTGTTTTTTTGTTTAACAATTTAATTTTGATTTCATTGTGGCCTGGCAGTACAAATGCGCGAATTCTTCATTTACCTTTTTAATTTTAATTTTTCAATTTTTTTTGCTTTGCCAGCACAGAAGGTGTTTGAGCTGCTTGTTATTGTTGTTATTGTTAATATTGCCGGTTGGTTCTGCTTCTGGGTCATCGCTCTTAAAATATTTAAATTGTTTTTGCTCACCTTTATTTTTTTTTGCTTGTGTCTTTTTCTTTGTTGGTTCTTCAGCTGAAAGTTGTCTTTGGGTTTTTATATGCCTCATCACATAGAAGACAAAATACATATATTTTCGCATGTAAAAAAATATGAAAAGTACAAACCACCTTTTTTTTATTGCTCCCTCTTCGTCTGTCTCTCTCTCTCTCTCTCTCACTCGCTGAACCGCTGGTCGTTGATCCGCCGTTAGCCGCTGAGAATCGGCGCACTTAACTGATTTGACAGCCTCATATGGTGACAGGGTTCTCAGCGAATTATCTACTTTTTTTTTTTCCTATTTTTAAGCATTTAATGACTAAACCTAAGATCCATTCTATGATGTAATGCACAGTTTGCCGAAGGGCATCAAATAACATATTAAATCAAAACAATATAAAGTTGCCAAGCTGATGATAAACCTGTTTCAAATAACTGGTCTTGAATTATCGAGTTATATATTGTAAATATAGTTTCTTGAGTATAATACTATCCACAGCCTGCCTTTAATGCCGAAAATTCAAACTTTTATTTCTGATGAGGCTATAAATGCTTCTCATTCATTGTTTGTGTAAGTTTAATAAGGAAAGTTTCTAAAAGTAAAAATTAATAATAATCTCAAGCCTTAAGTATATTCTTATCACTCGAATTTAATAATTTTGATTATGATCTTTGAACTTGCTATGAGAGGGAGTTAAGATATCTATCTATGGACATAAATACCTAATTAAATAGCTGCACAATTGTTTTAGATGGATGTCTTTTTTTTAATTATGTGAGATTTATTTAACATACATGTATATGAAAACAATTGAGAATGCTCTTGACAGGATCTCGACTAGGAGATACCCTGCTCCCATAAAACTACACACATATTTAATAAAGTGCTGCAATTAATATGAGAATACATTTTATAATATTATAATATTATTATAATATTATAGTTATATATATTATAATATAATTATTCTAAAAGTAGGGTGTTTCTTATTTGATCTAGTTAATCAATTAAAAAGCTATAACTCAATAAAGATTGCTATAAAAAATAAATAAGGATATGGCCAAATTGATTCTACTATTCCTGAACAAGAACAAAATCGGAGCTGTTTCTTTCGGCCTGTCAATAACTAAAATTTTTCCCTTTCTACCCAATTTGCATTTGACCAGGAATTTTATTTTCAGTACCTGCTTGCCTGACTTATAATTTGTGGCTTTCATCAGCTCAGAATATAGTTTTTATTTATTTTTTTTGCCTCGCATTTGCGCTTTCAATTGATGCGGAAGCATTGAGTGCGCAGCGTTGACTTCTTGGAAAAGCGATAAACTCTCATATAGCACCTAGAATGTGCACCGGCTGTGGCCATTTCGTGTGCCTTAAGGAGGAAGCAATCGCGGCAGACAGACAAGAGAAGACAAACACACAGCACGACACGACAAGAGTTCCCCCATATCCAAGTAGATCCCATATATCATGCCATGGCTGAGCGCGTCAAGTGCGTGCCCAGTTCATTAGGAGCACATGACGAGATGGGAGCTGCAAGATGGCCAAATGTGAGGCAGTCAGCAATCCATAGTGCACAGTCGGCAATCGGTAGTCAGTTGTCAGTTGTCGGTTGTCGGTAGGCTGCTGCTGCTGCTGCTGCTTCTGCTTGGCAACTACTTTGCACTTTGCCAGATACTTAACTTGCAGTTATTTACAAGTCATGCTTGCTGCGAATTCGCTTGAGTGTGCAGTGTGAGCGAGAGGGAGAAAAAATAGAGACAGAGAGCTTGAGAGAGAGGGAGATGGATGTTCCCCGCCCTACGATGAGATTTCGTCGACTTGGTTTGCCGTTGATGCTTCTGATGGGGATGATGATGGCCCGCCGTCTCTAAATCGTCGAGCAGCCAAAAATCTGTTTGCGTGTTTTTTGCTGCATCTTCCACCTATTTATATTCGCATGTATAAATAAACAACGTGAACGAGTTGTCGTTGTAATAAATATTGCGACAAACAAACAGACACACAAACGCAGACAGCCAGACTGCGTGAGACTGCGTGAGACTGCGAGAGACTGGGGGACGGGGAGACGGGCAAAACAGACATGCACAAATATATTTATATTTAGCCAATTTTCAACGCTTGTTGACAAAACTGTCAACAAAATGCAATGCAAAGCGTAATAAAATTGTCCAAGAAGCTAAAGCAATTGAAGCAGCAGCAGCAAAATCTTGCGACACATTTCAAAGGGTGAGGCGGCAAACAAAGTTTCCGCGTATGTGACAGTCGCTGAGGGGGAAGCGAGGGGGGAGTGGTGGGTCGTTGTAAAGACAAAGGCAATGGCAAAGTGATTGCCATATTACGTATACGTATTGATAAATATATATAGACACTGACAGGCCCGGATGCTGATGCTGATGCTGATTATGTTGAAGCTGACGTTAAAGCTGGGGCCAGACCCTTGACAGTTGGGGCATAATACATACAAATATATATATATATATATATATTTAGTTATAAATTCCATTTGTATTCAAGGTGGCATAATTAATTACATATATAATTATACTGAGCTGTAAATTCCATTTGAAATCAATGTGGCTTATTGCATTTGTTTTGTATTTAAAAGAGAGATTAGAATTCATTCACAATAAGAGTGATTAAAACTGATTATAGAGATAAGTGTGAAGCTAAAAAATGGATTTTCTTCAAAAAAGAAACGCAATAACAAACAGACAATATTTGCATAATTTATAGCATTATATATATATTTTCTTAAAAATTCAAATTAATCTTATCATAAGTAAAACAGAGATTACATTTTATTTTTCCCTACATATTCATTAAATCTATTTTATTACAAATCGCAGCCTATAAACTAATAATATTAATAAGTTTTTGGTATTTTGTTTTAAATTGAACAATAACATTTGGCAACTCAGCCAGTAGACAAATTAAAATTGAAATAAATTTACACGTTAAGCCATTCAATTACCACTTGTCCCACATAATAGCCGCAGAGCTCGTTTCTAGACCAAATTGCCATCCCTAAATCACCGGCAGCTTGCTTGTTGTTGTTTATTAACTCAACTCTCGGCCACTTGACACATTTGGCCAAAAGATCAGTCACCTTGCCAGTTGCTCGGGCACATAACAAATCTTCAGCACAATAACAACAAATCTCTGAACAAAAAAGTTCAACTCAGCTAATAAATTTATATTATGCTTTTTTCGTGGCTCTCGCCATAAATAAACTATACAAATATTTTGCTGGGCAGCCGAGCAGCGAGCAGAGAGCAGCGAGCTCATAAATCTGTAAATAAATAAAATAAATTTTCGTATATATCAAAATGTATCAATAAAAATGCTCAACAAGTTTTATTTGCGTGTCGTAGCCGATGCGGCCGCATAGACAAATTTACATTTATCATAACAAAATCGCCCAAAACGATCGGACAGCGTCAACGTCGGCAGAGACTGCGACTGCGACTGCGACTGCGATTGAGGCGCGGGCGGCGACTGAGTTGCTCGCTAATTTGGCGTGTTAATTGCCAGCAGCGACGAGACGAGCCGAAGAGAACCGAAACGAGACAAGACGAGGCGAGACGCGACGAGAATTGCCACTCCTCTCTCGTTCGGTGAACTGAGCGATTCGCTCTCCCATTTGGGGGCCATAAATTGTATGTTTTTTGTGGCAGAACGAAACGTTTAAGCCGCCAAATGACAAACAGCGAATTAACAAATTAATAAATTATATTTTTCTTCGCCTTTTGGCGCCCGTCAAAGTGAATACTTAATATATTTTAATAGACGGATCGGAACGGGTCTCAGAGCTGCCTGGCTGGCTATCTGTTTTGTATCTGCAAGATACAATATCTACAACTAATGCGCAGCATAAAATTGGGCACGCCCCTCTCGTCGCGCCGCCGACGCCTTCTCTGCATGCTTTTGCATGTTAATTCAACTGGCGGCAGGCGTTTAATTGCCCACCAAATGGGGCGTGGCTAACAATGACGTCAACAAGTTGCCGCCTCACATCCGCATCAAATCAATTTGCACCACCGACGATTTGATCAAGTCAAGTGGGCGCCACCAAACAACAAACACCAGCAGGAAAGTGCAAATTTTCCAAAATATCTTACACATGCAACAGACATCATTTTGTGGCCGATCGTGCGAGATTTGCCTCAATGGAAAATCTTGGACGAATTCCCGAAAAACTTCCCCATCTGTATATAAAAATACCTCGGCCACAGTTAAATGTATCTAGATACATATGTATGGCTAATTTGCTGTCAATTGCCGAACATGAGCCGAATACGGGTAGCACTGTATGAGTGTAAGTGCAAATGTGTGTGTGAATGTGAGTGTGAGTGTGTGTGTGAGTACGAGTATGAGTACTTGTAATAACATAAATAAGACGACAGAGCGGAAAAACACTCGCATCATTTGTAACCCACTGTGACGGTGCAATGATCTCCCTGGTGTGGTTATGTGGTTGGAATACTTGTGCCTGTGTGCGTCTGTGTGTGTGTGTGTGTGTGTGTGTAGCTATTTGAGCTTATGGCTGCATGCCAGCCATATGAAAACAAACACAACAACAACAACAACAACAAATTGGCAATTGATGCAGTTGCATTTAAATAGCCAACCGATAATTGTAATTGTTGTAAAAATTGAATAAATTAAGTAAAATGTTTTCTTATTTGTCCAAAATAATAAAATTTAAAATTTGCATATATAAAATCAATTGCCAACTTGCCAATATTAAAAAATATACATTGTTGAAAATGATTTAATTTAAGTTTTAAGTTTATTCACTGCAATTGAAATTGATTCATCCTCTTACTAATAATAGTACTTAGTACTTAGTCAGCCGATTAAATATACTAACTTAGTTGCAAGCTAAAATGCTAAATCAAAACGACATTAAAATTTTAAGATATGAAGTTTGCATTTGCTTGCCATAATTTTGGTCAGCTTTGCCATTTCAATTGCCTTCCAATATGCCAAACAATCAATGCAAACAAAAATATCATAAAAATGGCAAATCTATTGATGCATCTACCCACACACACACACACACACACACACACACACACACACGCACACACACAAGACATGCATTGCATATTTATGGGGCTGTGGATCATGCAAGGGGAGAGGGAAAACTGAAAAATAACGGCACATAAAATATAATGCAATGTGAATTTTCAATAAAATATGAAAACACACACAATTCGAAAATGTGCTGCACCAAATGGACAAGTGGACGCACACACACACACACACACGCACACACACAGAGAGAAACGCTAATACACAGTGGCTGACACAACAACACACTTGAAATGCAATAATCATATTAAACTCAACATCAGCAAACGAAAAAATAAAAATCTCTAAAGGCAACAAAATAGTTCATTTTGAAAGTTATTATTAGCCGCAAATGTGCGGCAATACAAACACTCATACACACACACACAAACACTATCACACACACATATATACATTGATATACAAATATAAGTATTTTGGTATAAATACGAGTACAATCAATATATTGTACATTGGATATATATATATATATATATATATATATATATATATTATCTGTAGCAGTACAGCAATTGAATGTGTGTGTGTGTGTGTGTTTGTTGTTGTTGTGTTTGTGCTTTGTATTTCACATTTTGTATAAATCATTTAAGCAGCCACAAAATAAAATCAAGTTGAAAATATTCAATGAACTACTTTTCTGTTTGCAAGTGGCCAAATGTATGCAATGCATATATAAAAAGTACACATCGAACAAATTTATATATACAATATATGTATTTATACACATATAGGCATATATATATATATATATATATATATATATAGATCCACTACAATGTATGCTGTTTGGGGAGAAAGAGGGTGCACAGGGGAGCACAAATTTGTTGCTGGGCTCGCAGTTGAAATATTTGCACACCACAAATGAAAATATAAACTGTGCAAATTATGACAAATATTTTTTTTTTTCCTTCGTTTTTGGTTAATTTAATTATGAACTTTATCGGAAAACAATTTAATCCTTGACTCAGTCGATAAATGAAGGAATAAAGTAATGCGAATTATTATGAATTGTAATTAATATATTTTAATTTATTTACTTTTCTTACTTATTTATAGATATATGTATGCTTCACATTTTGTATAAGTATTTCTCCTTTTTTTTATAATTTTATTACAGACATTTATTTATTAAAATATTCAAGTATATACAAATATATTACGGGGAAACAATTTATTCTTTGAATCTAATTTAAAGTGAGGAAATACAATACAAAAAAAAAACATTTTTATGTTTAATGAGTTCATTTGAATTTTTTAAATTATTTAAATTATTGAAATTCGAACATTAGCTATTTATTGACATAATTATATTGGACATTTATTTATATATTATTTATTGGCATAATGTTTTTATTTGTATAATTTCTTGATGAACATACAATAAAGGGAATATATCAATTATATTTTGATCAAGTTTTAATACAATTTTTTACCACTTACAAAATCAAAATATTTATTTAAAGCCAATTTTTATTTTTAGCCTGGGCCATTTACCATATAAAGTGTTACCCTTCTAGTCCAAATTAAACTAAGCAAAATAGAACAAAAATAATTTGTATATCCAAAAATCGGACATATTCACGTACACACACACAAGCACACACACACAAGCACATACATTCACACATTGTATATCTCAATATTAATTTGGCATTTATAAATTTTGCAATTTAAAACGCAAATTTCAACAATTTCAGGCGTCAACGCATAACCAAAGCAGCGAATCTCCCCTCACCCTCCGACATACCCGACGCCCCCTCTTCCCTCTTCTTCTTTTGGTATGCTCCTCTGCCTCGTTGCGCATACGCCGCGTTGCCTCGTCGCATATAAATTTTGCGACTCAATCGTCAGTAGTTGCTGCGGTTGTTGCTGTTGTTGTTGTTGTTTTTGTTGTTGTG
Source organism: Drosophila longiperda (assembly GCA_035042125.1). NCBI lineage: Eukaryota > Metazoa > Arthropoda > Insecta > Diptera > Drosophilidae > Drosophila > Drosophila longiperda. The sequence goes on from JAWNLV010000130.1 coordinate 3,498,198, forward strand.
GTCGCCTTTAAGGCGAGTGCCCCCGAGTGTGGCGCACACTGTGGGCTACTTTTTGGTCGATCCGCCTTCGTTTTATATGCATTTGATTTGCCTCACCTTCCCTGGGCTCCGCTCTCTTTTGCGATGCTCGAGCGTACTATGGACATCAATTTATGCGCTACGTGTGCGCACGTATGTGTGTGTGTGTGTGTATTGGTGTTTGTTTTGCTTTTTCTTAAAAATAAGTTTTTAATTGCAATCCGAAGGCAGCTCGGCAGATTATTCGCCAAATAATTTGGCTCTTGAGGAGGAAAAAAATAAGAAAAAATGATCGCAACATTTTCAGCTTGAGCGAAATTCGTTCTGTTGGCTAAATATCTCTCAGATGCTGCAACGGTTGTTGTTATTGTTATTGTTATTGTAGTGGTTGTTGTTGCTGTTGTTCCTTTTGCCATGTGGCACAGCTAATCAGAGTGCTGCCCTCCCACTCTCATAGCCTGCACAAATAGTTGGCAAAATAAATGATCGAAATGAGCAGCGGCGATGAAATTAAACAGGTTGGCCAAGAATGCAGGCACTTTGTACATGCAACTGGGCTGGGGGCGCGGAGGGGGCGTAATAGATGCTGAAGAGCTAAACCAGTACATGTGTGTATGTGTGTGTGTGTGTGTGTGTGTGTGAGTTTATTTGTTTGATTGCCAGCAGCAGCAGCAATTTTTGTAATTTTTGCTGAACGCTCATAATTTGTATATTTGCGATTTTCAATTAAGCAGCAGTGGCGTCCACAGGGCGGTGACATATGCGCCACAAATATGCCACATGGCCAGCCAGTCAGCCAACCAGCCAGCCAGCCATCACTGGCGAGTCCATTGAATGCAACTTATTGAAATTTATTAATAGACAGCCACCCACGCGAGGCGATGCCATCGGAGGCAACAGGCTCTGCTCTTCTTGGCTCTTCTCTCCTCTGGTTATTTTTTTGTCGCCGCTGCTCTGCAGTGATCATCAGGCATTGGCCATTGCCATTGAGTAGACATAATTCACAATTATTTCAAGGACACTTTGCATAGACCGGCTGTTTATATTAACAACATGAAACGAGTTTGCCAGCCCAAAAAGCCACCTCAGCTCAGCCACTTGATGGTCGGTCCTACGTGCTGGCCATGCTTAAATGGCTTGAGCTCAGCTCGAGCGAGCTATGTGGCATGATTGCCTGGCCGGGGCAATGTCTGTCTGGTGGCGTTCATCTTTCTGGCTGCCACCACGCAATACTGTTGCCGGGTGCATTAAGTGAAAAATTGCAATTTTAACGCCCGCGTTAATTTACAGCAGTGCCAGCAGTTGGCAGCAGGGCCACAACAACATCAGCATCAACAACTACAGATACATTTACAGATTCATAGATCCACTTGAGGATGCACTGGCGGAGTCGCAAGTATCTAGTGCTGTGTCTTTGTTTTTTTTTTTTTGGGGGGCTGTGCTTGGAACGTGTTGCTCTTGTTGCCCGTGTTGCTGTTGTGCTTGTTGTTGTTGTTGTTGCCAAGGGCTTCAAAGAGTCAGCAACATTTGCTGCTGTTGCTACTTCTGACCGTACTGAAGGTAAACCAGTGCCTTTTCATTGTTGTTGCACAGTGGTAGTTGTTAATCTTTGTGTGTTGCTTCTGTTACACTTAAATAAATAGTATTTCTACTTCATTTGTATATTCGCAATTATCATTATGTAATTGTGCAAAAGTATAAAAGAAAGAAAGAAATTCAATTATAAAAAATAATAATAAATATATATGATATTTTACTGAACGTCTATAGTAAAAAAGTAAGTATAAACTATCATATATATATATCTTATATTAGTATATATCATATATTAGTATATATCATATATTAGTATATATTTACTCTTTTATATATATATCATATTTAAGTATATATTTACTTCTTTATAACATAATATAATATATCTATATCATTTTTTATATAAATATATGAAGTATATATAAATACATAATTTTTTGATCAGTTTGACTCTTACTTTTTTTATGATACTTGGCACATATTTGTCAAATGACTTTGAACATTATTATTTCTCAGGTGATTATCTCAGATCTACAAAATTTTGAAAGGGCAAACCTGAGATAATCATTCTATTTCGTTAGCAATTTTAATGAGCATATTTAGAATTCAACTTCATTTCATATTCATAAATTTTTTTTCTTGTGTATCAAGCCTCTCTGGGTGCGTTGTCATTGCCAAGGCTTTGACCTGTCTGTCCCCTGTCTCCCTCCCCTGCCGACCAACAGCCATGACATTGGCGCGCGACTCTGTGCGACTCTATCGCATAACATTCTTTATAATTTGTTAACTTGCTATGCATAAAACTGCGAGTGCGGATTTATGACTTGACGCGAAATTGATCGCGACTGATCAAGTGAAGGCTTCTGCAGGCCAAAACAAGCAAACGAAGCCTTACCGCGGCCACACTGCATATAAAAATAAATAAAATAAGAACATGACAACAAAAAAAAAAAAAAAGAAGAAACAAGAAAAAAAAAGAAATCACAAGCAAAGCAAATGAGACGAGGATCGTCGAGGATTGCAGAGGATCGTTGAGGATTGGCTGAGTATCGCTTTGGCTCAGCTCAGCTCCACCCGTATTGAATTCCAATGTCAAATCGCAGCACATGATTCAATGCCAAGCCGAGCCAAGGTGGCCAAATCAGCCCTATATCGTATTCAGGCCTTTTTATTCACTTTCGGTGCGGTTCGCAGGTTTTTTCGGGCCCGACTGCAGGTGGAGACAGTTAGGGCTAAGGCTTCTTGGGGCGGAAGTTGCCAGTGGCGCCATTCGCGTTTATTTCGATGATGCTTTGTTTTTGTAGGGTTTCGACAACATCTCCAAAGTGATCAAAATATCATCTCAATACTAATTTGTGGCTGCATTCAACTGGAAATTGTGTTGGACACAAAGTGTCATTCCGAATGTTGTTCATTTCACTAACAATATTTATATATAAAAATATAAATAAATATTTTTCATTAAGTATGACACATATGTGCAGGTAAAATTGGAACGAAAATACTTGTCATTCTGATTTATGACATTAAATCAAAATATTAAATATATGAATCGTAAATACTCTCATACATTTTTAAGGTAGGGCTATAAAAACTGGCTTTGATTACATTTTTAAATTTGGAGTCATAATTTTATAAATAAATGTTATTTCATATAAGTAATACAGGTTTCAAATGACTTGTCATTCAGATTGGTGACATTAAATCAAAATCATAAAAATAAAAATTAATTTATAAGCAACGGTTAAAACTGGAAAATATAAGCAAATTTTGTTTTTACTAACTATTTAATTGTGCAATCATTAAATTATATATGTATAAAATATCAATTTTTTTTTGTGTGTTCAAATTTAATGCCAATTAAAGCAATATGTATTAAAATTTTGAATTGTTTTTAGACGTAATAAAAACATTGCTTTATCATATAATTCAAATCACTTAAGCAATTTTAATTGACAGCTCATAAGAAGTGATCATTGATTGTGTGGCATATGTACATGCCACCTTTTGCTGCCTGCTGCCAGTTTTGTAATACATGTTGCCGGGTCTATAAAACTATATGGCTGCCAATTTGGTTTCAGATTCCCCAAGCAGAGCTTAATTGCCCGGCGGATGGCTTTGTCCCTCAGTTCAGCTCAGTTTCCCCTCTCCCTCATCATATGGCAGCGGTTAAATGACAATTTGTGGTCGGTTTTATTTGCGATCGCCAACGGTGTGTAAACAACTAACCGATTGGCAATTAAATGTTTATGCTGTTTTTAACACTTTATTTTTGTGATTGCATGCAATTTGGGCGCTGATCAAATGAAAAAATATATATGAAAATTGTGAGATATTTATGGGGAATTTTGAATGGTCATAAAAGTCGCGTGTACCATTAACCGTTATGTCAAAAATAAATTTAACTGATTTATAGCGTTGATCCAAAAAGGTTTTTTGTTTTTTATAAGCCATGACAAAGCCGTTAAAATCTGGAACATAAATTAAGCAAAGATGCCAAAGACAAAAGCGATAAGTGTACACTATACATAAGATACAACTGAGAAAGCAAATTATATATATATATATATATATATATACTCGGGAGCTGTGTGTACATAAGGAGGCAGACTGGAATCGGGAATGAGACTGGAACTGAGACTGAAAAAAGGCAGCCAGACAACTCTCATCCGGGCTAATTTAAGCGAGGACAACACCTCAACTCATATTTAAGGCCGGCTAAATCAGTGCCTCTGTGGGTGTCTCTCCCTGTGTGTATATGTGTGTGTGTGTGTGGCTGTCTGTCCGTCTGTCCGTCTGTTTGTAACTTCCAGTCGCGTCCAGAGTCAACCAAAAGCGACGTGGATGACGCTGACGTCGTCGCCGTTGCCGTTGCCGTCGCCACTGACGTTGTCTGTGTCTGTGTCTGCCTGGTTTTGTCTTTGTGTCTGGGCCGCAGCACAGTAAAATAAGAACAAAATATAAAAAAAGTGCAAAAAATTAAACACATAAGTAACAAAACAAAAAAAAAAATACAATAAAATTAAAAAAAAAAGAAAAAAAAAGAAACAGCAGCAAGCAAATCGATGCAACAGCAGCCGGCAAAAGAAGCGAACCCAAAGCGCAGACGAAGGAGAGCAAAAACCGTAGAGACGGCAGCGGCGGGGCGTATGAGTGATATCAGAGAGCGAGAGGCAATGAGTAAACTGAAGAAGGCACAAGACACACAAGACAGAGGCAAGGGTATTGGTGCAGTGCAGTGAAATTAAGAAACCAACAAATTCATCCAGAAAAGTAGTCAATAAAGTGTCGACAATGCGCACAACAGCAACAGAAACGACAGCAACAGCGAAAGACAACGACAACGACAACAAGAACAACAAGAACAACAAAAACAATAACATCAACAACAACAACTAGCAACAACCGACAACAAGAGGCAAGAACAAAACCAACAACAGAGCCGACAACGACGACCACAACGAAACCGTCAAAAAGCAGCAGGCAGGCAACGCCATGAGGCAAGAAGACCAAGACTGAGACTCTGAGGTTGTCGGGCTTTTGAGTTTGAGTTTGAGTTCGAGTTCGGATTGGGATTCGGTTTCGGGGCGAGAGTTGTCGCTCCCCTTCAAAACTGGCCACCAAGTCAAGTTGCGAACCGAGCCGAGCTGAGCTGAGCCCGCAAAATCAATTGAGCGATCAAGTGTCTTGAGGCGAAACAGAAGGTGGAATAAATAAAACAATAACGATGATAATGAAGTTAAAGTGAATTTTGATGAATATGCCGACAAGGCGTGGCTCCAAGAACACAAACTGAATACAAGTGGACAGTCGACATGGGAGTTGCCAGCTTGAAAGCTAAAAGCTGAAAGAGAGAAGCGACCAACTGCTCCGGACATCCGGGCAACTGCCACTGACCACTGGGCAACTGGCCACTGGCCACTTGAGACTCAAAACTCAAGACTCCACTACTGACAACTGCAACGCTGATGATTGCAATTAGTTAAGCAGTCAGCGGCAGTAAACACGCAACTAAAACAGATAGTTGCAACTGCCACTTAAATATTCGATATGTTTTAGTGAAAAGGTAGCACAAATAGCTAACTTAAATATTACTAAACACATATAGAACAATACTAATACTAAATGAAGTTCACTGAGAATTGATGGAAAATAACGATTTTTTAAAGATTCTTTTAATATTTTATTTTTTTTGATCAAAAGCGTACTTACGTCAACCTACGAAGATATTTAGAAATTAGTAGATAATAACTTAATTATTTGATAAATAAATCAAAATTAAGTTTATTTTTTAAATCGAGAACCACTTTCAGCACAACATTCCGAGCAAAATGGCTTCGCTTGCCTCAACTACTAAATATATATTTGGAATAAAGACGCACAGCAAAGACAGCAACCAACAACAAGTTGACAAAAGTTAAGTTGATAACATTAACAGCATGTGGATTGAGGTGGATTGAGGTGGCTTGAGGTGGCTTTCAGGTGGAGGTGGAGGTAAAAAGGAGCCGTAGAAGCAGCTGCAGAAGTTTCTTTCTGTAATTTGAAAAGTCGACTGTGACAGCGTTAAATTTTCAATAGCCCGGCACATTTGAGAGTGTCAAAAAGTTTCGCGACAAGTTTTTGTGCTTTCCAGCAGCTTCTCTAGTGGTTGTTGATGGTCCCAACTAAATAGATCTTTGTTAGATGGAGTATTTCGGAATAGTTGTCGAGTTGAAACAAGTAAAAAAAGCTTGTTAAATATTACTTAATCTTAACTTTATTAACTTGAGTCGTTAAATTAATGTAATTTTAAAGTAGTCTGTGAATATATAGGAAGTATTTGTTGGTTCTTTAATTGAGACAGGCAAAGCTATCTTAATATATTCAATTAATATATAAAATATTATTTTTACAGATGTATAAATTATGACATATTTAGTATAATGTGTGACGTCATAGAGTATTCAATAGTCCAAAGATTTTTACACACACTTAGTTTAGCTAACACACTTAGTTAAGTTGCCTGCTTTTGCTGTTGTTCCAGTTGTTGTTCCATTGCATAGACAACATTTAAAGTTCACTCGGCGCATCCTTGTGTGCGAGGGGGGGTGCGTGGGCTTATCGGTAAGGCGTATGACTTGCGACAACTTTCATAGTTTGAGAGCGCCTTGTCGAGGTCACAGAATTCGCAGAGTCCTGGCTGGTTGGGCAGCGGGAAAGGTGAAGGGAACAGCAGCAGAGGACAACAGCAAAGGAAGCAGAACAAGTGCAAGAACTAAAGGCTTGCCACCAAATAATACATAGCATGTATAAACACTATATACACCAACATATGTATGTATTAGTGTGTTTTTATGTGTGTGTGTGTGTGTGTGTGTGTGTGTCTTTTGGTGTGCTTGGAGCTTGATATTTGCTTTTATTGAAAATGCACTTTGGTGCCATGTAAACTTTGCAATCAAAGTCAAACGGCAAACTGGCGACGCTGGTGCCAGAAGAACGAGACCGAAACCGAGACAGCGACTGAGACTTAGACTGGGATGGCTAAAAGGTTGAACCTGGTATTGGCATTGGTATTGGTTAAGATATAGGTATAGCTAGCCAGCTAGCTACCTCTAACGATATAATGGCAACGACCATGGCCAGACATTAGAAGCGACTGTTTGACTGCAAATGCAACTGGCTGCAATTGTTGTTGGCACTTGGAATGGCTAGATAGTCAGAGACAGACACAGAGAGAGAGAGAGAGAGGGAGACAGATAGGCATAAATAGAGTCACTGCCAGTGCCACCATCACTGCTCGTCCCTGACCATCAGTTTTGGTTTCGTTTTTGGCCTGGGCTTCCTATTTTTAGTTTGCATTCCAAAACGGCGTCGCCTTTGCCTACCTGTTCTCTCTGTGCTGCTGTGCTTTGGACTCTTCTCTGCCGGAATTCAGCATTTTTGTAACTCGTTTTCGTTTTATGATTTCTGCCCAGTAAACTGTACTCTTCTGCCGGCCAAAACAGAAATTGGCTGTGGTCCTCCTCAGTCTATTCCTGCCCTTCCCACATCATACTCCCCCGTCCGTCATTTCAAGTGGGTTGGGTTTTTGCTAGGTCTAGTTGCTTAACTGATGCTGTCCTTGGGGTTTCTGGTCACACTGTCACCCGTTTGCTGCTTATTGCGATTGCCTCGATCAATGCTGGGATTTGTTATTGCCTGGCTATTGGCTTTGGGCTACGCTGCCACTGACTACTGCTGGATGTCACTTCCTGCAACTGTAAATCCAATGTGCCTTGCACATCCTCCTCCAACTCCTTCTGCTCTCTACCAGCAACAATCTGTAAAACTCAAAACTCAATGAGCTAGGCTTTTGTTTAGCGGGTGTTGCTTACCAGTTTCCAGTAACTGCAATTCAAACTTCTACGTCCAGCCCCCCTGCTTCCTGCTCTCAGCTCCCTGTTGTTGTTGCCTGTCACCGTCTGCCGCTTTGGCTTCTGGTGAGAAAATTGTGTTGTGTTGTGGCATTTTGGTTGCGAAGGGTCGACTGGATTCACACAGAAACACACACGCACTGCCAATGCTTGCAAACAACAGAGCAACTGTGGCCCCTTTGCATCGCCTACCACCCCCCCTCCCTCAACACTCCCGCAAGAGCCACTATTGTATGTACTTCTGGCCTGTTGGGTGCGTGGCGCATTAGCCGGGGTACCCAGAGCCAGACTCAGTCCTGGGCCCAAACATATTGCTGTTGTTGTTGTTTGCATTTTACCTGCAACGTCGCTTCTCATAAAATGCAATGAACTCGCAGTCGTCGGCTCTGTCAAGGATGTGTGTGTGTGTGTTTGTGTTTGTGTTTGTGTGTATGTTTTTTCTGCTCCTGCTACTACATTGACACCCCCACCACACCCCACTCTCCACCTCTTCCTCAGTCCCTGCAATGTCGTTGCCGTTGTGCATTTTTCCCCATTTTCCGTCAATTTGGTTTTATTTTAGCCCACGACTCCCGCACGTCCAAACATCCTGAATGTTCCATGTTAGTCTTTGCCTCGCCTGCCACCCAATGCATTTCCATTTAACATGCCAACGTTTTGTGGCGGCGGCTGAAGGGATGGCAGATGGCATGGCCATTGCCATTGGCAGTGGTGTGGCATGGGTTATTTTGGTGTATCGTCTACAGCCCATTTTTCATTTTCCATTTTCCATTTCCACAATCAACATTCACTTGCAATTGAATTGTTTTTAACTGTGCAACAATTTGGTGCGTCCTCGCCACAAAATGTAGCAGTCTAATATTTAATGTGAATTTATATGTCCATAATAATATAATAATAATATACATTTTTTTTTATATAAAATCAAATATATTAAAAATTTAATAGGAATTAACTATTAATGTATATAAATAAGCATTGTTTTACATTTCATGAATAAAACAAAAAATTAAATTAATTTTTTATGTATTATATTATATAAAAACTATGTTACGAAAATGGTATTTATTTGATTAACTGATTCGCAGTTAATAAGAAGACAAGTCATATTTGACACTGTTGTATAAAAACCAAAAAGAAATTACTTTAAAGAAATATGTAAATATTTTTAAGATGTGAATTTTTTTGTTTATAGCAATTTTTTTTTTTAATAACCTTAACAGTTGCGTCTGCGTTTGGCTGTTGTCTGCGGTATTAACTCTTTCTGTTGCATGGCATTTACATGCAACTGTTACTGTTATTGTGGTTGTGGTAGCCCCGTTTTTGGTTAAAAACTAAGCGAAACAATAATGAAATAATATACAAATGTGTTGGTTTTGCGTTGTCTGTTGTTTGTTGTTTGTTGTTTGTTTGGTTGTGTACATTGGAAAGTTGCTGCTGTACGAAGTTGAGTTGAGTTGAGTTGAGCTAAGTCCGCATTGCCCGCTGAGCTTCTCCAGCGGCTGTCACTTGGCCAACGTCACCTCTATGCAGCTTTTTCTCCACCGTCCTCTACTTCACCCCTTTTCTTTTGATCGGTGCGGGCGGCTTTGGCGGCTGCCTTTGAGTGATGCTTTGGTTTCATAACTAACCGTTTTTTGTTTCTCAGTTCACATTGCCTGTTCCCGTCCCCAACCCCCTCCCCAAACTAAGCTCTCCCACCATTTCTGGTACCGTGTTGCAAGTGTAGGTAAAGGTAATGTTTACCATTTCCGCTTGTCGCTTCGCAGACGTCGTCGGCGTGGGTACAATGAAATTTTGGACGTGAACGTGAACCGAAAGACGTCGCTCAGTTTGACTATTTTTTTGTTGTTGTCTCGATTGTTGCTGTTGTTACTTTATTTTGTTTTTTGTCGGGTACGCGTTATATGAGATGCATGTCAACTTTTTGGTTGCTGCCACCGAAATTCATTTACCTAACGGTTTTTATTATATTTTTGCTGTTTCTTACCAAATGCGTGCCAAGGAAATAGAAAGTACAGTAAAGGCGATAATAAGAAATCAAGCTTAAAGAAATAAGACAACTAAAAATTGGCATTATATGTAAAAATAAAAAAAAAAAAGAAGGTTTTTTTGGAAGAAGTGAAGAAATCTGCTCAATTGGTTAAGGTATGCGTTGAATTACGGCAAATTAAAATGTTAAAAATCAATATAAAACCACATTTAGTTTGAATAATACATTTTGTCATAGAATATTTTAATTGCTAATGTTTAAAATCAATTTAAAGTCTTATCTGGTTTTAATACTCTATTCTTAACAAATATTTTACTTTACAACTCAATTTGATCTCTTTGCAATGATAACTAACTAACTACCTAAAGTTGGAGTAAATATTTAAGTAAATCGTCAAGTATAAACTGATTTATTTTAATATTCAAATAACGATTCCCAAAATCTCACATAGTATTCAAGGCAAAAAGAATTAAAATACAGCTAGCTTAGCCTAAATTTACTGTCAGATCAGTCAAAATCTAGGCTGAATAACCCTATGATAAATATTAATATGCTTGTAATTTATTGCAAAAGCATTGACAGCAGCAGCAAACAATCACAACAACACTTGTGATTGCTAATTGTATCAAATTTGTATTTTGATTTAGATACAGACTACGAACTAAGTCTTTGCTAGATGCTGTTGTTGTTGCTATTATGGCGAATGTTGACGGTGCAATGCTGTTGCTGCTGACGATTGCCAGCGGCAACAGTAACCTGCAATCATTGCAGTCAGAGGTAGAGTCAGTTCGTCAGTCGACAGCAATAGGCAACAACAGCAACTTTGTTGGCCTCATTATGTTCAAACATATTTCATATGCCAACAAAAAAAACAGCAACAACAGCAACAACAACAATAGCAACAGTAACAGTAACAACAACAAGTAGGCAAAGCGACTTTGGTTTGCTTCGCTTTTTTTCTTGCAGTTATTGTTGTTGCTTCCTCAGCAATCGCTTGGCTGCTGCTGTTATTGTTTTTTGTTGTTTCTGTTGTTTTTGTTGTTGTCATAACTGTGTTTTGTTGTGCGCAGACTTTGGTTGCTGTTGCTGTCCGGTGAAAGTAATCATCAACAACATTAAGCGAGGTAAACAAACTACAAAATATATATATATATATATACATATAAAAAAAAAAGAGTTACACTCGCCAAAAGCCCATTTGGAGCTGCCGAGCAGCTCTGTTTGAACAGAGCCCAGCTTTTGGTCTCTGGTGTGTGTGGTAGGGAATTCCGGCAGCTGCAGCCCTCTCCCATGCGAGAAAAGTTGAAGAACCACAAAGAGATACGATTATGATGATTTCTAATTGAAAAACTCAGCGGCGCGCTCAAATGTGTCCAGAAGAGGGAAAGAGAACAAAGACGTAGAGTACAAAAGAAACTAAAAAATCCAAATGAAGAAAGAATAGCTATCTTAAACACGCCGAAGAATACATACACTTGCAGACCACCTGTTCCAATCTGAATTTTGTAATGCTAATGTCAAAATCAACCGATTGTTCTAATGGAAACTATATGAGAGATATATGCGATGTTGATCATATCTTGGATATCTTGGCAAATAAAGAAGTTTTCCATACAACAAGTATCTTTGACCGATAGATGGTTAAATGCAATTTAAATTTGTTAACTAAGGCAACTAAGCTACTGCTGTAGACCAAGTTTATACATATATATATATATATTTAATATTATGATATACATATATACCTAATGGGCTTGAAGAGAAATCTTCATCAGTGCATTACACTCTTCACATGAAAACTATAATACCCTCTACAAGAGTATGAAAGGAAAAGAGCAGAAAAAAATGAAACGAAATTTCATTAAAACGTTTGCACAAATAAAATAAGTGCTGCAAAAAGCAGAAAAAAGAGTAGCAACAGCAACGGCAGCAGCACCAACAACAACAGCAACAACAACAGCAGAAACAGAAAAAGAAACTGAAACGAGGTCAACTGAGGTCAACACATTTTATGTACCGAACCCGAACTACTTCATACTCTACTAAATATTTGTATGACGCTGGCAACAACGACAACGACGACTGCGACGACTGCGACGACTGCGACGGCAGCGACGCTGGCAGAGATTCAGATTTAGTTATGCTGTGGGTAAGTAAGTGTGCTGTGTGTGTGTGTGTTTGTGTGAATGGGTAGGGGAACTGCAGCCAGCTTTGGGCTTGGAACTTCAAGTCAGCTCGTATGCATAAGCTAGTGAGTGGATGGGTTGGAAGGGCTGCGGGGTTGCATAAGCTAAATCAAACAAAAGGCAAACAGCAAAAAGTGGAGCGTTTGGGGAGCGTTTGCTGCGCTTCAATTGAGCTTTACATACAAACATTTCAGTTCAAGTCTGGTTGCTGTTTTTGCTGTTGCTGTTGTTGTTGTTGTTGTTGATTTGATTTTCAACTATTTGAGGGCAACGACGGCGACAAAATGGACACCAACAACAGCAACAACAACAACAACAACAACAAAAACAACAACAAGCCGCGCAAAACTCGTTCGCTGTGACGCGCATTGACTAACTGAAATGTGTTGTTGCTGTTGCTGTTGATGTTGCTGTTGTGTTGCCAGTGTTGCTGCGGTGTCAGGGCAGCAGAAACATCGTATTCGCCTCATGACTTGGCAAATGCGCTCGCCAACATTATCGTCTTGACCATCTCGTGAACTTCATTTGCAAACGTTGGAGCTACATTTGTGAGGCTTAAGATGCAGGGCAATAGGCGGAGTGGGCTAAGGCAGGCGAGTGGGGGGGAGTGGAGTGGAGTGGAGTAGAGTGGAGCGCAGAGCAGCGCGCAGAGCGAAGGCTGCTGGGCAGCCAACATAATTCATTTGTATTGCTGCTGTTGCTGCTGTTGGCACAGCAAGTGTTGCCAACTTTATGGCATTTACAAATACAATTACATTAGCAGCATAGGCAAGTTGTAGTTGCTGCTGTTATATGGTATGGATGTTGTTATTATTGTTGGCTTCTTTGGCATTAGCTTTGCCGTTACTTTTGCAATCGTCGGCCGAGAGCTGTGAGTTGTGTGTGTACCGAGAGTAGAGAGATGAGTGCTCAAAGTTAACTGTTGGCCAAGTGCGCAACTAATTTGCATTTGTTGAGCGGCTTAAAACTGCCAGCGATTGGCCAGCGTTTGCCAGCGTTTGCCAGCTAAGCGCAATTCAATGGCCAACAATAACAATTCGGATGCTTAAGCTGTTACGCTACAAGAAATTCAGATTCTATGCACTGTGAAATACATGGTATTAGAAATGTAGCTTGTTGCTCAAATTCTTGCATAACTGACAGAAACAATCGAACATTCCTCAAAATACAATCAGAGGTTAAGGCAGATTCATTTTCATATCAAATGGTTACAATAAGCCATATATTCATTTCATTTATTAAAATTCACATATTGTCACAAGCTGAAAATGATAATACCTATAACATTGAAGAATGTTTAAGCCGAAAGAATGGTTAATTCTTGAGCATCTTTTCCCATTTATGATAAATATATGTTGTTCAATTGCCTACTCAAAACTGAAGAATACCCACACATTGTTCAATTCTTGTTATTTTATATTTGGAATTGCTGCCAACTTCAAAGGGCAGCAGCAGCGATCGCTTTTCTGGGCCTGAAACGACAGCTGATCCTTGAGCTCCACATCTGAACAATTATTGACACGTGTGCGCCTCCACAGAACGCAAAAAGGTAGGTACAAATATCCTGAGCAGCAACAACTTGGCCACAGATGCATTTCCGGCAAACTTCAGCTGTTGATTCTGTCTTGTTGTCCTTGTTGCCCTTTTGTGCCTCGATCTCAAATGCCTGCTGTTTGTTGTCGATATTATCTACAATTAAATACTCAATGCACCGAGAGCAGCGCGCAGGACAAAACACGTAAAAATTTCAATAACTAAAAACGCACATGTCCTTCACAGAGGACAGTGCTGATCACGCTGACGACGCAGGGCGACACAGCAGATGTTGCAACACAACAAAAAACTGTTGGAGCGCGTCCTCTTTTGCGTCCTGCGCTGCCTACACGCTGCGTCTGCGTCTGCGACAGCGCAGTTTGCCTCTTCCTTTTGTGTGTTTTTTTTTTTTTTTTATATATTTGTGGGGCAAACGCTGCACATGCCCCGAAAATTATCCCCTAAATGCCGCTTGGCAATTGGATGAAGCTTCCTGCGCAGTTTGCGGCTCATCAGCGTCAGCCACATCGATACGCTCGGGGTTTAAAGTACACTGAGAAAATCATCATTCAAAATATTAAAAAAAAAAAAAAAAATTGTTTGCTTGCATTTTAACAAATAATTTAAACAATTGAACAGAAATGATTATCGAGCAAATAACTGTAAATATATTAAATATATATATAGAAGAAAATTTAAATAGGTCTTTAAAATATTCTCATTATTACATTTAATTACATAAAACTAAAGGCAAACTAATAAAAAAGCGTATAAAATTATTTGACAGTGTATGTAAGTATATGTTTATTGCAGTTATTAACAACCCCTATATCATGAACACAAAAGACTGCACAGATACCACAGAGTCTCTCTGCTAATTGGTTGCCCCTGACACGCGTCATGCTCTTAAGCGGGCAGCAACTACAGCAACAGCAACAACGATAGCGACAACTGCAACAGCGACAACTGCAACTGCAACTGCAACTGGGAAAGGTGAAAATCTATATCACTCTCCCATTCTTATTTGGCCTCAGTTACTGTTTTCGAGTGTGTTGTCTTTTGTTTGGCCCAGTTGTCGGAGCTACCTACGCAAGAACCGCTTCGAAGGCCCGCTGTTTGTGCCCAAACTATTTGAAACTGCATTGGGCACAACCTTTCCCAGTTACCGGTTACTATTTGTGTAGTTCCCAGTTCCCATTTCGGCTGTGTGTGTGTTGATTTTCATAAGCGCTTCAAATCAACAGAAACATACGCGCTGAAAGAAAGAAAGAAAGAAAGGTAGACAGAAAGAAAGAGAGAAAGAAAGAAAGAAAGAAAGGTGCCACAAAGAGAAGAAAGCAATAGAATGGCATTTTTATGAATGGGTCGACTCATTTGCCGTTGTTCTATGAGTGGCAGGGAAAACTTTTCAATTGCCGTACACAAACAGCGTGCAAAGTGATCATAAACAGGCAGCAAACACTCGAGGTCACATGATTAGTGTCACCTTAATGATCGGCAATGAAGTCCTTAGCACAAACTGCGGCTAAACTCATGTCCGTGTCGGCATCTCGCTAAGTTCAAAGCTGCAACGGCAACAACAGCAAGTATATTGCATATTTCATAATTAAAGTAAGCACAAAGCTAAATGCAAAAAAAAAAGGTTCCAACAAAAAAGCAAGCTACAAAAATGGGAGTACATCGAATTCTTGATACCCTTTATATATAATATTTAGTTCTAAGGAAAAACCCCAGATGAGATAAGAAACTTTTTTTTAAATGTTTTTTCAATTTATCTGGCGTCATCTTACACACATCATACACACATCATACACACATCATACACACGCACATATTAACATTCACTGCTTTGACTCAATGTTTAAAAATAAATAGATGAATAATTATCAGATTTGTTAGCGACACATTAACATTTGTGATTAACATCTTAACTTGATTATAGATAATGAACCGCTAACAGCTTAAACTGCAATAATCTTACATAACTCAACAAGAATTTATCGACTTTTAATACAGTTAATTATCCACAAACCGATTAATTTGACTAATTGAGAGTCAAACTGTTCTCATTTTAATCAAATCGAATTCGTTGATAGCTAATTGAACCGTTGCAAACGATATCTTAATATGATTGTGCCCCAATGCAAGTTTTGCGAAATTTCTGTAAATGCCAAAAGCTGTTTAGTGGTGCCAGTTTCAGTGATCCTGTATGTGGTTGCTGTCGTTGCTGCCGATGCTGTTGCTGCTGTTGTTGTCGTTGTTGCCGTTGTCCAGGAAGCAGCCGTGACAGATGTTACCGCATCGATATGCGGAATAAGCGCATTGGCAGCTTGTCGAGTGGTTTTGTTTCTCGCTCTGTCGATCGTCTGGACTCTTGAGCTACCCCTTTTCTAGATGCATGTTGCAGCAAATGTGGCAGCAGCACTCATTTTGGGGTGGGTTCTCCAGAACATTGCTAGCAATGCAACCGACTATCGGTTTTCCCAGAGCTAATCAATCGAATGGTTTGGAAATCAGACCACAGAACGATAACCAGTGGAAAATAAAGAAAGGCCACCAAACAAGTTAGAAATCTTTATTTTTCCCGAATTGCATTGACGACGCATCATTAAAATATTTACCATTGCTTGTTTGGCAGTTGTTGCTGTTGCTGTTGCTGTTGTTTGGTGTTGTTTGGTGTTAAATCAAAAACCACTTGAACGAAATAAAATCTTTCTCACAGTCAGCGACGATCGGCGACGAGAAAGAAAAGAATTGGGAACGGGATTGAGAGTGGGAATGAGAATGAGAATACAAGGGGCAACGTGAGGGAGGGAAGCAAGACAAACAAATTATGAGAACGAAAAACGTTGAGTCTTGAAGAATGTCTGGTTTTTTGTTCTTGTTTCTGATATTGTTATTGTTGTTGTTGCTGTTGTTGTTATTGCTGTCGCTGGTGCTAATGCTGGTGCTGTCGCTGTCGCTGCTGTTTGTTGTTGCTGTTAAATTGATGACAACAACATCAAAACGGACAAGCGTGCGCTTCAAATGTATCTGCATAGGCCGAGATACTCGGGCTCCCAGAGTATCTTTCGCTGACCGTGACGATTTCTCGTGTACCTGGCGACGATTTCGAGCAAAAAAAGAAATACACACAAAATAAATACCACAATAAGTCAATAATCAAAAAGAAAATAACAGAAAGATAGATGTTAGTATATAAAATGTGTATGTATATTCATGTGTACTCATTTGGATTGAATTGGTTTGGACTGGATGAGATGGTTTGTTGTTTTAATGTCTGGCTAAATGGATATATGGCTGGTTGGCGGAATAAATGGATGGATGGATCGATAAATGGATGGTTGGACAGATGGACGGATGGATGGATGGATGGATGGATGGAGCTGCGCTTATCATCATTATTCAAAGCGAGCCACCAACGCTGTCATAGAAATAGAAAACTAATAATAATAACAAGAACGGCAAACAGAAACAAGAAAAACAAAAACAAGTTTTTAGTGGGCGACTCAGTGAGTGCATGAAAATGCTCACACAAAAAAACCAAAAAGAAAGAAAAAAAAACTAGAAGAAATATCTGCTTGAAAAGAATTTCTAAAACTCATAAAACAACTGCGTCGACGACGAAAACGACGACGACTGCGACGAGTTTTGATTTCGATTTGAGCTCTGAGCTGTTGCTAGTTGTAGATCCAATCGGTTTGTAGCCGTATTTGAGGCCAGGCCAACAACACATGTAAAAATCATTTCAATTCACACTCTGGACCAACCTTTTGTTGGCAAACGCCGCCGACTGGCCAGACGGGTGAGGGATGAGGGGCCACGAGACGGTGGCGGTGGCGGTGGCACTAACAACTCGTCATCGTCAATATCAGGTTCGGTTTTGAGTCCAGGAAAGTGGTCAGCATTGGTAGAGACCCACGCCCGCGTTATGATTTTGTGGCCATTTTATAACTAACAACATTCCATCGCCGGCGCCGTTGACGTTGTCGCTGTCGTTGTCGTTGTCGTTGTCGTTGTCAGGCACAAGCCCTGGCCCATACCCAATCCAAGTGGTATTAACCATGCCCATTCCCCAGGCCACACACGTCGATTGAACGCTGATGATGAGAGGTACGGAGACACAGACACAGAAACACCGACTGCCAGTCACAGTCACATTAACAGCAACAACCAGATCCAGAGCCAGAGCCAGAGCCAGAGAACCCGGCCTCGGGGGCATTCGATGCGCCGTGCCTGTTTGGTGACAGAAGCGATGCGATGGACGCATCTGTATGTGGGCAGCATCGATAGGGCCCCGAGGTGGGCATTTGGTTGAGTACATTTATGTACAGCTGTTAACCCACTAAAGTTCTGGTCAGCACAAATGAAATCCAAACAGAAGAGAGGCTTGATCACTGTTCAAATATTAGATTAATTTTATTTAAATTAATAATTCAAATATATTTTATATAAAATTAATTATATTCAAATATAAAATAAATAAAAGAGAGTAGTTATAGATGTACTAGTCATAAAAGACAACTAGAAGAATTTATAGACACTTTCAGATTTTGTTACATATTGAAATAGATCTATATAAATAAAATTGTTTTTCTTTACAGATTGATGATTAATACTTAGCATACTTGTTGATACAATTGTTACTTGATATTTTTATTAAATAAAGTCAGATAAATATAAAATGTTAACCCAATATTAACACGTGATCTGACATCAATGGGTTAATAAAGATATTTAGGTATATTCAGTAGTTAAGAGCAGAGTTCACACTTTGGCTAAATATTTTTATGGGGTTTTTGTTGTGTGCACTCTGTGGGGCTTGTGGGGTCTGTTTTTTTTTTTATAGCAGACCATAAAATGAAAGCAAATATGCTTGATCATAAAATGAATTATAATTAGGTAAATGATTGCCAACATTTATTTGTTTGTTGTTTTTGCAAGCGAAGAGAGATAAACTTGAAATTGATAAGCCTTTTAGCTTGACAGAATATAAATATAAAGATCGTTCACATTATTATTTAAAAGGTTATCAATTCGCTTTTATCTCCGTTGAATCTGATAAGCATTAAATTAAATCGCAAATGCGTCGTTTTTCTCCCTATGCTGGGGCTGCATATGTTCAGTCAAAAAGTATTTTTTTTTGGATTTTATCTCAAAAAATTAAGAGCGATACGAACTTCTCGGAACTGCGAGGTACTCGTACTTAATGTTTTTTTAAAATGTACATTTTGCCTGTAAATTAAATATGTACTCGAAGGCAATGTGGGGTCGCTAGTCGTATATTTGTATATCTATTCTAAATGCTTATCAATTGTATTTGTAGGTAACTTTGGGGTCTCGTTGCCAAGTCTTGTTTGTGGCCGTGCCACCACTCAAACACAAAGCAGGCCACATGTTTTGTATAATTATCGTGGTTAATGTCTCTACAGTGTTTTTATTTTGTATATTTCTTCTTTTTTTTTTTTGTTCATTGTGCTGATAAAAAGCATTTTATCAGTTTTTGTGGTGAGGTTGCGTTTTTGTTTGCCTTTTAATTAAGTTGAACACAAAGTGAACAAAAATCCATGGAATGCCAAACGACGACAGCGACGATGGCAATGGACAATTTACTATTGTTTGCCCTGCCAAATGACCTTGAAATGCCCAGCAACAACTACTACAACTACAACAACAACAACAGCTGCAGCTAGTTTTGGTCATTCAAAAATCAACTTTCTTTTGACGTAGTTGAAAGTTGCGGCTAATTTTTGAGATGCGGCCATTAAATGCGGCCGAGCCTAAGTAACAATTATAAACCGTAGGCCGCAGCAGCCGAGCCAACCACAAGCAAAAGCAAACAAAGAAAAAAAAAAAAAAATAACCAAAAATGAAAGTAGACACAAATTTAGTTGCAACATTTCGTAATGAACACAATGGTCACCCTTGCGCCCCCTCGCCCACACGCCAGCTTACTGCAATAGTTGCAACTGCAACTGCAACCGCAGCAACTGCTTAGATCTGCCTGCTTTGAGCCATCAGCCCCAAAACCCACATGGGGAGGCCTGCACTGGACAAATTGCATAGTGCTCTGCGCTCAGGAGTTGGCCAATCTTAGCCAAGATGCCGCATAATTAGGCATAATTTATGACTAGAGCAAATATGGCTGCCGCATACTGCATCGGTTGCAGTTGCCAGTTACAAGCTGCAACTTGCTGGCCAAGTGAAAGTGCCTCAGCACCATCTCAATCTGTATTCGTTGCATGCAAATTGACCAATTTAGTAGCATATGTCAAAGGACAACCAACTGACGACAACATTCACAAGCCATACACTCACATAAATTGTTGTGATTGAAATAAAAAATATTTTAGCAGTTTTGTAAATTAATAAAATTATACTTTTTTATATAAAATAATTTATAATTTTAATTAATTTTAATTTATTAATGAATGATGTTAACCAGTCTTACAAGAAGACTGAAACTAAAATATTTTAGCTGTTTTGCATATTATTAAAATTAAACTTTTTTTTATAAAATAAATTTTTAATTTTAATTTATTATTGAATTTATAATTTTAATTAATTTTAATTTATTAATGAATGATTTTACCCAGTCTTACAATAAGACACCAAAATGCTTAGCTTAAAGCCGACAAATTTTGAATAAAAAAAATATATTAGCAAAGAAAAAATATGATTAAATAAATAATTAAGCAAGTAAAAAAGTGTTAAATAATTAATTTATAAATTATAAATAATTATTCACAATTTCATTTATTAATGAAACCAGTATAAGTGAATAATCAAAACACCGCTAAACTAAGTAATTTAGTTTTTCAAGTGTATCAAGTAACAAATAACAGTAACAGTAACATCATAATTGTCATCTCGAATGATCATCATTGTCCCCATGATGAGATTGGACGACTGATGACTGCACAAGAACGCATTTACATATGAAGCATTTGTGTCCGTTAAAGTTTTCGTGTGTGGCAGTTGCATTTACAGCTGCATCTAGAAAGCATTTGAAAGTTGCCGTCTGTCGCATTTGGGCTCTTCTTTTTATGGCCATGGCCCATGGTAACGGTAAACGCATTTTTCCACGCCCCAATGATAGAAACTCTTTACCAGATTGCATTACAATGTCGCCCAGTTTCGGAAGAGCTGGCTCTCTCGCCCAGAAATAAGTACAACAATAAATCGCCGCTTAAAGAGCATACAAACTGACAACTGGAGCTGGGTTCGAGTCGCCCACGCAAACAGTGCAACTTCATAACAAAATCAAACAGAGGAGAGCAACTGAAGACCAACTTAACCTCAGATGACGGTTAAAAGAAGCACGCATTTATTTCAGTGTATGTGTGTGTGTGTGTGTGTGTGTGTGTGTGTGCGTGTGTGTGTGTGTGTGTGTGCGTATGTGTGGGCCTTAATAAACTTGTAGTCGTGCAACACTTGTGTCTGCATCTAGAAATTGTGCTCAATTTTCACGCAAAAAGACACAGATATATCTGCACACACATAGACACACACACACACACACACACGACTGAGACAGAGACCGAGATGTAGCGGGGCCTGGGTCTTATCAACACAGAAGCATCATCTAGCACAAGATGCTTTTATCTCTCTCTCAGTTTGAGTCGTTTCGAAACAGGCGCACAGCAAACGGCAGAGAACACTCCACTCAGCAGCAGCAGCAGCAGCAACAGCAGCTGCTCGGACTCGGATTTGGACTCGGGGCCGGTGAGCAGGGTATACATGTAGTATGTACTACGTAGCAGCGAGTCGGACTCGTTGACGGGGTCTGAGTGCGCACAACTTGCCAAATATACACAATGGGCGAAATGTGCGAAAACCGACAGCGAACAGACAGCAACAGCAGCAGCGGCATAAAACTGGAAATGGTGGAGCTAAAGAAGACGTGGAAAGCACAAAAACACACACACATACACACACACACACACATGCATAGAGTGCAAGAGCCAGGAACGAGGGAAGCAGCGCTTAGAACACACAGCTCGGGCAGTGAGAATGGGCAACATGAGTGTTTGTAAGCTCTCAGAACTCTGCGACAGCAAAACGAGCGCAAATGAATCGAAATGAGGCGAGATGCAGTCGGAGCAGCTAAGAGATATATGTAGTCATAGCCATGGTTATCGTCATAACTATAACCATGCCCATAGCCGGCACTTGGCAGCTGCGTGTGAGCAGCATTGAAAGCGATGCGGCTGCCACTTGCTTCTCCATTTGCGCCCCGCTCTGGGCGTACAGGGTTCTTCTCCCCTCCCCCTCCCCCCCTACTCTACTGTGCTACTCTCGCATGCTCAAAGCTCGCTTCTAATGGGTTCCGCGACGCGATGCGAGACACTCGTCGGCAACGGGGCGTAATAAGCGCAGTTTCTGTTTGTTGGTGTTTTTTTTTTTTACAAAATATGACAAAATATATACATATAAAAAAAATAACACACAAGAGAAGCAAAGACAGAAAATATGCAATGAGCGACAGTGGAGAGTGCAACCGAATGGGAAGAGAAGAGAGGTGCAAGGGGGGGGGGGGGGAGTGTACAGTGTTGATTGCACTTTGTGCGAGAATGAATCGCAAATTGCGCTTGTTGTACTCTAAACAGTTCGTATGTGATTGATATTATAGAATTGTCATCAGGTTGACAACACAAATAATTGTTTATATACGCAAACAAATTGTTTATATTCACATTTTATTTATAAATAGCCACCTGGCCTAATAATTAAATTGATATGGTCAGACAAGTCTGGTTTATAATAAAAATCATTGCAATTAATAATTCAAGCTTTATATTCACTCAACTTTATGTATATGGAAATTAGAAAATTGCTTAAGATGAAACTGATAGAAATGATTAAAAAAAAGTCATGATTATGAAAGTCATTTGTTGCAAACAAATCATGTTAAGATCACAATAAGGTCAGACTATATCAAACAATCTACAAATATTTTTGATAGCTTGCATTAAGCTATAAATACCAATAATAAAATTTATAAGGAAATCACATTGCAAATTTTACATTTTTGAGTCTTGATAACCAGCTCAATTATATAAGACCAAAAAATAAATACATAATGTAGCAGTTTATCTTTCTTCGATATTTATTCTATATATATTGTAAATCACTACTGAATCGAACTGTTACTGCTAAAATTAAACCAACTTGGCCCTTTCTAAAGCAATTTTTGACTGACATGCAGAACAGCATAGTTTGAAAATTGAACATTTATTTGGGTTAATGCAAGTTTAAAGCCGAATCCTGTTTAGTCACTTTACATGCTAATCATGCTGAGTTCCTAATACAAATTACTATTATTAAAGCATATTTAGGGATAACTAATTTCTGCAAAGCTCTTGGAAAATGCTCTGAGCTCTTTAAGAGTAATCAAATTTCGTTGTAGTTACACTCTATATGGATGCAGTAGATTTTTGAGTGGGTGGTTTTTGGTGTCAGGGGGGGGGGGTGGTGGTGTTGGCGGCAAGTTAAAGCACTGACAATGAAGCCATCATTGCTGGCTGCCTGTGCATCAATTGCAACCCCCAATGGAGCTGAGCCGTTGCCCAGTCCACACACAGCATGCACTTAACACAGTTTTACATGGCACACACACACACACATGCACACAGAAATGCACCTACACATATATATATATATATACAAATACGCACTCCCTCTCACACTTTCTCTCTTTTAGTGTCTCTCTGTCTCTCCTGCTATCTGTCACTTCCAGTCGCTCTCAGCCAGCGGCGGCTTTTGTGTCGCATTTGGGGGAACTGAGAATATCGCTCATTTTCAATAAAAATAGCTTAAAATTCGAACAGGCATTCAGAAATGGACGCACAGCGAATTCTCATATATGAGAATGCCGAATGCCCGTTGTTGTTTGGATCTGGAAATTGTTCTGGGCTCTCTGCTACGACGGCGACAGCGACGGCAACGGCTACTGCGACTGTGACTGCGACGCCGGTCTGGGTTTATTTTTGGGGCCAGGCAAATTTGTAGTGCGACAACGTAACAAGCGACAACTTATTGAAAAAAGTCGAGACCAGACCTGAGCTTTGCTTATTTTAAGCGAATGGGAATGGGAATGGGAATGGGAATGGACATGTGGGCAAATGAGGAGGCTAGAGAGGCATTCTCTTCAGTGGGAGGAGATGCGAGCGAGGTTTGTAAACGCCATTTTGATTGCAACAATGACGACAAGCAACATCTGTCGGCAGCCAAAGAACCTGCCACCTACCGTGCAGCCAGTCAGTCGAGAATGCAGAGACTGAGACTGTGGCTGTGGATGTGGCTCTGACTGAGATGCTTGCAAATCGACTTGCACTTGATGCTGTTGCCCTGCTGCTATGAGCGCCGCAGATGCAGATGCAGCAACGGCAACGGCAACAGCAACAGCAACAACGACAGCAGCAACCGCAACAGCAGCAGTTGCCGCAGCAACCTTCGTATTTGTGTTTTACTTCCGGTTCGTGGCTACAGCGATGACGGCAGCTAAAACATGTCGATGGGTGGGGCGGGGCGGGGTTAGCTGCGGTATATCGTGGCATATACCCAAGTCGAGTGGTTTGTTTGGCTGCTGCATTTTTGGAGCGCGACAGCAAAGGGGAACGCATCGTTCTCGTCGACGACGTCGACGTCAACGTCAACGTCAACGTCGTCGTCGCCGTTGCTGTTGTTGTTGTTGTTGTTGTTGTTGCTGCAAGTTTGCGGTCGTTGGCTTTAGCCTTAGCTTTAGTTTCATCTTCGACGCTGTCGCATTTTTTGTTTCGTCTCATTTTGATTTTGTTTTTGTTTTTGTTTTTTTTTTGCAGTTTGTTCTCTGCGTTTACAGCGGATGCCATCGGTGCTGGCGCTGCATACGACCCACAGCCCCTCCCTTTACCTACCACCGACATTACTTATCTGTTCTACTTACTTATGTGTGGGTGGAGTTGAAGTGGTGCCAACTCCTCTGTCTACTTATGTTTAACTGCTGCTGTTGCCGTCTCGTTTCATAACTGCGAAAGTGCTGATTGAGTTCCTGCAAGAACTTATCCTCTACTTGCCACACAACTAAAGCATATACATAAATAATGTATGCAGTTGGAGTTGGTACTTGGGAGAGAAACATCATGAAATTGAGCTGAGAAGATTGTTGGAAGGGTAACTCTAAGCTGATTCTTATACTTTGTGTTGCACTCGGATATTGCATTGTCATATGCTCTGCGAGGTGCCACTTGTTATATATGCATATTAAATAGTAATATAAACGGAAAAGCCATTTCACAAGATCAATTCTAGATAATAAGAATATTGAGTTCACTTGAGTTGAATAAACTTATAATTTAGTTAATATAAAGAAAGAGCTAAATTCCAGATTTGCTTGCAGTCTTGATTAAAATATTATCAAATGCGCGATATCTGAATTTGGGACATATTTGACACACTTCAGACAACACTCACTCCACTGTATAAACTTCAGATTTCACCTGGCAGCAATCTGATTGGTGGCTAATTAATAATATTGCTTAGTCAGCGTTTCAGAGTGCTTTGCATTGATTTGTTGACTGTATCTAGACAGATCGTACGGATTAGTTTAAGACTGACGAATGATGCCGATCTGCAGCTGCACCTGCACATATCGAATGGAGCTCCTTGGTTCGTTTTTATTAGTCATAATCGTGAGCGGCGGAGATTAGATGATCTAATTTGATGTTGATGACAGCTGCCATTTGCGATACCCGCTCTTTGAAACTAGATATCGAACATCGATTTGATTGAAGTCTATTAAATGAAATTGTGTTGCACACTTAAAAATACACAAAAAGTTATGCAGTTTCTGTGACTGCTGATTGATTCTCTAAGCGAATTGGTCAATGTGGCGTATGCGCAATATGCTGAGTTTTGTTTGCGTTGTTGTTTTTCTTTGCCAAGCCAGTTCTTTGGATAACCAAAAGCGGTGCGGCCGAACAACATAATTAAGTATTTATTTATTTACAATTTTGGGCAATGACAACAGCAGCAACAGCAACAGCAACAACAACAACAGAAGCAATGGCAAGAACAACAGCAGCGTCAACAGCAACAGTAATTTGAATGCAACAGCAACAACAAAGGCAACAACTTAGCTATTGGCGTTGCTGCTTTGTCGCTTTTGTTGTTGTTGTTGTTGTTGTTGTTGTTGTTGCCACAATTGCTCATTTTGCTGGTTGCTGCAACCTTGTGCTAAATTTTCCAAAACGTTGAACGCTGCTGCCGTCGCCGTCGCTGACACCAGCAACCGACTCTGTGTTGCAACACAGCAGCCCAAACCAGCGATAAATGTCAGTCAAGCGGCAGCATAGCCACACCTCCCTCCCACCCCGCAAACAGCCCCACTCCCACCTAACGCTCGAACGGTTGGCCATTGGCTGACGCATAACAAAAAACGTTGACAAAGTCAACAATTTCCATTAGAGCGCATTATTGATGCCTATGAGCAAATGTATCTATGAGATACATCGCGCCTCCATCTCCATCTCGCTGCCACTTTGTCGCCTTGCGCCGCTTTATTAACTGCCAACGATTCGTGAGACTGACACCATTTGCTCATAGCCGCAGCTCGCAGCTGCAACAAGCACATAGCTCCAGAGAGTGGAGCACATCGTAGTTGAAGATGACGCCACCAAAATTTTCTTGAGGCCGCCACATTTTGCGTGTTAAATGAATTCGCTGCGAGGCTAACTAAAACAATTGCTCAAAAATGCAATAAAAATTCAGAAAGGAAAGGCTGAAAAAAAAAATACAATACAAAACAAAACGAAACGAAACGACTGTCAAATGGTAAAAGCACCACTCACATCTGTTGTCTTCGTCTGGGATAATTGGCGATTTTGTTGCTTTGGATTTGATTCAGATTTAGATTCAGATTTGGGTTGATAGTTTGTACAATGCACTTGGCACATGAAAAGTCGCAATTAACGCGATGAAAACAATAAAAATGAAACGATGCAACAAGCAGCGCTTGAAGAAATGCTAAAGAAAAACAAAAACAAAAAAAAAAAAAAAGTTGAAATCGTTGCGGTAGGAAATTACTTTAATTTGTTGTTGCCATTGTTGTTGCTGTTGCTGTTGCTGAAACTTGGCTAAATGAATGCCTGACTGACTAGCTGACTGCCGCCTGACTGGCTGAATGGCGGCCACATGTTTTCACATGATTTCCACACGATGGACAGGTGAAAAGCAAGCCCAAGTCCAAGTCGTAGCCAGCCAGCCAGCAGCAGCGAAAATTCACTGGAGCAAGAAAAGAAACCGTCGCAGGAGTGTGAGGGGGCTCTCTCTCTCTCTCTCTCTCTCTTTCTCTCTCTGTTAGCCAGGTTAACAACTGACAGCCTGAAAGTCAAGCACAAGATTTGACGTTGTCTGGGTAATTTTTAAGCGAATGAACACAAACTGGCAGCGACAACAGCTGCGGGGAATACCCCTCAATTCTCTGACATTAACTCTCTCTCTCACTCTATCTCTTTGCTTTCTCACAGCACACAATTTAAATATTTTGCCAAGGTGTTCACCCACCCCAACATAAATTCACAATTTCAATCCCATAGCCTAGCGAAGCAGCACTAAAAATTGTCTTAATAACATTTTGCACGTTTTTATTGTATTTTGTAATGCAAACAAGAATAATTACAAGATAACGTCTACTTTGTGGTGCTGACCAGCGAATGCTCTTAGCCAACTAGCGAGGAATGGTTTTATAATTAATAAATATTCAGTTTGTATTTATATAGAATTTTAAGTGAAAAGTAAGTAAGTACAATTTTATATGTTTTTTTTTTATTATATATTTCTAAGGCAGTCAGTTTCTTAGATGAAAACCGATGTACCAAAATTGAATATTTTAAATAGTTTCGCAATTGCATATCTTGCAACAATTTGCTGCATAAATAAGAACAAACAAGTCTACTTGCAATTTAGTTTCGTTCATGACTATCAGCAATTTACACACACATTATGCGATCTGTCACGCCCACTTTCTTCCGGTGCACATGAGACCTAATACAGTTCACATGCCACCAAATTAAAGAGAGCTGTTGTAAGTGCAACACATAGGCGAAGGACGGACATGCGACTAGGCCGAAATATGGAAGATGGCCAAGGAAGACTAGACCAGAGTTGAAAATCATATAAAAGGCGCATAAATTAGCAATGGTCTGTAATTTTGAGAGGGTCGTCAACAGCTTTTTTTTGTGTGTAAGTTTCTTGGGGGCGCAAAGTCGCTTCGCATAGCAAGTGGCTCGAAAAGTGCATAAGGCTGGGAGGCGGGGGGCGGTACCCAGTCACAGTCGGCGTGGCCGCGTCGCATTCATTAGTTTTATATTAAAATAGTCATAATAAAATTGTAGATAAAAGTTTGTTACTTGCGCGTCACGTGAAACAATGAACAACAAAGCAACACCAAAACAAAACAAAAACAACAAAAAAAAGGGCAACAACAACTCAAACAAACTCGATGTCGAGCAGCCAAGTACAAAGGGCCAAGATTTATGAACTGCAGTCATCGAGGCGAGTGTGTGAGTGAGTGTGTGAGTGAGTGAGAATGTGTCTGTCTCGCAGCCGTCTCGCTATCGCCCCCTCTCAGCTGGCAGTGCCTCATCCCTCTCAAGACACGCTCTAAACGGAGCAATGAACTATTTACGAATATGCCATCTACACACATAGATTGTAATTTAACTTCAACTTCAACTTCAACTTCAACTTATACTCATTCTCGTAGGCGTGAATGTGAATGTGACTGGGGATGTGAGTTTGAGATAAGCATTCATGTAATAAAACTTACTAAGAAGCAAGCATATTAATGCACTTCACAGCCAATGAATGACCTTGAAACGCCTGATGAATTCAGATTGCTTATAAAGTTCTCAAGCTCACTGTGAAAAGTGGCCAACGAATCAAACATGTAAATTAATAATGTTAAAAAATTGTAAGAAAACAATTTGTCAAAAGATAATTAGTCAAAAATGTAGAATAATTCTATGTGTTATAGAAATAACTTGTAATATCTGTAAATTGCAATGGAATTTAAAAGGTATCTTTTAACAAATATATATTTAAATAAATAATTTATGTTTGCTTAAATTAGAAGTGAGTCTGATTTTAGATAAAGTTTATATTCCTATTGATTAAATATTAGTTTATATTTTCAATATTTTATTGCTTACAATGTGTTATCTTACTTAAGTTTGAGCTAAATGACCATTTTATATACCAATATATTTATATATATATATTTATATTTTATTTAGTTTAGAATTGTGCTTTAAGTAAAATTACTAACTATTAAATATAATAAAACTTCAGGCAATTTAAGAGAACTTTTTGATAAATTTAGTTGTCTTTTATAAGTCGTTATTAATGTTTATCTATTTATCATATAGCCTGAAGACCCTAGTTGATATTCAGCTGCGACTTTCTTGACTTATGCCATCTGCAAGCTGCACAACGTTGTTGCAGTTGTTGCTATTGTTGCATTTGTTGCAGTTGCAGCATTTTAAATGGTCTCCATGTAGGAAAAGTATATTATTACATTTCTCTCTCGCCTTGCGCTCTATTTGTGTACATTGCACAGTGCACCCTCGTTGGATGTGCACCCTGTTTCTTTCTCCATGGGTATGGCAAATAGACTCGTGCGACTTGTGGCAAACATTGGCGTCAGCGGCAACAACAACTATTATATCAATAATAACAGCAAAACAGCCTCTCAGTTGCTCAGTCTCTGGTTCAGCCGTCGTCTTTGGCTGCGTCTGCGTCTGCGTCTCGACTCATTGAGGGCTGTTAAATTTAGTGCCTCCACTTCAATTTTAATTACGGGCATTGTTGAATGCGCGACCGGCCCAGACCGGAGCGACTGCAGCACCCCCAACAGCAGCGGGCAAAGTGTTGCCCCCCCTCTCTCACCCACAACCAGAAAAGATTTCTGTGTCGGCCCGATTCCGTTTCCATTGGCATATCTGTTGCACACATGTTTGGGGCCGTCGTCTCATATCGTCCCATTCCATCTTGTCTCTTCCCGTACCGTCCCGTCCCGTCCCGTCCCGTACCATCCCGTTTCGATTCGTTTCTTTGTTTGGTAGACAATTTAACATATTTGGGAATTCATTGCACTTTCTTTTATTAATACGCACTCGAGAAGTCGAGAAGTTTCCCCAACGTTGCCTCGCCTTTGCCCTCACATTCACCCTGCGCCCTGCTCTTTTCTCCTTTACATCTATCTCTCTCTCTCTCTCTCTCTCGTGCTGGCAGCTCCCATTTGTCTGGAACATATGTAAGTGCGTGTTTCGCTGCCTAACCCTCCTACTCCTCATCCTCCCATGCCCGAGTCTGTTAAGTTTCGGAAACATTGTAAACTTGAACAGTTCTTTAGTGCATTGGTTTTTCTCTCGCCTAAATTTAGTCGCATTCTTGACTATTTTTGGGTCCCTGCTTGGCTGGCATCTGTGGGCTGGCAGCCGCTTTGCTTTTATTGCTCCAATTTTGGTATGCCATAGCCAGCAGGCATTGATAAATATAGATGCGTCCGACTATCCATTCCACCCCACAAGCTATCAATGGAAATGAAAATGGAATTGGACCTGGAGCTGGAGCTGCAGTTTGAAGCTGCGTTACAGTTGTGTATTTCTCGGGTGCGAATTGAAACTTATCTGTTAATCAGCACATCTGCTTGTCACATGAGCAGAGTGCTTCAGCGGGGGAGGGGCACTGGCAGTGAGAAGGGCAAAGCATTTGAGTCACAGACAGCTGCCACGTGTGCTGGGGCCGAGGTCGTATTTGGCCTTAAGTAGCTGCATTTAGCATTGACAGCATCTCAGCAGCCAACAACTTTTAATAGACGAGCAATTTTGCAATGAATCCGCCCGCAAAGCGAGTTCCGCTCCCCTCGCCATACTCGTCTCCATCGCTTATGGCATAAATTGCAAACCAAATGAGCAGCGCGCGCCAATTCAAAGCGATGACAAAAACAAATAGAATCATGCATGCGAGGGGTGACTAAACAGTTTTGAATATAATAATCCAAGGTTTATTTAAAAATATTTTAATAAATTGTGTTAGCTAAGAAATAATAAAATAATTAATACTGTTAAATAACGTCTTTATTGAAGATTTGCTTTACAAATAACAACAACATAAATTTTGCACTTATGCAATATACTAACATTAATTTAAATAAATGTATATGTTTTGAATTAACATTTATTGAATTATTATTTTTAATTTCTATACCTTATAATTATTCTACTTATATTTTTTCTAAGTAAATATTTAAAAATATAATTTTTGTAGTATCTATCACATTAGTTTTCGATCAACCCATGTTAATTGTTGTTGAATTTTTCGCACAGTTTTGTTGACTGATGCCGCCTCCAATCCGCCTCTGACACCGCAAAGCAGTTGCACAAATTGCGCAAATTGGTTTGAAAACAAATGTAAATATTTATTAAAATTGCACAAATGCTAAGCGCAGTGCACAACACAACCAGCAACCAACCAGCCACCCACTCACCGCCTGCCACCTGCCGCTCCTCTTGCTCGAATTGCCGTCAAATGTTCGAATGACGATGATGAAAAATCTCTGAGCACGCTGATCATACACGTTCCAGCATGCATGCGCCGTAGTTGTGACCAGAGTGACAAGACGATGAGCAGGGGGAGCAGGCAAGGCAGGCAGACTGACATTCTCAAAGCTCACAAATCGCAGTTGCAGCCTCGGCTGTGCCTTTGTCTCTTTGGTTGGTCTGATTATCGCCCGATGCAACAAATATTTATGCGTATGAGTAATCAACAAAAATACGAAACTCACACAAAACATTGCCATCTTCACATTTAGCATTGTATTTTATTATTATTATTTTTTTGCTTTTATATGTATATATTGTTTTAGCTTTTTTTTCTTCATGTTTTGTTCATTTTGCGATATATATGTTGGCCAGTTTTGGTATGCATGATTGTGATTTATGTGCAAGTTCGAAATCGGAATGCTTATGAGTCGGAAAAAAAAAAACGCACACCGTCTGACTGAATGACGACAAATGTGCATTTATCATTCGTGTTTTTCCACTCTTCACTCCTCGCCTGGATTACTAGTAGCATCGAGAGCAGAGCTTAGCAATGCAGAACAACTTTAAATTATTCACTTAGCTTAAACGTCACGAGCTGAAAATTGCGTTCAAATTAATAATTACTGTTGTCAATTTGGCATAAGGTAATAAATATTTAAATATTTATTATTTATTACTACAGCTTGTTTGCTTGAAGTTGAAAGCTAGTTTTAATATCTACATTTGTAAGTGATAAGCTCTCGCTTCAAATACATATTTATTTATAATACGAATGGTGTCTTTTTTAAACTTGTGTCATTGAATCACAAACAAATAGATGGTTGCTCGAAATTTCTCATTTTCCCTAGGCCACTTTAATAAAATTTTTGATTCCCAAAGCAAAGTCGAAATATAGTTTTCATCGTCGTCATTATCAGCGGCTGGAAACAGCAAGAACACCATCACCAACTACAAGTTGCAACAAAGTCAATGTTGACGACGCTCCAGCGATTTTCACAATAGATTAAATATTTTTCAACTTTAAGTTTTAAGGTCAAACTGAAGAAAACGCCCCAACCCCGCCAAAAACAACAACAACAACAACAACAACAGTAGCAGCAGCAGCAACGACAACAACAACAAGTCGAAAACCTTTGTAGCAACATTTTTGTTGCTAATACAATAATTGCTGCTGCTGAGAAGAAGAGCTGCGGAAGCGGATGCAAAAAAAAAAAAAAAAGCTGAAAGCTAAACATGAAGTGCCAGTGCCAGTGGCAGTGCGAGTGACGATCGCATATAGATACGCCTGTCCAGCAGCAACAGCAAACAGCAAACAGCCAACAACAGCAACAACAGCAACAACAATAAAAACAATAATAATAATAATAACTGAAGCAGCTAATTTCTCAGCGTAAGAGAAACGAAACAACGCAACAACCTTGCCAGCAGCCACAACAACAAATGAATTTCCATTGTCTTAAGTTTCAGACTCCTCCAGTGTTTGAGTAGTTGTTGCTGTTGCCGTTTGCTGCGGCACCCTAAAGGCCAAGATCGTCGTCATATTAGCGTCCAAAAGTCAACGTCGCTTGTCGGCGGCTTTTCAAAAGCCAAACAACTCACAAATATGTATAAATGTGTGCGTATAATGTAAATTCCGCAAAGTGCGATGGACAAGCGACGCTTGAAATTAAAATAGGGTCATTAAGCGGCAAGCGGGCCAACAACTCAGCGAGCACAGAAGGGAGAGAGACCTAACAATTGGCTGCCAGTTGCCTGCCTGACTGGCTGGTTGTCAGGGGCACAGAGGTGAGAGGTATCAGCTGCTGGTTCTGCTGCTTTTGAGTCGATCCAACTCGTCCCGAACTGCTGGTAATTGCTCTATGTATGTTTCCACACTCCCTGCTGCTGCTGCTGCTGCTGACCAGACGAATTTCTCAACAATTATTTTGAAATGTTTTTCAATCTACAATTACAAAAGCGAGCTTAAAAGCGAGCGTCTTGCATTAGGTTTTCCATAAACAAAAGTGTGAAAAGCGACCAACTTGAAACTGCTTGAAACTAACTCGAAGCAGCTTTTATAATTATGATTGCTGCATTTCAATGTTGATGTCGTTTTCTTGTTGTTGTGGTTTGAGTTCTCTGTTTGTTTGTTTTGTTTTGTGTGTGCAAATGAACGGACCCATTGGCCTGACATTGGTTTTATAGTAAAATAATTATTGAGACAACACTCAAGAGTCAATACGATTTAAGGCGTTGATCAACTGACATCTCAATGTTTTTTCATTGGCCTGTAAATTCTTGATTTTTCTGTATACTTGAAAATAGATAAAGCAAACATGAGATCTCGTTGTACCCTTAGACTTGTACGATCTATTCAAGTATTATTTTTGTATATTTTATACTCATTAACTAAACAAAAAACTATAAACAGATTCAGAATCAAAAAATGCCTGTGAACTACAAAATAAATTTATTTCAATGAAATCTATGATCTCTGAAATTGACACTCTTCAATATCTGTTAAACTATTTAATAAGGCATTTATTTTATTATGTTTTATATATGCTATAGATATTAATTTAAAACTATAAGCAATAAAAATGAGTTCAGATAGTTTTTGGAATTCAATTTGAAGCATTTATATAATACTCCAATTATTATATTTTTATTTTAAACTCCTTTCAACCGATTATAAAATCGCATTAATCTGAATTCACAAATACCTCTGCATTATTCAAGCTATTACTCATTCGAATTTCTCAAAAAATAGTGCAGATTTTTTTTTTTTTAAATGTCTTTCGAGTCATATTGAAGTTGTCCCCAATTTGACAATGGGCAGCGCGTTGCCGTCTTGCAAAGGTGCGAAGCTGCCAAATGAGCAACACGAGGGCAACAAATTTGCAGCTGTTGTTGTTGTTGTTGTCGCTGTTGTTGTCGCCTGCCGTTGCCGCTGTTGGTTAAATAAAAACCAGTAAGCGATTTTACAGCCACCGCCACAAGAGAGTCGATTTTGGATTCGGAGTCGGAGTTGGAGTCGGAGTCTGAGTCCGAGTTCAAGTCGTGGAGCAAAACTAACAAACGCTTTGCAAAATTTGTAACATATTCGGCAGCAAAATATTTAAGTTGCCTTGTTGTTGTTGTTGTTGTTGCTGATGTGGTTGTTGCGGTTGTTCGATGCGTTGTTTTTCGTTATTGTACATAAAGGCAAAGCGTCGGCGTCGGTTCAATGAACCGTTCGGCGTTGACTCTGACTGACTTATTGAATGACTGAGACAGCGGCTGCAGCCCCAACAACACCAACACCAACACCAACACTAACGACAGCAACAACTACAACAACAGCAACAACAATAAGAGCTATACTCTTGCTGCTGCTGTTGCTGCTGTTGCCATCGAAGGCTGCACAGATTATGTCACACATTTTGTGTATTTTTGGAGGAGTGTAGGGGAGGAGATTACTCAGCTGCCGAGAGGGGGGCAATGTTGCACTCGTGGTAGCTATGTTACAACATCAATTGCGCGCGCCAAACAGCAACAACAATAACAACAACAACAACAACAACAGCCACTGCGACCCGAGACCGAAACCTAAAAGAAATCGTATCTGAAAGATTGTGCTCAAAGCAGCTACTGACTGCTGTCTGCATCTGTATCTGTAGCTGGTTGCGCTGTAGCCAAAGTCGAAGCCGAAGCCGAAGCTGTTTAGGCTAAATATTGAAGGCAACAACAACAACAACAACAACAAGAGCTCTGAATCATTCGACGTGTAGCTGAAATGCTTATCGAACCACTGAAATTAATTGGGTGGAGCCTCGACACAGTCTGAGGGCATACGAGAACTGCAACTTTTGACATTTACAAGCTGCATCAAATAAGAGTCTGTGCCTTGAACCCAAAGCAAGACTTCAAAGAATCTTAGTCCTTCATTGAGAGTTATTCCAAAGTTATATGGAAAATAAATGCATGTCAATTGAATTTATAATAATTATTTTATACACATCCCTAATTTATATAATATACAATCCCTTAATAATTCCTAAAAAAAAAAAGTTATATGAATATGCACAAATTCAAATTTATATTTATAACTTGAAAGATCTTAGAATTAGATAATACATTTTATTTTATGGCGAAGGGCAAAAGGTTAACTTATAAAGACATTTCATAAAGCGATGATTTGTGAGTATAACTGAATATACTTTTTTATACAAGATATGTTACTTCAAATACTCCCAAATAATTTGCATAAAATTAATTTCCAAATTTATAAGAGCTGTAGTTGATTGGATGCACTTTAAACATATTTAGTGATATAGAAAGTAAGTGTTTGTATGAGTTTTTTTTAGCATATAATGTACTGATGCCGTCTAACTGATTTGTAAACATTTGCTGACTCAATTGCATAATGAGCTGGCACGTTGACGACTTTGTCTACGAGCTCCAACATCGACTCCGACTTCGACTCCGACTACATCTCCATCTTTAGCTGGTAGTCCTCCAACTCTGCTGGCTCTAACTGTTAGGCTGTTAAATCGGGGGACCTGCAGTGGGTCGCATAAAATAAGTGAAAGTCAAATTGTATTGACGCATTGAGCGCATGAACAAATTAACTGCGCAATGAGCAATCTCATACAACTCCAAACATACAGACAGACGGGCGGGCGGAGGGACGGACATGCAAACACGCACAAGTATCTATGTATCTGTGTGTATCTGCGCTTGCTGTTTCTGTATCTGCGCCTATGTATCTTTGTTTGGCATCTGAAAACCAAAGCAGCAGCAGCAGCAATAGCAACGGCAACAGCGCTACAATTTTTGGTGGGCCTTTTGCTATTTGGTTTTTGTTAAGCGAATTAATTTTTGAAAAAATTATTAAATGAGCCACAACAAATGGGCAACAAACAGCAAAACAAGTTTTGTTTGTTTGTTACTTTTGTTGCAAGCTTATGCAATGCAACAGTTTGAAAAGCAAGCCTCAAAAATGCCTCAAGCCTCAAGTGTGAACCGAAGCAGAATATTCAACTGAATATTGAGTCACAAGTTTGTAGCCTTATCAACTCTTAGAAAGATAAGCACTATGTACTTGTTCCTTAGAAATTTCGATGAGTAATCGCTTGAACATTGCACAACACAGCACATATTTATTGAATGATTAAATACCAAGCCGGCTGAAAACGAGGCAGGTCCCCAAAAATGCAAATTGACAGCCCAACGCCTCAAGCTGTTGCTGCTCACTGATAATATAAGCGTGAGACGGAGTCAATTAGTAATCAGCGTGACAAAATCGAATTTGAATTTTGGCGCTGGCAGCTCTCAGCTCGTTTTGAAATTTAAATGTGGCAGGTTGCAAGCTGGCGGCGTAGTGGTACGAGGCAACTTGCTGCTGGGCAACTAAATAAACAAAACGATTTGACTTTCGGACATCGAGTCGACGATCGCAAAGCGAAAAGTGCAAAGAGTTTTCACAGCAGGTGCCGGCTCCGGTGTTGATGTCGATGTCGGAATCGGTATTAAAGCAGCCATCACATTGTGGCGGCCTGTTGCGCCCATAGGCGTGGCAGAACTTTCACAAATTAATAACACTTGAACTGTGTAGCCAAGTGTAGAACGTACTCGCAACGCGCAACTCGCAAGTAGATTCCGCAAGCGAGTTCAACACACGACGGCCGACAAGAGGCAGATTGGAGTCCAGTTGCGAAGCGGCATTATAATTGAATTCGCGAGGTGAACAACGCACAGACTTAAGCGACTCAAGCAAATGGAGCTGGCGATGGAGATGGAGATGGAGAGGCAGAGCACAATTTCCAAGAACTTGCCACAGTTGCAAACATAAACACATATATGTATCATCTCTATATATGCTCATGCAAACTACACATGAATATACATTTGCTTATATATATGTATGTATGTATTTATGTATGTATATACTTTGAGTTGTTATATAAATAAAGAATAAAAGCAGTAAACGACGACAGCCGCCGAGGCAAAAGGCACAGCCAAATGAAATGAGCAGCAAATGTGCATAAAGAGCAAAAGAAATGTATAAAATAACAAATCGACTAAATAATAATGAGGAGAGGCACAGCAATGCCGATCAGTGAGTGGAGGCACTTTCAAATGTTGAAGAAATTCCTTAGTTGCCGCTGAGGCAGCTGCAACTGCAGATTATCCAGAAAATTAGCGATCTTGCAGTTAAGCAATATGCTGAACTGTTGTGGCCTCTAAAATATAACGGAGCGTATGATTAATATTTTATAAATTGGCTTAAATGCCCAACGTGCAGATACCCTAGTTTCAGCTCCAAGGGATCCATTAAACATTTATTACTAAATACCAAATGAACTCTCTAAAGTTATAGTTCGATTGCATCGGATATGGATTTATGAACTGCATCAAATGTGGACCCATTTTAGAGAATGATAGTTTCCTTCAATTCCTAAAAATCAATATAAAATTTAAGTAAAACTGTTACTTAAGCTAATTAAATAGAAAAAGGGTAATCGAATAGTTGGCTAAAGCGCTCTACATGTATATTCTTTTAGGCCATACACAATTGATCGAAACCCATTGAGCCAAGAACATGACGAATAGCTAGAATAAAACGTAATAATAAAAAAAAAAACGTAGGCTCAATAAACGCGGCAAGTGCAAATGGATCCGGCAACGGGTTCGAGGTTCGTTATTTGGTCAATGGCTTCAAGCTGCCTAGAACGGGGCGTAAACTAAAAACGCTGTTCAGCTTGTTGCTGTGGGGATCGGGTCGCTACACACAGACTCCAGACAGCGAGACAGACGGACTGGCGGACAGATGAACAGACGGACTGCCAGACTGAGTGGCTTCCCAGCGTTCTGGTTGTGGTTCTGATTCTGGTTTCTTGGGCTGTCCGCGTGCGCTGGTAATTTGTAAATTGGTTCATAATTCGGTTTCATCAGCGCAGCTCTCCATTCTTGTCGGCGTAACTCTTTAAGCACTGCCCACCCGCACACTTCCCTCCACATTCCGCAGAAGATTCAAGTAATATAAATTTTATATATATACGTTTTTTTTTTGGGGCTGTTTTGTCTTTCATTTTTTTTTTTTTTGTATTGGTTGTTGTTGTTTTTGGACAGAGGAGCAGTGCGTTCGTTGGCTTCTTTTGTCTGTGTCTGTTGTGGACTTCTTGTTCGTGGGGGAAAACAATCCAAAAGCTCACAAATGAAATGGGTACAATCGACTAACTGTAAATAGTTTTTATTTCTGCTTCTTCTTCTCGCATCAGTTTCTGTTGCTTTTTTTTTGTTTTGAGCGCTGCTGTGCCAGTTTTGCTTATGAACCGAACGACAATCTGACAAACCAACCAACCGACAGACAAAATGACAAACATACAAACATACAAACAAACAGCTACGCGTTATAATTTTATATTTTCTACAACTTCTGATTGCCTCTGCTTCGGCTTGTTCCTAATGCGCCAACTCTTGCTCGTGTCCCCATCACCTGCCTCCCATGAGAATCAGCTTAAACATATTCAAAGTTTTTGCTCAAACACCAAATCCCATTTGGCATATGCAAAATTTGCATATTTAGTCACTTGTTAATTAATGAACAACTACAAAGCGACCGAAAAACATCGATAAATTGAAACAAGTAGAAGTTCTTGAGCAGAAAGTGCTCAACTAAAAAATACCCTGTATATATATCTTTAGCTGCGCAGAAAGAACCTGATTATTATGTCAATTAATAATTTAATGTAGTTAGAAAAAAATATATATTTGTTGATAAACATTTTTGTTGTGCTAATATACCTCTTTGGCATAAATTGCAGTTGCTCGGTATAAAAATATATCTTTTTTAATGGTTCAAATGAATTTTAAGCGTTGACATTATCGATTTAAATAAGTTATGCGTATGTTTTGACAGTTTATTGTGTTCGAAATTGTTAATTGCCAAGAGATAAAACTAGCGAATTAAAATTGCAGATAGCTGTGATAAGAGGCAATAAAATATTTGAAAAAAAGATTAAGAGTCGATCATTTGTTGTCTATTAATCTGAATGATCTCATCGATTCCT
Organism: Drosophila longiperda; assembly: GCA_035042125.1. Lineage (NCBI taxonomy): Eukaryota > Metazoa > Arthropoda > Insecta > Diptera > Drosophilidae > Drosophila > Drosophila longiperda. The sequence goes on from JAWNLV010000130.1 coordinate 3,537,474, forward strand.
GAAACTATTAAAGCTTGTCGAAATACTGAGAATGACATGTTATCTTTAAGAGAAGTAATATAATCAAAATCGTTAAAACGAATAAATATATTTGAAAATTAATTAGCACATCAATATTCATAGGTCAATTTATAATTTACGTAAACTGACTTTGACATTTCAAGTGACATTCTGTCGAATTCACATTTGCACATATATGGATAACATTAGACAAACACAAAGCATTTTTCTTACTTAAAACATACAATTCACAGAAACTCCAGATACAGCTATCATTATACGTATATACGAGGGGTATATGGGGAGGGGTGCTCTGGACGGCTGGAGTCTGGGCTCGACTAAACAAGGGGGTCAGTGCATGAAGGTTAGCTGCAATTTGTGTCGACAACATCGTCAAATGCTGTATCCCAAAACAAAAGCAAAGCAACACCAAAAGCCAAATACAATAGATGTTTGTTGTTTGTTGTTTGTTGTTGTTGTTGCTTGTCAGATCGATGAAATGGCAACAGCAACAACAATAAGTCAATTGCATTGGCAATAATAAATAGAAGAGAAACTGCAGCAACGTTGTTAGTTGGTAACAAAAGCAAAGGAGAATGCTGGCTACCCCTCCCCACAGCAGTACCTACCCACAAACCCCCCCCTCCAAACCAACCAACCACCCCACAGACATGGCAGGCATACACACGTCCAGTGATCGGCAACAAGCTAAGCAAAACGCTTCCTCATCGCCGCCGTTTTGGCCTAGCGGATTTACAATGGATGCGCATTGCCTGCTTGGGGTTAGTTGAAGAGTGTAGAGTGGTGTGTGTGAGGGGGCCCGGGGGGAGGATGGCAGACTAACCAGTTAGGCGTTCGAATTGGGCTTCTGCAAGCGCGCTGATGTGTAAAGGAGAGAGAGAGAGAGAGCGAGCGAGACAGAGAACGGTATCAGTTGACGGTCGGTGCGTGGTGGAATGCTTCGCTGCTCGGGTCCAGAAATTGGCAAACAATAAAAGCCGTCAAAAAGTGCAGTCAACACACACACACACACACAGCTACAATAACAAATAGAAAAGCAAGAGAGCGAAAATAAAAGAAAAAAGCACACACAAAACAAAACATTAAACGAATAGAAGAAAAAAGCATGGAAAAAAACAACAGTTTGAAAAGTTGATTGTTTAGTTGAAGCATAAAAAAAAAGTTTGCCTCTAAAAAGTGGAGCGTCGATTGGAGGCAGCCAGAGAAAAAAAAATTAACCGAAACTCTGAGTTGCAGTTGCAGCTTGCAAATGAACCGCAGCTGAAGCGAGTAGTTTGTATTCTGAATGCGAGTCGAGTTTATTGTAGTATTATAAAGAAAGAGAAGGAAGAAGACAGAAAGAGAAAGAGAGCGAAAGATACAGAGTGAGAGAGAGAGAGCGATCTAAACTGGTGAAAGATACATTTCAACTCTTGTCAAAAATGAAAATCAACTTCAAACTTGTGTGTGGCAAGCGCACAGGGAAAACAAAAATCGCTGCAGAAAGGGGTGAGGCTTGGAGCTTGTTGGGGGCCATGGAGAAATTTCTTGGAGGTAGAAGGAGAGGTGTGTTTGTGTGTGTGTCCGTTTAGCTGCTGCCACTGCTGAGCCTGCGCGACTGACTGACTGACATTTTACGGCTGATTTTTGACTGGGACGCAAAAGGCGCCCGAAGTGTAGCCTGACAAATGCATAAAACTTGACGCTGTCGCTGAAGCTGGGAAGTTGGCAACTGCTGCCTGCCAGCTGAATCTGCACGCTGCAGCAACCATTGAGATTTGCAACGACTCGTCGACTTTCGGCCTGACAACAAATCCAGCAACAACGAATGATGATGACGACAGCAACGACGACGACGACGACGACGACGACGTTGACTTGTAGCAATTGAATTTTTGCACGTCGCCCATGAAGTTGTTTGTTTGCCTGGCACCGTTCCCCATTACCCCAACCCACCCCAGCACCATCCCCTTTCCCCTTGCCAGCGCCTCTCTGATCATTGTTTGGCTGCTGCACTTGGATGAAAAATAGTGGAAACAGTTAACGAAAAAAAGAGGAAAATATTTGTCAGTGCTTGATTGTCTGCTCTTTTTGTTGTTGTTGTTGTTGTTGTTGAGTTTGTTGCATTTGCTGATTTTGTTGTTGTTGTTGTTGTTGTTGTGTTGTGCGCATATTTATGTTTGCTTTGACTTACCGTTAGACGGTTATATGGCGGATTACATTTGGCACTGCTGGCAAATTATCTATGCCGAGTATCTTTTCCAAACTGATGTTGTTATTGTTGCTATTGTTTTTCTTTCTGGCCAGTTGATGCTCCTTGGATAAGGCTTTGTGTGCAGCAAGTAGATTTCTCAGGCATGAGAAAATATATATGATCGAATGAAGGTCATGATGGATTCCAATATAACAACTTCGACTTAAAAAGACCAAGAAAAAAATAATAATAAAAGTTCTCAAGTCAGGTCGACAATTATAATGTTAAATTATCCTTTTTTGTTTATGATTAATCTTATTAAATTAATAAATTTGTTTTTTTTTTCTTATTTAATTTGTTATTCATAATATATTATATTTTTTTAATATTCAACATTTTTAAATCTGCACAAATCAAATGACTACAAATTAATTCCCAAACACATTAATTCTTATTGCAATATTATTAATTTATTTGACAACGGTAAAAATTTGTGTCTGTCTACTTAACTATTATTCTAGTTACATTCTTGGCACAGGAAATATCATAATTTGTAGCATTTCTAACAGTTTATAACTTTTACATAATTTTCTTGATTTTAAACTCTGTTCTTTATCATCTGTTTGTTTCTTCCTCTGGCGTGTGAAGCCATTCACTTCTTGGAAGATAATTGTTAACATGGTTGAGACCTCCTAGGGATTCGGGCATTGCTAATGATGATCTGCCACTGCCTTAGGGGCATTTACAGTGTGAAATACTGCGACCCGTTCATTTAATTTACTGTTCAACTTTCAACTTGTCGGACTTTCGCAGCAAGTGACACACACAACACAGAATACAAAACTAAGAAATAAAATCAAACAACAACAACAGCAGCAGCAGCAAAAAAAAAAAAGGAAAGGTATAGTTGCAGCTGCCCACCTGTCCTCTTGCCCCACCCTCCTGCCCCAACTGCCTCTCTGCATCAGCGGACTTTTAGACGCTTGTTTCGCACAACTTTCAAATGGTGCTGCGATCGTTGGTTGGGCTTTGAAATCCGAGTATCGAGTATTTGAGTATTTGAGCTTTTGAGTAGTTTGGTCAACTTTGGAGAGGGTCTTAAAGCTATTGGCGTTTGGCATAATTATTTTTGTTGTTGCCGTTGTTGCTGGTAATTGTTGCCGCTTTTTGGTTTGCTTTGCTTGACGGGGCGGCATCAAAAAAAGAAGGTCGCACAAGGTGGTCCAAACTGATCCGTTGGTTTAACTGTTGTTTGAAATACACTCACTAAAAGTACTATGAATTCATCAGTAAATTTATCTGGAATTCTTACGGTTTTATTATGAAAGTTAGTTTGTCAACTTTGCTCTGATTTGTCAAGGAAAAGCATAGCTATTCAAATTATTTTTATACCATAACTTTGCTATTTAAAATTCAAGCATTTATTATGGATTTTTAGTGCGTATTCAGCAACATAAGTAGTAAGTGAAATATGGTAAAATTACAGCAAACCTTAATACAAATATATGGTGCAACATATATTAATTTATCCGAATTCTCTGAAAGCGTATTTAAGCGTCGACTTGTCGCACAAAATTGTTGTTGCTGATTGTATTATTTTCGTTTCATTTGTCTTTGAAATTAATGTGCCAGATTGCAAAACCTGTAGCGTCAGCTGGCTACAGAGCTCCACAGTCACAGAGCTGAGCTGATGCGGAGAAGATCGCCTGAAGAAACAGCTGAGAAATTGCAATAAAAGCGCTCTCTTTTTGCACCTCCCCCCAACTATCACCTCCCGCACGCTGCTGCTGTTGCTATTGATTTTCACTTGAAGCTACTTTTGGGGCAATTTCATTTGGTATCCATCGCTTTTGGCAATCTACAATTCACACAGGCATTCAGTTAGATATATCTTATGTACATATGTATATAAACAAATAATAGACATGCCCCGTTTTACAACATACGTGCATTGCTCATATACCGCATTGTTGTTGCTGCTGCTGTTGTTGCTGTTGCTGCTGTTGCACGTCGCTCACTTTGCCAATTTCTGCTTTGTTTTTTTTTTGCTTTGGCATTGACGTATTGCTTTGAAGGGGGCGTCGCACTCTGATATTTGTCGCTGTTTATTGCTAAGCAATTTTGGCAATAGTTTTGCAGTCGATTTAGCTTTAGCGTAGGTGCCCAGCGGTTTCTCTGGTTTCGGCATAATTGAATATATTGTCGAAGTTGCCACAAAAAAGCAACAGCAACAAATATAAATTTTGCATTCAACGCTTAATAAACTGAACTTTAGAATTGTGCCATTGGGCACAGAAGAAGTTGGTCAGAAGAGTTGATCGGCGCAGTTGTCAATCAAAAAGTCAAATTCCAACTGTCAAAGCAGCGCAATTTGTCTGCACAATTGAGACGAAAAGCGAATGTGACACGGACCCCAAGAATGCAACGAGAGGCCGCCAAGTATTACAATTTGTTATATATGTACAAATATACATTTGCTGTATTATATATATTGCTCAAACATTTATTAAGTCGAGCGAATTACAAGCACTGCACACGTGAATTAAATCAAATCAAATCGAATCGAATCGAAACGCCAATCGGCAATCGACAATCGACGGCTAAAAAATGCAGTCAACAAAGACATGTGACAATTTAAAATTACAATTATAACAACAATAACAACTACTTATGTGTGGCATAGCCAGTATTAACCCATTGCAATTACAAAATAGTTCACAAATGAGCACGAAACTTGAAGTGTCACACCAACTGTAGATTTAAAGCGGGTTTCATTTTAATAATTGGTTTTTAATAAACTGGCTTATTGCCATTTAATGTCTGCTCGACGTTCTAAATACATTCCCATAATGAAACTCGTTATATTTATGTTCACAAAATTCCAGGTTTATCAACATCCATAAGTCTAAAGTTAACTTTTAGATTTATTAATACAAATAAATTGAATTAAAACTAGTCAATATCTTAATGGGTTAATCGCATTGTGTTTGACAATTACAAAGCCAAAAGCAAATGTTCAACAATAAGCAAATAATTTTGCACATGACATGCAAATCAAAATCGGCTGAGGGAGGTTTATGGGGAACGAAATTGGGCAGCCGGTTTTTAGCAATCGTGCAACATGTTGCCATTGCCTGAACGCAAGTTTGGCGATCGGCAAATGCACGCCAATCGAGTCGGTCAAACAGCCACATGTACATGTAACACACAGCACCAACAACAACAGACACCAACAACAATAACAACAGCAACAACAACAGCAACTGCAACTGCAACTGCCACAAGCAGCGATAGTACTATAAAGTAATTCGATTCCTATGCTAATCAACTTGCAACGCAAGCAACTGCGTAATGAGTTTACCGTTTGTCACATGACTAACATATGTTAATAGTTGTTACCGTTACCCTGTAAACTTTAAATTGTTTGACTTATTCTTTAAATATTTGACAAACGATAAACTTAACATTTTTACTACCAGAAAAAGTTCTGGGTTAAAAACTAACTTAGTCGGAATAAAATAATAAATTGTTTTTGATTTAAAAGTTTAATCGATTCTCAATGCACTCAACTAATTTTATTAATTTGTATAGTATTTTTATCAATTAATTCACATGATAATTTAGAAAAGTATAATTATTATCTATAACTTAGAACAGAGTAACATCTGGTTAAACATTCTCTAGAAATCCCAGAGTTTTTAGTGCCTTTGATAGGTCAACTTTTAAGTGTTGATTTTAAATGTCAACTGATTTAAGTTTGAACCCTATTTAACTAACTAACAGTTGAGTTCATATGCATAACATATGTATCTATGTGTAAATGTATTTCAGTTCGAGTTTCTTGACTGCTATTCGCGCATATTTAGGGCCAAGTTATCGCGGCAAGTGAATCGTTGGCAGCAAAATAGTTGCAACAGCTTCGTGTCACGATCCCAGCGCCCAGAAATCGGATAGAGGACAATAAGCCAAACAGACAGACTGACAGACAGACGGCAGACAGACAGACAGACAGACAGACAGACAGTCAAGTGAAACGTTTTGAAAAGCTGCCTCACATGTGAAGCAAAGGTGCAGAGTTATGGTTATTGCAACGATTGCTGAAAATAATCGACTTTGAGATGCTCTTAAAAAAACAGTTTTTGCATATATAAATTAAACTAATGCATAAAAATGAGATGATATCTAGCCAATTTATAGTTCTGATATAGTTATTTCTTATAGAAAAACTTAATTTGACTCAAAAATATTTATATTTGTTTGTCTGTTGCAGGGTATGGAGAGTTGCAACAACAGTAAGTTGAACAATAACTTCAAAAATCACCGCAAATGATCAGCGCGAAAAGCGACGACTGTCGAAATTGTTTGGCTATAAAATAACCACAAAATAGCAGCCCAACTTGAGAATAGACAGACTTGTTGGCTGTCATATAAGCCTTGAGTCATATGGGAAGCTGGGAGCCGTTTTGTGGGCAGGTTGCCACAGGTTGCCACAGGTTGACTCCGATTGCCGCCGAGCCCAGCAACATTTTGCGGCAATTGCAACTTCATTTGGTTCGCTGTTGTTGTTGAACCAAACAGCAATAACAGAAACACACAAAATATTTGAACGTCGTCAAAATGTCAGCGTGGCCAAATTTAATAAACAGCCACAAAACAGACAGCGGCGACTTTTTAGCCACGCGTGTTGCCAACATGTTGCATAAAGTACGAAAGCCAAAAAATTAATATGAAAACCAAAAAAAAATAACCAACACAACACACAACAAAAAATCGGACAACGAAAATATGTTGCACGCGTTGCTGCTCCGATTTTTGCTGAAATTTTTGCAGCACATTCCCCATTTGTGAGCCGCGTTGCCTCCCAGCATAAAGAAAAAAAATGAAGCGAGCAAGGGTGGGGGAAGTGGCACACATATTTGTCGTGCCTGGCAAACACCAAAAGCGAACAAATTCCCACGATTAGCTTTTTTCCTTATAGTATTTCTCAGTTATTATGCGTGTCTTTTGAAATTTACTTTAATTGAATTTATTTGGCTGAATGAAAATGCAAAAAAGGCAAGCAAAACTTAATAAAACAAAATCAAAAGAGAATAAAAATCAAAATAAATTAAATCGATTTATCATTCAGATGTGGTTATTGCTTTTGTTAAGCGCTGTTTGTTGTTGCCATATTTAGGCATTTTTATTGGCAAAACAAATTGATTATTTGATTCAGTTTTAAGATTTTTCGCCTCACTGATCATCATACTGAGAACTTTCCAAGCTGTGAATGGGATTGCATGATCGATGATAGATCCGTTTATATATATATTCCTCAATCGGTTGTCCATTGCGTATGCTTAATATTGCAAGGATAGTCAGTCAGTCCACAGCCCAAAGCTGACTGCTGCGTAACTCACAGCAGTAGCTGCGTTGACTGCATTAACGATGTCAGGGCCGAAACCAGTTGAAAGCGTTTTACGTGCTTACTCTCCCTCCCTCCACCACCCGCTGCTGAGCTGAGCAAACACTCATCAATCATCTGGCCGACGATTGAACGAGTTTCTCAATGAGCTCAACTCAACAGTTGCAGCTCGAATCGGAGACAGCTCCAACTTCATTCAAGTGCCGTCCATGTGCCGAAAGTGATTGTTTTTGTATATTATATAATCGCCGCTAACTACAAGAAAGTGGGTTTGCTTACAACATATACAACGAATTTGTTTAAAGATTTACACTGCAAAAAAAAAAAAAAAAAAAAAGACATGCACTGATGCGAATACAATTTTCGTATAATTTAAATTTTATATTGACATTATTTGATTTATTTAATACAAAAATTATATCTTGAAGATTAAGAAATAAAAAAATTTAAATACTACTGAAATTTGGTTGCATATTTTCATGATTATTTGTATTGAATTAATTGTAAAATAAAATAAAATCTTATTAAATGCTTTAGTATAAAAAAAAGACATGAACTGATGCGAATACGATTTACGAATAATTTAAATTTTAAATTGACATTATTGTATGTAAAGAAATGTATATTTATTTGATTTATTTAATGCAAAAAATAAATCTTGAAAATTAAGAAATAAAAAATTGAAATATTACTGAAATTTGGTTGCGTAATTTCATGATTATTTGTATACAATTAATTGTCAAATACAAAAATCGTATTTAATGTTTGCCAAAGCTTTACACTTTAAAAAAAAATAAAGATATAAACCGATGCGAATACGATTTCCATATAATTTAAATTTTATATTGGAATTATTGTATTTAAAAAATATTTTTTTTTTTTTGAAAACTATATCTTGAAATTTAAGAAATAAAAAATTTAAAAAAATTGCGTATTTTATGATTATTTGTATTGAGTTAATTCTAAAATAAAAAAGCGTATTAAAGGCTTGCCAAGTATAATATTAATTAAAGCCAATTCAACTTTATTTTAATGTTACTTTACAAAAACATTAAAAGATTATAACCAAAACATCAATAAATGATCTAATAGGAACGGTCTTAGGTAAGGATTAGAGCTTGCCAAAAGCTGTTCCATCATTTCTGTTAAAGTCAACCCAATCTGCTCTTCTAATGTCTACGAACTCAATGACATAATCAAGCAATCCTCTTACTCATCCTCATGTCTGGGTAATCGCAACATTTCGTGCAAATTGTAACAACAATTGACTCTTTAGCGGGCAGTAAGTACCACGTAAGGAGTTGCGAGTGCTTCTATGAATGAGACACGATGAACATCATCTTCAAGAGCATCATCTCTCTTTCCGAGGGCGACGCTTTCGCTTTTGGTTGGTGGCCACTTGAGCGCCCAGTTGGCACACACAGTGGGTTGTTATGGACACCGATGACGACTGCTGTTGTTGTTGTTGTTGTTGCTTGTGGTTGCACTTGGAGCGTTTGCTGCCGGCGACAGCAGGTGCCGATTGTGGGGTGGGGGGGGCCTTTTTTCTTCGTGCTGTTGAAGGAATGGAGGTGTTCCATCAAGGCCAGTGGCGGCACGCATAGTCGAACGCTCTATAAAAGCTGTCGATTCAGCTGGAAATGGCATCAGTTCACCTCTACAACTCTTTACAACCGGATCAACATCAACGATTAACATGAAAGTCTTCATTTGCTTGCTGGCGCTGGGCGCAGTGGTCAATGCGGGAAATACTGGCGGCGGTGGTGGACATGGACATGGTGACTCTAGCGGTGGCCAGGACATCAAAATCTTCAAAGTGATACATGAATCAGCGCCTGCTCATGGTGGACGGGGCGGCGGAGGTGGTTGGTCAGCTGGGGGTGGTGGCGGCTATGGCGGCGGCGGTGGTGGTGGCGGTCATGGTGGCGGAAGCGGCGGTAATGTCGGTTTGTCAGCTGCCGGCGGTGGTGGCTATGGCGGTGGCGGCGGTGGCGGCAATGGTGGTGGCGGCAATGGTGGTGGCGGCGGCGGCGCTGGTGGCTATGGCGATGGTGGCTCGAGCGGCGGTCATGGCGGTTCTCAAGCCCAAGAGATTAAGATCATCAAGATTATTCTACAGCAGCCTTCTGATGGTGGCTATGGAAGTGGTGGATGGTCGTCAGGCGGTAGTGGCGGCGGCGGCGGTGGCTCTGCTGGCTGGTCTTCGGGTGGTAGCGATGCCAAAACAGCTGTAAAAATCTTCAAAATCATCTCGGAAAATGCCTCAGGTGCTGGTGATGCATCCGGCTGGTCAGCTGGTAGTGGTGGTAGTTCATCCGGCGGTGGTTGGTCTTCAAGCGGTGCCTCAAGCGGTGGCTGGTCTTCAAGCGGTTCCTCCAGTGGCGGCTGGCCATCGGCTGGACCACCTACTGATAGCTGGGCCTCAGCACAGGGCGGTGGCGCCGGCGGCAGCGGTGGCTCTGCTGGCTGGTCTTCGGGTGGTAGCGATGCCAAAACAGCTGTAAAAATCTTCAAAATCATCTCGGAAAATGCCTCAGGTGCTGGTGATGCATCCGGCTGGTCAGCTGGTAGTGGTGGTAGTTCATCCGGCGGTGGTTGGTCTTCAAGCGGTGCCTCAAGCGGTGGCTGGTCTTCAAGCGGTTCCTCCAGTGGCGGCTGGCCATCGGCTGGACCACCTACTGATAGCTGGGCCTCAGCACAGGGCGGTGGCGCCGGCGGCAGCGGTGGCTCTGCTGGCTGGTCTTCGGGTGGTAGCGATGCCAAAACAGCTGTAAAAATCTTCAAAATCATCTCGGAAAATGCCTCAGGTGCTGGTGATGCATCCGGCTGGTCAGCTGGTAGTGGTGGTAGCTCTTCCGGCGGTGGTTGGCCTTCAGGCGGTCCCTCCAGTGGCGGCTGGCCATCGGCCGGTCCTTCAACCGGTGGCTGGTCTTCAGGCGGTTCCTCCAGCGGCGGCTGGTCAGCGGCTGGACCACCTACTGATAGCTGGGTCTCAGCACAGGGCGGTGGCGGTGGCGGCGGCGGTGGTGGCGGCGGCGGCGGTGGCAGCGGTGGCGGCGGTGGCGGCAGCTGGTAAAACTAAGCAGAGCTTGTGATAAACATAAAAAAACATCCTTTATTCATTTCATGTTCATTTCATTTACATATTTTTCGCTCTATTTGTTGCATTAAAGTTCTTTGAAATTTTCACAATCGATATTTTGCTTTAGCTGCGATTAGGGAAAGAGAGAGAGAGAGAGAGAAAGTGGGAGAGGGAGTCAAGGAATCGTCTAAAGCTTTTCCATTTAGGGCACCACAAAAACAGCATTTGAAAGTCGGCAACAAGAGTTGAAGGCAAAAACTTCCTTACCCATTTCGCACATTGTCCTTTTAGTTCCAATCTCTATCCCTCTGTCTCTCCCTTTCTCTCCCTCCGTCTCTCTATCTCTCTCTTTTCAATTGTTCACCCTTTCTGTGACTCGACTCTAAGAAAAAAAACACACACTTAAGCGTAAAGTAATAAAATTCAAGCAACCAAAAAATGTCGAAAAAGGCAAAGACCAAAAGAAAAAGTTGGAAAAGATAAAAAAAAAAAAACACACGCAAAATATAATAAAAGACTGTTGGCAACAAAAAAAAAAGAAAGAAAGAAAGAAAATATGTAAAATATCACTTTGGAGAGACGACGCTTTGCCAACCCACCAAGAATTGAGCCAAGCAACCAAGGATATCAAGGATACTCACACTTGCCACCAAAAAGGGCAAAAGTGCAAGAAAAAGCTTTTCCACTGCCGCACAGCGGGGCTGCCACTGGAAAGGATGGCGGGTGGAGTGATGGGGGGGTGGGAGGTGGGTTGAGTGGGTTTCTTGTATAAAAATATTTTCCATATAAATCTAACAAAGAACGTGTTCGGGTTTCTTGATTAGGCGCCCAAAGTGTGCAAATTTTGAGGGGGGGTGGGCACAGACTTGACTGCAGACCGACAATGAGGACGGCGACGAGAACGACAAGGACGACGCCAACAACAGTTACAGTCACAGTTAGCTACTATACAACTACAAAAACAAACGACAAGTGGCATAGAAAGGAGCTGGAACTGGGAGAATGGGACCAGGGATGGGACTGGGGCTGTGGATGACGACTTCTCGGTTTCCTTAACGTTTTCAAAATAAATACTTACAAAGAAATAAAAGAGGCAAATAGAAACAAAAACCAAAAAAAAAAGAGAGAGAGAGAGAGAGGGAAAAAATAAAAGAATAAACGTGAAAGGCGCAACAAATCCAATTTGTTGTTGCCCCAAGATTTTGGGTGGGTGGGCATCGAGTTGGCTTGTGTATTGATTTATTTGTTGATGGCCAAAGGAAGTGGTGCTGCGAGTGAATATTATTTTGGGACTATTGCGCAAATTTGATTTGCTCAAAGAATTAATAAAAACAATCATTAAACTGCCGATCAATCCCCGCCACAGATCTCATCCAGACATCAACTTGTTGCGCTATATAAACAAACAACAGCTAACAACAACAACAACAACAACAACAAATTCTCAAAAATTCTCACAACACATATTCACTTTTATATTTTTTTTGTAAAATTTCAACCGATTCATTAATCTGCTTAGCAACTGCAACAACAATAATAAAAACAACAACAACAACAATAACAACAACAACCAGAGCAAAGAAAATAAAATTAAAAATTGAAATCATTTTGATGAGTTAATGGAAAATTTTTTATACAACGCAAACAATTTTTCAGTGTCGGTGGATCTGTGGCAAGTGTGATTATTTGTGCGCAACTTCTTTCAAATTTGTTATTATTATTTTAATTTTAATATTGTTGATTGATGCCTCTGCTCGTTGCACGTGCAGCATCCAAAAAAGTGGAAAATTGCGTGTTTGCCAAACAACATCAACAAATAATACATCGACGCACCGCACCGTCAAGCCAAAGTTAAGTTGTGATCCTTATTTTGGGGGCCCACTGTTGACACAGTCGCTTTGAGTATTCAATGTGTCTGTGTGTGTGTGTGTGTGTGTGTGTGTGCTCCGAGTGTGTTGACTGTGGGCGCGTGTATCGACGACAACACACTCAATGAGGCATATGCAAACAGTTTATGCGACCCTCGCCCAAAATACTCAAATTCCTGCTTCCTTTGCTCATCATCAGCCATCAACCCCAGAGATCTGCGACTACTTCAAGTATTTTTTATTATGCAATTAAGATCTATCTGACTTGACAGACAGTATGGAATTAGTTTCGAGTAGTACACGCAAAATATGTGCGAATTTAATAATTCGATTCATATCTTTTAAATCTCATAAATCCATTTCAATCTCTATTTGCCATTAACTACATTTTTCCCACCATTTTTTAATGTTTTCGAATTTGTATTAATTAAATTTATTAATATAAAATATAATTTTTAAATCATTTCAAAGTTGATACTATATTATTTAGTTTATGAAGAGTTTCAAAGTTATAAATTAAAAAAAAAATAATAATAAGCAAAAATGTTTAACTGACGCTGGTCAAAGATTATTTATCCTTGAAGGAAACCTAATCTGCTGAAATATCCTTTTGTTTATCCTTCGATATATACTTACTTGTTAATATGGCTAAACGATTAAGTTAAGAATTGAAATTTTTTTTAAGAAAATTGTCAAAGTTGTTTTATGCTATATGAATTAATTTTATTTTGATTGTAATGAGTTGCAATATTCTTTAGGCATTTTCACGGAATTAAACTGTAATTGGTTCAGCTGTCCCAGCACCAAGATCTCCTCGATGGCCTTCTTGGCCAGCAGCTTGTTCGTCCTATCCAATTTGCGATAGGATGTGGCCCAGCCCTCTGCATAGATGTCAGCCTCATCTCGCGAACTCTGGCCAAGATTTGGCATATAGGTGACATTCGGTTGGAAGTGTGTTTGGGTCTTGGTCTGTTCAACTATAGGCGACGATTGCTCGAGGGAAGCGTGATGCTCAGATGATGCACTAGTTACGAACTGAAAAAATATAGTTTATAATAATATGCAAAACTTCCAACAATTTGTTGTATATATTTACTATAAATTACTTAAATAAATTATATTAAAATGCTTACAACTTTGCTTTCCTTCTCAGAGTAGTTATCCTTGTCGTCATTCAATTCGTTGTTGGACTCATTTTCATCGTGGTCATCCTCATTCCAGAGCCTATCTTTAGTCTCCGACAGAGATGTGAATTGTGGTGTTCTGGCATCGTGGCCACGCAGAAAGGACAGCTCATTGAAGTACCACAAATGTGGCACGTAGACCTCATGCGTGCTCTCCGCCGTCTGCTCGCTCTGCTCCACTTTGCGCAGTTCGCGGCGAAAGCAGGTCCTTATGCTGTTTATCTTGCGACGCATGCTGTCCACATTTGCCTTAGCATCGATCTTTTTGTAGCACTCCAGCAAACAGTTGAAGGCCAGTTTCTTCATGCGCTGGTTTTTGTATACCTCGTCGTAGACGCTCCACAGCGCAGGTAGCTGGCGGTATACTTTAAAGAAGTCGATCCAGTTATCGGTTTGCGGTATAGCACTCATTTCGCCCAGCAGCAACACGTGTGCATGCACTTGTACAGTCTCACGGCTTGAAGCGTACTAAAGCGAACGAAGATCGATCTAAGAATGTAGTTCGAACTTGTTCACTTTCATGTTTGACGTTCCACAGCTCACACATACACAATGTATGATTTAAACATGCATGAGAATTGCGATAACGGATGAAATCCTCATTTAAGCAACCGCAGCAGCGTCACACCAGCTGCATGCAAACATGTTGTATCCCAACAGTCAAGCAAGAATGCAAAGATGTTGGTGCTACAACAAGACTGATCGAGCTTGAATTGAACTGAAAGCAAGTTGTCAACATGCTCAAAGCGTTGGTTGCTGGATCTTAAAGAGCACACAACCGGTTGACAACTTTGCTTGTAGGTATGTATGTATGTGTAAGTAGTTTTTATTTGTTGTTATATTTATTATTGGCGTCATATCGTCGTTGCTGCCCTGCCATTTCGTCTGGTCGACGACACTGCCAGCGCCAGACGTGCGTCGCAGTTGACGCCATTAACGACGTCCCCGCATCGATTTGGCGTCGCTGTTGTCGTCGTCTTCAACTCTGCATGTTTGTCGCCTTTGTTGGCACACACACACACACTCATGTGCATAATTACAAGTAAGGCAAAGAAAAAGTTAGTAAAATATGCACGAGACCAAAATGAGCGTAGAGCACAAACAAAATAATATTATTAATTCATTTTGTTATTTTGTTCATTGCACCCTTTTTGCTTTTGTCTCGCCGACTGCTCCGTTGACGCCCCCACTAGCGATGAGTCGCTTCGTCGCGCCGTCGCCTTCTACCTTTCCCTCTCACACCTTCACCTGTCACTCTCTATTTGGCTTGCACTTTTGTGCATTGTATCTTTCTCTCTCTCTCTCTCTTTACACCTCGCTCTCAATGGTACAAGCTTTGGCGTTGCATTTGTTTTTCGTTAAATGCTTTCAGAGGTGCTCACGATTTGCGATTCTTGTGTTTCATTTGTTTTCTGCTTTTGCTTCTGCTACTGAGGTTTGTCTGCTCATCAAATTTTTCATCGCACAATATTGAAGTGCGTCAAAATTGATAGCAACAGCGCCGGTGTCGACGTCTGTCAGTGCCAATCAGCTGTAAATTATATATGACTGACCGATTCTTATGACTTTTGTTGTCGCTGCCGCTGTCAGGTGGTGGTCATTTCATTTTAAGTGCAAATAACCTGATACGAAATTAGCTGCTTTAATTTCACTGTTCACATTCCACAAACACCTATATACATACACACACACACACTAAATTACCCTACAAACTACCAACAACTCAATAATAAATGCGATTTCCTACCAAAAACACACACAAACCGATTTTTTGAGGCTGCTTTGTGCTTTGTTTTGTATGTGGGTCATGTCCTTATGAAATATTCAAATGTCCTGAATTAAACATTTATGCCATTTCCACTTTTTTATTGTTTTGTCCGATTTTCCTGGCAGCCCTCAGTTTTCCGCACCCATCCCAATGAATCCATCTCCAATGAAAAACAAATTTTAAATGCGTACAGTGGCTGATTATGTATATGTGTGTGTGTGTGTTTGTGTATGTATTTGTGTTGGTGTTTCTGTGTGTTTGTTTCAATTTCTTTATTGAAAATTGACCAAATATGCGTTGCAATGAGAAGGTGGAACAAAATGGTCATACAAAATGGGCGGGTCGGCAACAAAAGCACGAAGACAATAAAGCACAAACGCATAAAAGCAAATAAATTGGTTACATTTGGCTTACACACTCGCACACACACTCACACACACACACACGCTGCGTAAATCCGCAACGGAAGTTGTGCTTTTAAATCGATTTTGATTGATTTTTCTCACTACCAGGAAAAATGCCTTTCGGGCTGCAGCACTCACAAAAACCAAATATACACACACACATACACAACACCCGCATGTTGGTTGTCTGTGTGTATGCGTACGTGTGTATAAATAAAATCAAATTGTAAATAATCGAGTCGGAATCGTCGCCTGTTTGTATTTTGCCAGCCCTTTAGCGCTTTTCACTTGAAATCCGTTCGCAATACGTATTGGAAAAAAGTAGAAACGAAATAATATCCAAACGAAAATAAAATAAATTATTTTCACTAAAATTATTCTCAGTATTTTTGGTGTTATTGTTGTTGTTGTTGTTGTTGTTTTTGGTTTGGTGTGTTTAACTTTGCCGCTGGCAGCTCGTTATTTATTAATATTTATTGAATGTGTGTGTATCGCTTTATTTCAATATCATAAAAAGTGGACACTGCCCAAAGAAAATAAAGTAAAAGGCAGCACTTACATTTTTAATACAAAATCAATGAATATAAAAATAGATGCTTGTATATGTATTATATGAAAATATGCTGTCAGAAGCGTCGATATGTGTGTAAATTTATTTTTTTATTATTTTTGTTATTTATTTTTTTTTATTTTTTTTTTTTGTGTGTGTTTGTAAAACACTTTTTATGTCTGCGGGCTCATAAAAAGCGCATAAAGTGGCTTTAACATGGCATAAAAAATGCACCCAAGAGTGCCAATAGGTAGGCCAGAAAGGGAGCAGGGGGGCTGGGTGGGTCTGTGATTGTGAGCCATCTCTCTGGTCACATTGGGTGGTCACAGCCGGGGCGATAAGCGACATGTTGGACCACTAAAAGAGAAAACCAAAACCATATGCGACAAAAGAACATGTGTCACTCGATAGATACAAAGGAAGCAGTAGGAATGAGATAAATATATGGAATGTGTGTAATAGGGCCAATTGCAGTCAGTAGTTGTTATGTAAACAATTTTGTGTAGACTAGAAGTATGCATCTATAGTTATGAATCTTGTGCAAAATAACTGATTTAGTCTCAATCCACTAAATGTTACTCCTTAAGAGTTTTGAGTGTCTAAACTTTTGCTAATACTTTTTATACATTTGTCTTTTGGGCGGCTATAATCATAAACGATTTAAGCAAGTAATATCCATGGACAGGAATAGGCTAAGGATACTTGTCGGTCTACTGACAAACCATTGCAGACTAAAAAAGTCCCTGTCCAAAATGGGTATCCATAGTAACAATCAGTGTAGGTTTTGTGAAGTCAATGAGGAGTCCTCAACTCACATCCTAACATAATGTATCGCCCTAGCCAGAAAAGATGGAGCATCTTAGGGATGCACGCTATGAATGTCAATGACATAGAAGCTCTCGACCCATCAAAGATCCTGGCATTCGTTAAGGAATGGGGGTTGATGGAGGAGCTATAAGCTCAGAAGGGGGGCACAATAGATCTAAAAGGTCGCAGTGCACAAGACCCCAATTTAATAACTTATACATTTACATATTAGCTAAATAAAGTTTTTCGGACAATTCAAGATTGCTTAATCTCAGTTTTGTTCAGACAATGTAAGCATTGCATTTTTAGATGTTAAAGATTGTAGTATTATTTTTGATAGAAAATATTAAATACACCAGTTATCATGTAATGTTTTCATAATTTTAAGCGAATAGTGAATCAAATCAATATTGACTTCGTGGAAACCCAAGTATAATTTATACATAAACCAAATGGTTACTTTTCAATATGAATATAAAATATATATCGAATGAGCTCCTATCTTCCTTTAATGAATTTTCAAGGACCTGCAATTGGGAGAATTATTCTTAATCTGACATTTGCTATAGTCATTACCAATGTCACTCTATATATTATATATGTATATAAGTTAAAAATAGTTTGAGTATAAATATTATCTATTTTTACGGACACGTGTCCATCCTTTGACGTACGCAATTTGTAAAGTATAAAAGGACTTATCGAAACTTAAGCTTTTCCTTCTTCCATCTTCCTACTTCGAAAACACCTTTTTGGTATTAAAATTTGCTTTGTTTGGCATAAGTCAAGCATCGAGGCACTCAATAAAAGACGTATACATCTTTTACATATTTACATCAGGTCATAATTAAAATATCACGCCCATGCAAACAAATGCCAGACATGAAGCCCCGCACCCTTTGAGCATCTTGTGCCTCACAAATAATCTGTAAACCCGCTTTTTGTTTTTAATAAAAAGGTCTTTACAAATATGTTAAGCCGCTCATCATTGCCTTATGCCCTATTCCTTCTATGTGCCGGCAACCTTTTTCTTTCAGAAAGCCAAGCACAACCCCCAACCCCCTCCATCCCTTTGCATTTTGCCGTTTGCCCATGCCCCAGTTGTCCCTGTTGTCCCTGTTGTCCATAGTTGATTCTCACCCACGACGACAACATCTGCAAATCAAAGAAGCGTATCGCGCACGTGTCTGAAATATGCATTAACACACCGCCGCCACCACCACCAGCAACATCACCATCACCATCACCACCAACAGCAGCATCCACGCCACCCACTTCAAGACACTGCCAGCGGCAGACAGTGGCTCCGGGCCAGATCACACCCCAGGCCAGTGGCAGAAGCATCCACCGAAAAATGATTTTATTTTTAATATTAATTGCAGCAATCGAGTGACCAAGGCAACAACAACCCTTGAGATCAGCTGAACGACCCTGACTAGCGATAACTTTGTAGCAGACACTCGAAATTAAGTCCGAGTGCTGCTGGGTGAAGGGTGGTGGGTGGTCCAGCACTCACTCCAGGCTCAGCCGGATGTGGCAATTGAATTTGAAAGCTGCTCATAAAATGTTCGAAATATTTTTATTCCCCGCAACTTGATGTATAACGCCCCTCACCCCTCATCCGTCATCCGTCACCCACCGATTTCTCTTGTTGCTGCATTTTCATCGCGGATAGGATATGGGGAATTGCCTTCTTGGTTTCCTTTAGTCCACGCACTGCTCAAGCGAAATCTTTCACATTCAATGTTGATATTGGATCGAAGTCTTTGTAAATTTTTGATTCCAGCATGAACAACTGCAAGTTGAGAATATCCATCGCTAGGCAGGCCTCAAATGAAATTGGTGCAATGCTCTTCCTGCTCTCAGCTTTGGGTTTGTCGGGACTTTTAATGTCCACCTTCAGCTTTATTAGTTGCTTGAGAAAAATATATATTATCGGCAATGCGACAAAACACAGAACATAAATCGAACACTGACTAATCCATTCCACCATTTTGACATACAATTTTAAAATAAATATTTAAGTATTTCTGAGCAGTTAACTTGTGAGGTATTTCAAAGTTGAAAAAATATAATGTAAAGCGTATGATTAAAAATTCAATGAAAACACGAATGAATGCTACAGTCCAATAAGTCAACCCATCCGTTAACAGGTGCCACAGAAAAGGGTGGGTGTAGTTTGGAAATACAGCTCATTAAAGGAGGAAATATATGGTTTTGAAAATTTTGAGGGCGGTAGTAGTGGAATCGGTTCTTAAAGGCAATCTGTAATTAACGAGAAGTTGGGCGTTACATATGCCGATCTTTGATGAACACCGTTAACAACCTACCTTCAAAATTTGGTAATTGTAGTCTTCAAATTGTGGCAGTTCTGTGGCTTTATCGATTTGTGATTATTGATTTTATTTATTTTCTAGCTTTCTAGTAGACGTTGCACTGAAATTTTTACACGGTTTTAACAGTGAACCGAATAACAATATTTGGAGATCTTACTAAGCCATAGCAATGGATGTTACCACAATTGCTGCACTGAAGATAGCTTAACGTGTTCTATGCCTGGAAGCGAAGAACTTGGTAGCAAAGCAGCTGGTCCGATTGGAGTTAAGCCTGTAGTGAGAGCAAAGGACAGATATATATCCGATTTCATTCTTACAAAAAAAATCAGAGAATATGGGCCCAAAAAAATGTTCTCGTTTTCAGAGCGAGCATTAGCTTAGTCCGATATTCGAAAGTTAATTGCGATTTTTTCTGAGTGAAGTAGACTTAAAAAGATGTACGAGTAATGCTGATAAATAATATGTATTTTTCATGGGAATAGAGACATATTTAATACGCAATTTAACAATTTACAGCAAAAGTAAGTTAAGACTATATAAGCATAAAAAAAAAATATAAAATAAATATTTAAGAAAAATCATACTTTTGAACACTTAGTATATGAGAACTTCCATACCAAGCCTAAATCGACTAGGTTATTATTGCTGATGGGGAAACGGAGTTGCTCGGTAAGCATATATTCTCTATTTACATATTTCTACAAGTTCACCTACAGAACGTAAATCTAAAAATTTCAATAGTTTTTTTTTAAGAAAATATGATTGCCTACTATCTAAAATCGGTGACATGTGACTTCATATGCTCGTCATAATGTTATAAAAAACAATATAAATTATGCATATAAAATAATATATTTTTAACAATAAAAAATATTGACTGGAAATCATTTCCTTGTCATTTTAATAGTTTTTGACATACTGAAACCAATACCATAAAATTGTCTGGAGTCGAAGTTTGTTAAATATTTAGTCTATTTCAGTTTCTGGTCAAAGCCATACTTTTTGCCCATTTTTAATGGGTTTAGGCTATAAATAGACTGGGTAGCAGCACGTAAAAGTGTGTTTGGAAATATTTATGACCATTTAATTTATTGTTTTTATTTAAGTAAATTTCTGTTTGCAGTCAAAGCATTCATTCAAACCCAAAACAGTTGCACATTAAAAGGGTAAGCCGCTGACCGCACTTGTTTCAATCTGACACAATTCTGACTTCTCGCACAAGTCGCCCGCCTCTCAGCCACTTGGCCCAGTCATTCGCATCGCAGTTGGCCTCAACCCCCTCGCACAAAACACGAAACCAAATCCCAAACCCATGTCCGGAACGCAAATAAACGATAAAAGCGCAGTCGTTCCGAATAACACTAACAATGAGTAGCGAGAGTCGTGAGTCGCGAGTCGCGAGGCGATGCCCGAACATGGCCAGAACGACTGTCTCACTCGCTGACTCACTTACTCGCTGGTGTGCCGGCTCGTCCGTCGTCTGCTCGTTGGATGGTTCGACAAACGCGGGAGTTGCCTGGGCGTTCAGCAATTTTAGCAGACCCAAAACTCAAATTTTACAATATGCGCACAGAATATGCCGACAAGGGATGACAGAGAGCCATAAGCCATAAGCCGAGAGAGAGAAAGAGAGAGAGAGAGGAGAGAGGCAAAGTTGAAAGTTAAATTGATTCGAGTGGGGGTAGCTGGCCGAAGGGTGGTTATGGCCTTGTGGGTGGTTATCGTTGCTGATGTCGTTGTTGACGTTAACGTTGGCTTTGGGTTTGCTGCTCACCCAAATGACTTTCAGCATGTGGATGCCTCTGCTTAGCATGTTTCCTGCCACTAGACAATGCCACGTGCGCAGTGAGAGAGCCAGAGAACAACCACTAACTCACACCCTTTCACGCTCTCTCTCTCTCTCTCTTTTTATTCTCTTGCTCTTCCCTGCTCTCTCTCTCTCTCTCTCTCTGTTAGCTGAAAATGAGGCGCAAATTTTGTGGCAAGCAAAAAAGGTTCAACAAATGGTTTGGCTCGATACCGAAACCGAAGCCGTAACCGAAACTCAAACTCAAACTCAAATACGAACTTTTGGCCAAAATACAGACACACACACACACACATAAAATGCCACCCACTATTTAGTAATGACACAAAGTTTTAACGTGCAAATTGGAAGGTTGTGTTTTTTTTTTGGGGAGGGGGCTGTGTGTAAAAGCGTGTGGCATCATTTTTCAGGCTCGTGTTTATGTGCGGTGTGTGTGAGGGGTTCAAGGGATTTTTGCTGGGTGTTTTCTGGTTTTGGGCGCACAGCAATTGACACACGCTGGCAGCAGCAACGCTGCTTTTTCGGGCTATTATATTGCCCACACTCTATGACTCGCTCTCTCTCTCTCTCTCACTCTCTTTCTGTGTGCGTTGCTGTCTCTGTCGCGCACACAGTCGTATGAAAATTATGTCAACGAGCTCTGTTGATTTTCCATTTTGCCTGCTTTCATTTTAGCCTTCTTCCTGCTGCTGCCTTTTGTTTTTGTTGTTGTTGTTGAGCACTTTGTTTTTGTTGTTAATGCTGATGTTATTTGCCATTTTCTGTTGCTGTTGTTGGTGTTGCTGTTGTTGTTGTTGTTGTTGTTGTTGTTACCGCCGCCTGACGCTGGTTAATTACATTTTACAAAATTTGCTGTCAAGTAGTTAAGTTGGGTTAAGTCGAGCGCGCTGCGCTGTCGACGCCGCTGTCGGCGCTGGCGCGGCACGGTCTTTTGCCAGTGTTGTTGGTAATTTAATATTCGATTTTATAATTTTTATGCGCTGACCTTTTTGCATTTGTGGATTTTTCTTTTTAATTATTTATGTGCGGTTCTCCATCCCAACGAGCGTTGTACAAAGTGAGGCTGAGGAGGCCTTTGCTGTATCGCAGATTAAACGAAAATCGGCATATTTAATTATGCAGACAGGTGCCTGTAATTTGGAATTGTAATGCCATGTTCGCATAACAGAAGGGATAGAATGACTTTAGAGTATCTCACCAATAAGTTAAACAGTTGAAATAATAGACTTAACCAGATGCTCAACATTTCAGATTAACAATTTAATACGATAAAATGCAGAAATCGACTTAATAACTAAAGAGGAATCCAGAACTGAGCAAACAGTTAGAGACACAATCTCACATTTATCCGTACATAGACGAGATGCCAGACTATATACTATAATTCTAGCAGTACTAAAAACATTTCATATACTTTTCTATGCCATATCGTTTGTGCATTCCTCTTAACTTATCTGTGTGTGTGTGTGTGTGTGTGTGTGTGTATGTGTATGTGTGTGCGTTTGTGTAAGCCATAGAGATGGAAAATTCAACAAAAATATTTTTAAAAGCTCAAGTCAGCAACACAGACATTAAGTAAAAAATTGCACTCGAACACAAATGTGTGACAGAGATGCTCTTAACTAGTGAAAGAGACGCACAAACAGTCAAAAAGGACAAAGGAAACGTAAAAAAAAGAATATTATAAAAAAAATCATAAAAAACAAACTGTAATTTTCAATGTTGACGACTCTGTAATGCTCTATAAAAACATTTGCAATAAAGAGATTATAAATTAAAGAAACGCATAATTTGAATAAAATATTATGGTAAAAATATACTTGCTTGTTCAAAATCAATCCAGGACACATTAAGAAAATTAATTATAGTACGCAAAAAAATAAGTACAAATTTCTATAAATCATTTCGCATCATTAAAAAAAAATTCATTTGTAAAATTAAAGTTCAGTCTTTTGAAAGATTATATTTTATTATTGGCTTAAAGTAATCTGCTTGTCGGCTATATCTGATCATCCTGTTGTAGGACACGCTCTGCTTTAGAGCATAAAAACTTTGAGAGCAAAAGACAAGCAACGAGACAGGCAAAAATGAATATGAAAAGAGGGCAAAGAAATAAAATAATAAAAAAAAAAAAAAAACAGTAGCGCAAAATGTTACGCTTGCATTCGAGCAACAGGGGGACCTGTAGAGGGAGGGTGCGCTGTGTGGGAGGGGTAGTAGACTGGCTGACGGACTGGAGGTAAAGTGTGGTAAGGTGGGTTGCGGAGCAGTGGGTGTTGTTGTGGGCATTTGGGGAATTGGTTTGGTGTTGCCATCTGCCTGTTTGCCAGAGCATGTGACTCCTACAATGACAGCATCCAAGCGAGTTGTAGTTGTTGTTGTTGTTGTTGTTGTTGTTGTTGTTGTTGTTGTTGTTGTAGGTGGTGGTGGTGCTGCTGCAGCAACAGCCGGCGAAGGACGACAAAGCGGGAGGAGCAAGTGGAGCAGGTGGAGCAGCAGCATTACGATGAAGGCATTAAGCTGCTTCCCATACACACCACACACACACACACACAAACACGTACACCCACGCAGATGGCAGACATTATGGCCAGCAGAGGCGAAGATGCGTTTGCCACGAAATACGCACAGACACAGATACATACATACATATACATTCACACATTGGCACACTTTCACACAAACCGTACATACAAACACACACACACACAAAGAGAACTTGGCAAGAAACTTGCGCGGCTTTTGACAACTAGAGGGAACTGTGGAACCATGGAACGTTTGGCATATCCAAGCCAAAGCAATAGAAGAAAAGCTAGTCAGACACAAACACGCACACACTCACACACATATATATATACACTCACAGACACATTCAGATGCCAGTACAAAATGGCAACATAACTGTAGTGAAAATGTCAAGAGAGAGAAAAGATATTAAAACGTATTTGACTTCTGCGAGTTTGCGGATAACGCTGAGTCTGAAACTGAGGACATGAGCAGGATGTGCGCCAGTGTGGCACAATGAAAAATATATAAAGAAGCCGCATACACACACACACATATATATATATAAACTGACACACACACACACACACACACACTTGAGCATACAGCTTATGACAAAAATAATAAAAATGGCTCAAGAAACGAGGCAGCTGAAAGCAAGCAAAACGAAAACAGCGCAAAAATATAAAGCAAAGTAAAATAAAAGTTAAAAAAAAAAAGCAAAGGAACAAAATACAAGTATAAAAATGAATTTTAGATGACAGTCAAAGTGCTTGAGGGCAGCGGAGGGACTGCAGTGGTGGCGGTGGCGGTCCGAGGGTTTGTCTTTGCAGTTAAGCAGACGAGTAAATGTTGTCCTTATTGTTGTTGCTGCTGCTCCTGCTCCTGCTGCCGTTGCCTTTGCCATTGCCGTTGCCATTGCTCCTGACGAGGCTGTCGGGGCTGCTATTTTATGCCAAAGACGTCGGCGGCAACAACAAAAACTGTGAAAGTGGGCGGCAACGCTAGGCAAGCCAGGAGCCAGCAGAATTGCACAGCAGCAAAAGTGCAAAAAAATAAAAAAAATAAAAAAAAAAGTGGAAGAGAAGCGACAAAAAGTGGAAAGTTTTATGGGCAACAGCAGCAAAAATTGCAATATAGCATAGCAAGGACTACGACGAGAACCCTCCTGATGTGGATTGGCCATGGGTGGCGCTAGTGGGTGTGCTGCCTGGCTTTCTCCCTCTCTCTGAGGGGCTGAGGTGATGAGGTTGCTGATATTGATGGCGTTGGCAATGCTGAGGCACTGACAACCAACCAGTAAAAGAAACAGCAGCGACGCACGTCAGCCACAGTGGCGTAGTTGCATTCAGCCGAAAGGGGTCCACTTGAATATAATATCAATTAACTAAATTATAGTTAATATTGGTAAGGGTTATTATTAATTATTACACATTATGGAAATCTAATGACGAACAATTCTGCACAGATTTATGACTCGAATTTGGACATCTATTTGTATACTATTTTCCAGCTCGAGCTCTCTGCAGCTCTTGCCTAAAAATGAGAATTATCACACATGTTCAACCAAATAGAGCTCTAATGGAATTCCTTTTCAAAAAACGATTAGCCTGCGCTCATGTGTCATGGTTCATGGTTCATGGGACTGTGTATACTTTGATACCAACACCAACGATGCCGGCAGCCACACATAAGCTCTGGCATTCACTGTGGCAAACACTTCTCCTGCACGTCTGCATACCGCGGGCAACAAAAAAAAAGCAAGAAGACAAAATGATTTCGTTTCTCGGCACGAGTTGGGTAAGCTTCGACAATGCTGATGGAAAACGTTAGCAGAGCAACTTACAAATTAAGGCTTAAATAAGAAACCGTCATCCCACAGCGTTGCCACATCTCTGGGGAATCGGTGGCAACATATGTTTGTCAAAATCCCCCCTATCTGTATATTCCCCAGACCGAACTAAGCTCACAAAAAAATATATAAAAAAAAGAGAACAAAATAGAATAAAACATAAAAATAAATCATACGCCTCATCAGCCCCAGAAACGAGCCAATACCGTAAACATTACCCAGCCGCAGCCCCCTTCGCACATTGCACCATCATCCCTTCCAGCCCCCTAATCCTCAAACCTTCTGCAACCATTCATCCTTCGGCACTTTGCCTCATCCCCCCCCCACCCTTGTGCATGGTGCTAATAAATGCTTATCGAAGACGCATAAAGCGAGTAAATTCGCAGCCATTAAACGAGCATAAAACTCAATGCCGTCCCGGGCTAACAACAAAAATGAGGGGCCGACAAATCAAAGTACAAGCAAAACAACCGCGCCCCCCCCCCCCCTAAACAACCGCCTCATCCCCTCTTCGTCCCTTGCTTCCCTTCGGTGGCCCCAGGCTCCCTCTTTGACACTCCCTAAGGCCGCAAAAGCTGTGAAATAAAACCAGGCAAGAACCGACAACGGCTACAATGAAACCCAATGCGGCTCCCAGGCGATTTTAATGCGGGTTTGGCATTTGGGGCCAAGCAGAACATAGCCCAAGCTGCCAACCAATCCACCCAAAGCAACCAACTGCCCAACCACCCAAACACCCGACCCCCAAACCACCCAACCACCCAACGTTGACAGCATACAAAGTAACTTAAATCGAAACAATAAAGCGGCAACTTTGTTCGAGCAAAAATGCAAAAGGAGGAAAGCATAAAAAAAAAGAACGACGGGGGGAAAGGGGAGCGCATAAAAGTTTCCAAAGATGGCGAGAAAAAAGACACGAAAAAATACAAGGAAAATGCGCAAATAAATGAATGATAAAAGCGCACCACTGAAGAAGGGAGGCAGTGAGAAGAGCTGGAAGAGTAAGAAGCTCTCACAAAGAAATTACAAAATTTAAGAGCGAAACAGAGCGAATGAAACTCCAGAGGAGCCTGCAAAGGAGCCACAGCATCGTTGGAAAAGAATATTAATAAATCCAAGTAACTGCGTGTGTGTGTGTGTTTGGTTGTGCCACAAGACAGTAGACACTCGAGAGTGCTCTGGGGCGCCGCAAAGAGCTCACACGACGTGGCGTATGCGTAATAACGTAAAGTGCATAACACCAAATGTACCAAATGCAATTTTATAGAGTTATTAAATAATTATATTTTTGGGATGATAAAAATTAATTTATTCTGTTAATAATTTTTACTTTTATGACCCCAACCCAAACAGTTTTAATAGGTCGACCTCGTCATATTTTGGCATTAAGCGCATAAAAACTAACAACTGAAAAATGAAACGGTTGCCAAAAATCAAATTAAGGCTAAGATCCAACTACTCTTATTACCTACATTTTCTTACACAATGTTTTAAGTACTCCATATCTAAGAGAATGCCAAAAAATAAAGTAATGAAGTATTTAAAAAAAAAAACATATACTCAGAATGTTTTGTTCTTTTCAGTAAAATCCATTCTGTCATCAATATCAGTTATCTAATCTGTAAATTACATATTTTAAAATATTTTAGACAAAATACTTAAACATTTAATTTAATTGTGTTACAACATTTTATACAATAGAATAAATGTAAAACTAATAAACTGTAATTTTGTTTATTTTTATTGAATTAATATACTTCAAAAATTATAAGTTAAATTAAATTAATTATTGTATTCAAGTATTTAAATTTTGAATTTTAATTATGTGTTTATCACAAACATATATTCATTAAATAATCTTACTATTAATAATAAGAAATACAATATTTAATTTTATTTAAGTGCATAACGAGATAAATCACATTTCCATTTAAATATTAATTGAAACTAGCCAATTTTCTTGACCATACTGCCCACTTAGGTCTAAATCACTTCATTCAACTTAAACGCATTGATCACATATTTTCTATGTGCTGAGCAATGGAAATGCAATTACATAGAAACATTATTTGGCCATTTGTGACACTTCTCACTATTTCAAGTGCGATAAATAATTGATCAAATTTGGACATAATTGAAGTCGATGGAAGCCACTTGAGTTTCAATTGAATTGCTGGCCGTGCATTGAATGGCACGATAGCCAAGCGCAATGACCACTAATCATATGGATAACACCTAATCAACCGCAACTCGGTAGCCGCATCATGTCCAAAATGACCGCCCACAAAATCGAAAACGAGAGAGTTCTGACTAAATTAAATGAAACGTTGATAAGACGCAAAAGGGCGCACTAAACGATTAAATCGAATGAGCGAGCAAATGAGTAAGTGACTGAGCCAGCCACCAGTGAATCGCCCCTTCATTCATACTAAATTCATGCCCAACCCTGGCCCGCAAACACCCGCACCCCTCGCACCCTTAACTCCGTACGCTGTGGACGTGCCCGACTGACTTTCGGCACAAGTGCGCAGCGATGGCGAAAAGTGAATTTTCCGCCGTGCGGTTGTCAGGCACGCAGCGAGAATGACACGAGAAGCCAGAAAGAGTGAGAAGGAGATTGCTCGCGAGGGAGCGAGCAGAGGAAAAGCAGAGGCAGCAGTAGGAAGACAAACAAGTAAGAAATTGCTAGCTGAATAATTTCAACAGCGACGTCGACGGCAATGCCATAAGGCATGGGAGAGTGGGCATTGCAAAGTCAGCTTAAAGCACAACAGAGAAAGAGAGAGAACACAATCGAACTGGGCTGCTTCGGGATAGAGCCACAAAGAGAAAGATAGTGGAGGGGGTATGGAGAGGGGGAGTCGGGCGCAGACTGTTGGGCTGAATGGCTGTCGTGCGATTTGCTCGGCACTCGTTCGTTTTAATACGACAATGTTTTTCACGTGCCATTGCATGTGCCCATACACACACACACACACACGTGAGCACACACAAAAATAGGCACGTACATATAAACATAAGGTTGTTGAGAGCAGCAAGCTTTCTGCAAATTTCTGTGCGCCTGTTTTCCAGGCAGCGTATTGCGTTCGTGTGTGACGCTCTGTGCGAGCATCTGATTGACGTTGACTGCGATGCCGACGCCTCTGTTTTTGTTATTGTTATTGTTATTTTGGTATGCATTCTGGCTAAGTGACTGAGTGAGCAGCGCTGCAAAGTGGGAGTTGGGGTGAGGCGGGCAGTAACTGTTGTTGTTGCTGCTCGGTTCGCTCTCTGTTTGCTTAACTGGACTTGATTAGGTTTTCGAGGTTAGATACATTTCGAATTATTCAGCGCTCGGTGGGAGGCGACTGGCGCCCTCTCGTCCTCTCCCCCTCATCCCCCCTACCAAACGACCCCTTGCGACTGCCACTTGTTCCTTTGGGTTTGCTTTAGCGAGGGCTGTTTATCGAATTTTTGGCCAGAAATTCTTTGATTGTGTTGTAATTGCGTTATCCTTGTTTGCGAGTCGAGCCAAACCGGCTGCCGCCGTGGCACGTAGCACATAATTGTTACTATTAATATTTCATTGGGTGGTTGCTTCGGGACATTTATGGACTGTTTTCCTCGGCTTTTTGCCGCCTGACGGGGTGTGGGGTGTGTGTTTAATTAATCGACTTGCCAGCACAGAGTACCAAATGTTCGTATTGTTTTTGCTCGCTACTCAAAATATTTGACTTGTAGATGTGCCTCTAATTGAGTGTCCCACGCCCCCATCTATTCGGCATTTTCCCGGCTCCTGTTCATCTCGCACTGTTTGTCGCCGCTGCTGCTTTTTGCCCATCTGGCGTTAACTTCAAGAAAATGATGTAAACCTAATTAAATTTCCAATAGCAAACGACGCTCGCCCACCCCCAAAGATTAGCTAAAGAAACTTTGACGACGGCACAGATAATTGCTAAATTGCGTCATGCAGGCGACTTTTAGATTTATCCCCACCGACATTCTCCGTTGGGAGCCAACCCCCACTAAAATCTAACGAACTTTGAGTATATATTGTGAAAACTTACTTGGAAACTGAACTGGATTATCAAGGTGGTTTTTCCGCGGATCGTGAATTAACTGATATAAGCACATAATTTGAAGTGAATCACGAAAAAAAAACACTTAAAACAATGAATTTTTTTCTATTTTAAATTCACTAATTAATGCTTTCTCAATATATTACTCAAAAAATCATTATTCTTCTCACAATTCTAAATTTGATTATTTTTCAACATAAATCGTTTTTAGGCTTAAGTCGTATATTAAATAAATAATGGTAGTTGTGCAGGTAAGGAAATTAAATATGTGAATTTAATGTTTATTTTACTGTGCAGAGAATGCATTACAAATTCAGATGATGCTCTCAATTATTTTAGTTTCCCAGGTAAGTTCTAAGCTGTTTGGCATTTATGAAAAGAAAACCTCAGAATTTGTTTATAAATATTTTTGATTGAATGAGAAAAATGATCGATTCCTACTACAATTGACAATTGAGTTTGACAGGGAAGAGAATCAAGCAACCAACTAAGCGAACGACAATTATCGAAATGGAAAACGAGGGCGACAGATTTCACTGCTGTCCATACACACACACACCCACCCATCCACACACACAGACACAGACACACACCCATCCACACATACTTAAATAAGCACAGGACAAAGATGCTGGGTCATCGTCGACTATCGACTGTCGACGGTCGTTATCCTCATTGTCAATATCGAGAAATATCTACACCCACACACAAGCGCAAATTGAATTATCCCCAACAAATAGATCTGGCAGCATGGGTGTGTGGAGTGTGTGTGTGTGTGTGGATGTTCATGTTATTGTTGTTGTTTTTGTTGCTGTTGCTGTTGCTGTTGCTGCTGCTGTTGGTATTGCTATTCTTGTTGATGTTGTTGGTGTCAATTGGGTGTCTGTGCGTTGGCATGTTGTGTTTTGTGTTGTCTTGGATTGTCTTGTGCTGTTCACTGTTCTGTGTTCTGTGTGTATCTGCGAAACGTCAAAGTATCTTAATTAAATTTCATCCCTTAGCCAAAACGTAAAAATGTACAGCAATTTTACGTTGCTCGACTGACTAATAGACAATTTACGCCCACACTGAGACAATAACACCAACAACACGAACAACACCAACAACACCAACAACAACAACAACAACATCAGCAACAAACAAGAAGTCAAGACACGACACGACACAAAACGAAACGTTGAATGAACTGTGCGACGGGGACACACCCCACAAATGTCGGGACTGGCCCCTAACCCAAACACTGCCCAGAGACATGAGTGCACGAAATACAATTTCACAAACAGCTACAACAAATCCAAACACACACACACACACACACACACACACACACGCTAGCACGCACACACAGAGAACATGCCGTTTAGCAACACTGTCGAGTAGTGTGGGGCAATGCCAGCCAACTGGCAGTCAACTGTTATGCCATTAAATAAAGTTGGCAACACTTAATGCACAGCGACAACAAAACCAACAACTGCTCGGCTAAAGGGTGTGTGTGTGTATGTGTGTGGGTGTGTGGGTGTGTGGCTGTGTTACACACACAGTTGATGCTTCGGGTGTTTTGGGGTCTAAAACGTTTACCGATTTGCTGCTAATACTAAACAGGCAGCCAAACGAAGCCTTCACTTTCAGCTCTCTCACTCGCTCTGCATTGGAACTCTACCGAAACCTATAAAATATGTAATGCAACAACAAACACAGCAACAACAACAATTCTGACACAAAAGTTTTACAGTAAACACGTTCGTACGGTTGCCTTTTACTGTTATATCAAATTACATATAAGCTACTTTCTTGATTAGAAGTCACAGAATAATATAATACTAAGACTATAATCTAAAAAATAATCACACCTCATATTTAACACATGTTTTATAAAATTTAAAATTTGAGTTAGGATTGAAGAATACACTGACTAACATTATTAAATATACTTTAAAAAATGTAATGTATATATCTTAAATTATCTATAAGCAATAAAAAAAAGAATATATTATATAGATATTGATATTTATATTATGCTTACTTTGATTATATATGATATACCATTATTATTTCCAGTCAGAGATTAAAATAAGTCTAAATAATATTACAATTTAATACTTAATTGTATTTTAATTTTTAATTGTAATTTAATTTTATTTAATTAAACTATAGTTTGGAAATACTAAAAGTTACAATGTGAGTTATTTTGCAAACTAGCTGGAACTAAGGCAATATTGAAATAATTATCGTATAAACGACAGATTCCATTGTGTGTTAGTTTTACTTATATACATATGTTTATATGTATGTATGTATATGTGCGTGTGTGTTTACGTGTGTTAGCCATTTGTTTTTGTCGCTCGCCTCTGGTGTCCGTATAAACATGCCACGTTAGGCGACGTGCCAAGTTTCATGTGCAACTTCGTACACCCAAACAACGAACCACTTTTAAACACCCAAAACACACACCCCCCCCCCCCCCTGCCCACGGACTAGCTGTCCACCAGTTCAATTCAACAATCTACTACATATGCAGCAACAACAAAGCGCATGAATTTGTTGCCAGTTTGTGCCACCCGCACAGCTGTAATACTCGCAACAACCCAAACACCCACTCCACCTCATCCCTCCCATCATAATCTCCACCCACAAAATCCGACACCAAACACAAACAGCAGTGCATGTCGCCGACTGTCCATGCACCGCAATTTGCGCAACAGCAGCAGCAGCAGCAGCAGCAGCAGCAAACAGCAACTGTTGGGCGACGCGTGATATCCTTTACACAGACACAAGCAGAGCACCACCACCCCCACCACCAGCAGCAATCACCTCCCGCAACTTTTGCTTATCCATAGGAAGCCGGCACTCACAGCTACCGTTCCGAATTGAATTAAACTCAAACTTTTACCAATTTACAAAAGCAACAGCAGGCAAAAAGGAAAGAAATGCCAAAAGGCATTAGGATGGGCCAAATGGGGTGGCGGGAGGCGGGAGGTGGGAGGACGATGGTGATGCAGTGGCGTCTTGGCGGGGCACTGGGTGGTGCAAGTTGTGTGTGCCAGGCCAAGGAGCAGAAATGACGGCAAAGAAAGAAAGCTGGCAAAGTTTTTACCCAAAAGCCAAGCCGAAGCTTATTTTCTTCAGCGCCTTTTGCCTTTTTGTTCTTTTGCCTATTTTCATTTTACGTCGAGACTTTTCTTAGGCCACGCCTCCTCCCCATCGCCCCATCGCATGCCACAGATATTCTGTTTGCCTCTGCTACTTTATGTTCTTTTTGCTTTTTTTCGCATTTCTCTATTTTTTTTTTTTTGTCTTTTTGTGCTTTTGTTTTTTTTTTTTCCTCTTGCTGAAACACAATCTGCCCCGTAAAAGAGCTTAAACCCTGTCAAGCCACCCATTAAGAGCCAGGCGCACATTTTGCGTGATGGCATACCAACACACAGAAATACACATACACACACACACACACACAGACACACACACACACACACTGCTATGCTAGATCCTTGCAAAGGACAACTATGACCAAGCTTTGGCCGGCTGGCCGCCTGGGACGCACAGACATGGCTAAGTTGTTTGTAGTTGCTGTGTTGCTGCTGTTGGGATTGTTGCTTTTTTCGGTTACTTTTGTTGGTTTTGGCTTGGTTGTTGCTGCTGTTGTTGCTGAAAATTATAGCATGTCCTTTGGACTAGAATTGCTATAGCTTTTGGCCACAGCACTTGGGTGAGGGACGGGCAAAACGAAAGAGCCATTCAGCAGTAGGTGGAGACGATTCTTGGCTCGCTTGTGCTTTGACTTGTCCTTGTCTCTCTCCGTTTCTCCGTTTCTCTGTCTCTCTGCCTCTTTGTGTCCCTGTCTATCTATGGCTGCTGTGGAACCATGGCCGAAATGTATGTCCAGCAATGAGTCTCCTTGATTCTAGATTGTGGCACGATGTTTGTCATCTGCTGAAATATAATCGAATCGAGCAGCCAAAAAGCGTACAATTTGAGCAAATTTAGTAGCAACAAAAAGAGAAAGAAATATTGAAACGAAATGGCTGTGGAAACCACGAAAATGAGCGAATGTTTCCGTGAAAGATTGGATGAAATTAGGCAAGAGGAGTGGATATGATAATCAAGATGATACGGATGATGGAATACGACAAATATATATGCTGCATAACTATTCACTTAAGCATAGCTCTTGATTTTAAGTGTTATGCAATAGTGGCAAATACACAAATCTTTAAGAAGCTTAGATATGATAATATTTACTGTGAATTTATCATTGCTAATAGAAAACTGTTCCAATAATCAGTATAACAGATAAACCTTAATGTTATATTCTGTATTATAATTTATAAATTCTGATTAGATTATCAATTATTACAATGCTTCTTCACTAAGTAAATTAAAATAATATTTATAATGCGATATATAAAAGCCAAAGAAATACATTTTAGTTATATTAAAGATAGTCGTAAAAGATAAAAAATAATTTAAAGACGTTTGCATAAAATGTATACAACTAGTCTGAACTATAAAATATGTTAGTCTAGAATACAAGTTGTATTTACATGAAATGTACATTAATGAGATATGACAATGATTATTTGATTGTACTACTACTTAAATATAATTTGGAGTATGAGTAAAGATTCAATATTAGAGCCACCAACAAGTAAGATATGCAATCGCAATCAGCATTCCATCAACAGCCGAAAATAATATACACAAATGGCTAGCGATGAGCAGCGCTCGGCTATCATCCACAAATGTTGAACCCACACCGGCAATTCCCATTCCACGTATTCTGTGAGCATATAATTTTCCAAACATTTGGCTCATTCCACAGCACAGCGGGAAAAGCCACCCAAATGGGTGGTCGCCATCATTCTGGCGACCAGGTCACAGTTAGACTGTCAGACAGAGAAACAGTTGGACGGAGAGACTGACAGAAGGACAAAGAAAAAGTAGCTAAAACGAAAAGTTAATAGAGAAAGCAGAAGCGACAGCAACAGAATGTGGGGCCAAGGCAAATGTGGATGAGAATTGTGGTGGATAAAGAGAGGATTGGGGATTGGGGATTGGGAATGATGAGGCGCAGGGCGTTTGGCATCAGCCAAATGGACACTCGGCCAGACAGTCAAGGCGAAAATTCACAAAAAGGTCGCACTCACACACACACACACACACACACACACACACACACACATCTATATATACATATGTCTGTACATACACAAATACAGAAAGAGATGGGGAAGGACAACGGACGTTGAATGTTGGACGACGGTCAGCCCCAAAGTTGAAAATGTACAAACAAATCGAGCAGACATGCAAGCAGTAACTGTAAATAAGGGGAGCGTTGGTTGGGGGGGGGGGGCACAATGACGACGACAGACATCGAGAGCAACAAACAAACAAATAGACAAACAGACGTTGACCCAAAAGTTGAAGTGCAGATCTAAAAGCACCCAAAACACACACAGTCAAACCAACCACCAACTTCTGCCGACCCATCCCCCCCCCTTCACCCGGTCAGCCCACAATGCGGCCTCCTCGAAAGTCCCAAAAGTTTGATTTAAGCTGTGGAACTTTTTTGGGTGCGCTATTCGAGTATATCACGCATACGCACTGTGGCTATGATAGCTACGAGTAGCTGTGAGTGCGTATATCTCAGTTTATATCAGTGTTTGGGTATTTCTGTGTATCTGAGTGTGTGTGTCTGTGTGTGTGTGTATGGTTGAGTATATGTTGAATTTAAACATTTTCCCAACTTTTGGCTGCTGCTAGCAAAAGCCAAAAGTTTTCCCAACAGCAGCAACAGCAGCAACAAAACTTGGCCACAAAAATAAAAAGAGTTTATTGCTGTTGGACCCGAAGTATGGCAGTGTGGTTGGGGAAGGGGAAGAGGGAGGGGAAGCGGCTGCGGCAAATGCTTGTGCAGCCATTGCCGCTGGCAGCATAATATTTTCTGCTAACGCAGTCACTTTTCATAAACTTTCACAAGCAACAGCAACAGCAACAACAACAGCAACAACAACAGCAACAAAAACAACAACAAAAACAACATCAATAACAAGAACAACTACAACAACAATGAAAACTCAAACAACAGCAACAACTTGTAGAAATGTTTGAAAAGGCAGCCAGTAAAAAGGATTATAGAAAATTGCCAGCAATATGAGCACAAAGTGTGGGCAAGCATCACCATCCCAAAAGGGGCTGTTAGACATGGCGCGACAGGCAAAACTTTTGGGACGGGCGCCGCTGGTTGGCAAAGTGTGGGTGGTGGTGAGTGATGGTGGCTGGTGGCTGGTGGTGTGGGTATGCAGCTTTAAGGGACGCTCGTCTGCCTGCGCATATTGTCAACTGTTGGCGTCGACGAGGAGCAGAACGAAAACGACAACGCATCAACGTCGTCGTCATTGTTATTACAGCCCTACGGCACACCCAAGCAGCTCACCCACACCAACATTATCATACACACACACACACACACAGCCAACAACACCCTCGCCCACACACACACACATGCCTAAAAGCCGTCAACACAATGTTTGGCTTGTAGCGGAGAAGCGCCAACAATGTGGCACAGTGGGTAAAAAATTTGACTGAATTTTCACTCATCAAAAATATCGAAGTTAATTATATTCACAGATAAAAATAAATTTCGGACTTTGTTTTATTTTTAAGGGATAAGTATATTTCCCATATTATGTAAATATTGTACAAATATACAAAGGAGAAATAAAATCATATAAAAATTTACACATTTTTAAATAATCTATGTATTTTTCTCAGTTAATTGAATAATATATCAGGTACAAGTTAACGAAAATAGTATTTGAAGACACACACAACACCAACGAAACATTTATGTATATATATTTATTATTATTACAGGGTTTAAGCAAGTATTATTTTTAATCTAATTAACTTTTTCATCCTTCAAGATGAAAGTGTTTTTACTTAACACCTGCACCGAATTGACAACAATTAATTAGTATTTAGATTGTTAATGACAAAAAAAATTCCATTTAATATATATTTTATTATTAATATTTAAATTAGTTACTCAGAAAAACCTTTTACAGTGGAACAGTTAAAATTTGTGCAAAAACATTTCCTGCCTTTTTGAACACTGTGCGTTGACAGCGAAGGTCGTTTAGCGTTGATGACTTGACGGCATCTGACAGAGACGAGGAGCGAGTGATCCAATGGGGGTGAAGGAGATTATGCTCGGCACGGGTATGAGAAGAGTGGTCTGTGGTATGGAAGTGGGGTCGCTGTTTGGGTTTGTGAGTCGACTGGCGTCGGAAATTTTCAGGTTTTGATTGTGTAGTCATGTCAAAATAATAGTCAACTTACATGCCACAGAGCCGAGGTGGCCAACCCCCGGAGAAAAGCTTGAATTACATGGCGAAGAGCGCAAAGGATGACGAAGCTGCCTGCTAAGTGGCTGGAACTTGTGAGTTCCTGTGGTTTCCTTCTCATTTCTTTTTCATTGTTTTTTTTTCTTCAGTTTTTTTTTTTTTTTTTTTGTACTCAACGCATCCGCGCCTCATTTGCATGGCGTGGCGAACGAAATGAATTTGCGCATATTTGGCATATTATTTTACAGCTCACTGTGGGCTGTGGGATGTGGGATGTGGGCTGGGCGCTGGTAATGCAGCCAAAGGACAAGCTCTTGACAAGCTGCTGCGATTTTGATGGGTTGCTCACCGAACTGAGCATACACATTATACATATATATATATATATATATATATATATATATATATAAATTTATTTATATATATGCCGCATATGTGCACAGATCTCAAGCATAACCCATACAACAACGATGCCCATTGTCATCGGTAGTCGCTCGTCACTGCAACCCCTAGCGGTAATGTACGATATCGTATATATATATATATGTAATATATATATGTATGTATATTAATGCCCCTTAACCAAAAAGTCCACGGCACATCCCTCAGTCGCTCAGTTGGCCCAATCGCTTGTATTATTTTTCTTTTGTCATTGTGCTTTTTTCATCTGATTTTTCCTTTTGTATTTGTATAATTTTTTCTGTCGCCTTCCATCCCCCAGTAGAAATGTGTGTGTGTGTGTGTCGCCCACCTTACAGTGGGCAACTGAACAGAAAAGAACAGAAACCAAAGCGTTTCCCATTGTTTGCGACTCGGCCTCGTCTCTGTTTTATTCCGTTGTATATTCTCCCATATCTTGGCACGTCTTTTATTTTTCTTTCGTGAGCTTTCTTTGATTTTTTTTCCTTTTTCTTTTTTTGCAGTGCTTTTGTACACGATGCTGTAACTGTTGGCCAACCTCATCATCATCTTCCTCGCAATCCTGGCATTCTGTGTGCCTTACCATTTTTATTGTTCTTTGCACACAACTTCATTTTAGCCCACTTTTTTGGGTGGCTTATTTGTATGGCTCCATATCATGTCGCCCTTACCCCCCCGTTTGGTGTCTCTCACGAGTCGTTGAATTTTTGCTACTATTTGCTGGCACACACCCACCGCAAATGGATCGTATGACTCCCACACAACATTCAGACACCCTTCGCCACACGGTTTTTTGCCTCCTTCTTTGGGTTTGACTTTGATGAGATTTTTTGAGGTTAATCCCTTGTAGTGCCAGGACCAAACGCTTCAAGTCCAAGTTCTTGCCATGGCTTTGTCTGCACGTCCCAAACACTGTGTGTGTGCATGGAGTTGTGTGCTTGGGCGATTATTCTTGGTGTGGAGTGGAAAATTAGTACATGTTGGAAACGCAGCGATTGTTCTTCTTAGCGCTCAAGGAGCTGCTTGCCTGCCACGCTTGACTGGTCGAAGCCAGCAGGGGTCGTTCTGAGTTAGGTGTATGGTCAATAGCTGGGGCGGGGCACGTGCGCCTTTTTTTTATAACATTTGCCCCTTGCGTTGCAAGAAAATTAATGTTGTTACCTATCAACTGCTCCTGACATCACTGTTAGCTGAACATTGAAAAGGGTTTGGGGTTTCTTTAATGGTCGCTGCAGTTGAGTTGTTATTTGATTTAGCAGTCAGCGCAAATTGATGTGATACCTTAAAGCAAATGTAAATTTTTTCACTCTTGGATTTATTAAAAATTTGTTCAGAATGCGGGGGAAAATTCAGTGCGCATCTCTCTGAAGCGTCCCTTTTGAGCGTTGCCAGTGATAACTTTAAGCCACAGATTATGAAAGAAAATTTCATTGAAATAAGCTCCAACCGAGTTACACTGGTACAAAATACTAGTAAAAAAAAACTAATGCAGTTTTTCACTCTCAATAGTCCTTAGTCAAGTCAAACCCTTGAGTCGGTTTGTGTAACGCCCCGTATACTTAATATGCGACAAAACATACACTCAGCATGATATTTATGACGATAAACGAGCGCTGGGCACACACACACACACATACACACACACACACACACAACCACGCCGACATTAAATGGCAGATATCCTTTTAACACTTAAAGCGGTGAAAATATTAAAAACAAAAACCACAAAGCCAACAACAACGGCACGAAAACATTTTTATTGATAAATGCGCAGACTTACATATAGAGCCATGCACACGGGGGCGTGGCACATATGAAATGTGTGTATTTGTGTGTGTGTGCATTTCTGTTTGTGGGTGTGTGTATATGTGTGTTTGCTGGTCGTGTCCATGCCGAACCACAACGCAGCTCAGCGCAAGTGTATAAAATTATGAAACAGCTCGCACCGTTCGCGTTGAGTCCCTTCTCACCAAAACTTTCCAACCTTCCCCCCCCCCTCCACCCACAGCCAACATACAAAGCATCGCTTTATAGGGCTAACTGTTGCACAGTGGTACATGCACAATATATATACACATGCACTTTTAATAAAATATTCTCTTAAACCTTTTCAAACTCGGAGGAATTATTTACAAAAAAAAATTATTTATTTATTGTGCGAGCTCTATATATATTTTACAACTAAATAATAATAAATAAAATAAAAATAATTATAGTAAAAAGTGCATTTAAGGATTTTAGAAATAATTTTATTTGTGCCTTTTTACTGTAAATAAATATCAATTAAGATCGACTTTTTTCTGAGTGTAAACGTTTCGATTGCTTTTTGTGTTTATGTTTTATATATTACTCAATTTTAGCAAGTGCTGTAACACTGTGCGCACTTGTGCTCGTCCTTGTGCTGCCCTCACACTTTGCACATAGCACACACACACACACACACACACACACACACAAACACACACATACACACACACACATAAACAAGTGCGCTTGTGCTGGTATGTGGTGCCTTCTGACATGGTTCCGGCTTGTTTGTTTGGTTTATTTTATGACCATAACCAAATCACCTCCCCCCCTCCCAAACATAACCCACCCACTTAGCCAACCACCGAGCGGCCAAACGGCCGACAAAAACAGTCGGAGAGTCCCAACTATAATACACAGCCAACATGCCTACCATGCAACGAGGAGGCACATGTGCTGCTGCAGGCTCTGTGTGTGTGTGTGTTTGTGTGTGTGTGTTAAGTGTGTGTGAATATCTACTTGTATGTGTGTGTTTTAGTTTAGTAGCTTTTGCCGCCTGTTTGACTCGGCTGAAGTTCGCTTTTGTTCCACAGCCCTCATCTGTGTGAGATTGTTGCTGTTGTGCTCATGTTTGCCACGCATATAAATTGCGTTGCTGTTGCTGTTACTGTGTCCTTGTGTGTGTGTGTGTGTGTGTGTGTGTGTGTGTGTGTGGGTTGGTTTTGTCTAACTGCGCTTAGTCCGTTGCTGTGCCGTTTTGAAAGCTAAAACCGGCTTAAATGCCATTTGTATGCATTGAATGTTGCATGTGGCAGGACCCACCAAGTAGGATGAGAGCCGGTAGCAACCCGACGCCCAGCCCAGCACAGTGGCTGTGATGAGTTCAACTGTGGATTCTGTGTGGCATCCCCTCGCAATCAGCGTGAATCGCTCTCCATTTTTTTGTAGCCACTGCCTCCTCCACTTCTCTGTCTGAGTGCGGATGGAAAAAAAAGTGTTGGTGTGCAATGTTGCCACATTTGATTTTTGGTTAGCGAAACGGCAGCTGGCAACTCTGTGCCACGTTTCCATTTTTGATGGCAACTAAAATATGTTGCATATTATTTCACCATTTTGCGATTTCTCTTTTATTTCAATTTATTCGACATTTATTTTTTACTCCTCCAACATGCAGCCAGCAAATACAAAAACTTGTTTTCCATTTGTTGTTGTTGTTGTTGTTGTGTTTGTGTTTTTTCCCGTTTGCTCTTTTAAACTTTATTTTCCATTTCCCACTCTCTTTATGTGCCCTGCAGTGTACATGTGAATGCAGGACATGGACAACGGGTCATGGGCTGCAATGACCCAACAGTTGACCTCCCTTGCAACCCATTTCCCTTTTACATTCCAACACTTTAGTTTGTATATTTCCAACTTGACATTTAAATACATCAAGCTCTCTCTCTCTCTCTATCTCTCTCTGCTACTAATATGGATGAGTTCAAGCTACAAAATAAATATTACAACTGTTGCGGTTGAGCTTTCTACGCCTTAAACGTGTCAATCAAATTTGTCACACTTTGGACAAAAAAAATAACATGAATATTAGTAAATTATTAATATATTTCAATTAAGGTTTGCAGTTCAGTTGTCAAATATAAAATTAAATACATTCAGCGCAAGTTTTTCAATTGTTCAATATATTTGAATTTTATTAAAATTACCTATCTACAAATTATTAAATCATAATACAAAAAAATTTCATTTCGACAGCTCATATAATAAGTGATTTATGCTTACTTCAACAAATAGACTTTAAATAATTTAATTTACATGGATTACTTTAATTCAATAAACTGATGCTTAAGTAATGCACCTATTTTTAATGCCAACGGGCAAAGATAGGTAAAAGCACTTTATATTTTAAATTTTAAATAAAATTCTTGCTTTAAGAAATGCATTTGAAGAACAACTCTTTCTCTATTATTATACTCTTGTTAGAAAATAAATCAATTACACAATTCCAATAGATATATTCTCTGGTCTTTGACATTTCCACTTCAGTTTTAATGTGATCTGCAGGAATTCATTGAACTGATTTGTTGATAAACTGAAAGGTGCAATTGGTTAAAATTTTAACGACCTTGCTTTGGCTAAGTATTTCATTATAAAATGTAATTCCACTTTTTAATCTTCAGGGTTAGTGACTTAATATTTAAGTTAAAGATGCAGCTGTAGAGCTTTCTGTTGTATATTATAAAATGTAAATAAAAAGTTTTCAAAGATTTCAATTTATTTGAATTCGAGATTTAAAAAAAGCATTCCTATGCATTTTTCTACAATAATATAATTTAACAAAATTAGCCAACCTCAGCAAATATTTAGATTATATCAAAATAACTAAATTGTCCTTAATCAATTTAATTTACAAGGTTTACTTTGAACCAATATTGGTCCCCGTGCATATTATGTCCGTGCAGCTTTTGGTGGCAGCTGCAATTAGGGAGAATAGTATAAAGGCATCTTATTTTTCGAAGAAAATGCTGTTGCAGTTAATATGCGTTAATAATCCAATTATTCGTTTTGAAGCATAAGAAAATGATTCTTGATTTATGTGTAATTATTATTGAAATGAATCGAATCGAAATAATTGCATAATCAACTCCACTGCAGCACTAATCTTGGTGTACTATTACACCTTTCCAGAATGGTTGTGTGCAACGTACCAAAAACATTGTTGAATTTATTTCCCATGTGATGAAATGATTTTAGAAACAAATAAAATCTAATATCTTTTATTCACTAAGGTCTTTGATTCTATAATTTTTTGTCAACTGCTTCGTAAACAAAGCCAAATGGAATTTCCTAATAACCCTAACTTCTGGATTGCTGTGTATCTGAGTAACAGATCTCAAAAAGTTGTATTCAAGACATCACATCACAGTCCTTTTAACACATTAATTAATTACCTTTTATTTTAAAACAGTCGGATTTATTTTCATATTTGTCATAGTGTGAAAGAAATTCTCTCCATTTGAATTGCTCTAGGTGTGAAATTATATGATTTTATCGTGGCTCTACTAATTCTGTTAGTTGCATGCTAGAAATGATGCCACTTGATTGACTGAAATAAGTCAATTTGTATGGTTTATATCTTGATAGTAAATTAAAATTGGGTGGTCATATTAAATTCACTGACAACAAAGCCTTTCAAGTTCTGGGATTAATTAAGATTTAATATTTCCAATATTTAATTAAATTTAAAATTACTTAAATCTTCTTGAACAATTTTATTTACATAGTTGACCTTAAGTCAGGCTCCTAGTTCTGTCGCATGGTGGATTCACGCACTACGTCCAGTCCATTCCAAATAGGGCGAGTAGTAGTATTAAGGCTTTGAACTACATATTACGTGGACATTTGTTTTCAAGAATACGTTAACCAGTTTTCTGGCTTCTTTTATACGCAAAAAATTATGTTGCAGTTAATATGCGTTAATATTCCAATTATTCGTTTTAAAGCATATGAAAAAGTTTCTTGATTTCTCTCTAATTATTTAGAGTAAATGAAATCACAAAGTTCTATTTTAAACATTTCTTTATAATCCTATCCTAGTCTCCTCTTAGATACCCAGGTTATGCTTTTTAACCTATTTTTGAATGACCTTCCTTCTGAAACAGTGCATTAATTTAATAGTCTCAAGTTGTGCCTGATGTATTATAATCATTATTCATATTCATCAAAGTAGTTTGGAATCTTTGGCAAAGTATTTATTATTATATGTACTCATATTAATGGATAGAAT
Source organism: Drosophila longiperda (assembly GCA_035042125.1). Classification (NCBI taxonomy): domain Eukaryota; kingdom Metazoa; phylum Arthropoda; class Insecta; order Diptera; family Drosophilidae; genus Drosophila; species Drosophila longiperda. The sequence goes on from JAWNLV010000130.1 coordinate 3,581,087, forward strand.
AAAAATTAAGTCATCTCTGTAGAGTGTCGATAAAATGGGATTGATCTCTGTCAACATTAAAGTTGCATAGTTACCTAGAAATCTAGTTTTTTGTACATTGAGAAAAGGGGTACTGGGAACAATATCGATCGATAGCAAAACTATTTTTGTTAAACCAAATATTGTGAATTATTGTTATGATTAAACTAAGAGTTCGAAAATGTGTGCCGCAACCCCCGAATACCCAATCAATCGACAGTGCCCGTGCCCATTTTTGACCCAACACCAAGTCAAGCAGACTAATCTCATACGTCCCATCGGCCATTGAGCAAGTGAATAGGGAGATTGGAGTTGGGTTGCGGGATGTGGATGAAGCTGCCGTTCCGATGTTACCCCACTTATTCTATATTTTACTTAATGCATTCTCTGCTTATCCTTATTTTTATTAGTGTTTCAATATTCTTTTTCACTTTGCTCAGCCATCCTTTTTCTATCTGTCGATTCTCTTTTGCTGTGTTTGCTTTCGAGTCCTGGTTCCAGTACACTTCTGCTACTTCTGCTGCTGCTGCCGGGGTTGGCTCGTTTCAGCCATTAAATGGACAAATGAGGGATATAAAACAATTCGCTCTGGCTTCCTTTTTCCAGTCTCTGTGCCGTCTCAGAGTCCTTTGCTGGTTACTTTTTTGTGTATTTTTATATATATATATATATATTTTTTTTGTTTTGGCAAAGTATTTTATTATTATATGTATTTCCTTTTTCTTGTAGACCTTCTGGGTTGGTCACTTTATTTGTACCTTTCCATGGGTACGGGCATGCAAAGTGCTTGTGTCTGGCATATCCTTTTGGGGCCCAGACCCAGTGCATGGGTTTGGTCAGGATTTATGCTCAGTTGTTGGGTGTTTCTATTTGCCTTTTGGGTGTGTTTGCTTACACGGCAAATGTCCATTCCTTCCCCTTCCCCACTGCCGGTACGTCCTTTCGTGTGTCCTGTTTATGTAATCGCCCACATTAGTTTCTAACGCTTACATTGACGCTCCTCCGTTTCCTATGTGTTCTTGGTGTTCTTGGTGTTGGTCTAACAACATTTGCACTCACTTTGGATACGCCAAAAGGAAACTCAGTGGCCAAAAGATTCAAGCTCGCATCGTACTCATTTGTTCTCGAAACTGGCAGACAAGTTTGCAGCTTATTCATATCCTTTTCGTTTTCATTTTCATTTTCATACGACTCCGAAAAAAAGTTACCTTCATTTATATCTCCACTTCATGGCTCTATACTTTTCCTTCTCTATGTTTCTGGTTTGCTCGATGGGTCACTTGCCGTTTACTATATTTTCTTTCTTTCGAGGTCCTTCGCTGGCGCATGGAAAATGAAATGAAAATAGAATGATACTCATTAATTTGATAAATCGCGGGCCCAACAAAATGCATGTACCTCTATATTTATATATATGTATTGTAAATGTATATGTATGTGTATATGAAATAAGGTATATATATAATTTGTGTAGTCGTAGTCCTCTTATGTACAGTCAACGTTTTCTCGACTGTTTTCGCTCTCGTCTTTTTCTTTTTCTTTTGTTGTTTAATAATGCTCGCAGATTTTATAAATGACCACGTTGCAAATGAAAAAAGTTGACCTTTAGCAGCGCAAATAGGAAGTTTCCACTCCCACTCTGACACTCCCCCCCTTCTCTGTGTCTCTCCTTATGCCGAAAATCCTATAGCCTTCAGCCATCGCTTTGTGAGCGTTGATTTTGTTTTCAACATTATCATTATCATTATCATCATCATTATTATTATCAGCATCAGCAGAATTTCTCTTGAATTTTTAACTAATTTTTCTTGGTTTGCTACGCCTACTTCACAGAATTTTTGGAAGACATAAACCCACTATCCGACTTCTCACCAGCCGTGCTTCCTTGGGGGCTGAGCACCTAAAACGTAGGTTTTTGGATTCAGTTGAGCTCAGTGCGTTCAGTGCCGTCATGGCCATTTATTTGGAGACCAGTGCTTTTATTAGCACACATATAATAGGGTCACGCGTGTATTTGTTACCCTCCCACCCCCTACGCACTCCTCTGAAGTGTCGGTGTTTTCGTTCGTTTTCTTCTGGTTGCCCTTTTTATTATTATTAATTTTCCAGCAAGTTACATGCACACTTAACAAAATAAAGGCATGACAGCAAGAAAGAGCAGCGAAAGCAACTCATTTGGAGTGAGGGGGGGTGGTATTGGGAAAATGCGAGGAGTGGGCAACGCCTACAACACAGAAGCGACAAACGACAGCAACGCAATGCGAAAGGACACTTAAATATGGAAAACTGAAACAGGGTGGCCGTACCACGGTGAGAACTGAACTGCTCCAAATGAGGTCACTTTTACTCGCTGCTCCTTACCAGCCCCACACATGACATAGGCAAAGAATCACACTGAATAGATGGTGGCGGGGAGAAGAAGGGCTGAGAGATAGATGGAAATATTTGAGGCATTACCTCAATGACCTCTGGCGTATAAATCAACTGAAAGCTATTGGCCAGCAAGGATAACAGAATTTATTATGCATAACTGGAATTTCAAATATTTGCCTGTGAAATACTCTGTGAGGAATTTAATGCCCGAACTTGAAGAAACAAGTATTATAATCATGAATCTATAGACATGGGTTGATTAAGTTAAAAAATTGTTATATGTATTTTAAATATCTGTCGGATTGACTTGAGCTTTGATCATCATTAAACTAACAAAATATAAACAGTTTTTATACAAATATAAATTTGAATTAGTTAGTTATTTCGGGAAAAGTAATTGAAATGGGAAACTTCTTAATATTTCTTATTACTGCTCAAAATTAAATCACACAAAAAACGAAACGATAAGAAAATATAAAAAAAAACTTAAATCTAACAACATTTTTTACTTACGGGGTATATGCGCGCATGTATATTCCATGTATGTTTTAACCCTTTGGTTATTTATTTTGTCAATGTATTTATTTGCTGATATGAAGTATGTGTGCAAGTATGTACAATGGTGACATCATTTTACAAATCATATTTTGGCAACATCCAATACCAGAACAATCGCTGATAACGATAGACAAAACCAAAACCGACATCGATTTTTTGTTGTTTGTCTTTCAGTGATTGACCTGGGAAAATGCTTAATACATAATTTTAATTAATACTTAGTCTATTAATTTAGAATTAATTCGATTAAGTAATAGATTATATATATATATAGAATATATTGCGCACTTAAAGTCAAAGTCTAAACACGGTTAAAAACAGTTGTTGCCATCGATAATTTCGTAAATGTAGCTTTACAAGAGACTCGGCCAACTGTACATTAGCAAGGCCAACAAATGTTCATTTTCAAATAGGAAACTGTAAAAACAATAAAATTGCAATAACACGAATTTGTCGTCGATTACTAAGAAATGAAATCGGATATTGGCTCCGTGACGTATACGCCATAAAACAACGCAGTTCCCGATTACTGAATATCTCTTGGAGTCTTAAGCCCGAGTTGGAACCAGCAAAATAATGAAAGTTTTATATATATCTGCATGTACTGTTATTGGTGACGTAGTTGGCAGACAACTGTAATAACTGCTAACTGGCACCAAAGCGATAGTAATATAAAATTTAAAAAAACAATAAACATTTTCAATGACCAACAACAAGACAAAGAAGTCGATCGACTAAGCCGTCTACAGCCAATTCACCACTTGTCCAGTTGCAGTTGTTACCACGAAGTCATCGCGTTAAGATCTCTACGAATTGCTGGCTCCTCAGCAACACCAGACAACGTCGCGTATGCGTAATACACAAAAGTGCATGTGCAATAAAAATAGAATAATGAATCAGTCTGCAACTGAGTCGACTAACACTTCCAGCAATGGCTCACCAGACAACTCCGGCCTGTTCACCTTCGATGCACATCAGTATTTCAGATTTCCGACAGATCCCAATGCATCCTCCAAATACGGTTCTGAAGTGCGCGAGCGAAAAATCGATCGTTGTCTGAAACAGTTACAGGATGCACTTAAAATTGACAAGTAAGTCACATTTTTAATAGCCTGCATATAGAAAAATTAATAATATTTAGTAGTCCATATGTGTAATTACTATTATAATTATTATTACTATTAATTACTATTTTTATGCTGTTTTATTCGTGAGAATGGATCTTAATCCATCATTGTGTGTGACTCTTGAACTGTCGTCCACATTATTTAACCAACATTATATTTTATTTTTGTTTTCATTCAGTATCCTAGATGAGTTTTTAGGTTGTCAAAACCTTTTCGGCTTGTCACTTTAGAGGCTTTCTTAAAGTTGTAGTTATGGAGTATTTTGTTGTGAAGTTAAAATGTTGAATAATACACATTCAAACGCCAGTTTTCGAAGCTACCAATATATTTAAAATATAGTTTTAAAAAATACAATTTTATACATTTTTGCAAATGAATATAAATTTAGAAATATCCAATCCTCATCTAGTATTTACTGTTTTATTTTTCAGGGCTTATTCACATCCATTTGGTTTGGTACGCCTCTGAAGTTGATAGCTACAAGTAGGGAAAGTAGTGAGATGAAGTTTTTGAACTGCATTTTGTTTGGAGATTTGGATTCAAGACAACGTTTAACAATTTGCTAGCTTCTTTTATACGCAGAAAATGCTGTTGCAGTTAATATGCTTAACTAATATAATTTTACGATTTAAAGCATACAAAATCGTTTCTTATATTAAATGCAAACATTATGTAAATGGATCTAATCAAAATAATGGAAGAATCATATTCCAGAAAGAGAAATAAGTAAGCAGACGGTTATAATCGGTTGGCATTTCCTCTTATTTGATGCTTTTGTTTAATAATTAATTAATTGTTGCAATGTCAATTGAGGGGCATTAAAATGCAGTAAGCAAGTTGCAAACAAATGAGCCCATCCATAAATTATTTAAGTAGAAACTTAATTTTCGGTTAGAGCAAGACAGGAAATGCCAGATAACAAACACAACAGGCAAGTCGAAGCTTCAAACGGTTAAGCCAAGTCAAAGATGAAATTTTCAAAATTCTAAACACACACTTACAAACACACACACACACACACATAAACCCACAACTCAAACCAAAATCCGAGTGAGCTGCTGTCTTGTTGGATGCCGCCTTTGGCATTAGCATTTTGAGACTGTAACTAATCACAAATGATAACATTTGCATGTGCAATCAACACACACTCACGTTTTTTGAGTGTGTAGGTGTTTACTATGTATTTATGATTTTCGGCTATTTGCATACTTAAGTGTGCAGTTATTACCTTGTTATTCCGATATAAATAACAATGACGATGGCATTTCACAATCTGTTGCACAGACTTCAAGTGTGCGTGTGTTTTTCGTGTGTGTGTGTGTGTGTGTGTGTGTGTGTGTGTTTTCCTTATGTCTGCCCTTAACTGTCTGCCATTGGCAATTGCAGAAAACTGCTTCAATGGTCCGCATTGCAAAACATCTTGTGCATAATTAATTTCAGTTTATTTAATACGTTTTAATTCATTATTGATATCAGACATAATAATAAACAAGAACAACAAACAGCAATCAAATAGGCAAATTTATAGCTCAAGCTCTGTTGGCTCCCTCAGGAAATGTGATAGTAAAACAGAGTTTGGCTATCTTTGGCAGGTTAAGATATTTATGCATAAGTGAAGCAAAGGAAGTTGCATTTAATATGAATACTCAAATATTAAGCATACGACACGTGTCACACTGTAGCTGTAGCTGATTGCTTAAAGCTGTAAAGTATAGAATTTGCACACAACTGTTGAAAAAATAATAATTATAATAAATAATAATAATGTCACATTTTGGCGTTAATCATTGGCATTTAAAATGAAAACATTTAATCGCATTTGCATAAATTTGCCATATGTCAAATATGTATGCGAAATGAGGCCAAAAAAAATGGCAACACAGCAATAAATGCAACAAGCGACAAATTAAATAATAAAGATTACACACACCCACACACACACACACACACGCACATACTCATTTGCAGCATTCCACAATATCTCAAATTTTGATTGAATTATCACATTATATGTTGCAAACAAATAATGCATATCTGATATATTTTTTGTTCATATTTCAATTTAATTATTTTTATGTACTTTTTGCCGCTCTCTTTAAAATACCAAACATATTCAAATTTATATATATATATACCCTTATATACCCTCCTCAATATTAAAAAAAAAAACATTTCTATGATTAAATTTAAATATCTTGAACAATGATTTCAAATTGGTAGATTAGATTTGATCTCGTTTAGATGATTTTGGATTTAAAATTCTGAACAAACCCTTTGGGCCACATTAATAAGTGTAGGGTATATGAATATATATGCACAACTGTTGTTAATTAAGTGGTTGAAAATTGTAATATATTATGCAAAACAACAACCAAACTAATTTGCAAACAGATTATGCATCAAATTCATGCACAGAAGTCAACGCTAATGCTTTTAACATTTTAATATTATTACACGATTCGGTTGATGCATTTTTTGGCTCATCAAAATAACTTTATAATATTGTTAGTGGATATGCAAATCCTCAACAATTTGTTTAACACGAAAAACAAAAATTCAAATGTATAAATCATTTTTTTTTATTGTATTGTTTAAGAATAGTATTTAATAGGCATTCGAAAATATTTCGAGATGTCTCTTGTACTATCTAAGCAACAACTTAGGATTCCATAGAGCGCTGTGCATAAAATTAATTTACTAATTGATGAGGCCCTGATCTCAATACGCAAAATAGCTCGACGAATTATCGTCGACAATGCAAACAAGTTGAAATTCAATTACGAAGACGTCGCGACGACTACTACGACAAAGACTCAATGAAGGGAGGGGGGAAGGGGGTCGGTTGGTTGTTGGTTGTTGTACGGTACGGTGCGGTGCGGTGCGATGGGCGAGACTGAGAGAAATAATCGTAAAGCACAGAAGAAACAAAGCGAAAACAAAAGCAATGCAAAGGGAATTGTGAAGTGAACTATGGTCGAGGTGAGTGGTGGGGTCTTGGGGCGGACAGCAATAGCAAATATAAGTAAATAAATAAACCGAATAAACTGAAAATTTATTGAAGAAATATATAGGCGAGCGCGACTGCGAACAAAAGCCAACGCCAGAAGATGATGAGAAGCACACGCGGGAACAGATGAGGTGCCTGCCTGCCTATAGCTGTGGATGTTTGTGTAAAGGGAGGGGACACAGTAGTCGTAGTAGGGGGCAGCTGTTACGGCGACATTGCGATACGCGACCAAAATCGGCGCGTTGTCGATAAAGTGACTTAAATCTCACACCCGCAAAACGACGACAATGACGACAATGGGCAAACGATGGCGAGGATGGGCGATGGCAGCAATTAGAATAGAGTACGATTGCGAGTGCGGGTGCGAGTGCGAGTTCAAATGAGAGTATGAGTACGAATAAGAGTCTGAGTGTGAGTATGAGTATGAGTATGAGTACAACTACGAGTACCGGGCAAAGGCCCTCGTACAGACACTCAAGGTTGGCCCAGTCCCAGTACCAGTCGCAATCAGTATATCTGTGGTTATATCTCTATCATTGTGTATGTATCCGTATCTGTATCTGTAGATGTAGATATTCCTCTATACGTATGCCGCACTAAAAACCGAGGCTTGTGCCCATGTGCAGTGAGCGATTTCACAATATTTAATAAATAATTTCATAATTGTTTTGCTTTTGCGTAAAAATTCAAATGAAAGAGGCACTGAGTTTTTTTTTTTTTTTGTTTTCTCTTATTTTTTTTTTATAGACTGTACGTTGAAGCAGTAGGAGGGGCTGGGCGGTGCTGAGGGGTTGAATTCGAGTCAGGCAAGGCGGTCACGCACTTTGTTGTTGTTTCTGTTGTTGTTGTTTCTGTTGTTGTTGTTGTTGGATGGCTGCCCTCTTCTGCGTCTCCTTCTTCTTTGTGCGATTGCTTTTAATGTATAAGCACATAATTTAAATTTAGGTTTTTTTATTTCTTTGTGTGTACTCAATTAAAAGGCAAAAAAAAACAACAACAAGTGAAGCAAATACAACAAAATGGAAAATTATTCCGAGAATCTTTCCGATTGTCCAAACGCCACAATTAAAAGATTTGGGAATTTTTTTTTTGTTTTTTGTTTTGCTTTTCTGCTTTGGTTAAAGACGAGCGGATAACCGCCAAATAAGCGTAAAAATTGAAGTTGCTTTTGGGGGTGTTTTAGTCAGAGCTAAGCCACCTCGAAATATCAAAAGCCACTAAGCTGCCCAAGGGGATAAAATCCAACTTGAATTTTAGTCGTTAATGTCTTTAATCTTTAACAGATCCGCTGACTTTTAATTTGCAATAATCATATGAGCTTATTAGCTTTATTTGTAGAAATGTGCATGAAAGTGGGCTCAAATTAAATGGAAAATCAGGTCCTTTGCTGAAATACTTATATCTGAATTTGTTTATAAATATATATAGTTATATAGATATAGATTTAAATATAAATATATATTTATGATCAGATTATTTATGGAAAACAGAGCATACGAGTAAGATTTCCTAGAGACTTGACATTTTTTAAGAAAATGAGAAAGCGGATCATTTCTTAAATAAAAGACTATAGAATATATAAAATATATATATAAACAAATATAAACATATTTATATAATATATATAAATATACTTTCAGTTCACAACAAATTAATAAATTAACATAAATTCAATTTTTTGTCTTGTGGGTACTATTTATCTATACTTAATAGAGAGTCACGAATAGGCATAAGTTTTAAGATCGATTGAGTAAAATTCTAATTTGGTTATAGTAAATAGGTAAAACCAAAGAAAATGTATTTAAATTAACTTCCAAAATTATTGCCAAATATAGAGAATATGCTAAATTGTAGATTTTTGGTCTTCGAGACAACCAATTCTAACATGATGCTGCCAATCAAGTAAGGCAGCAATTGCGTTATTATGTTCGATTTATGTAATTCCCAAGTATTTAAAAAAAAACACACACAATTAGATTTTCATTGGTCAATGCCACTTGCCACTTGTTGTTATTGTTGTTGTTGTTAAGTCCATTGTTGTTGCAGCTTGTATGTACATACCAACATATATACATATTATATTATGGCCTTTTTATTTACAATTTTCGTTTACTTAACGCATTTTATTTGTTTCGCTGCTCATCTTGCTCAGTTTTCATCTCGAAACGAGAATTCTTTTGGCCCAACTATTAGAAATATGTATTTGTTGTACTCGCATTAATTTTGTCTATTTTGTGGCCCCCACAAAAAAGCAATTTGTTTATGAAAATTTACTTGCGCTTCGTTTTTAATTTTTCTTCTCGTCGTTTTTTTTTCGGGAGGGGTGTCTAACTTTAACTAGTTTGCATGTGGAAAAACAAAAATTTGTTTTTCTTGCTTTGATATGGAAAATATTTTTACAAATAAATTAAAGCCATCTGGCATTAACGGATCGTTAGATTGGCCAAGACAAAACAGAACTAAAACCAAAAAAAAAAAATAAAAAAAAAACCAAATCGACAAAATCTCTATTCGATTTGAATATCGATGAGGTCTCATCGACAATTGAAAATGCTTCGCTTGAGGGATGTCGTTCAGACGACAGGATATAGAAAATGAAACAAGTCGTGATTAATGACAGAGTCTCTCGGACATGTACAATAAAATAATACAAAATCTGAAACCCCTTTTTCAATTCTGCTTCCGGCATGGTGGCCATATTGTTGTTGTTGCAGTGGTTGTTTGCTGTTGTTGTTGCTGTTGTTGTTACTGTTCATTTCAATTAAATTCCAGGCGCGTAATTTAGTTAATTAAGTCATTTGAATCAGAGGCGCAAAGCGGACTAAAGTGAGTGACAAGTCAGACCAGTGAATTGACAAGTAAAAGAGAACAATAATAAAAACGCTTGCATACCATAAATTATAGAACAAATTATGCAAATCACAAGGCAAATAAACAAAACCTCAAGACGAGGCCAAAGGCAGCGAGAAAATAACTGCAAAGCAAAGCCCGGCAAGCAGCTCAACAATCCCGGCGACGACGACTCGTCGCCAATTGGAAATAACTGCAGTTGGCAGCAACTCACAGAAAGAGTGGGAAAAGGGGATGGGGTAGGTAGGTGACGAAGTAGTATATTAAAAAAGAAAGAACCAGTGGCGGAACAAAATCATAAACAAAACAGTTGAGGGCAGTGCGAGACGAAGATAAATACATAAAGTGAGTGGTAGCCAAAGAGAGAGAGAAAGAGAGAGAATTAAAAGTAACTTGAATATTGACTGCAGTACAACGCACGCCACGTGTATGTATGCCTGTGTGTGTGTGTGTGTGTGTGTGTGTGTGAGTGCAATGGCAATCACATTGACTCAGGGTCAGTTCTTATGCATGGCGTCACCCGCTATGAGGCCTACAAGCGCCCAGTTGGAGGTCTCCACTTGTCCGTGCTGCAAATTAAGTGCATATTAATTAATCGTTTTAATTAAATATCAATACAGTTGACAACAGACAACAGACGACGCGGGGTGCTATCAACTAATTGCATTAAAATGTGAAACAATCCGAATGAAAAGTGATCAATTTGACATCGTTAGTCGGGCTTCGATTCTATAATCTACGAGCTCATTAACACCTGTCATAAATAATAAGAAGAAGAAAAAGGCAAACATTTTTACGTAAGTCAGTTAAATTACTTAAGATTCATCTTATTCAGAATCTTGGGCTCAAGTCTACAAAAATTCTCTTAAAAATCAATAAGAGAACAGCTAGAAAACGCTTTTTTATATAATATTCCATATTAATCTATTAATTATTCTAATTTATATTATTTTGGATATATACAATAAATATTTTAATTTAAAAACGATTTAGAACTTTATTTTTAATTCACTTACATTTTTTTTGTTACTTATATTGTTTTTTATGTGGAATAAAATAAAATAAATAATAATCCGATATTAAAAAATAATCATCATATAGATGGATTATATTTAAATAGTATCAATTATTTTTTAGATTTATATATATTTTAATATTATTATTTATCTGAAATATAAAATGAAGACTGCTAAATACATTTTGACAAAATTGCAATAATATTATTACAGTATAATAGATAAACCTGAGAATCCGTTATATCTTTTGTATATAGGTTGTTAAAGCAAATAATCCACTTATAAGTAGGATGATGTATGGAGAGGATCGGGAGTCGATTGATATTTTGTAATCTTTAAGCCCAGCTATATAATTGGCATATCGAATTGCCTAGAAAGAATCGTTGACATTTACTTAATCCATGTGGTTCATGAAGCGCAGCCATTCAAAAATCCATAAATAATGTTACCAAACAATTGGTGGAGGCCAACGGGAATCATATGCGTAACCCAGCCATTGAGGCCGAAACGAACCGCATAAACGGCAATAAATGCGCACTTAAGGGTTAGAATCTACTCTCAAGCTCTCACATGTGTATGTGTGTGTGTGTGTGTGTGTGTGTGTGTGTATACACACAATGAGTGGTTCCGGGCTTATTCATTCACAAGCAGATTGCGGGGCACAGCGGGTGGTCAGCGAAAACAAAAAAAAAACAAAAAAACACATTAGAAATACATAAATTCAAATGGCTGCTGACGGTTATTGTTGTTATCGTTGTTTGCTTGTTGCTTGTTGTTGTTTATGTAAAACATGCAATTTCGATTTGGCATATAATTTTTTAATACTCGCACATGGTAATGTACCCCTCCCTAACACCACCCAGCACCTCTACCTCTCAGCGGGGCCACCCGCTGCCATTTCGGGTGACAAAAATGTCAAATGCGTTAATGTTAAGACAGCAGGAGCTGCCTGCCACTGTGGCAGTTGTAGGCAACTCAGTGGCAAGGTATACCGTTGCAGTAGCACGGGGGGGTAATGCTGACGCAAGTCTAGGCAAGTTCCACTTCTCAGACTCGATGACTCTGGAGACTAGACATTTGGAGGCGTTATTATTTTTCAGACAGTGGCAGCTATTTTCTAGCCAAGCATTTTCATATTCATGAGGCAAAGATTGACGCCACCAAACTCCGCTCACTGCGTACATATTATCTCAGCTTGATTTTCAGCATTTTTCTGCGTCAAAAATGCTGCGTTGTCTCCACAGGAGGATGAGGAGCCAGACGAATAGATAGGTGGAGGCATATTTCACAGCACGTGTCAATTGAAATGAATGTCGCCAGGCGTCCCGCAGCACAACTCACCAACCTCCCCCAATCCCTGTATACCGCTAACCAACCCCCAACTTAGAGCTGCTGGCAACAACAATACTTTGTATGACTAATCTTTGGTGTCGTCGTCGTCGTCGTCGTCGCCGCCAAGACAAATGCCATCAAAATCATTGAAGAAACATTGAAGTTTATAGATTGTGAAATACCCTAAATATATATTTAATTAAGATGAGTTAAGCACTTCAAAGATACCCTGTATAAAAAATAAAATGAGGAAAATTTATCAGATTTTAATAATAAACTTTAAAGAAAAGAGCTGAACATAATAATAATAATAATAATATTTTTTTCATTAAACTGATTGACTGATACATTATGCCGTGTGGGGTGACTATTGCAGGGCAGACCCAATCATAAACTCAAATAGACTTAAGCCATATGCGGAGTGGTTCGCCTTCCAAGCGTCGATTGATTTTGCATGGATGCCACCGGTCAGAGCTGCAAGTGTGGAGTGGGCATTGTGTGGGCTGTTTGTGGCTACAAATGGATGAATGGGAATGAGCATGAATGTGGGTTGGGGGAGGTGGAGTTGGGGTAGCAGGTTTGGTTTGTGCAACTGCAACTTTAGCCTACCTACCTTCGCACCACCAAAAATGAAATTGCGTCGCAATATGAGGGCAAATAAAGCCCTAAAGACACCCTTAAGCACCCTCAAGTATTTACATTTGAATTTCACACAAATAAACTCGTCGCTCGATAGTCCTCCTATGTGGTCCTATGTATGCCCTGTGTAGTCCTGTGTAGTCCTGTGGCTCATTGCTGGTCCTTTGCCGTCGGCCGTCGCATCCCTTTTTTGGCAGCAAAATTAATAATAACAATAAATTGAAAATGGCAGCCACAGTGGCTGAGTGGCAATAGACTTGCTTGCAACTAGCACTCGGAATCGAGCACTCTGATCCACTCCTCTCCCCACCCCCCACCCCCTCTCCAACAACACCCTTGCATAATTGTATCTGTATCTCCCATATATATATATATATATATATATATATATATATATGATGACTGTCGACTGACTGTCGATTGTTGTACGTTTTGTGTTGTTGTTGTTGTTGTTGCTGCTGCCTGCTGCTGCTGCTGCTGCTGCAGACCGAGTGTGTCAACATTTTTAGTGGCTGGTGGTTGACTGCATGCAATTGCAGCTACATGCATACACTTGGAAAAAAAAATGTAATTTAAATGTAGACACTCTGAAAGTTTATCTTATTTCTGCAAATAGTTTCTGATTACACAAATAATAGGAAATAAATCATAAAACAATTATTTCCTTTCTATTTTTAACAAATATTTTATTTTTTTATATTATTGCAATTTTATAATTTTTAAAAATAAAATACTTATTAGCAAATTCCTAGTTTTTTTTTTATTCAAATTCCATATAATTTATACTTGCCAAATTACTCATTTTTACTTACTGAAAAATCAGTTGAGATTGGCATTTCTTAAATCGCCTTAAAATTTAAAAAAAAAAAAAAAAAACGTCAGAAAATATAAGAAATCCTAAACATTCTTATAAATATTGATAATAGTTTCTCAATACATGATTATTTATTCTTTATGTTAAATGATCTAGATTTACCTAGAAAACTTAATAATTTTGTTTACTATACATTCTACTCCTAAGTGTTAGGAATTCTAATTTTTCACTTTCTCAAAAATAAGTTGAGTTAGGAATTTGTAAATTTTAATGGCGTTATATTTGCTGAGTGTAATATGTATATTGAAATTGGGGGAAGGCAAAGCCCTGGCACCGTTTCCGTTTGCCTACAAGCGTCCCCCCGCTTTACAAGCCCGAACCCCAACCCGCACCGCCCCAAAACCATGCCCAGTTTGTCTATTTGACACTTTGTGTTTCAGTTATACTTTTCATATTGATTTTCGTGCCCGATTCTCGCAGTGCCTCGCAGTGTTTGTGTATTGAATTTCAAATGAATCGATTAGCTCGTTGCCTTCAAATGTTGTGCGTGTATACATATACATACATATATATATATATATATATATATATATTTATGTATATATATATATGTTGCTGTTGTGTCGTTCTCTTTAGCCGCTTCCATTTCCATTTCCATGTTCGGTGTTCCATTCAGTTATTTTTGTTGTTTGTTTAGCATTGCATTTAATTAACTTTTATGCGCTTTTTGTTATTGTTGTTGTTGTTGTTGTTGTGGCCACTTTTCAAGTATTTTAACTTACAGATACAATATCTTTAGACATGCGCGCGCGTGCCCTAACGATTGTGTATCTCAATTTTGTTGTGTATTATTGTTTTATGTAATGCGATAGGTTGACATCGAAATCGACTGGCTTTGATTTCAATCAGTGTGACATCATTTAGACTCAAATTACACCCCACATTGGGCGGCGGCTGCCGCAGTCAGCCACTCAAAATTCCACAACGGAGCCGCGTAACGGAGCCGCCCAATCAACAGTCACGCCCATTTCACTAATAGAAACTTGCAGTAAAAAGTCAAAAGAAAAAAAAAAACAACAATTAATTAATTGCGTTTGACAACCCTTTTTGCAGTAATTTCCGTTCTTGCCACTGCTGCCACTCCTCCTGGTCTGATAACTCTATAAATCTGCTGTGACTTTCGACGCGCTTAATTTGTTTAGTCGCAAATCGCTTCAAAATCGCGCACAAATCGCGCTCCTCAAATGCCGGCGGGCATCAAAAACATTCGTCAGGAGTCGTCACAAGTTTTGGGCGGCGGATTTTCGGCAATTTTATTAGCTTGTCCTGAGGACAAGGACACAAAACACATACGCACAGAAGGCAGCATGAGATGAGGCTGGCAGTCAAGTCAGGACTCAAGGATACTGGCAGACAGGCGCACAGCAGCCGTGACGAGCGACAAGGACATGGCAATCCCTTTCGGTTGGTAGTGTGGGGGGGAGGGGGTAACCGAACCCAACACGGAACTGAGCACAGGAACTGAGTGGTTTGACATTTGTGCTGACGCGCGAACGTGTGCACAGGATAACAGAAAGAAAGAGAGAGAGAGAGAGAGAGAGAGAGAGAGAAAGAGCAGGACAATAAGCGGGATAAACGGGATGAGTGGCAGAGTACAGTGCACAGTGCGCTTAGCTGCTCTTGTTGTTGTTGTTTTTGTTGTTGTTGTTGTTGTTGTTGTTGTTGTTGTTGTTGTTATCCTTGTTGAGTTCGTTGTGTGTTTTCGTTGTGTGGCAGGGTTGAACTTGCGCCGATAATCTCGATAATGAAGTGACTTTGCCTGCATGGTCATGCATCCTTCATATCCTTACACACACACACACGTACACACACGTACACACACACGCACACACATTGAGATATTTTCCTGCTTACTTCAACTTTGTATTTGTCTACGCTTTGATATCCGGTTTGCCATTCACAGCGCCTGTTTTTGTACCCGCCTTAAGTGGTGGGTTTTATTTTATTTTATTTTTATTCTTTTTTTTTTTTTGCTTTTTTCTTCTTTTACTTTTTATTTGTTATGTATTTTTTTGCTGTTGTCGTCGTCGAGACTTTTGACCATTTGCACGGAAATTGAATTTAAATTGGAAGTTTTTAACCCCAGCGTGCGATAATCTTGCCCACAGCCCCAGCCCCAGCTGAAAGAAACTCGGCCTACCCGGCAAATTGTCGATAAATATACATAAAACCCACGTACCACACAATAACAACAACAACAACAACAACGATACAAAAAAAAAAGTAGAAAAAAATAACCCTTTGTAACAACAAAAGCCATTGCGTATTTTTCAACAACAAAAGCATTAAAAATCTTCTATTCAGATTCTATTAGCAAACAAATTCAAAGCACTCAACGCTCCCAAAAATAGCTGTGGCCAAAGTCTGATAACCAACACTGTGCGGTTTGGCTGCCTATTAATATAAAAAGGGTCCTTTACCAGCACTGATCGCTGGCACTGATTACAAAACGATCCTCAAAAAACAACGTTTACTTGGAAAATTGCTCAACTAGTTTGCAATAGAAGAAATTCCTGTGCCTCTGCATAAAAAATACACCCCTAAAAAAATATCTCAAATCTTTTTCTATTCTTGAGTTTTACTGGTAGATTTTCTTATTGTCACAACTTTAAAAGATTATTCAGTGTATACCCTGTAATTTGGCTTGGTTACTTTATAGCTACACGATCACTTTTTTACATTTTTTGTTATTATATTTTGTATCAGATTTATTTTTTCTGGGTTTCCAATTTTGTAATCTCTTCCCATTTAATCTAGCTACTTATAATGCTAAATAACTCTGTCCTTAGTCATCTTATGTTATAAACATACAAAAATCAGTTATTAATAACAGCTGTATTACTGTTTATTCAACAATGAACATCTGTTTATAAATCAATAAACAAGTGCAAACTGCAGGTAAACAAATTCACAGATTAGCAATTATTGGCAAACATATTTTTTTAAAGCGAGTTATTTTCCACTGAGCTATTTCTAAGCTTAAAACTTATTATCAATTTTTATTTTTATTTATATTTTTATTTATAATAATACACTTTTTAAACAGTTTAAGTTTTTTCTGTTCTTTAGAATTCTCTTACAAATTTAATGAACATTTTTCATTATTCTCGCTATTTTCAGTTTGGGTAATTGTAGGGCACTTTTGTAGTTCGTTGTGATCCAAGTCAAGTTGCATACATACACACACACGCGCACACACACACACACACACACACACACATATGCTTGTGCGTTTCAGTTATTGCTTTTCATATTTTTGCCTTCAGTTTGTATTTTTATTTCCATTCTTTTTCCTAATTTTTTTTTTTTTTTTGCCTCTACTCTGTATTTTTGTGTCGGCTTTTGCGTTTTGCGTGTTTAACCCTTTGAGGTTACATTTGGCGTGTGTTTTGGGATTTACCCCCCCCCCCCCCAACCCACACACACACACACACACACGTACACCCTTCCCGTTGCCTTTGCCATTGCCTGACAGCAATTCCTTCTCCAGTTTTACGTGTTGTCTGCGAAAAGTGAGCAAAAATCAGAAAAAAAAAGAAGAAAAAAAAAAAAAGAATTGTGTATATATAAAAAGGTTCGCATTTTGCGTTTACGCAGAGAAACAGCCCCGGCAAATAAAAAGGATTTCATAACAATAACAACAACAACAACAACAACAACAACAACAATAAGAACCACTGATGAAAAGTAAGAGCTCAAATAAAAATGCTCGCCCCATGAGCAAGTAAATACAAAACGTATGCAGACATACATACAAATCTATATATATATATATATATGTATAAATATATGTATATATGTACGATATAGTCATCGTATGTTTGGCATATTTAATCACAAACGATGACGCAGAAAAGTTCAAAGCAGCCCACAAGGAAAGAATTATACCCCAAGTGGCAACTGGCAACTGGCAACTGGCAACAGCCCCAGCCATATAAAAAAAAAATTAACCAACAGCTTGCTACCCTGTTGCCGACATCGACTATTCACTGATGTATATCCTTTCGCATTGTCCTTGTTTCGGGGTTACTTGGGCACACACCACTCAAAGTGTGGGTGTCTCAAAAAAAAAAAAAACCTCAAAAAGGCTATTTTTAACCCTTACACGACGATTTGTGAGTCATGTGTGGCACGTCTCGTCTTCTTATGATTATTATTATTATGATTATGTTTATTGTTAAGCACTGAACTTTGAACTGCCCAAAAGAAAAAGGGTTGTGGAAACCCCCTGCACCCCTCCCAAGACGACAATGCAAAAGATGTTTGCTGTTGCAGTTTGCTACCTGACGGAACAGATGCAAAAAGACTTTAGCAGGAAGTGGCTCAGGTAGCACAACGATCAACAACAACGACGACGACACCCTGTATGGCAGGGCAGGGCAGAGCAGGGCAGGCGCAACAGGATGCGCATTAGAGCCACTAAATGTCTAATAAGCGATGCTACCGTCAAACACATTCTGGCTGAGATCAGCAACCACCAGATTGCTGCTTACGACAACTATATACATATGTACACATATATATATATATGTGTGTATATATATATATTTAACAACCACCGAAACTGAGAAACCTCAAGCCCTCTGTCCAGGTGAGTTTGCCAGCTCCTTGAACCGCACAACAAGGACAACATCATCATTATCAGCACATTATCAACGCACAATTATCGTATGTAAAGTGATATAGAAGTGACTTCCAGGTTTCCAATGTGGCTATGCATGAGTGTCTATGTGTGTGTGTGTGTGTGTGTGTGTATTGACATTGTGCTTGTCCTCTTCTACAACTGTTTGCCCTCTATAGAAATTGGGAGCAAATTCTTTAGTTCGCATCGCTGACTGCCAACGATGTTGTTCACAATATTGTTGCTGTTTGTTGTTGTTGTTGTTGTTGCTGTTGTTGTTGTTGTTGTTGTTGTCTCTGTATCTGTAGTATCTGTGGTATCTGGTATCTTGTCCTTTGGGCGTTCTGCTGTGTTTGTGCACGCACTTTGTGCTGCGGTTTATTGGTTTGTAATAAGCTCTTTGAAGTGTTTAATTGAAGCTTTTGTTGTGCAATTAGGCGCTAAAGTGAGAAGCCTCTCTCTCTCTCCCTCCTTCTCTCTCTCTCTCTCTCTCTCTCTC